>OZ025214.1:8759600-9359600 GCA_964019055.1 Anthopleura xanthogrammica | reverse complement strand
TTACGAAAATGAACAGGAAGACGTTCCGGTAGCAGGCCTCTTTTGTGGCTTCTAGGTCAGAGAGAATGACAGGTTTCCCAGATCGCTTGGCACTTCTGCAAAGATAGAGGCGTTTTAGGTTGTAATAGACCAAAGCCATGAGGATAACCAAAGCAGTCACTGAGCATGTCGTAACAAGATGGTCGTAAGCATCCATCTTGAAACGAGAGTTGAAACAATGCAGAGGGGCAATCTGGATTACATTCAGCTGAACAAACTTGGCGTATTCACTCATCTTGGTCAAGGCACTTGGCCACTGAACGTACGAAAATCCATCGAGTATACTAGAGGATATTTGATAGAATGAGACAATGATCTTGAGACGAGCAAGAATGACGTCAGCAATGGAGCGCTTGTACTGCGTCGTACGTCGCCGTTTTACTTTAATGACCAAGACTAATACTGCTACGACCACCAAGGAGACGGCACTAATCTGTGGAATAAAACAAGAATAAGTTCACTGTACAATAAGAAAAAGTTTGATTGTTTAGATTTTATACTAATTGTGATACAAAAAAACCTGAAGGTCGTTCGCGGGCATTGTTTGTGCGCATATCCTCTGCCAAATGGCGTGACAGCACGCGCTTGTGACCTCTGTTTTTCAAGATCAAACTCCGTCACGCTCGTTACGAAAACGTTTTCGATCGGCTATGTCTCGAATGAAAACAATAAAGCTAACCCCCTTTTTATTTTAGTATTTTATAAAGAATTACACAAGCTGTCAATGCTTCAAATTTGGAAATGAAAACAATCAACAATCGACGAATGACGAATGACGAATGACGAATGACGAATGACGAATGACGAATGACGAATGACGAATGACGAATGACGAATGACGAATGACGAATGACGAATGACGAATGACGAATGACGAATGACGAATGACGAATGACGAATGACGAATGACGAATGACGAATGACGAATGACGAATGACGAATGACGAATGACGAATGACGAATGACGAATGACGAATGACGAATGACGAATGACGAATGACGAATGACGAATGACGAATGACGAATGACGAATGACGAATGACGAATGACGAATGACGAATGACGAATGACGAATGACGAATGACGAATGACGAATGACGAATGACGAATGACGAATGACGAATGACGAATGACGAATGACGAATGACGAATGACGAATGACGAATGACGAATGACGAATGACGAATGACGAATGACGAATGACGAATGACGAATGACGAATGACGAATGACGAATGACGAATGACGAATGACGAATGACGAATGACGAATGACGAATGACGAATGACGAATGACGAATGACGAATGACGAATGACGAATGACGAATGACGAATGACGAATGACGAATGACGAATGACGAATGACGAATGACGAATGACGAATGACGAATGACGAATGACGAATGACGAATGACGAATGACGAATGACGAATGACGAATGACGAATGACGAATGACGAATGACGAATGACGAATGACGAATGACGAATGACGAATGACGAATGACGAATGACGAATGACGAATGACGAATGACGAATGACGAATGACGAATGACGAATGACGAATGACGAATGACGAATGACGAATGACGAATGACGAATGACGAATGACGAATGACGAATGACGAATGACGAATGACGAATGACGAATGACGAATGACGAATGACGAATGACGAATGACGAATGACGAATGACGAATGACGAATGACGAATGACGAATGACGAATGACGAATGACGAATGACGAATGACGAATGACGAATGACGAATGACGAATGACGAATGACGAATGACGAATGACGAATGACGAATGACGAATGACGAATGACGAATGACGAATGACGAATGACGAATGACGAATGACGAATGACGAATGACGAATGACGAATGACGAATGACGAATGACGAATGACGAATGACGAATGACGAATGACGAATGACGAATGACGAATGACGAATGACGAATGACGAATGACGAATGACGAATGACGAATGACGAATGACGAATGACGAATGACGAATGATAAATAATAAATAATAAAGTATGAAAACTTCAATTCTTATTTCGGCCAAAGCTTTACCGAATGGTGCTTGGTGGCTGCAAATTCGGGCCAAAAACTACAATGTATTTGTATGTATTCATAATTTTTTTACACATAATATGAATACACACATAGGATAACATAGAGAAATTATATAGGAAAACAAAGGCGCGCGCGAAAAAAAATGTTTTAGTTAAGTTTTTACGGATTTTTTGGCTCGTACGTATTATAGAGGACATTATCTTGACCTTCAATTAAAAAAATAAAAAAATAAATACGCGATTTTTTTTCCAATTTTATTTTCACCTTTTACTTTTATCTAAATTGGGCTCCCTGTGATTTATCTATAGGATATTTGACGGTTGTTTCAAAAAATGTTAAGCAACCTAATTATAGTTTTTCGTCAAAAAAATGACTTTACTGCTCGACTTAATTGCAGTATGTGTTGCGCGCAAGCGATTTTCGACAAAAAGCTGCACTTTGATATATCATCTCACTCCAAAACGAGAACGGTAACCCCCATTTTTTATTTGCTCATAGAACTTCTATGATTATTGTTATATATATATATTATTATGTCTTATTTTACCATGCAAAGTTTGAAGAAAAAACATGGAAACGCTTTTGACCGCAAACTGCGACCCTAAATCCAGAGAAGACTGATTAAAAAAACCCAATAGATTATAAAATATACCTGAAAAATCAGCCATCCAGATGTTGGACATTTGAAGCAGGTGGCAACGAGATTGTAGTGTTTCTTGTCACAAACAGCACACAGGGGTCCCGTGTAACCTTCAGCACAGTTAGCATCCAGGCCACCCAGACATGACTCTGATCTTGGACACTGGTAATGTTGGGGGAAGGATCCATTGAATGTAACAAGGTCTCTATCATAACTGTCATCAGAGATTTGAAGGTTGTTGGTAAAGTTGATGTAGTGCTCTTTTTCTGACTGGGAAATCCACTGCCAGTAGTACCCAGGCTTCAGAGTCATGGACTCGTTGAAACATGTGACACCATAGTCAGGACAAAAGTAGCACTTCTCAAATCGATCGAGTCGATAAAATCCTTCTTGGCAAGAACAAGCTTCAAACCCTGCAAAGTTTTTATTTTTTGTACCTACAGCAAAACAAAACAAAAATTACATCAACAAAAAACGGTATTTATTTTTTTTGTATCCATTGGAAGCTATTTTTGGTTTATAATTTGGTATGTAGCTTATTTTCTGACAGCCTTTCAATTCAAGATTTTAAAGTTAGGCGGCCATGTTTCGTAAGTAATGTTTACAACATGAGCGGCCGTGTTGTATCGGCTATATAATCACGAGCCGTAGGCGATTGATTGTATGGCCGATACAACACGGACGGGAATGTTGCAAACGACTTCTCATATTCATTTTTAATGAAGATAATCATTTCTGAGGAATAGATTTCAAAAGCAGTGTTACTTAAGAAAATATAGTTTGATGTTTTATAGGAGCATGCGTACCATGTTTTTTGACGTCACACATTGTTTGGTACGGGCATCCCACATTGATTATTGTGTTTAGGTTAACAAAACAAGATGCAGGGTTTTGATCTAGTTGGCGGGACTAGCTTTTGAAAAGGCTCTGGGAAACCATCTTGTTTAAGCCAGACCCACAGGTTTATTAGTATTCTGTATCTGATACAGAGTACTAATTAGCTGAGCTGTATGGGGTTTACAGTGTTCTCATGTGACCCCATTCGTGCGATTTCATTGGGTCTCACCCTAATGAATTAGAAATGAATGTGATAAGATATATTTAAAAAAAAACCAGACCAAAACAAAACTATAAATTTAAACTAACTAAATAAACTAATTCATTGTCCATCATTCCACATGACCTGAATTCACCTGTCTTAACATGCTCATTATTATAGTCTAAGAACTTTATTGTACCTTCTGGACAAGGTTTGCAGTCAGTTTTTTGTATTCCTGGTGCGTTCTTTATGTGGACAAACGTGCCGTTGTCACACATCTTACATCCATTACCGTACGCTCGTTCACCGAAGTAAGCAATTGAATCATCATAGAAACCACCTTGAAAACATGATGTTTATATAATATTTGAGATATAACGAGTGTGCTGATTGGCTGGCTACAGTCATTTGAAAAAAAAATTGTTGCTGAGCGGCTCAGCGACTACGCGACTGGACGGAAACGGTGTATGGGTAGAAATCGTTGAAGCGCTTAATTATTCGCTCTGAAGTGAGATTTTTTGCTTAATAATAAGATAATATAGACCCCTTGCAGCACGTCGGAATGCAGCTAAATTCGGAGGGAAAAACAATAGGTTCCAATTCTCAGGAGATTAAAATTCGTTTGTTTTGCCCTCCAAATTGAGCTGCTCTGACGTCACGTGCAAGGGGTCTATAAGGAAAGGAAGACATAAGTCGATATGGCTAATATTCGGTCAAAGATTTTGAAATTTTGAAACTGGTCAGTCATTAAAATACTATTTCGCAAGCGAATTTTCGTACTGTAAGCCAAGCAGATATTTAATCGGTAAAGAATTCAACCGCTTCAGTGATTTGTACCCATACTCCCGTTCGGGCTCGTCGCGACAACGTTTTTTCAATTGACTGTTTATATGGAGAATAAAGTAATTCAGTCAATGTCTAATGTCCTTGCAAAATTTAATAAACTTTTCGACGTTCGGTCTTCATCAGTATAATAAAATAGAACTAAAAATAAATAAAACGAAGCTACAGGGTGAAAGTGGTCTCTTACGTTCACCCTGTACATAATAAATTTAGTTCGTTTTAAGTTTTATTGTATTGTTTTTAGAAGTCGCCTACCTTCCTTTCTACTTTATTATTTATATATTACTACGAAGTGCAGACTGTGAATCCTCGAGGATCCTTCTAGAGGGAATAGTACGCCATCGTTGGACAAAACGTCATTTTTCTTTCTACGAAAGAAATAGAGGAAGCGGGAGAGGGAGAGGGAGACGAAAAGACCTAGAAAGATTTACCTGCTGGACAATCGATGCAGCCTACAGTTTTGTTATGGAAGTAAATATAGGTTCCAACCATACATAGTTCGCAAATACGGGTGAATTCACCGCACTGGAATCCTGAATATTGCAAACCTATTCTCTCATCTCCATTTTTGGAAATTCTAATTTTTGTAGGCGTTTGGGTCGGAAATCTGAAAAAAAAAACACGAAACACTAAGTCCTGCATTATAATATAAAAATATTGCTTGAAAAAAACTGCCACTGTGTGTTTTATGGCAATCTTTAAGGTGACTGACTACTTTAGCAAGGAAAAATTACAAAATATTCTTAGAAAGATATTTTACACAGAATTTAACGCTGATTCAAAAAATGAAAAGAAAAATGGGGTATCCCGAACTCGTTTTCGAGATAATGAATTTTAAATATGACCATCTTGACAAGTTTTCGAAAGAAAAATGACGGAAATCAAGCTTTGCACGCAAAAATTGATAACTCAAAAATTAAAGAAGCTTTGGAAGCAATTTTCTCAGTACATCTACTTTAAACATTAGACTCACTAAAAATATTTGAAGAAAGTTTTTAAATTAAGCTAGAAATTCAGGTTCTTGTTAGCTCAATCAACCGAAATTCGTACCCAAACGACAACAACAAAATCACATAAAACGCTTTTTTTATAAGTTCTAATAATTACGTTTTTCTCAAACTTTCTCAAAAGATTAATTTTTACCTGTTGGTTTAGGAAATTCAAAGGAAAATATAGAGTCCCGTGCAAAATTCGGGGTTTTTGCCCTGTTGAAGTTCAAAACGTGTTTGTTTCCTCAATAAAATTTTCGAAGGTTGTTATGCGGTTTTGAGCAATTTTTGTGCGCGCGCACATCGTGGGCTCAAATTGAACGTTCAAAAGTAGTTAGTCACCTTAATAAAGAACTGGATTAACCACAAATATCTTTTAAGTTTTCCTTAATTTGCCGTGTCGTCCATGACTTAGTCTATAGACCCCTTGGAGCACTTTGGAATGCAGCAGCTCACTTTCGAGGACAAAACAATAGGTTTCCAATTTTCGTGAGATTGAAATGTTTTCGTTTTGTCCTCTAAATTGAGCTGCTTTGACGTCACGTGCAAGGTGTCTATAGTATGTCTATGTTAAAATCAGTTGTATGTTGAGAGTTTGCGGAGGGCGAAACTCAATTTGAAACCCAAGATAAAATTGTGATCACAATTATTAACGGATTGTACTACAGGGTACATATAGCCAAAAACCTTATTGAGACTTATTTTAGCTTCCAGGAAAAGTAATTTTTGATGAAAATTAAAAAAAAGTAAAAATCAGTTGGACAAACAATGTCCTATGTTTGGTATTCTAATCCACCGGTTACCTCAAAAACCTGATATGACGTCATCACATATATAAGCAGATATCAAAAGTATAAACCTTAATAACATACAGACTCGACACTCAAATAATAAAATGACTGCACCATTTAATTATTTCCAGAAATAGAAGCAATTATATAATTAATAGCAATTTTAAAGTAGTTAGTGACATGTGGTCCCTCATAATTAATCACCAAATTAATTAAGTCCCAAAGCAAAACTGAAGAATCATTTCACTTGATGATGCTTACACGTTTATCACTGTTGCCCTTTTG
This sequence comes from Anthopleura xanthogrammica, assembly GCA_964019055.1. Classification (NCBI taxonomy): domain Eukaryota; kingdom Metazoa; phylum Cnidaria; class Anthozoa; order Actiniaria; family Actiniidae; genus Anthopleura; species Anthopleura xanthogrammica. The sequence goes on along the minus strand of OZ025214.1, from coordinate 9,352,892 downwards.
TATGCTGACGTATGAAACCACAGCGTGCTGACACTTTTAATTTTTGTTTGCGCCAAATACCTGTTAGATCATTGACAGTACATGTTATAAACGTTCTTGATACCAGCTACTTTTATTGCTATCTTCATCATTCATCATCATTATTAAATTACAATATTGGTAGTGGTAGTGGTAGTGGTAGTGGTTGTGGTAGTGGTAGTGGTAGTGGTAGTGGTAGTGGTAGTGGTAGTGGTAGTGGTAGTGGTAGTGGTAGTGGTAGTGGTAGTGGTAGTGGTAGTGGTAGTGGTAGTGGTAGTGGTAGTGGTAGTGGTAGTGGTAGTGGTAGTGGTAGTGGTAGTGGTAGTGGTAGTGGTAGTGGTAGTGGTAGTGGTAGTGGTAGTGGTAGTGGTAGTGGTAGTGGTAGTGGTAGTGGTAGTGGTAGTGGTAGTGGTAGTGGTAGTGGTAGTGGTAGTGGTAGTGGTAGTGGTAGTGGTAGTGGTAGTGGTAGTGGTAGTGGTAGTGGTAGTGGTAGTGGTAGTGGTAGTGGTAGTGGTAGTGGTAGTGGTAGTGGTAGTGGTAGTGGTAGTGGTAGTGGTAGTGGTAGTGGTAGTGGTAGTGGTAGTGGTAGTGGTAGTGGTAGTGGTAGTGGTAGTGGTAGTGGTAGTGGTAGTGGTAGTGGTAGTGGTAGTGGTAGTGGTAGTGGTAGTGGTAGTGGTAGTGGTAGTGGTAGTGGTAGTGGTAGTGGTAGTGGTAGTGGTAGTGTGGTAATTGTAGTAGTACTAGTGTTAGTGGTATAAACTTTAGATTTCAGTTCTTATAACCAAATAGAGCAGTAAAGACAATTACGTACAAACTTTCCAGATAGGTATTACGGTAGAACGCTCGTTGGGCAATGTATTCTATTGGATTATCTGAAAGAGTTCTGACAGAAATAACACTAATATTATTCTGCGACTTCCTTTGGTAAATTACCAGTAAATTTGGTAAATTTGGTAAAAAAATTTCCAAGATGCAGTTGGAATTTTTTAAAACAACGTATTTCTTGGTATTCATTGTTGAAACATTGCCAGAAATATGGGACATGAGCCTGCTCATACATGCGCAATGATGCGTTTCAGCTTACAAAATAGCCGCCGAGTCTTATAGGGAATGTATGGGGAATATAGAGCTTCCTCTATTTACGGCGAATAGGGTTTTATTTCCTCTGAGCTCCACATCGCGACAAACAACCCACCCTACAAGCTACTAAATAAGCGTAAAATGATCATTGAATCATGCGACATATTGGTTCCCGGACTACTTGCCTTCGAAAGGCTTCGAAAGCTCTAGATTCCATACATCGTCTATAAATCTGGCCACACTTGACCCCAAAATCGTCTTATTTGAGCTCGAAAAAATTTAAAAGTAAAAGAGCTCCACCTCGATATCACCAAACGAGTGTTTAATAAATCCAAAACCGCTCAAAATAGACAGCATGCCTTCAGAATGTAGGATGTAGGTTCCCAAGAAGCTTGAAGTTAGGTTAAATTTTAAGCGATTCGACGCGTTGTTAGCTCGTAGTTTTCAGTTAAAAATGACAAGAAACCACAGAGAACTGCTCCAAACAGCTTCAAAACCCCCTACATATCGCCATTTTGTTTTTACAAGCTCCTATTGACTGCTGAGATACAATAAGGAAGCTTAAAGTAACGATTTACGTTTGAAACTTGTTTCTTGTCCTTCATGGGCTTCCTGTGGTGAGGCTTATCAACAGAAAAATAATAGTTGTTCTTTTGATTGTCAAGTAACTATTTTTTGGCAAGAATTGTTTTACTAACTGATCATAGTTGAATATAAATATGTGCTTGGAAACCATGTAGTTATATTTTTCCTCTAGAAAACCACTTCATTTTCATTCATGCGTAACACCGCTGACAATGTCCAATATTTCTGGCAATGACATTCATGTGGCAGCTCCCTCTTCCCTCCCTCAAAGCAGTCCTGATTACAAGAGCAAAGACATTGGGCTTTACTTTTGCACGTGTATATTTTCAAATTATTTGATTCACTCACAGAAGCCTGAGTCTAAAAGCTCCATAAAATGTTCGCCATGATTCAATACGTCTCAGTCCGTTGTTGTTGAGCATACTTGTTAAACAAAATGAAAACAGAGACTCAGCAAAGAGAATCTTTGTTACTGGCCCAAAAATAAAGCATGCCTTATAAAGCACTAATGTTTATCCTAAAGTCTCGCCAAAAAATTACGTCTTTTGATAAGTAGAGCCGGAGGGGAGGGACTCCCATCAGGGGCGGGGATGCTTCTCCTAAAACTTTGAAAATAACTCCTGAAAGGTACTGTCCAGGTGGGTATGGCAACTAAATAATGATTCTTACCCCTAAAAGGTATTAAAATCTCATTAGCAATTTTAAACGCAAACTCATTTATCTATGAGTACTTAGTGAAAAAAGTCAGATGATGAACCGAAAATAAATATCTTGAATTACAACTGACATTCCGGCTGTCATTATCTAATTTCTCACCGCATCTTATTTCCTGACAAACAGGCATACTCTCTTGTTGTCCTCTCTTTTAGCTTTGTGACACCCCAACATCCTGCCCTAACGGGAACCAAATCGCAAATCTGGAATCCTAAAAGGTACTAGAAGCATCCCCGCGCCATTTTCCAATAGGATCCCCCCTCCTCCCCCTGGGAAGAAGAAGAAACAGTCAGGACATCAGGACATAACTAAATTGAATTAGAATCTAGTGCGATTCTTGGCGAGGCAAAAATTTATTTTACGTTTTCTGGTTAACAGAAACACTTTCAGGACATGAGTAGTCTATACCGGGGGGGGGGGGGGGTACTCCCTATACTTGACTATACGGGGATGCTCCGCCCGAAAGGGGTACGTTTTTCAGGCCGCAGGTATAGAAAAGGGGTGGGAATTTGCGAATTTTGGTATAAAAAGGGGTAGCTTTTCTTCAAAAGTATAAGAAAGGGGTACCTTTTCAGGCAAAATAGTGTATAAAAGGGGTACTTTTTTGCTGAAATTTGATATATCAAAGGGTAAGGGGTCGAGAGTCCGGGCGGAGTATCCCCGTATGAAACGACCCTAAGTACCCCACCCCCCCGGGAGTCTATAATTCGAATTAGGATCTAGCGTGTTTTGAACGTAAAGAAAGACAAACCAAAGAAGCAGGAGGAAAACCTTTGATTCAAGAAAACTCTGCTCACCGGTCAGTGAAGTTGAGTCTAGGAAACCCTAGAGGCGAGTCATCTAGCTACACCAAATTCACGCGCGGAGTCTGCTTAGATACTCACATGTAATTCATATATCGACACTTGTAGAAAGAAAGGTCTTCGATGTACTTTAAATTATTGTACGACACCACGCTAAAAAAACAAATGGTAATAGGAATTTGGTTTAGTGAGACTGAACAATACCTAACGAATTCACATTTGTCATCTTTTATCAGCGAGAGATGGTTAGATCCAGAGTGCTGAAGTACACGTCTAAGTATCGTTGCCGTCCCTAATAGTGTTGCTTTTTGTTCAAAAAGTTCAAGTTACACGCGAGCATGTCACACGTATTTTTGTTGTTGCAACTTTCGGAAATTTATTGAGAAAGTAGAAACCAAATCTACTTTTCGTGCAACTTTTATGTTTGAAAAAATAAGTTGCACGAAGGGGTGTTACACGCTTAAAAACGCTCGTGCAACTAAAAAATTTGCCCCCCCCCCCAAAAAAAAGACGTGTAACAGGGGCTTTAAGATAATTACTGACTGAGGTTTTGTTTTGATTTCTTGGTTTCAACCAGCCTATTTAGGTCTTTCCTCATGATTTTGTCTTGCATTGCAATCTTCTTTTCCATAGTGGTTCTTGGTTATTTTTGTTTGTCACAGGTTTGCATCGAGCCTTGTAGCCGAATTACCTTGTAGCCTGCTACTGTGGCCGCTGCATGTAGAAGCTTGTTTGTTTCTATGATGCTACTGGTGGGTATTTCTTTAACCGCAGCGTTTACTTCTGATATTATGGTTCTTAGTTTCTGAGAGTATGGAAGTTTAGGGAGCCTGACATTATTAAAGTGTGATCACATATTCTCTTCAAATCAGTCTGTTCTTTGGGGTTGCGTTGGGAGTCTGTCAGATTAGATGTTTCCATTGTCAGTTCCCACACTAATTCGGCATCAGCATCTGGATTTACTAGGTCAGGAACACGACCACCATTTTGATCACTAAATTCTACTGCTTCCATTTCGTTTTCTAATCTTTTAAATTATTCTAACTTTTACTACCAATAGACCTCTTTAACTTATGAGTATTTTTTTTCTATTTCAGGCTATGTGTCATTCTCTTGAAAATAAGGTTCTTTGTTTGACTTTCAACCGTTAATTGCAGTCAAACTAAGAAAACCGTGCAAACCTAAAATATCAGTGTCTGGAATGTTTATTTAGACCGTTACATGTAAGATAGAAATTTCCGTTACCGTGAAAAGAGCTCGTAATGAATTCTTCTCTCGTGTATCAATTTGTCTCGAATGGCATTCTATAAGTTCTCCAAAATAAAAATAAAATATAAAGTTTAAAACTGTTACACGGCAAACAACTTTGGGACAATCGCGGTGGTAGACATTCCAGACATATTTTAGGTGTTCACGGTTTTATTAGTTTGACTGGAAACGACTTGATAACAGAAACGATACTCTAGGGAAAGAAACTTGGCCTGAAATAGGAAAACATTTCCTCCAAGGTAAAGAGATCTATTCGCTAAGTTTTTGTTTATGCAAATCAGGACGCCCTTTCCCCCCCGCATAAAGTCTATTATAAGCCAGTTCGGAGTTTCAGAATCGTTTTCAGTGCGCAAGTGATTTTATCCCGAATTTCTTGCCCTCTTTTGTTTAAACCTTCTTTTGTTTTTAATTAAACAAAAGAATGTGAGAAATTCAGGATAAAATCGCATGCGCACTGAAAACGAATCTGAAACTCCGAACTGGCTTATTAACTGAGCTTCTCTTAGTGAAACATTAAACGAAAAATGTAAAGCTACTTACAGAAGCTCAAGCTTCACTAGGTTCTTCAATAGTCCACGAGATATAGATTTCGATGTTATGTTATTTTGATGTAACATCCTGTTGGTTGAAAGGTATGAATAAACAAACAAACAGGTTTTCTGGGCATATTCAACAACCAAATTGAAGCTAAAAAAGAAATTTGTGATTATAATATTGATAGGGAATTCGAAAGAAATAGTCAACAACAAGTGATTATGCAAAATAGCAATAACAAAATACATTTATAATGATATCCAAACTTTAGTTTACTGGTTAGACTAGGTGAGAGACAAATAGGGAATTCAGTGGTTAGTCTACGTCACAGACCACGTGCATGATCATGATGATGGATAGGGAATTCAGTGGTTAGTCAACGTCACAGACCACGTGCATGATGATGATGATGGATAGGGAATTCAGTAGATAGTCTACGTCACAGACCACGTGCATGATCATGATGATGGATAGGGAATTCAGTGGTTAGTCTACGTCACAGACCACGTGCATTATCATGATAATGGATAGGGAATTCAGTGGTTAGTCTACGTCACAGACCACGTGCATGATGATGATCATGGATAGGGAATTCAGTGGTTACTCTACGTCACAGACCACGTGCATGATCATGATAATGGATAGGGAATTGAGTAGTTAGTCTACGTCACAGACCACGTGCATGATCATGATGATAGATAGGGAATTGAGTAATTAGTCTACGTCACAGACCACGTGCATGATCATGATGATAGATAGGGAATTCAGTAGATAGTCTACGTCACAGACCACGTGCATGATCATGATGAAGGATAGGGAATTCAGTAGTTAGTCTACGTCACAGACCACGTGCATGATCATGATGAAGGATAGGGAATTCAGTAGTTAGTCCACGTAACAGACCACGAGCATGATCATGATAAATGTATTTTATAGCGTTACGGAATGTATACAAGAAGCTCAGTGAAGCAGTTAGTTAACAATATACATCGTTTGTGTTTCATTCGTATGTTCCCCACCCCGTGGGAAAGCGTGTGTTACAGTATTTAAGGTTTTAGTTAGTCTACGTCACAGACACGTGCATGATCATGATAATGGATAGGGATTTCAGTAGTTAGTTTAGATCAGGCCACGTACTTTCTTTACTAGTAGCTCACATTGACTTACAGAAATCGTAGATGTTTTAAGCTATTGAATTGAGAATATGGGTTTCCTGAAGGCAGCATGTTATTCGCTAAAGATCTGCAAAGTAGAGTCGACAAGAGTATAATTTTTTCTTAAATCTTTGGATTGAAATATATTAAATTCTATTAACAACAAAACGATTATATTGATAAGGATTGGCGTCTTGGATGAGAGTCGAAAGCCTCCGATTTTCTAGCTTTTAACTGATTATCGCTGGTTAATAGTAAGAATATTTCCCTTTCCTTTTATCTGTGCCCCCCCCCCCCTCCTTTTTTGTCAGTAGCTTACAGAGTTGAAAGTTTTGTAGCATCCTTAAAGAATCCATCGGGGATGTGCTTTAGCCTGTTGTTGCCGGCAGCACTGAAAGAACAAAAACAAATGACCAATGTTCAGGCTTACAGCGCTTTTCATAATTCTGCGACCTACCTACCGACACCAGACGTCTAGATCTGGCGTTTTAGCTTCCGTCAATCAAACTTACGATGAGCCGAGTTCATTCCTATCTGCATGAGCGATAAAGTAATTCTTGTCAACCAATCAGAGACAACCGTTTCCACGCCTGAAATGGACAAGGCCATTTTTATTCCAATCTTGACGTACAATCAAAATATTCAAAATGTCTAAGAAAATGCTTTCAATAAATATGCTTGAGCTTCTTTTCACACTGGATTCTTATGGTTTCACCCAATCAGAAAGAACTATATATATAGGCACTTTGTAGCTTTGTTTATAGCAACATATGGGCATTAGTGGCTGTCGGGTCCCGGGAATTTCTTTATCACTTGCTCGATCGGAATATACTCTGCCCATCCTAAGTTAGATCATAGTTAATGGAGTGGAATGGTTTGGAAACCTATTGTTCTAGGTTTTTGTTGGCGAGCGATGTTGAAACGTACCATCACGTGCACAATAAACCAAAGCAAGTATGGCTGAAAATACTAGTTTCCGTACTATTTTCATGTACGAACATTTTGAAATTGTAAAATTTTCATTCTAAGATTACAAAGAAGAGGATAAAAAATTCCGCGCAGTTACAGTTAAGTTACTAGATGATAAATAAGAAAGCGTTCAAAAAGGTGATTGCCCTTGAGTAAACAATTAATCTCTACCATATAGAATTAATTAAGAAATATCTCCTATTTTATAACATTTGAGAAAACAAATCGTCTGTTACCTAATTTACGATGAACAAACGCTGCAACTTTTCCTTCTCTGTGCACGGTCAACGTCATATAACAATAGAAACAGTAGAACAAAAACCCAGAACAACAGGTTTCCAAACCATTCCACTCCATTAACTATGGTTAGATTGACCGAAGCCAAAATGCCAGACTTCTGGAGTCGGTAGATCGCAGAATTATGAAAAGCGTTGTAAGACTGTGTTGACTGTCGAGTGAGGGCTTTTACTGATTTACTTAACTTACAAGAGTCTTAGTTCGTTCAATCCATGAAGTATGTCTTCTGGTAGTTCTGCTAGCAAATTGTTTTCAAGACTCCTATTAAATTTGAGGAAAAAAATAAATTTCAAATATTGAACAATTATAACATACTATCTAAATAAAGTAATTAAATATTAAACATAGTTAAAAGTTTTCATATAAGGACATATTTTTTCCGAGTTTCCATCCAAACACTCGCCTTAAATAAATTCCGAACGGTTTGATTGACGAAAAGAATCGACAAACTTGCACAACAAAGTCGGGCGCGTAGCAATGAAATTAGTTGTAACATATTGGAAGTATAAACCTTTACAACTTAAAGACGCAACACTTAAATCAAGACATATTTTATCATTCAACTCTTCACTTCAGTTAGAATAGGAAGTAATATGTATTCTGATACTTACATCGTCTTAAGCTTCGAATTATTACCAAAAAATCCTTTTGGCAAGTTTGTTATTCTGTTGCGTTGAAGCAATCTAAAGCCAGATAGTTAGCAAGGAAAAAATACATTTTTTAGTAAACACCATATTTTTAGTACACCCTGAACCAACCTCTGGGCTCATCAAAGTCAGTGCACGCCTAACTCACAGATCGGACCCTGAACCATCCTCTGAGTTGATCAGGTCAGGACACGGCTAACTCACAGATTGAACCCTGATCCAGTCTCTGGGCCGAGAAAATTCAGGGCACAGCTTACTCACAGATGGAATTTACCTTGTTAGGTTTTGCGGAGGCGGGATGAAAGCGGTCAAGACAAAGTGCTTTCAAAGCTCTTCAACGTGCGGGAGAAAAATAAAGGGAGAGAATAAAACTACTCTATACTCAGGATTCCCGTCAAAGGCTAAACCCGCAAGATCACTAGCTGATCATACAAAAATTTCTTTTATGTGCATGTTGCGTGAACAAGTTGACCGTACATTATTTGTAGCTCTCGGTTATAGTAAAGTAATCCTTGTGGTAGATGTTTCAGCGTATTATTTTGCAAAATCCTGAAACAAAGTATTGAGTGACTAGTTTTAGTAAGTAGAAATTCTCCTTATCCTTTGGAAGATACATAATATAGATTTAGGCACTGCCTAAAAGCGGAGCTCCCATAAATAGTATATACAGTGCTAAAAACGTGACAATTGTGTGACGCGGCATAACGCCGGTTACAGCGTTACCACTTATTTTGATTTTACCGAAGGTAAAACTAAAAGAAAAACCATTATTTTAAGCCTTCAACATAATTAGAAAACTTTTCAATTCGAAGAAAAATAATTATAGAACATATGAATACATGTATAGAATAAAGGATTTTATTCAGCAAATCTTAAGTTATAAGTCTTTTAGGTGGAAAGTGTACTACACTGAAAATTGTCAAAAAAATATTATAAGCTTAAGCTTACATTCACTTGAACTTCACATGTAACAAGAGACATATTCATTAATGCAAGATAATAATTTTCTTTGTTAGTAAGTTGGTCTTTGAAAAGTTTTTTCAAAGTTTTTATTCTTAACTTATTCTTAACTTTATTATCGAGCGAAATATTTTACAAAAACATAAGCTTATCCATAAAAAAAAAACACAAGCTCATCATTTTTGCGATTGTATAATAGTAATAGCTGGAAAAGCCCGATAAATAGCGAATATTTGGTGTAATATGTATTCCTTTTTCATATTTCATTCAACAATCTTGTTTTGACATCAGAAATCCTTGCATAATGCTCGCTGGCCGTCAAATATATTTTTTCAAAGAACTAAGTCTTTTTACCAAGTCTTGAAATGGGAGCAAAAACAAAACTTCATACAGGCCACTTTTTCTCTCACTGAAGTTTCAGTCACGAAACTTCATCGTAAGATTAAGAATCTTCCCTCGCTAAATCTTCTTTAGTAAGTCGCTAAAGTCGAAAAATTTGTTTTTGTTCACTATAAGACAGACATGAATTCGATTAAAAGTATTTTTCGTATTGCAAAAATAAGAATAAAATACTTCTTGATCCATCTTAGACTACATTATTGCGATTTTTTCCGTGAATTTGTGAGTAACCAAAGCGCGCGGGAACCCTGCGTATAGTGGTACACGCCATACGCAGGGACAATAGAATGACGTAATCAAGCCATGAAAAATCAACTCGATACATTGCCAGAAATATTGGACATTGTCAGCGGTGTTACGCATGAATGAAAATGAAGTGGTTTTCTAGAGGAAAAATATAACTACATGGTTTCCAAGCACATATTTATATTCAACTATGATGTTAGTAAAACAATTCTTGCCAAAAAATAGTTACTTGACAATCAAAAGAACAACTATTATTTTTCTGTTGATAAGCCTCCCAACAGGAAGCCCATGAAGGACAAGAAACAAGTTTCAAATGTAAATCGTTACTTTAAGCTTCCTTATTGTATCTCAGCAGTCAATAGGAGCTTGTAAAAACAAAATGGCGATATTTAGGGGGTTTTGAAGCTGTTTGGAGCAGTTCTCTGTGGTTTCTTGTCATTTTTAACTGAAAACTACGAGCTAACAACGCGTCGAATCGCTTAAAATTTAACCTAACTTCAAGCTTCTTGGGAACCTACATTCTGAAGGCATGCTGTCTATTTTGAGCGGTTTTGGATTTATTAAACACTCGTTTGGTGATATCGAGGTGGAGCTCTTTTACTTTTAAATTTTTTCGAGCTCAAATAAGACGATTTTGGGGTCAAGTGTGGCCAGATTTATAGACGATGTATGGAATCTAGAGCTTTCGAAGCCTTTCGAAGGCAAGTAGTCCGGGAACCAATATGTCGCATGATTCAATGATTATTTTACGCTTATTTAGTAGCTTGTAGGGTGGGTTGTTTGTCGCGATGTGGAGCTCAGAGGAAATAAAACCCTATTCGCCGTAAATAGAGGAAGCTCTATATTCCCCATACATTTTCTATAAGACTCGGCGGCTATTTTGTAAGCTGAAACGCATCATTGCGCATGTATGAGCAGGCTCATGTCCCATATTTCTGGCAATGGGTTACCATTTTTTCTTAAGTATGGTGCTTCAGCCCGCGCGGGAGCTCCGCGACAAACATGTTTTTTTATTTTACTTCGGATTTGGGGGAGTAGCATACGAGATGCTATAGTATCTCCGAAGAAAAAATATATAAATAAATATGATGATTATAACTTAAGTATAGATATGAGGAAATCAGAGGAAAACGCATTTGCGAATAACAGTACTAAAGCATTTAAGGCTTGTTGTCTGTCTGTAGATTACCTGCTCCATCACCGTGTTTGAGTTGGATCATGATAACCGTGCCAACAACATTTGGTTAAGTTGTCTGTCTTTCTGTCGGTCGGTTGGTCGGTCGGTCGGTCTGTCAGTGTCCGATTAATGGAAGCAGTATAACCATCAACTCCTAGGAGGTTTGGATAATATTATGCGGCAGAAACAAAAATGAGCCTCCAAGCCCGATTTGGTATAAAATATGTAGTGAAAATAGATTCATTTATCACATACAGAATCTCAAGGTTGGTCAGATGCTTGAAAGTATCCCTGTGTAATTGTGAAATTCTGTTAGATATGAAAGACCTAATTAAAGACAAACAGAAGAATAAATTTAACTCACACATAACAATGGAACATCCAAAATTGGTATGGGTATTCTCACACGCTTTCAAGATCAATCAACTGGGATTCATTCGTACGAGTGTGTTTTTCAAAGAGTTGAAATTGCACGAAACCGTAGGTCGAATTATCCCATATTGAACGAGAAAGCGTTCCTTCCTGATAGTGGTGGGGCCTTTTGTTCGATTCTCATGATTCAAAAATTGTGTTAGCACGACCCCAAAACTGCCGTGAATTACCGTCATTTAGCGCCAAAATGAGTGACCCCCCATTTTTATTTTATTTTTGGATGAGCAGCATTAACTTAATAACTGTGCGAAGTTTTGTTAAAATTCTATGTTCGGATCTATTACTACAGATTACCTTAATCGTACCTAGTAACCATACATTCTTTGTGAATTTTCAAAACTTTCAAATTTACCAGGCTTTCCAATATTGAGATGTTTAATCAGATGACATTTTTTTTGCGAAAAAGATTAAAATTCAAAACTCGCCCCAGTCACTTGCTCGTTTTAAAAGTGGCCAATATGGAATGGTATGTTTTTAAACCACCTACAATTTTGTAATTTTGTTGTTGTTAGCAAAGATTGCAACAGGCAAAGTTGTCAGCTGATTGTAATTCATTTTTCTGTTGAAGAAAACATAAAATAGTAAGTCATGTCACCTTCTTTTAAACATTATAATTATTTATTTATTATTATTAAACACTATACGATTTGATCGGGCCGCATGGGTGGGGTTGTGGCTTACCGGTCGCCTCTCACCGCTGTGGTCCTAGTTCGAGCCCCGACTCGGGTCAGATCATATGTGAGTTGAGTTTGTTTTATGTGTTGTTCTCTCCTGTGCCACGAGGGTTTAATTTTCTCAGGGTACTCCGGTTTCCTCCCTCCGTAAAAATCAACATGTGAGTTGAGTTATGTGCATAGAATATATAATATAGTGGTAGTGTGTGTGAGTGACAGTGGGCCAAATTGGAAACCAGTATTAAGTAACTGAATTTGAATCCCACTATAAACTACTATATATTTATTTTTTATTTTATTTTCCATATACACCTGATTGCAAAAATGTTGTCATAGAAAAATAAACTTTATAAAAATGAAAAATAACAAATAGGAATTAATTAAAAATGGCAAATTTAATAGATTTTTCTTAAGATTCAAGACAAACCTAAATTCAGTTGTTTTCATTTTATTTAATTGATTTACTCATAGCCATTAATAATATTTTCTTCCATTACAAAGGCAATGTTAAATACTGAAACTTATTTCTGGAACTGGTGTTGATTCCTGTTGTGAGGCAAACGTTTCACGAGGTGTTACACGTTAATACTAGACTGTCTTCTAAACTACGTTTACAAAACAGGAAGTGTCTTGTTCTCGAATAGAAAGCTCCTCTACATTAAACTCCGTCTCATGGACTTTATCAAAAACGTTAACAGGTTAAATTTAGTCGCCATCTTTAATTAATTCCTATTTGTGATTTTGTTATTTTGTTATTTTTATCTTTTTTAAAGTTTATTTTCCTATGACAACATTTTTGCAATCAGGTGTATATGAGTCTATTTACAACATAGGTTTTCTTTCTTTCTTTCCTTTTTTTCATCAGTATTGTTCAAGTCAAAATGTTTGAGAAAATAGTATTTTTTATAAACTTACAATTCAATAAGGTTTTTGTTGCTAGCAAAGATCGGAGCCGGCAAAGTCGTCAGCTGATTATGACTCAATTCTCTATGGACAGAACATATAAATATTACTAGTTAGCCACGTCACAATAGTATTTACATGATAGGTTTGTCTTTTATGTATTAATATTTATCCAATTTTGTATATATTAACAAAATATACAGCTATTTCAAAAAAAGTTGAATACATTGAATACACCTGATTTGCATTCGATGCAAACCGCTGTTTTTGAAGACCACAGACTCATATGCTCAGGCTTAGCCTCTTCATAAGTCAGCTATTCAACGACGTCATTGAAAATTCTGTGGGATTTCAAAACATTGGTATTGTTCAACTTACACATTCTTTACATTACAGTTGGCTTTATCAAATCATTAGCAACAGCCAAGTGTAATGTAATGAATGTGCAAGATGAATAATACCAATCCTACGGACTTTTAATGATGTCCTTGAAAAGCTAATCTAAGTACGAGGCTAAGCCTGAGCAAATGAGCATGTGGTTTTCGAAAACAGCGGTTTACATCGGTCACTTGCTCGTTTTAAAAGTGGCCAATATGGAATGGTATGTTTTAAAACCACCTACAATTTTGTAATTTTGTTGTTGTTAGCAAAGATTGCAACAGGCAAAGTTGCCAGCTGATTGTAATTCATTTTTCTGTTGAAGAAAACATAAAATAGTAAGTCATGTCACCTTCTTTTAAACATTATAATTATTTATTTATTATTATTAAACACTATACGATTTGATCGGGTCGCATGGGTGGCGTAGTGGTTTACGGGTCGCCTCTCACCGCTGTGGTCCGAGGAATGCTCGGATCAGATCATATGTGAGTTGAGTTTGTTTGATGTGTTGTTCTCTCCTGTGCCACGAGGGTTTAATTTTCTCAGGGTACTCCGGTTTCCTCCCTCCGTAAAAATCAACATGTGAGTTGAGTTATGTGCATAGAATATATAATATAGTGGTAGTGTGTGTGAGTGACAGTGGGCCAAATTGGAAACCAGTATTAAGTTACTGAATTTGAATCCCACTATAAACTACTATATATTTATTTTTTATTTTATTTTCCATATATGAGTCTATTTACAACATAGGTTCTCTTTCTTTCTTTCCTTTTTTTCATCAGTATAGTTTAAGTCAAAATGTTTGAGAAAATTGTATTTTCTACAAACTTACAATTCAATAAGGTTTTTGTTGCTAGCAAAGATTGGAGCAGGCAAAGTCGTCAGCTGATTATGACTCAATTCTCTATGGACAGAACATATAATTTTGTATATATTAACAAAATATACAGCTATTTCAAAAAACGTTGAATACCTTGAATACACCAGATTTGCATTCGATGCAAACCGCAGTTTTTGAAGACCACAGACTCGTATGCTCAGGCTTAGCCTCTTTATAAGTCAGCTATTCAACGACATCATTAAAAGTCCGTGGGATTTCAAGACATTGGTATTGTTCAAGTACCCAACTTACACATTCTTTACATTACAGTTGGCTTAATGAATGCGCAAGATGAATTATACCAATCCCACGGACTTTTATCGATATGTCGTTGAATAGCTAATTTAAGAACGAGGCTAAGACTGAGCCAATGAGTATGTGGTTTTCAAAAACAGCGGTTTGCATCGAATGCGAAACTGGTGTATAGTGTATTCCAAGACCGAAATGCAATTTGGGTCATGTAATATTGTCTAAAGTAAAATAAATAATGAATATTCATTTTATTTTTATTTATTCTATTTCTATAGTAGCTACCCATAGAGAGCAAATCGCTGTATATTTACTTTTTACTTGTTAATTAAGACTCACAATGCCCTTTGGTCTTTGAATGCACTATTCAGTAATCAGGATTCAACACTTTTTGAAATAGCTGTTTATAAATAGCCGATAGTAAGCGAAGTCAAATTACATCTTAACTATTTGAGAATAATTTCTTCTACTGAAAAACTTACAATTCAGTAAGGTATTGGTTGTTGGATAAGATTGAGTTATGCAAAGTTGTCAGCTGATTATGACTCAATTCCCTATTGAAGAATAAGTGGAGTAGTAAGCTTCTTAGAGGTTTCTATTTCATACGATATTGATAAATTATTACTATTATTGTAATAGAAAGGACAGCGAATTACGTTTCACTGAGCGCCACTTGACACAATTCACAATTCTATTTAAAATTATGTATGACAAAAAACGGATTGTTATTTTTCATGATTATTGGCAAGAAAACGCAAAAATTTGCAAAATCTTAAGTCAGGAAAACAAAATCGTCCTTTGCGAATAAATTGTCCGATTTTATTCATGTGAAAATGATTTTTTCGTACCAAAACGCGCGCTTCCACTTTGCATGAGGACTACGCTAAGGACTTTTGCGTAAGTTTGAAACTGTTATTTGCATTTGTGCTTGTGTCAAAAGTAAAAACAGTTTTAAAATCTAAGCCGTTATACTGGGTAACTTACTATTTCTTGAATAAAGGAACTAACATTCCCTCCACTTCTATCCAAACGAAAAAAACTTACAAATAATTTAGTTTCTTGTTGTTGTCAAATATTCCTGGTGGAAGCGTTTTTAACTGATTTTCACTCAAATACCTGAAAGGAGAATGCAGAGATAAAACAATAATCGGATGAGTTTGAGAATGATATCCTACATTATGGTTTCCTGCGGTATTGGCGCGAGGTACTCATTACATTGTAAAAGTCATCCTCCTGGATCCGCCCCATGAGTACCTACGAGAAAACGTAACGTGTCTTTAGCTTTACTTACAGTCTAATAAGTTCTCTGTTATTATCAAAGATCTCGGCCGGTAGCCAGTTTAGTTGATTCTTATTCAACCATCTGGGAAAAAAAATATGTGGTACTTATCAGGCAAATCCAAAAAAAATATAGAATGTACTACTAAAATTGTTTCCCTTTTTTTCGATCCAAGCAATCCAATTATCCAATCACGATGCGAGAATACTGTTATCCGCAACCTGTGATTGGATAAGTTACTCGAAAGCAATGGGAAACCATTTTAGTACATTCTATATTTTTTACGTTAAAACAAAATTATACATTGATAAGGATAAATATGTTCCAATAGCTTTTCTCTCATAAAGCCACTACCTCTAAATACCAGATGTAGGGGTATGTTGAAATTTCCCACAAAATCAAAGGATGGGTTATGACTATGAGAGACTGAAGTGAGATTTTTGTTCAAACTTATTTCAAATAACATCGATAATGAGAAATGGTTGACCTGAGACCGATATCAGTTGTGGGAATCTATTAAATTACAAATCCATTGTTGTAAAACATAGCATAAAAAAAGTTGCGAGAAATAGGTCACTTTCGATATTCTGGTTGAGTGAACTCGCACAAAGCAATTAAAGACGAGGCTCCGGGGAAACAAGCGAAGTAACCCTGATATATTTCTTTGTGCATGATCACTCAACCAGAATATCGAAAGTGGGCTATTAACTGAGTTTTTTTTTCGTGAAAAAGCCACTCGGCAACCTTTTCCTTCAATCGCGACGCGACTAAAGCTTATCCAGCCAATAAGGTGCAATTGAACCAAATCAAGACTTCGGATATTTGTTTAATGGCAGTGTTTATCGCGCGTTAATGACTTTTAAAGAAATACCGTCGCCTGTGCAAGGTCGTTCAGCCGCGGCTTAATGCTCTATGCTTTATGTCCTCTAGCTCAGTATATCTTTCAATACCTCACAATTTTATTAGACTTTCGCAAAGTCCTTCTTCTTTGTCCATAATAGTTAACGCGCGCGGAATAAAGCACAGGCAGCCCAATCAGACCAGGATCACAAGCGCTTGACGAAGGACTTTTCCAACTTGTTTCCCGCCAATTTTAGCGACGCAAAAACGGGTCGCTTAATTATGCTCGCGCTTTCTATCTTTATCGTGCCAAATATTTAGCGGCGCGAAACGCAAAATGAAAATGCAAAAATGCAAAAGGAACAAATCGACCTCTCGCGACTTCCACGTTCGCTTTCTTTATTTTCTTCTCTTCTTTTCTTTTCATTTGCTTTGCTTGTGACTCTGTGAGTCTCAGAGAGGTCGACTTCGAGCATAATTTTATAAGTGATTTTGTCAATTATGCACTGCCTTAGTTTGATGTCGTCAGACACAGCAGCATCACGTGATCGAGTTTAATCAATAATATGCTAAAAGCCATGAGTTTTGGTCAGTGAACGAAGATTGAATATTGATCCCAATCACTAAACACTCTTCTAGATGGAAAATCCTTAATTAATTCTTTATTTTTTTTTTATGTAGCAACCGTTACTCCGTACTTACAAATAACTTAGCTTAGTATTGCTATGAAACAAGTTAGGTGACAATGACACCAGGCTATTATTCTTCAAGTTCCTACAATAGAGAATGTATTTTATTATTATTATTAATATTATTATTATTATTATTATTATTATCATTATATTATTATTATTGATCCAAAGGGTCGATATGTCAGGAAAAGAATTAAAATTTTGATGACTCTGATCGGCTGTGAATAAATCTCTGAAATCAGTCATCAAAGTCATCAAAATTTTAATTATTATTATTATATTATTATCATCATTATATTATTATTATTATTATTATTATTATTTAATTCTATATAAAATATATATTAGTAATAAGTTTCAGTTTTAAATATTAGTATTAGGATTAAGTATATTTTAAATTTCTTATTGATATTATCATCATAATCACCATTATTATATTATTAACATTATTTATCTTAATAAAATTTTCTTCTTCTTCTTCTTATTGTTATTATTATTATTATTATTATTATTATTATCATAAGATATTATTAAGTGTTAGATACAGTTACAATTTATATATTACATTTAAGACATAAGATAGATATTATTAGAATTCATATATTACATATTAGATAACAAGATACAAGATATACGATATTAGATAAATTACACACTAGGTTTTAGATATAGAGAATCTACTTATTATATATTACAATGAGTTTTTATTAGGTCTTGTTTTGCTTATTACAAAATGACATTAGTACCAATACAATTAGATTGATTACATAGCTACTTATTATTATTTCAACATATTGTCAAATAAAATTATTATTATTATTAAATTATCATTATTATTATTAAATTATTATTATCATCATTATTATTATTATTATTATTATTATTATCATTATTATTATTATCATTATTACAGTCAAAACGGCTCAAGCGTACCCCCTAGAATCCATTAATGAATTGATTATTCGAATATTGAGTTCGCGGTGGTGGGTGCGCGGGCGTGGTGCTCGGGGTGGCGAAGAGCTTGTCTCTTCTTTAATCAGTATATATTTATATATTTATATTTCCATTTTATAACGAATTTTTCGCTAATTACGCTGCTTAGGGATTTTTTCTTTTTCAATGTATTTCTTGTCTTGTTTTGCCGTTTTTTGGGGGGAGTTTTTACATAGGGTTAACCTCATAACTTCCTTTCAAGTCGCCTATTATTTAGCTTTATTGTCCGATTTGTATCGCCTTTTGCTTGTATTTGCTCTTAATTTTATTAGTTGTCAACAATTTATTTGCGATTTGAATAAACTATGTATGTATGTATGTATGTATTATTCACTTTGACTCCAAACTTGAAATGAATTATCTACTTGAGTTTCGATTGGATTCTTTAACAATTGTCATGCCAAGATAGAAAAACTCCTCAGAAAGGCCATCCCTTAGTGTGAAATGAATATGAAGTTTGGAGTCTTCCGATTTTTTAATGAAAACTTAGAGTGAATAATCAACTCAATATTCGAATAATGAAATCATAAATAGAGCCTATCTAGGGGGGTACGCTTGAGCCGTTTTGACTGTACCCTAGAAAAAATCGTCTCGTCTCGTCTCGTTTCGTCTCGTACCCGTCTCGTCTTGTCTTGTCTTTGTCGTTCAAGCTTTCTATTCCCTCGCTCTTTTCTAACATATAATTAATATATAAATAACATATATTAATTTATGACTTACAATCCCAGTAGATCTTTGAGGTTTTCGAAAAGCCCGCTGGGTAACGATACCAGCCGGTTCTCGTGCAATGTTCTAAAATGAAAGGGTATGCTGAAATAAAACGCCTCTTCGAAGATCGAAAGGTGGCGCATAATATAATACAACTAAATCCACAACCTCATTCCCAGAGCCCTCTCACCAAGAGGAGATTAGACCCTGGCATTGGCTGGTCAAAGAATGATTTTGATTGGCTAACTTTATTCTGAACTTTGATTGTTTGTTGCTTTGTTATGTTTTTTTATTTTTTGTGCGCACGTTGGAATGAAGCCGAAACTCGCCACTTAATAGACGTTTTTGCTATAACGAAACATTTTGGACATTTTCGAAATCTCGTCTTGTTGGAACAAAAGATGTACAAATTCCTTTGTGATTTTGTTGTTTAGAAATAATAGTAATATTGGTAATGATATTTAGACTGGAACAGCGTTTCACACGAGCAATGCCACATTTATGATAGTCCAATTATAGTGGAGCTCCCGCGCGGGCCGAAGGCGGAGCACCATACTTAAGAAAAAATGGTAACCCATCAAGTTGATTTTTCATGGTTTGATTACGTCATTCTATTGTCCATACGTACATACGGCATGTACCACCACAGGGTTCCCGGTTGATTTCAAAGCGAACTTTGCCTCGCAATACATAGAAACCATATCTTTTGGACACATAATAAACATTTTTATGGATCAATAAGAAGTCTTCAAAAACTCAGGGTTTTTTTTAGCAAACAATCGTATATTTTTACTTATTTTGTTCGCCTTTCTCTGAATAGTTTTTAATAATATTTCTATTATAAATTTAATTTCATGTCGAATGAATTATAAAAAGGAATACATAAGCTTATTCCGCCACAAATTTGCTATTTATTTAGCTTTTCCAGCTAGTAATTGCACATAAATGAGCGATAGGTCTATTTTATGTTGTTGAACAACATGTTCTCGTAAGCTTATAAGACCATGTCATAATTTGGACTTTACTGAGTCGTTAAACTAAAAAGATATACAAGAACATTTCCAAAGGCTGACAAAGAAAATTATCATTATGGATTAATAATTCTGTCTCTTGTTCTTGTGAAGTTCAACTGAACTAGCTAGACTGAATGTAAGCAAATTTGTTATTCGAAAACATTTGCCGTTCGTATTTTTTCACCTAAAACCAATACCATATGCTAAATAAGATCTTCTTCAACACATGAAATACTTATTAATTGTTGTCCTTCGAATTTAAAATATGTTTTCAGGTGCTTTGAAGGCTTAAGTTATCGATTGTTCCTTTAGTTTTAACCCACCGGTTTTGAAAAATGGCAGGTTCATAGTTTTCACTGTCAAAAACCAATTCTTTTCAAAAATTAAGCTTATAACCGTTTCTCTAGATTTAACCATATAAAACGTGAATAAAAACATAAACGAGGAAGACGTATCAAATTGAAAATTTATCATTTAATACCTAGTTGTGTAATAAAGCTTACAGGTATGGTTTTGAAAACTTGCCTTGATTGCTAAACTAAAGAGATCACCATGGAAATATTTTCCGGCATGCTTTGGAGTTTTAAAACTAAAAAATTCTCTTACGTACCAAATTTTTCAGCGATTCCTTTCCTCTATGAAGCAATGCAAAACGTCAATAGTAACATAACTTCAAACCAAATAATCTTCCTGGAATTGTGAAGCTTAAAAAGGTCGAGTTTTACTTTGTGTTTTTCCATTCCAAGCAGCACATGGCTGGGAAGCTGCTGAAGGTTTTGCTTGACGTGCAAACGCGCCCGAAAACAGTCACACTTTCGTATGCAGTGTCACGCTTGTCACGCACTTAGTATGAAATTTATTTATAGTTAAAACTCTTTAAAAATTCGTTTCTCTTTAAAACGCATGGATAACCCCATTTTGTGTGTGTAGATTTTAAAGAATATGTCAAATGAGCGGGAGCGAGCTGTTGTTGTCGAACTAATGAGCATAATCCTCTCAAAATAACTTTAAAAAATGACATTTCTTAATTTTTTCCGGAAGGTTGTAGGTTTTTATCAGCCCTTTTTAACAATGCAAGTCTCATTTTAAGTACATTTTAAGACCTACAAGAAGCCGTGTGTATGTTGTCGTCGCGCCTTTAAATTTAAGAGATACAGAGCCATGAATATTAGAGATTTGGGTTTTTCCCATAAAATACACTTGAAAGTCTCTAAGATTGTCATTGCCAAGGTAGTAGTTTTTTTAAAGAGTTAGACAGAATAAAAAGCTCTACTTAATTTTTTGAAGCTTAATCTTTCAAAAGCCGTATGTATGTCATGAATTCGTTTTCAAAGAAATGCTAAAAACCGCGTTGAAGATGCACTGGTAACAGAGTTTTAGCCATTTTCTCTGTATTTGAATCTCCCGCCACTCATTAACTTCGCACTGGCTCATTGCACTCCAAGCTCTTAATTAGATGCAAAAACCTATTTTTAAAACCCCTCATTCTGCGCGATGAGCTGAACCGGCGTATAGGGGAGCTCAGTTTCTTCGCCCCTGCGCCCCTACATTAACTTTAGAACAATAACCAGCATTCATGAATATTACTCACAAGCCCTTTGTTGCATTGTCAAAAGTATGAGTAGGAGTTACATTCAGCCCCTTATTCGAGCAATCTGTAATATATATCGTAGGATGAGAGAAATAGCAGCTACAGGGGACAGGACAACCACCTGGTATATAGTGAACACAATTTTAAAAATCAGGTTTTTAAGCTAAAAATGTGAGTCAGAGCATTCCATATTGGGAACACAGAAACGCAACAAAATAGTTCTGTAAATGGCATATATACACATACCTAACCAAACAAATTCTGCAACTTTCGATAAATATATGATATATATATATATATATGAATGTCTTTTGTTCCTCTATTGTTTCGCCTCTCGAGAACAAAAGACATATATATATATATATCCGACACGCGTGAAAAACGTCTGCGCATGCTCTAAGTCCGTATGCAAATTAGTCAAAAGCGTCTTCGTGCTATTGTAAAAATATGCAAATTTAACTTTCACACTTGCCTGAAGAATAGACTTTACAAAATGCCAAAACTTAGATCAGTTCTTGAAACTTAAGACTAATTCTTTCATATTGTCTTTATTAACACATTATCTTGGTCTCACAAAAGTATACCCACGAAATTTTTTGTATACTCGGAGAAAACAAGCATTTATTTTCTCACTAAAACTCTATAAATTCTTGGAAAGCGTGCTGAAAGGCACGCATGCGCAAACGTTTTTCTTTAGTGTCTATATATCCAAGGTTGCAGAATTTTTTTGGTTGGGTACTAGTGCTTTTTATAGTGAAATTGCAAAAAATCCAGAAAATCTTTTGCAGAAACACAAGGAAAGCCATAAAATATGATTTTTAGAAAAACTCAAGGCATAATAAATTATGTATGGTAAAAGAAAGTCATTTGTTTTCAAAGATTTCGCCAAACAAGTTAAGCTTATGGAGCTTTGAATGTTTTCGTTTACTTGTGGTTTTATATTATCTTCGCAATAAAATTAATTTAAAAATACATTAAGAATATGGAAGAAAGAGCTAACTATAGTATCAAGCAAATTTCTACCCGTAAGCAAATATCTAATGAGATACAAAAATGGAAAAAGTCCTAAAATATGATCATGTATATGTTGAAAGTTACCAAAAAGACTTCTATGTCTCGCTTTGATGGAAGACACGTCAAATACATTAGGTTTTGAAGTATCAGATATTAATAAATTGTATTTATTTATATATTTTCTCTTTTTAGGCCTAAAAAACTCTCTAATATATTTTTAATAAGATATAATAGCAATCAAATCATATTTTTCATGTCTTTTATTGATAAAACATCTTGAAAAATATTTTTAGTGAGATATGCATCAGTGGGTACAGAATTATTAATTCATATACTAATTCATTAATTAATATATATATACAGCAGTTTGCAAAAATTCTGCAAAATTCAACTATATCAATATATCGATATATATACAATTTGCATATCCTCTATTTTTTTTTTTAAATGCTGTTTTTCTCGCATGAATGTCAAACAAAATACTAAGGAACACCTAGTCTGCACTGTATTATAATATTCTTTCAAAAAAGTTTAATATTAATTCTTATTTAAGCGATTTTCTTTTAGAAATTACCCATAAGGCACCCGATATATCGATATATTGATATATTTAAAATTTGCAGAATTGGTCGAAAAAATTGGCAAGCTGATAATTCAAACACGGCTCAAGAAATGGCTTGAATACTAAATCGTGACATCAAATGGGTCTTAGTCGATAAGACCCATTTTGAGTAAATATTCTTCATATATATATACACCGAATCCCTATATGAAGGATATCGATTTCAGTCATTTTTCGACAAACATTTGTTACCAAGTTGTTCTAGAATATCTAATGAGGCTTTTTAACATGTTTGCAGTTAATTTGCTTCTTGTTTACTGTTTATTTTTCAACAAAAATAGCACTCAAATATATATGTGTGTATATCGCAAAAATGTCAAAGTTTTAGGGATTCGGTGTATATAATTTCATGTGTAAATATTTTAACAAAAGGACATTTCTCAAGGGAATGACATGTAATCTGAAATGGGCAATTTGCATACGAAGGTAAAGAGAGTTTGTCGTGAGACTTTGCCTTTCTGGAAGTCCGCATCAGTATTTAGATGCAACGATGTGATAGCAGTTACTGCGTAATGCCAGATCTGCTTACCTTGGACGGTCGTAAAGGTAACAAGCAAGCACCAAAGGGTCCTCCATTGGATTTTCTTGGGTTGGAAACTCATTGTCTCAAGATTCTACCTACGTACTAACATTTATTAAACGTTAGTGATATGGCATGTGTATGTAAAAGAAGAGGGGGGTAGGGGGGGGGGGGGGGACGAAGAAGAAGTCAACTACTATATGAAGGCTGGTTTTCACGAGCAACGGAATCGGCATCGGGTCCGAAATCCGAATCGAAAGCAGCTTATGCCTGTTATGACGAAGTGAAAATCACAAACCCGAGTCGGAAACGGACTCAGAAGGGCTTCGAAAACGGGAATCTGAAGAATGGAAAGGTTTCCCTTTTCTTGGCTTATCACAATTGCAGTGCACTCTCTCTCTCTCTCTCTCTCTCTCTCTCTCTCTCTCTCTCTCTCTCTCTCTCTCTCTGTTTCTCTCTCTATTTTTAAAAAAGAAACATTATTCACAATATACAACTTTCTAATACAGCCGCAATTTGATTATTGTGATGTCTTATGGGATAATTTATCAAAGGGCTTGGCAGATTGCTTACAAAAAAATTTAAGATAGGGCAGCTAGAGTCATCACAGGTTCAAGCTATGAAATTAGATCCAAAGATATTTTAAATGAACTAAAGTGGGAGACTCTGGCACAAAGAAAGAAGAAACAAGAAGCAATAATTATGTACAAGATTATAAATAATGTTGCACCTAGTTATTTGGGTGACAAATTTACCACAGTTGAAAAAAACACAAACTATATACTCTAGTAGTGTTCAAGTCTTCAAACGCAATTTCTTCAGTTAGTTTCACAAATTCATATATTCCTTTTTACAATATGTTTTACAATTTTTAGCTTTATATACATTAGTCTAATTTTTATTTTATTATTCATGCTTTTATATTCTATTTTATATATTGTCCTATTTTTTCGTTTATTTTATTTTAAGTTAATTCCAGGACCTCTCTGAAAATCACCTATGTGAGAGAGTTTTCCTGAAGCATATTTTAAAATTTTATTTGATGTGCAATAAAGATTATTATTATTATTCGTCAGACAATCACCAACATTAGATTCTTTCAAAAGAAGAATCAAAAACTTTCAAATTGATTGAAAATATGTCTTTTTTTAAGACTAATTTATATATATTCTTATTCTTGTATTTCTATTTTATCATGGATTTATTGTAGATTTATTATATATTTATTATCACGACTTTTATGTAAAGCAGTTTTATAATTGATGAAACATCGTGTATAAATAAAGTTCAATCGTTCATTCTCTCTCTCTCTCTCTCTCTCTCTCCCTCTCTCAGGGGCGGATCCAGGGGGGGTGGTGGATTAGGTGGCTAGCCACCCCCCTCTTTGCAGGGCTTAAAACAGGAAAAATAGGTGCACGTACAGTGGAACCTCTATCTTACAGACATTCAAGGGCTGGGGGAAAGTCCATAATATACTAGAGGTATCAGAGAGATCGAGTTATTTTTACAAATAATAAATGTATGATATGAATTTTGCATTGCCTGGACCTAAATAGTTGTCCACAACTCTAGACCTATCCTTTTAATATTTTTTTAGGGTTAGCCACCCACCTTTGTAAAATCCTGGATCCGCCCCTGCTCTCTCTCCCTTTCTCTCTCTCTCTCTCTCTCTCCCTCTCTTTCCCTTTCTATTTGTAAGTTTGTTGATAGTTTGTTGTTTGTTGGCTTTTTTTGTTTTGGGAGAATTTAAGAACATCCCTGAATGAAATGTTTAACTTCTTACCTTTTTTTTACAATTCAAAGTGTTTACCTGCTACAATTCATTTCGCACTCGTTTGTTCCCCACGAACAGCCACAGATGAGTAAACTGCAGGGAAGTGAGCAATGAAAATATATACTGAGTCACCAGGGACCACTTAGCTGTATGGCGCCGGCAGGGCTAGCTAACAGGGCTATAGATTCTGAGGAGAGCTGTTCAATTGCCCAAAAATATATGTAGTTTGAGTGATGAGGTTTTTACTCGTCATATTCTAACTATACTAATCCGAGGCCACGAAGAAGTATGTCGCCGGCATGCAGGGCTACCTAATAGGGCTTTAGAATCTACTACTGTTCAAGTATTTAAAAAACAAATTTTGGTTTTAGTGATACATCTATAGTTTAAGTTATTAATTGTTTTTGGGGCACATTCTAATGATGTGATTGTCCAAGGTGTTAAAAAAGGTCTCTATAATAAATATTTTTACTGATACGGCGGTCATCTTGAAATCTATTGTTTTAAGTAAGACATTATGGAATGCTCAGGTGGCAATTATTGGAAAATCTATAGTATGCACAGCTGTCAGGGTGTCTTTATATATAACTTACGTTATAAAATGATAAACACATCTAAAAACTAATTGAATTTGCTGGTTGCTGGGGCAATATGTGAAACACTAGAGCCTAAAATTATTTGAGAAAGTAACACCGCCACACTATGATTTCTAAAAATTTCCACGTTTGCCCCCTCAGCATCCCATAATTCAAGATGGCCGCCGTAACAGTAAAAAGGTCTATTGCAAGCTCGTCGTTCGTCTCGCTTCGATGCAAAGGCCCGGCTACCTTTCAAGATGGCGCAGGGAACTGTGAAGGGGACTAGCTATTAATGCAATATTTCGCATCAGTATTGAAACATATTTAAAGCTATATATATATATACTTGGACTAGTTAGCTGTTCAGTTAACATTCTATGTCAAAAATACATTAAATGAAGTTACTAAACTAATCATAAAATACAGCTAATGCTGCTGTAAAATCTGAGTTTCCAGTGCCTACTGAGCTGGCTTAGGGTACTGGCCGAACGGCCGTTAATAAGATAGGAAGGAACAACCTTACGTAGTATTCAGTTTGGTTTAATTTTGGTTAGCCACTAACATTGTCATGTCGTCGCAAAACATATTGACCTGATGGCCGAGAGAAATAAAAATTAAAGAAGACCAGTTGATCCAAAAATTAGATAGTGTGTTCAAATCCATGATCTACACCTTGCTCCAATATATTTGACTAAAATTGTCTTGAATTATGTTACTAATTAAATTCTAATATGGAAGGATCTACCAACGAAAAACCAGACCACTTAGAAAAACCAGACCACTTAGAAAAACCAGACCACTTAAAAAGTTAGTCGTTCTAATCCATAGTATGCTAAATCCATGATCTACACCTTGCTCCAATATATTTTACTAGATTTGTCTTGAATTATATTACTAATTAAATTATAATTGGTAGGATCTACCAAAGAAGAACCAGACCACTTAGAAAAACCAGACCACTTAAATAGTTAAGGATTTCGCTCTACATGATATTTTCATTTAAGTCGAATGCATGATGCTAGTGAAGCTAAACCTTATAGTAAATGCAGTCCTCTATAGACTAAAGATGTTTCATGGTTGATTGAATCTCTTTAATCTTTAAGAGAATCCAAACAGAATTCCTACCGTACAGTTGCTGGGAATCCAGCAAAGAATGCTAAAGTCTGCTAAACATACATGAGCCAATCAGAATCTATACTGTTCCAACGCTTAAAATGGATAAGCGCACGTGCATTTCCAAAACAACAGTTTTTCTTTTCTCGGCAGCATTATCAATTATTCAATTTCAAGATCAAGAAAAAAAGAAGGTTTGCTGAAAGCTATTTCAGAAGAGTCTTCCAAAAATATTGTCCAAAACTTGCCCAAAATGCGGAAAAGTGTTCAAATCTTGCCCAAAATTGCGAAAAAGTGCTGAAATGTTGCCCAGCGCACTCGAGACAGGCCTAACTAGGATGGGGAATAGATATTTTGAAGTAGCTTTAAATAAGATTATCCACTCCCTTTATAAAATCCTGGATCCGCCCCTGTAATCCCCTTTCTCTAACCACTAAGACACAAGGTGAATTCGCTGACCAGAACGGAATTTTTGAATGTTTTATATGAATGACCCGTTAAGGGGGGATTGACATATTACGTTGCTAAGCAGCGCCGTTGCTAAGAGAAGGTTCTAAATATTAAATTTTTACTTCCGGTCGCCGCGCGCGCGCTCGCGTTTTTCACTTTTACGACTGTAAGTTTTACGAGCGTATTTTCACGAGGGTTTCTCTGGTGTTTTTTTGTATTGTACGATGTAATTTTATTTGTCAACAAATACTTAAACAAAACATGGAAGGGAAAAAAGTCTCCAAGGTCCGAAAACGTGCTGAAACAGCCAGTGGTAATCGCTGGAAAACAATAACAAACCCTAGTGTTGGATGCCAAGTCGACTTCTCGTTTCCGCGTATAGCATCCAAAAGTATCGAAACCCAAACAGATAATTTAGTAAATGTGGAGGAAGACATCGAGGAAGACGCAATTTCTCCTAAAGTTATTGTTATTTCAGAAGATTATGTCGTATCTTCGGAAAACGAACCGACTCCAAACACGGCAAATACCGGCGAAGAGTTTCCACTTCTCAACAACATGAACTTGAACTTGAACAATTTTTTTGACGAACTAGGTGTGGAACCTCTTTCACAGGAAAAGAAAGATAGCCAGGAAGATATAGAGAAAGCATTAGAAATATTGGAAAAAGAAGTACAAGGCTATTTTGACAAAAATAATCATAATTTATCAGAACTTAGTGAAAAACAACTTGTGATAAGCAACAACAATCATCTCGTAACCAGCCAAGATGCGATAATAAACATTATCATTAGTTTTCGTTTTTGTACGAGATGTAGGAGCACTGAAGTTCATTTTAATTTCCAAGATGGAAGTGGAGTTTTAAAGCTTGAAATGTTCTGCGAGGAGTGTCAAGAAGTTGTCATTTCTCAGAGCTTAGACGAAAGAGTTATCCAGGTAGGAAAACAAGGCCCAAGTCATACTTGCCTAACTACCTTCTGCTAAGTTTCTTGCTGAATGGCCAATACTACAAAGATTACCAGCATGTACTTGGTTCTACTGGAATAAAACCTCTAAGTGCCCAACACTGGATAAGAATCATCGACTGGATTTCTCCTTACATCAAGCTCATAACGGACTGGAGCATTAACGAAGCGAGGAAACAGGTTGTTCAACGAGGGGATCAAGGGAAGTTGCACATTCAGTTCGATGGTTTCTACCTCTCCAGTGGTCATCACATACTGCATGTTTTAGATCGAGTTGGCGATGCTGGTGGTTCATAAACACGATGTTAAGGATGGAATCTGACCTCTCTTGTTCTTGTTTGTAGTTGTAATAAGCGAATTACGATATATTCTTCCGAAATTTCACACATTATGCTTCCAAAACGATTCTCCAAGTTCAGTTCGCTGCTGTTCTTTTTTCCAGAACACATTTCTCGCCCCAGGAAAAGGCGCAAAACACAGGAAACCCATTGGCAAAAAAATGTAAATTTTTGAAGTTTCACTTCCGTTTTCAGGAAAATTCTATAATTTTTACGATGTTAAAAAATTATGCAGATTTTTCCGCTTCAAAAGATTCGAAAAAGTATTTTCTTCAAAGCTAAGGATGGATTTTTAAAAATATTGAATGACAACAATATTATGGATTGAAACAGGGTTTGTAAAGAAGAAAAAAATTCATAAAAAATCTATTTTTCAACAACATCAAAAATCCATCCTTAGCCACATTTTCCACATCTCTTAGATTTAAAATATGTAAAAAAGTTCGTAATTAGTTCAAAGCCTTTATAAATTATAGGATTTTTCTGTTTCTATGACGTCATGATGACGTCATATAATGACGTCATGATGACGTCATATAATGACGTCATCAATTTATGACGTTTTGTCAATAACTATCATATTGTCAAAATTTCAAACACCAATTCTTAATATTACTTGGCAAACTAATTTTACAATTTTTTCTTAGCAACGGCCTTGAGAAATATGTCAATCCCCCCTTAACACGTTCATTGTATGACTAGTTTTGTTTAGTAAACAACTCGAATAGTAAACAATAAATTGCTGTTGTCAGGGGGAATTAATTCGGAAACCTCGCCAAAGAGGAAATACTGAAGATGGTCATCGTGCATTCTGCATAGCTTCACCGAAACTGTGGAACAATTCATCAGATGCAAGGTATCAAGAACAGTGCTTCCATTAGCATTTTTAAGAAGCAATTTCGGACCATTTGTGCTCGAATAAGCGGTTTGAGCGCCCAATTGTCCCTCCTTGTGCAATCTTCATTTTAATTTTTGGCACCAACAATATGTCATATGAGAACTCTAATTCTTTATATTTAATCAAAAAAAGAATAGATCATGGACTAAATAATGTCAATTCCCTTACTAGCTATTTGCGTACGTAATGTTCGGAGTATTCCAATCCCACTATGTTCCTCGCTAAATTGAATTCAAAAGTATCTGATTAATTTTTTCTAGTTAATTATAAAATATGTCAAAAGTTAACACCGCTGTATATATTACATATATAGATATTTTTGTTCTTCTTCAAAAGACAAATAAAGGGGTTCTCTTCGCCGTAGCCACTGGTACGGTTGGTCCTGTTTTAACCGGCACTTTTTACCGTCAGTACAATTGTTTCCCTCATGTAAAAATATTAAGTATGAAATTTCGATAAGCAAAAATACGGCCGGACCACATTTTTAAAACCGGACCCTTGTCGAAATGTTGGCTACGACCCTGCGTACGTATATGAAAGGGATGTGTACTTTTTTTAAAGGTATAATATATAAATTTAGGCACTGCCTAAAAGCGGAGCTCCCAAGGAATAGCATATATAGTGCTAAATACGTGACAATTGTGTGACGCGGCATAACGCCGGTTACGAAACAGCGTGACCATGGCCACTTCTTCTAATTTTACAAGAAGGAAAAACAGAAAGAAAAACTATTATTCTAAGCCTCCAAAAGCATCAGAAAACTTATTCAAATAGAAGAAAAATAATTATAGTTATAGGACATATAAACATATGTATGGAACAAAGGATTTTACTCAGCAAATGTTAAGTTATAAGATTTTTTTTAGGTGGAAAGTGAACTACACTGGAAATTCTCGAAATATATTATAAGCTTACATTCAATTGAACTTCACTTACAACAAGATTAATGCAAGATAATAATTTTATTTTTTAGTAATTGGTCTTTGAAAAGTTTTTTTTTTCAGAATAATCCAGTGAAATACTTTATATTGAAATGACATACAGATATACAGAACTAGAAAAGGCTAACCTGACTACTGTAGGGAACAGTTCTGACGAATACAGATAGACTGTTGAGAATGCAGCACTACAGAAGAACTTTCCGATCACTGTGATCGATACGACGGCTTTTGGATAACCAAAACAAGAAAAACACTTGATTACTTTTTTTGAAGAGAATCGTTAATTATCCTGATTGCCCCCTTTCTTGTTTTCCTTTCTCTCGCTAAAGGCTGGTAATGAGATTCACGAGTTTCGTTCAACGAAGTTGTCACAAAGCAATCCTGCATCAAATACTAAAGCAAACACTGTAGCCATTTTAGCTACTAGTTTATTGAAATGAGATATACAAGCCTGTTAATGCCAAGGTGAGCAGACAAGTGCCTCCTCCAATCAATAAAAACAGGGCGAATGGAACACGCTGACCAAATCTAAAAACCGTAAGATAAGCATGGCAGCATAAGCCAGGGTTTGGATGGATCGATGGATGATGGACGATTAATTAAAAGAAGGAAGAACTCGTATTCCATAAATTCTCTTGGCAGAATAATTCTAATCAAAATGTGATGTCGAATCCTCGATTCTGATTGGTTGACCTTGAGTTTGTTCTGAAGGTCAACTCAGCTGGAAATAGAGATTAATTCATGGAAAGTGCGCGCGTACGGTTTTTATTCACGAGTTGTGAAGTATCATAAAACGAACAAGTACTTCAGTACTTTTTAAGAACTTTTCCAATAGGTTCACATCTCAGGCAGCTTTAATTTTTCTCCGCTTTACTATAGGCAATTCATCGATTTTCTCTTTGGTTTTGTCGTCTAAAATATAGTTTCATTCATGTTTTGAACTAAAACTTCCTAGTTTAGTCCAAAGTCTCACACGAAAAAATATACCGTTGCTGCCGGCTTCTGATTGGACATATCGTTTTTCTCACACGTGAAAAAGCGATACGCGCATCGTGATTGGTTGGGAAAAGTGAACGAACAAAGAGTTATTGCACAGGATATGTATATAATAAATAGGTATTCAAATTACAACAAGGCACTGAAATTATGTTTCTTCAGTTGTGTTTTTTTTTGTTATTTCAGTACTTAGTTTGACGTTAGTTTTTTTTTAGTTATTGATGAATTATAAAAAGTTTATACAAGTTTATATAAAACTTTTCATTTTAGGTTTTTATTTTTGAACCTCTCTGTTAAAAACTTTAAAAAAAAAAAAAAAAAAAAAACAGCCGTAAGAAAGAAAGTGGAGTGTTTGCATTTCATTCCTGATGAAGAATTGGTGGTAAAATACAGGGGCTACGGGAACACTTTCATTGATAATTATTTACGTTCAGGAGATTTTCTCTGGGATGCAATAAGATGTGCAAGTTTGGTACAAGGAGCGACTTTCCGAAGGTTAACATTGAAAATTACATGGCAGCCAAAAACAACGCCGGAATTGATTTTCGGCGAAGCGAGGTGAAAGTGTAACTCGTCCTGAAAAGATTGCAATTCGAAAAACATTTAGATTTATACCCATGATGCACTATCCTACTTTTCTAGAAGAACAACAGCATTAATTACGTTACTATCTCGTTTTAACGAGTAATAAGTTACTTGTCTAGACTAAGTTACTAAGCCGACTAGCATGTCTGATGAAATAACTATATCTATTTCAGGATCGAAAATGCTGACTGCCAAATAAGCTTTTTTATATCAAAATGAAACTTTGGTTATAGCGATCTTTTTTCTTTATTACTTTTTCTTAAATTACGGGCTGGTTGTTTGACAGGAATCCTGCTTGGTTCACGATCACGTCTTACAGCATGGCAGTTTTCACACCTTGCACTATTAGCTTATAGTAAATAAACTTTGAATAACGAGACCTCAAGTCATTTACTGAGTCTTTATTATCACCACTATGTACAGTTACATATATATGCATAGCTTTCTCAAAGATATCACAGTCACTGAATGTATTCTCGATCGAATCATCGATTGTTTGATATACAAAGACACTTGTCAACAGTGTGAGTTGAACGAATGATATGAAAGTTTTTGTGGTCAGCTTCCGGCAAAGTTTGTTTGTCAATTGTTTTGTAGTTTGTCTCCGTATAGTTTGTATTTGAGATCTGGTAAGATCTAGATTGGCTAGTTTGGCTAGATAGTTCTAAGATTCCACATAATTTGCTCATACATTCTCATAGTTCTCTCTTTGAGTACGTGGACCAACCCGTTCCAAAATCGCTCAATCATATATTTTTGTGGCACTGCTTCGCGAAGCAGTACCACTATGCTATCGAGCGATGTCCGTGAGTAAGTAAACTTTACACAGGAACCCCAAATATCAAAAAAGATGTCAACCGAAACGATCAATACCTTCTCGGATCTTCTCGAAAACTATAATAAAGTTCGGAACTCTTCGGAACCAATCAACGCTCATACCTATAAATCTCGTTGTTTACTCGTTGCTACGCCGTTTTCCCGATAACTACCTCATGGTTCACCTCGCTACATTTCCATATTAGTAATAGAAGCTGAATCGTTGGCGGATACAATACGACATATTAGAAATTCACACACGAATTCCCATTATGCTTAGAACACTATTTTGCAAACTCCTATCGCAAGATAACTGAGGTTTGAAAGCGGAACTGATTTAAAAAAATAAGTATAATTTAGCGCGATTTCCATTTATACCATTTATACCAATATCTTCGTATTGCACTATATTTCACCTAATACAAAACATATAAACGACATCTTATCACCACATCCAAAACTCACGAAATGGACATCTTGTACAAATTTCTATAACACTTTAAATCCCATTACTAGCAGTGCCACATGCGCTTTATAAGCGCTATTTTTTGTAGGTCTACCATGAACGGCTTGTGCGTTAGTAAGTAGTTTCAGCGTACCGATAAAAAAGCTAAAGACAATGGTAGAATAAATCAATGGCGAACGAGCAAAGCTGCAAATACCTCGTGCTCGATATCATGTGATTACTTTTGACTATCATTTTTGACATTGTCAATCATATTCACAAATATAGACAAACCAAAAGTCTACTGGACAGACGATTGCTCGTCCAATCATGACGTGTGACGTCATATTGCACAATTTTTGCATTTTCCGACGCCTGAAAACGAAAAAAAAAAAAAAAAAAACGCACCCCATTTTTAGACTGAGCTGCCTGTCCCAGTAATTATGGATAAAAGAACACAATTGTGATTTGTCAGTAAAAACAACAATGATCCAACACAAATTGTAGAAGACGTATTTGAACATTTTTTTTTTAAGATTCAATCTCATTAACGTAGACCCATTCGAAAAATGGCAGTTTCTAGTTTGTACACTCTAAATCTTAGACAAAAAAGTGATTATCGTTAGTGCAGTGTAGTGTAAAGTGATTATCGTTAGTGCAGTGTAGTGTAAAGTGATTATCCTTAGTGCAGTGTAGTGTAAAGTGATTATCGTTAGTGCAGTGTAAACTCTGTAAATGACACCAAAGCGTGGCTAGTCAGTGCTCCTCAGCAAAATCTGATTCTGATATCTGTAAATTCATTCCGTAATAACGTAAAAGAAAAAAATACCACAGCATTGGCACTTTCCTTGTTAATTCACCTTTGGAGGCTTTTTCAAGCAAGAGTGATATACAGATAAAATATTTGATTCAAGAAATTTGAATTGAAAAGTGAACAATCGCCATTTTAGAATAGATGTATTGAAAAAGCTCATTAACATGTTAAAGAGGCTTTGCACCATCACGTGATGGCAGCAATGTCAGGAGGCACAACAATAGAGTCTTTTTCCACCTGGGAAACTGAATTCTTTCTCATGTAAACCAGATTAGACCAGATGCAATTTTTCCTGTCTCCTGTCATTTTCCCCCTTGTTTTTTGAGACGAGAGAAAACACTGACAGAGATTGAAACTATGAGCTCGAGGAACGCGTAAACAGTGAAAAGCAAAGCAAGGAAAGCAGCTAGCAAGGCTTTTCCAAGAATTCACTGGGTCACGTGCAACTATCGTGAATGTCGATTCTGGTGATCACGTGCAAACATTTCGAGTCTGACGAGTCTCACTGCTTTGCTATCTTCGCCTAAGAAGTCTTGCCCTTGGTTTTCTTCTACATATAATAATATTTTGTGTTTCTTTTAAGAGGTAGTTAGTATGATGTTGCTTTTCTCTTCTCCATGAAGGTCTTGTACGACTGTGTTCATCATTTGGCCGCCATATTGCCAAATAAATTTCATACATTAGAGACACATATAGCATCAACACCAGAAACTCGTATTTAAGATTGCTGACTAACTCTTTGAAGTTGTTTCCGTTTTCTGAGCATTGCGTGTTTTCCAATATTCCCATTCTAAATTACTTTCACTGAATGAGTTTCGCGAAGACTGCTTCAACTCGCTCATATATCAGTTGTCATCCATAGCTTGAGCAAATCCCCACCTTATTGTCCAACACAGCGTAAAACACGCTCGTTTACACTTGAAGCACTTCACAAGAATGGAGATACGAGTGTGTTTTCCGTTTTATAAGAGGTTTTCTTATCACCAAAGAGAACTCCATACATTACTGTTGGTCTAAAATGTCGATTATTATTGCTGTGAAAAACTACGGTGGCAGCTAAACACATTCATAATACACGTATATTTCGTCTTCTGAAGTCGTAATTAAAAATAGATGGTGCTCAATATTTCGAGAAAAAAAACTATTACAGAATGATATTAGGTGTAGATGTTGCCCTAAGCAATGTTTAAAGAGAATACATTAGTATGTGTACATATACATTGTATTGCATTGTATGTACAAGTATTTATACAATACTTGTCATGGTATTCATCTCCTGGAGCACCGATATCACCTTTTAAGAGATTTCCGATCTTAAGATACTTAACAGAACCATTAGTAATGCGTTAGCTGAAATAATGACTTAACAGTTGGGCTAGAATCTCACTTAAACTGATCATCTTCGGGAAAAACTATCGGAATAACATGTGTTTTGAGCTGCTATCTGATTTAAAGCAACACTGAAAACTTTCACTTCTATATTGCTTCGGAATATTTAAGCTCGATAGGATTTTCTCGGCGCAGTGCCTTTCGACATCAAATATTTAATTTAGGAAAGAAATCTTTCCGAGGTTTTATGACTGAAAATATACTATATGATATTTAAATTTCGAAAGAGCAAGTTTATACTAAAATCTGAATTATTATATTCAATCGCTGTTTTAAAGGTGTTGATGAGTTTGCTTTATTGTACATTTTCTCCACTTTTTTATTCAAGTTTTCAAATCGCGCTTACGATTTTGCAAAAATTTTTGAAGAAAATCCGTGAGATATTTTTCCGAAACTAGGATTTATAAATATGTTTACTGCTGAAGAAAAACAGGTAAAAAAATTCCTAAGCACAAAAAACGAAAACCAAGATATAAAGAACGGCAAAACAAACGAAATTCGAAATTATGTTAGCAATTTCATAGATTTAAAAAGTATTAATAACTCAAAAATGTATACAGATCTAAAGGAAAATTATGTCCTCGATATGCCGCTCAAAGTCAATACCTTTTTTCACTTTCCGCGCAGCTATTCCAGTCTACTTGGCCTTCTCTTTCTAATACTGATAAAGTAAATTCTGTTTTGAATGGGTCATCCTTTCTAACAAAAGCACAAAATCAGAAACTAATTTTATTGGATAGCGCTCAAAAATATATATTGGATACTGAAAGATTTGTAAATACAGGGTAAATCAGACTTGTTTGTGTATTATAGCGTATGTCTAAGTTAATCCTTCTTGTGTTGTGTAGTGAAATTGTTTATCATTTTCTTTTGAATTTGTACTCCTTTGTTTTTTTTTTCTATAATTATTTTCTTGCTTGTTTAATTTCTTGTTAGTTTGTTAGTACTTTATAAATATTTTAAATAATTAATTATTTTGTGTGATTTTCCTCGATGAGCCGTTTATCGGCTCTTGAAGAGAGCACAGAGGAAAAAATATGTTTAAATAAAAAAAAATAAAAAAAATAATGGGCTGGGAAATCGGCTTCGTTCACGTTCAGTTCTCAGAGCGCCGTTCCCTTTGGTTGCACCACAATTTGCTTAGTCTTCACAAACAAACAAACAAACAAACAAACAAACAAACAAACAAACAAACAAACAAACAAACAAACAAACAAACAAACAAACAAACAAACAAACAAACAAACAAACAAACAAACAAACAAACAAACAAACAAACAAACAAACAAACAAACAAACAAACAAACAAACAAACAAACAAACAAACAAACAAACAAACAAACAAACAAACAAAGGCAGGCAGGCAGGCAGGCAGGCAGGCAGGCAGGCAGGCAGGCAGTCAAACAAACAAACAAACAAACAAACAAACAAACAAACAAACAGACAGACAGACAGACAAATAAGAACCGCTTCGCTTGGCATTTTGAAGGACATATTTTTTAGGTTGGTTTATCGTGATTTTGGTTCGTTGGTTCGTCGGTGAGATGGATTACAGCAAATATCGTCATTTGTGACGGAAATCAATTTCTTATTGTTTATTTATTGCCATTGAGATAATTCTTATTCTTAAAAAATGCTGAATTATAACTTTCCATAAGGAATGATTTTATGGGTACATGTATGCTTTTCGATTTCAAAGAGTTCTATCTTTAACCATCTACAGAACTAGTCTCAGTATATATATAAGCACAAGTGAAATTTCATCCGTAATACTAGAAGGAACCCATTTATCATGCACCGGGCAAAATTCAACGAAAAAATCTCCGTCTTTAAGTTGCATTGGTTGCCTACTATAGAAAAAATCCATGAAAAAGTTTTTGAATCACAATTCTTTAAACTCAAATGAAATGCTGAAAGATAAAAGGGGTGTTACCAGATCATTTTCGAGATATTCACGATTAAACACAAGCATATCACAACTTTTTGAAGAAAAAGGAGCGAAAACCAACTCTCTACGAAAACAATTCATAACTTCACCGGTAATCAAGCTTTTACCGTTTTTTCCCCAAGAAACCTAAACTATACATTGTTTTACAAATATAGTCAAAAATAGATTTTTTATTTTTCTTGCCTTTGGCAATTTTGTCTGAAACGAGTGCAAAAAATGTACACTTACCGCTTTTTCTATAAGTGAAACCCATGTCATTTTTTTTCAAACTTTGTCAAAAGTTTTTTTTTTAATGCACTCTTTTGGAAATCCGCAAAAAACTTAGAGAGTCCTGTGCAAAATTTGAGGGTTTTGCCCTGTTGAAGTTCAAAACGTGTATGATTCTTTAATACAAGTTTAAGGTTATTCGTGCGCGCGCACATATACTACACCTGCGTTATCTTTCAACTACTATTAGTGTTTCTTCATTAGGATGTATCGGCATCATCCCAAACGGTGCAGCAGGACCAAAAAACTACAACTCGCTCTCTTGGAAATATCTAAAACTGGCGAACGCGTACTGTTCGACTGCTTTTCGCTGTCACGTGACGTTGTGGTCAGTATTAGAACGCATGCGTGTTTCTTCTGCGACGGGATCTGGCATGAGGAGTGGGACTAAGGACAATAAACAACAGCTGAGAATTGCACTCGCTCCTGAAGCAAAGACGGATCTATTTTCATTTGGGCATAATGATACAAACCAGGAGGGACATCACTACCAGTGTGATGTCACGACTCGGATCGCTGAGTTTTCAACTGGCGCCCAACTGAAAACTTCGAAGTGTGGTAAAAATAGTAGATTTTCTGCGTTTTTTCTGACCTTCTTGACATAACAGTACTTTAGATAGTGACCGAAAAGATTAATTTCACAGTTCGCGAAGTATTTTGTTTTGATTTCCTGTAATCTAGAAATTTTTATGTAATCTTCATGATTAATTGTAATGGCGGCCGTCGTTGTTGTCGGCCAGTCGAACTGGAGTGAACGTAAATATATGCTCAGTTTGGTTTCGTTTCTCAACCAAAATAGGAGGTTCTACAAAGCTGATATTATGCTAGGTATATATGAAAGATTTGGTTTGTTTTCGCTGCGTGGTTGTTCTTATCAATCTGTTCAAAGATTGATGCTACGAATGACATGTCCTAATCGATGTACATGGGTTGGCTCAAATGGTGCTTACTCTGCAAAGATGAGAAAGGAAATCGCCATATGGAACGTGTAAAGGTAAGTGGATGTCCTTAAGTTCATTACTCTTAGCTTGTTTGGTTGTAAAGTATTGTTTAAGCACAGCTTTTTCAGTGGATTGATTCAAGATTCAAGCTTATCACGAATCCCCTTTGTTGTTGTTCTCCTGTCTATCAGTCTTTGACTTTTAATCCCAAGTATTCAGGGAATTTTCCCTGGTCAATTTTGTGTCCTAGAATTTTCAAGCTAAAAGGGCAAACGTAGTCTTCCAACCAGTGTAGATTAATTTTATTTGGCAATAAAAACATCATTTCTTTCCACTGTTGAATTTTAAGGCTTTCTGATATTAGTAGCTGACAAAATGACACTTTTATAGGAGTTGTAGTGGTAGTGTGTGTGAGTGACAGTGGACCAAATTGGAAACCAGTATTCATTTACTGATTTTGTATCCCACTATTAAAAAAAGTGACTTATAGTCTTGTTCAAATCTCAAGGCTTTCAAAAAGAAAGAATGACAACCTGTGCAAAATAATGGAACCAGAGGTTTCAGAGAGTGGTTCTTTTGTGCAGTACAGATTAGCATTGAGTGTAGTTTTGCCACTGTCATTAATTTCATCTAGAAAGTTACATGCCACTGAAAACAGTTTTTCAAAAACAAATTTAAAGATTTTATGTTTCTTGCAGGTGGAAGTGCTTGACAAGACAAAATCTTTGAAGCATTGTGAACACTGGACGACAGTTGGTGTGGATTTCAAAATTCCAAGCTGTGCATTACTTCAGGGTTTGGAGGTACCTTTCCCTTTAGCTGGTTTATGACCACGACTAGATAAGCTACTATAATGTTTGTTACAAACCTTCAGTTCCTTTAAAAAAGTCTATGTTTCTGCAGGATGATAATAAAGAAAGACTACATTTCAATTCATAGACTAGCTCCTATCATACTGTCACATTTTCTTGTACCTGCATGATTATTGCAGCAGTTTTTTATGCAACACAGCATACCCTCAGGAAGTCTGCCATTCA
Source organism: Anthopleura xanthogrammica (assembly GCA_964019055.1). Classification (NCBI taxonomy): domain Eukaryota; kingdom Metazoa; phylum Cnidaria; class Anthozoa; order Actiniaria; family Actiniidae; genus Anthopleura; species Anthopleura xanthogrammica. Next base: position 9,312,954 of record OZ025214.1, on the reverse strand, counting down.
TAATTACAATTCCAGAAATAGCATAAAGGCTGGTATAGTCATAAAGAGCTCACTGCTACAAGAAAACCAGTAATTATTTTGCATTTTGGGTTATTCATTTCCTTGTAACCACAGATACTTTTTTTGACCCTCAAAAACTTTATAAGAAAAAAGAACAGTAATGCAATATATTTAACATGCAACAATATTTTAATTCATGCAACGATATTTCAATTCATGCAAAAGAGCAGTAGAAAAATTCAATATTATAGCAATATACTGTAAGTTTATATCAACTATCAGACAAAAGGAGTGAATAAACACTGAACTAAGCAATGAGTTTGTAAAAAAGCGCAACAATATTAACTTAATTATAGGGACAACACAGATGACAATCATATACCTCACACGTTCAAAGTCTCAAATCACAAAAAAACAGCAGATAAAATCAGTTCAACACTGGAATAGTAGTTGCAAATCACACTGTATAAGTTGAGTGAAGCCAAGCAGAACACAAAAAAGGATAGATGAGAAGAATTAGCATTTGAACTCCAACAAATATAGGTTAGATTTCAAGTTCTATTATCGCTGAATACAACCTCCTATTTTCGAAGTAATTGGTTGCTTTTTTCGGGACAAAATAACGATCTACAAGAAGAGTTTTACTAATCCCGAACAAAAAATGGCGGATCCCGTAACCGTCCCGAGAAAGTTAAACGATTATACATCGAGATAAAAAAACCTTAATCGAAGTTTAGTTGCACTTAAGGCAATGGGCTCGCGCACTCGTGCGCATCTTTCTGCGCATTTTTTTTTTTATTTAGAATTGTATAATATATTGACCAAAATGTGAAACAATACACTGTATTTATATAAGTTGACAATTAGTCGCATGGCAGTCATTTTGTGTATGTTCGATGACTCGAGGCATGCGCGACTAAACCCATGGATTGGGCTACCTGTGTGCTTTCCGTTTGTCGCTCTTCATTTTGCGTTGCTTTACGCCTTATATCTTGTAAATGAATACGGTGACCTATACAATTTTTTCCTGAATTCGATCTCTTTTAACTAAAGCTAGTACATATCGAAAAAAATAAAAAATCTATCGGTTTGTTTTCGAGAAAATCGTGATACATCATCTAAAAAGGACTTGACATTCGCACGTAATTTCGACTGTTTTTCAAGTTGGAAATGTCAAAACTTAGCATTTTTCCTGAACTTTGTGACATTAAACTATTTTTCAAGGAAGTTTATTTACTTTAGTACCTCTGAAAGCCTCTGTTTTTCATATTGCAGCCACCAGAATTAAACTAGACGTAATACTTTGAGAAGCGTTGTTTTCGTTCTAGACTCGCTGGGGAGTGCCGTGTTCAAGCTAACATAGCGCAAAATCTATGTCGATGACCCTCGATTTTTGTTGTTGTTCTGTTTTGTCCATCTCAAAAACTATCTATATGCAAAATTATAGGAAAATCTATCGGTTAAATTTGCGCGAGCCCATTGCCTTAACTGATAAAAGAGTAAAACAAAAGCCCACAATCACGATAAGTAGACCACAATTGATCGCTAAACCACTCTTTAACCTTCCTTTTTACTTCGCACAATGGCGTCCCCGAACTATGCTGAGCAAGCGACTCGAGGCCCTCTCTTGTGCTGCTACGTGACGTCACACTGGTAGCGATGTCTCTCTAGGAATGTTATTTGAATCCAATAGAGACGTCCCCTCCCTCCTGACTATAAGGAAGAATTAGGAATGAAATATGAAATATAATAAGCACAGAAATATAATATAGTATAAGTGAAGAGGTTATATAAATAAGAATAAATCTTATATATAGTGTTATGTAATTATAAAAAACGAGGTTAATTAGAGCTATATATCTAAATTAAATCTAAGAGCAAAACGAGAGCAAGGACAAGGACAAGGACAAGGACAAGGACAAGGACAAGGACAAGGACAAGGACAAGGACAAGGACAAGGACAAGGACAAGGACAAGGACAAGGACAAGGACAAGGACAAGGACAAGGACAAGGACAAGGACAAGGACAAGGACAAGGACAAGGACAAGGACAAGGACAAGGACAAGGACAAGGACAAGGACAAGGACAAGGACAAGGACAAGGACAAGGACAAGGACAAGGACAAGGACAAGGGGTGATCCACTTATGGCCATCCATAATATCGCTGCACGAAGACGCTGGTCCATAAAGATTTTCTGTCAGGTTTTAAAATGCGCCAGAGGTGTGGTTTACGCACTGGGAGCAGTTTCTCTGTTTACTTTGACGTTCATAAGTTTGGATCGTTTGCTGGCAGTCAAGTTAAGGAATAGATATCAAAGTGTTGTAACTCAGAAGCGTGTACTTTGTATATTACTAACATGTTGGATCATATCATGTGTTGTTTCAGCTACACTGTTTGGTAAACTAAGTTGGAATTATGATAACGCGTTTGCTTTGATGCTCTTTGCTGGAATTGGAGCTCTTTTTTTAGTGGTAATCATCACCATTTGTTATTCGATAGCCTTCTCCAGCTTACGAAAAATCACCTTCTCTTCAGTATCTCCAAGTGTCCAGAACGACGCAGTAGTGGCAAGTCCAAGTTCCAACATTGATGTCGCCAAATACAGAAAATCCCTTATCACAATGTTTGTGGTTTTTATTTTTACCATTCTTTTTTATACGCCATTGGTTTGCATTTTAATTTCTTACGCGATCTTAGATAATAAGTTCCCATCAAAGATATCTGGAGACATAATGTACACGTCAAGTGTTACTGTAGCCGAGCTCATCGCACTTCTAAACTCGGCGATGAATCCTCTTCTGTACTTGTGGCGCATTCGAGACATCCGAGAAGCCGTAAAGACCACAGTCAAAACAGCTTTTAAAATATTCTAGCTTTTGCCATGATCATGTTAGTAATTGGACAGTCACCGCTTCGCCATACAATGCCCGGAACTTTTGAACCAATGGCTGAATGACAATCCTTGTTTTGCAAGACCACAGTCAAAACAGCTTTTACAGTACTTCCACTTTTGCTATGCTGGTCATGAAATCTTACATATACGCAACTACAAGAAACATTCGTAGTCTTAAAAACTAACATTTTTCATATATTTATTAATCATATTAATTTAGGTTTTTTCTTTGAGTTATCTCTATCTATTCTTATATATTGTATTATATATTTTTATTGTTTTAGCATAAGGTGACTGACTACTTTAGCAATGAATAATTACAAAATGTTCTTAGAAAGATATTTTACACAGAATTTAACGCTGATTCCAAAAATGAAAAGAAAAATGGGGTGTCCCGAGCTCGTTTTCGAGATAATGAATTTTGAATATGACCATCTTGACAAGTTTTCGAAAGGAAAATGGCGGAAATCAAGCTTTGCACACAAAAATTCATAACTCAAAAATTAAAGAAGCTCTGGAAGCACTTTTCTCAGGACATCTACTTTAAACATTATTTTTGAAGACTAACTAAAAATATTTGAAGAAAGTTAAAAATAAGCTAAAAATTTAGCTCCTTGTTAGCTCAATCAACCGAAAATCGTATTCAAACGACAACAATAAAATCACATAAAATGCTTTTTTTATAAGTTCTAATAATTACGTTTTTCTCAAACTTTCTCAAAAGATTGATTTTTACCTGTTGTTTTAGGAAAAAGAAAGAAAGAAAGATATAGAGTCCCGTGCAAAATTCGGGGTTTTTGTCCTGTTGAAGTTCAAAACGTGTATGGTTCCTCAATAAAATTTTGAAGGTTGTTATGCGGTTTTGAGCGATTTTTGTGCGCGCGCACATCGTGGGCTCAAAATGAACGTTCATAAGTAGTCAGTCACCTTAAAGTGTACATAACCTTTTAAAACAGCTTTTAAAATATTCTAGCTTTGGCCATGAACATGTTAGTATTGGACAGTCAGCGCTTCGCCATACAATGTCTGGACCTTTTCCAACGCTGGCTTAAGAAGAATTCTTGGTTCACAACGGTTATACTTGTTCGTAAACCAAACGATTCACTACGTACAACCTTCAGCCCTTGTAACCTCAGTTCATTGGCAAACAATCATGTAAATTGTTGACAATTAAAGCATGCTCAAAAGATTAATAATATCTATTCTAGGGATGACATCCACTGAATAATAGTACACTCAGTGCTATCAGACTAATCCTAGAATGGCTCATCCTATCAAGATTCGAGGCCCTTGGACTATTACAGATTAAAATAGTATTTTAATCCTTTGCTTTTTTGTTTGAGCAATAGATCCAAAATCCACCATTTTTCAATTTCAGACCAAGCTTCATTCTCTTGGTTATTATTTCTTTGTTCACCAATAAAACTTGAAAAGGTGCATCAATATTGACGGGTCAAAGACAAGGAGTTGCATTCATGTTTTTTTTTTCTCCATCATTTTCTGAATAGACTTGTGATTAGAGAGTACTGTATAAAATATTAGTATTACATAATGAATTTCACGAAAAACTAACGAATGACTCGATGCTTTAATTTTCGATGGGTACACGTGCACATGAAAACATTTAGATTTCAATTAAGATTTTTGCAGAATCGCTGTTAATATGATTACAAGACTAATATGATAACATAGGTCAGTTTTGGGTTTTAATATTACACCGGATGATACCTTTTAAAATGAAACGTTAGTTTCCTTAGATCAAATGTGTACCAATGTTTAGATCAAATCTGTACCAGAATTAACCAGATTTTCTTGTGCTTTAGTTGTTGATATTTTCCTCGTTATATTTATTCCATTTGGCACAAAAGGCTTTCGTGCATTCATAACCGGATCTTCCATTCATGCGGCAACACAAGAAAATCTTGTCAATTTGGCACCTGAATGAGAAAGGTTTGCCCTCCTCAGGTCATGGAAGGGTACTTATCAAAATTATGAAATTTTCAGTGACAGTTTTCTGAAAGGAAGTGTACTCACGTACACGCACGAATTGGGGAAAACAAAGATTTAGATATCACGTAGTCAAAAAATGGAATGAACTAGACTAGGTTTTCAGAGACTTAGGTGCTCTTCTTTTAAAAGGTAAACTTTGGAGCATTTTGTAGTCTTATGCTTATTAGATAAATCATATGCTATATTTTGCAATCAACTTTTATTTTTTAATTGTAAATAATTTTCCTTTAAAGTTTTTACTCTTATATTTCATATATTTGTGTTATTTTATATTGTTTATATTTACGTATAGTTTCTTTTGTATTTATTCTAGGGCGCTACTGAAAATCGCCTTGGCGAGTGGGCACCTTAGTAAAATATGATTACTATTTTCATCATCATCATCATTATTATTATCACAATTATTACTATTATTATTATTATTATTATTATTATTATTATTATTATTATTATTGGGAAAAAAATGTCACCACAGCCAACTTGCAGAGCCTATAGCCAACAAGAAAGGGGAGCAATACGCAAGGACAATATCCTGGATAAGAGCAAAAACATCATTTTCTTTACTCAAATCTGCTCTGGTGTGTCTACGAGAATCAAGAACGATAAAAAGAGTACCATGTGACATTAAAAACATTGACATTGATATTGAAACAGTCAGCAGAATGCCATATGTATAAACTTTTAGCTAGTTATCAGGGTTCTTTTTCCTTCGTATTTTTTTTAAGTGATATAAGTTTTCTTTTAATAATCTTTTCTCTTTTTTTGAATTCTATGAATAATAAATATTTCGATATTCATTCTATGATACTAAATATTTTTACAACATTGTATGGTAGTTAAACACAGACATATATTTTATCGTTCTTTTAAAGATTGCAGTATAAAATAAAGTTGATTATTGAAAAAAAGTTGAAAAAAATTATTATTATTATTATTATTATTATTATTATTATTATTATTATTATTATTAATAGTGATTTTTCTGTGAACTTTGTTTTCTAACTCCTTCAAAAACACATGTTAGGTTTTCTGCCGTTATTCGGGTCAAGATACCCTCATTTTACCAGCAATCATCGAGATGTATAAAATATTAAAACATATAAATATGTAAATATATAAAAACATGAAAATATATCACATAGAATATAAGAAGAAATTTTAATATTTTAACATAAAAATATATTATATTGTATTGTATTATTATTAAATGTAATAAATTATTATTATTTAGAAAAGCTGTAATAAAGTCCCATTATTAATTTCATTATTATTACTAGAGCGGAAACAATATATCTTCTTAGTAACACTATATAGTACAATTTTCTGCAAATTCTATACTATTTTGTACTATTTAGTAATTCGTATTTCACGGATATATTGTTTGCACTCTATTCTTCTTCTTCTTCTTCTTCTTCTTTTTTTTCTTTTTCTTCTTCTTCTTCTTCTTCTAATTATTATTGATATTATTATTATTATTATTATTATTATTATATTGGAATATTTCACGAATTCAGGAACGTTGATTATGAAATATATTTATTGAAGGGAAAAGTTAATGCATTTTGAAACTACATTTTAATATATTATTACTTAAAAACATTTTAAGATTGGCCAAAGATGTGAAAGGAAACCAAAAAGAAAGGCTATGCTTTGGTACTTTGGGAAGTTTCCAAGTATTATATATGTAACCACAATTTGTCATTTCCGAAAGGTGTAAGAGACTAAATTAAGAGCTCAAAAGCAATATCAATTATTTAATTTTTCTTTCTTCCCAACATGGCTGCCGTGAAACCCTTTTTGAAACCCAAAAGCATTCATCTTTACGACAGCAATGGAAGAATGTAGAAATGTAATGGATGTAATGGAAAAAGTATCAATATGATCTTCAAAGGTACCATCAAACATGAATGACTTAGAGATGTAGTTCATTAGTTAACATGATAATAGTGAAATGAAATGCGTTCGGTGTGAATAATAGAATAAAGAATTAAGAGAAAAATATCATATGCCCTTGGCAGGACTCGAACCCACGGTTTGGGTATACTAGTCCGACGTGTTAACCACTACACTAGAAGGACCAACCACGCTGGTTACGCAGCCAGGCAATCTTGTATATGTGGCAACTGTGGGGGTCCAGGGCGATATTAATCTCATGGGTAAGCTGAACACCGTAAATATTTACGCACAATTGAAGTTAATACTAGTGAAATGAAATGCATTGATAAGTTCTTCCAGGTTTTTCTTATTGATTTGTAGCTTTGTCGATGGTTTCTTGAGATGTCTATTAGTAATAATACTTTCAAGCTCTTATGAGAATTAAATCAAATAATGAATTCAATAATGGATGTGAGGAGGCTGGACTGAAAAGATACACTTCAAGGGTACTTATGGACTCATTGAAAATACCACGTTAGATCTAATTATCGTTCAAAACATGACATTTAATTCGAAAGCATATATATCAACAGAGGAGATACATCCGGAAAAAAAAAGACGAAGAAGTGGTATTCAAAATAGAGCACGATGATGGAGATGGACATATAGACGAATAAGGAGTGAAAATAACTTTAAAACATTGCAATGGCCGACAGTTGCGTACAATATAGAAAGTTGTTAGATTATCCAGCTCATCATATAGTGATGCCAACTATGTACTCGGCTGCAGCACTGGTAACAACAGTTTTAAACTTTCTGATCCTGATCTCCATCTGGAAGAAACCATCCCTTCACAAACCTTCCTACATCCTGATAGGAAGTCTTGCTCTTTCTGATCTCCTCGTTGGAGCCATTGGAGATCCACTTATGGCCATTATTCATATTGCTGCCCTAAGAAGCTGGTCCTTAAAGCTTTTCTGTCAAGTATCAAGATGCGCCAGAGGCGTAGTTTACGCATTGGGCGGAGTTTCTCTGATAACTCTAACGTTCATAAGCTTGGATCGTTTGCTAGCAGTTAAGTTAAGGAACAGATATCAAAGCATCGTAACTCAGAAGCGTGTACTCTGTATATTACTAACATGTTGGATCATATCATGTGTTGTTTCAGCTACACTGTTTGGATACCTATGGTTGAATTCTCTAAATTTGACAGGTTTGATGCTCTTTGCGGGAATTGGAGTTCTTTTTTTAGTGGTAACCATCACCGTTTGTTATTTGATGGCCTTCTACAGCTTACGAAAGATCACCTCCTCTTCAGTATCTCCAAGTGTCCAGAACGACGAAATAGGTGCAGGTCCAAGTTCCAACATTGATGTCGCCAAATACAGAAAATCCCTTATCACCATGTTTGTGGTTTTTATTTTTACCATTCTTTTTTATACGCCATTGGTTTGCGTTTTGATTATTTCTTTCGTATTAAGATCTAAAGATTTTTCATCACTTTTTTCAAGGAAAACTTCTGACATCCTTTTAATTTGCATTTCTGTAGCTGAGTTTCTTTCCCTACTTTACTCGGCGATGAATCCTCTTCTGTACTTGTGGCGCATTCGAGACATTCGAGAAGCAGTAAAGACCACAGTCAAAACAATGTTTAAAATATTCTAGCTTTTGTCATAATTATGGCAGTAATGGGAAAGTCACCGGAATACACCATAGTTGGTTAACACACAACATAGAAACCATATGAAAATAACAATTCAATCAGGCATCGACTTTAAAACGTGTTAATAAACTTGTATGATGTTCTGGAACTCAATGCGGAAGTGATCATTATTCTAGAATTCAGTGTAGCACTGATTACATAACGCTGTTATTATGGATTGCATTATTTTGTGATATTTGCAATGCTATCAAAGATAATCATTTTGTAATTTCTAATTCGATCTGTGACTTAGCCGTTCCCTGACTTTGCAGATCAGTCCAGAGTTTGTTTCGGGGTTCAATCTGTGAGTTAGCCGTGCCCTGACTTTGCAGATCAATCCACTGGCAGAGTTTGTTTCAGGGTTCAATCTGTGAGTTAGCCGTGCCCTGACTTTGCAAATCAATCCATTGACAGAGGTTGTTTTAGGGTTCGATCTATGAGTTAGCCGTTACTGAGATCAACGAGATGTTTGTTCAGGGTTCAGATATTAAACAAATGTTTAGATTCTCATTTTCAGTTGTCCCATACTCTCATCTAACCCTCTTCCTCCCTTCACAGAGTTCGAGACCACCGGTACCGTCTTCTAGAAATTATCTTTTTATTTTAGAATATACGATGAGCTAGATTGTCTTATCAGAATGTCAAGTCTTTTTCACTGCTATTGAACGCTGTTATGAATTTAAAGCTTTTTAAATTGTTATATGAAAATAAGAGGGATAATTTGAGAATCAAAATATACAAAAAAATCATAACAATGAAAAAAATATTCTAGTAACTAAAAAAAAATAAGGTCTTTAAAAAAGAAGAAGAAGAAGAAGAAGAAGAAGAAGAAGAAGAAGAAGAAGAAGAAGAAGAAGAAGAAGAAGAAGAAGAAGAAGAAGAAGCGTGAAGAAGAAGAAAAGAATTAAAAAGAAAGAGAGAAAGAGAGAACAAATTTCTCAATATATGATATGGGACGTGTTTGACACACACCTTGAATCAGGTCAGTGGGGAGCTCGATTTTAATAAAAATTTTAATTTTAATTTTTAACCGAGATGACACTGAAACACCTGCATGGTTTGTACGATGAATGCCTGTAAGTAAAATCGAAAACACAATTGTAGACGAGAATAGCTTAGAGTAATAATCAGGTGTGATGACTTCAAACTTTGTTACTGTGTGTTAGACCCTTTAAAGTTGTGTTCGATTAGTTTTTGAGCTCACCACTGAAGAAACATAAATTTGTGTATCCATGGAAACATCGAAACAAACAAACAAAAAAAGGTCTCAATGCAAAATAAAATTAAAAATTAATTAGAGTTTCACATTAAAAGTTTACAACAGTGCCTGAAAAAGGTGATAAAATCTATTAACTCTCCTCTATAAATTTTTTTGTTTTTGTTAAACTTTCTTTATTGATATTTTCAACTTGAACGATCTTTATAAATTTCAGTATTGCATGTGTTACCAATTTATAAATCGCTCTTCAGAAGCATTGAATGAGTTTTCAATCTTTTATACCTGTAATGTTATATTTCAAAGAAACACATAATTCTTTTATATCATTTTTAAAGAATGGCTTACTGCTTTGTCAATCAAATTCGTGTGGTACTTTTGAATAAAACAAAAGAAGCTTCATATTATATTTCTTTAAAATAACTGTCCACTTCAAGATCTAATCAATTGTTTCAACGAATAAAGAGAACTGCTGGAATATACTAAGGCGTAGACTTCACAATGCAGGAGGAAACCAGGCAAGATTAACAAGAAATTTATTCGTCTTCACGAAAATAGAACAAGCGAATACGAAGGAACTTAAACTCCGTATCAAAAAAATTAGAACTGTACGAAAATGGACATTTGCTTCTACGAAAGCGCCTACTTTGACCGTCCCGTATACCGTGTCGCAATATCTGTAGTGTATTCGGTATCATCACTTATTGCGACAACTTTGAATTTCCTGATCTTGATTTCGATATGGAAAACGCCATCCCTTCACAATCCTTCGTTCATTCTCGTCGCAAATCTCGCACTTTCCGATTTCATCAACGGAGCCATCGGAGAACCCTTCATGATTTGTACGAACATCGTCGCTCTCAAGAATCTTAAAGATGTATTTTGCTACATATGGAAAAGTTCTAGGGCAGTAACGTATTGCACGGCTTCGATATCCCTGCAAACGCTGGCTTTGATGAGCATCGATCGCTTGCTTGCAGTCAAACTTTTGAACAGATATCGCAGTGTTGTAACTTTGAAGCGGGTTGGAAGACTATTGATTACATGGTGGGTTGGATCGTTTTGTCTGGCAAACTTAGTCTTCCTTAACGTAAGAATAGAACATTTGAAACATCTACTCATTATGATCGAAGTTTTTATGTTTTTGTTACTTTCCACGGTGTCCGTTTGTTATCTCATGGCTTTTTACAGCTTAAGAAAGATAAAGTTATCAATATCTCCTGATGTTGGAGCGGCACCCAATATCAAACAGTCAAGCATTAATGTTTCTAAGTATACGAAATCCTTGACTACAATGGTCGTGGTTTTCACTGTTATAATGATATCTTACATTCCATACGTCTGCATAGCATTTGCAACAGCACTTTCTTTTGATCCTGTCAAACCAGAAGATAATCAGTTTCTGTATCAGTTATTTCTGACCAGCGAACTTGTCATGATTTCCAATTCATCTCTGAACCCACTGATATACTTATGGCGCATGGGAGAAATGCGGCAAGCTGTGAAGACTACAGTCAAGAGAATCTTAAGAATGGAAAATCCCTCTAGCAGTCAGTGATGAATGAATGATGGGTGAACGAACAAATACAAACACGATTTATTAAAGAAAAAGTTTATTTGATGTTTGCAAAGACGGAAAGGCCGAAGTAAAAGACTTTGTAAGGGAATGTGCCAACGAAGAAATGTATGAATTTTTGGACCGATCGAATTAGATAACGACAGAACTAACGACTAAAAAAATTGGACAAGGACGAGATGGCATATAAGCCTTTGGACAGAGATGTGAAAACGTTCTAGAACCTCCGAAACAGAATGAACAAAATCCTAAGACTTTTTAAAATACTTAGTCTGTGAGCTTTGAGCAAGGTTTTATCTGTTTTCCTAACTACGTTTTGGTAACATTTGTATGGCACGAGATAAAACTCTGGCTAAAAATGAAACTGAATTTGATTTTAGTAAATTTTCTTTCATTTTTTAAAAGAAAATCATTAACTAAGGATACATTTTTAAATTGTTAAAGAGAAAAGATCATTTAGCATAATGTTCCCTCATTTCAAACTACTTTTATCTTCTCAAGGTGCAGGAGCAATTTCCTAACATTTGTATGGCACGAGTTAAAAAACTGGCAAAAAGTGAGCCTGAATGAAATTTTCTTAAAAGTACTATCAAAATTATTTCAAAGAGGATAATTATTAGCTAAAGATACATTTTTAAACTGTTAAGAAGAAGAGATCTTCCATGCAACTCAATGTCCACTTAGCCTAAAAAAATAAAATAAATATCTAAAATGTATCTACTCAAGTCCTGAGTAACCGCTTAGCAAAAAGAAAATGTACCTCTTATTAGCAGAATAAAAGAATATGTTAAGCAAAAAGTCAATTGTAAAATAAAAGACTTTCTTCCAGAATTCCCCCTTAAGGATTTTCTACGTTCTTAAAATGCCAAAATTGAAGTAGGGACCATTCTGACAATATCTACTTTGAAACACCTTGAGAACAGGAAACTCATGGAGTTGAATGCATTTATTCTTGAAATGTGATGACCGTTTGCAAATACTTGTTTTCAGTTAATAGTTCATCCCTAAGTTCTGTTATATATGTCGGATGAAAATATCAAAAAAAATCGGACTTATAAAAGTTTGTATCTGAGATAAAGCTTCTTTTAAGAAGGGGTTTTTGATATTTCGTATATACATTTACTATGATAAAATAAAATAAAGAAATAACCGTTTCACGAGTTTTGAAAATATACTGAATTTTATCTTATGCTTCTAAAGAGACATTTGTCCAGGTAATATTGGTGTCCTGAATATAACTTTACAAGTTAATCCTTTACCATTACTAACAGTGATCAAAATCGACGCAAAAATCGCACCTAAAATCGCTGCAAAAACCGCCCGTGTGAACGGGCCTTAAGGATGACACCTAAGCTTTGCAAATTTTCTGGATTCTTATTGGCTAATATTTTTTGTCAGATCAGCTAGAGGGACACAATCAGCGCCATTTGCAATTCGCCACGCTAATAAAAAGGTGGAAACATTCCAAAATAAAACTAGGTTAAAAATATGACACATTAGAGAAAGCTTTCATTACCCGATATCGATAAAACGGATGAAAAATGCGAAGATGGTCTAAATGTCTATTATAAGCTATTTATGAAAGTAAAATTGATCATAATGGTGGAAACTGGAACGCGAGTAAAAATTAATTATAAGATGCACCTGTCGAATATAAAATCAACTGACATAGAGTTAAATAAATGAACTTATAAGCAAGTACTAATGAATAACAAAGTACTAATGAATAACAATTTCTTTTATAAAACACTGAAACTAACAAAGACACCATAGATGACGAAGATAATATCAGAACAACAACCTTAGATCTAGAAAAAGATGGTGATGATGATGAAGTAAGAACAAGGACAACAAGAAGAACAAGAACAAGAAAAACAAGAAGAACAAGAACAAGAAGAACAAGAAGTAGAAAAAGAAGAAAAAGAAGACAGAATAGAAGAAGAAGAAGAACCAGAAGAACAAGAAGTAGAAAAAGAAGAAAAAGAAGAAAGAATAGAAGAACAAGAAGAACAAGAAGAACAAGAAGAAGGAGAAGAGAGGAAAATCTAGAAAACAAATGAATACAAACCGAAAAATCAAAAGACAAATAGCAATAAAAAAAGAGAACAAAATGAAAAAGGCAATTAGAAAATCAAGAAGAACAAATATAAAAGTAACGAATAAAGAACAAAAGAAATAAAAGAAATAACAGGTGTGTTTTATGTAGGATGTGATCGGCTAAAAGTTCGATAAAAGGGGACAAATAAAGCCAAGTAGGTATTAAAACTAAAAAAAAAAAAGAAAGAAATAAAAAATAAGAAAATTAATAATAAAATAATAATAAAAGGGGCTAGAATAGTCAGAATGGATAAAATGAATTCTTTATTTGCTTTCTCGATAATTAAATTTTGACTTAGGATATCATGCATCCCCGCATGGCACAAAGTCAACATTCTTTGAACTGTCAACCTGCATGTCTTGAATATAAAGGCACCATAGATTATAAATATATATTAAAAAATATAGAGTTTTCTGCCATTGGTTGATTCTGTGGATAGGATAATTGACGCCAAGCTGAAAAAATTCTATACTTACATAAAAAAAGCGAGGAAGTCTGACCAAATCCTAGCACAAAAATGGCTCTTAGTTCTTGCAGTTTCATTTGCTTTATTGTTATGTGGTTCGCTTTTTCTGGCTGTAAAAGCGAAAAACTATCCGTCTTAAATCCGCAACTGGAACCTGATGAGAGAACAGGATTGTTCTCCAGCATCCAAGGTTAGATTTGACTGTTTTTATTCACTTGTTTTCCTGATCATGTTACCATAAAAGTCTTGTAAGAATTTGAAGCATTTTATCTGAGAAAAACCCACAAACTTTAAAATGTTTTGATGTCGAATTCAATCTAAAACTAAACTCAATTGGGAGATGTCAATTGGCGGATGGAAAAGGAAATTCCTTTTCAATCATATGAATTTCAGTTTAATCGAGCCATAGAAGTAGAAGTTAGTTGACTGCCCTGAAATATAGTCGTTCTGGCAACGAGATAATATTTTCAATTTATAATTACTTTATTATTAAGAATAGTTTTCTCGGTTTCTAAAATGGGCGGCCGTCAACATTTGCACAGACCGCGTTACGGCGATATGTAATTGTATAATATATTATTATATAGATATTGATGAAATACCAGGATTTATTATATAGATATCGATGAAATACCAGGATTTATCTGGTGTCTAAAACTTCGTACATTCTACACTGTGAAGATATGATATCCTTCACATGTGAAGATATCACCGTTGCCATGGCTACTTTGCTATCAACCAAACACACATTGAGGTCTTTGAGCGCCGTTTCTCAGATCAAAATGGCAGCTCCCACATCGTCGACGAACGAGAAATTTGACGATATTTTTGATCTTTTTACTCCCTTTATGTTAAGTTTTTATCATCAAAAATAGCAGACAAAGAGAGGAAGCAAAGTGAAGAAGGTTTACCACACTCACTGATAGTGTAGGTGATGAGTTAAGCTTACTTGAATGAGAAAATAACAGAAGAAAACATCAAAACGAAAAACCTATTACGACCTAAAATTCTTCTTGAAATGACTAGAAATTAATTCAGGAAGATCGTGAAGAAGAAAATAAATTGAAAACATTAAACCAGGTGAACTTAACCTTAATCTAAGCCAATTCATAGTGGCTGCAAGAACAAAGACAGGGAAAGACTACTTTGTCGCTACGCAAGAAACGGCGATAAGTAAGCTTATATTATGGAAAGTGATATTACAGTTAGCCAAGAATCCACCCGAGTTTCTTTACGTATATTTATCACTTATTAACTGTGTTCATATTTTTCTCGTTATTATTTAGCGAGGTTAATTCAACAATTATGAATCATCTTATTATTTATCCTTTTTTTATTTATCGTTGACAAGATGTTGGCGATGTTTGATGAATAATAAAAAGTTGAAATTTATATACATATATATATATATCTTGGATATTTCATCGCTATCTATATAATAAACAGAACATTACATAGGCGCTTGGAGATACGAATTTTATCTTCTCGTGTTGGTGATCTCTCACTCGTTCGCTGCGCTCACTCGTGAGAGATATCATTAACACTAGAAAATAAAATTCGTATCTCCGCGCGCCCATGTAATATCCTCTATATATAATGGTAATTGAACTAAGTGGAGTGCAATTTGGTCTGATATCAAACGCGCGATAACAAAATCACACGACCGCGTAGCGGGAGTGTGATTTGTAATCGCAAGTTTGATATCAGACCAAAATTGCACGACACAAAGTTCAATTATCACTTTATTATATCCATTTTGAAATCATACTAGATAGACACTAAATTTGTGATAAATACAAAAGTATTTATTCACAAATAGCCAGTATTTTGTTTCTTTTTGTAACAAAAAATTCCAGTCAAACTTGAGAAAAGCTACATTTTATGTTCCTTATTTGCTGTAATCTGATTGGCTGATTACATACAATCCTGTAATCTGATTGGTTACCTTTTCTAGTGTTGCATTGTGATTGGCTGACAAAAAGATGCGATTCGGACTCAAAATAGTGCGATTCGTGCTTGAATCAATCTACTGAGAGCCAATCAGATTACAGGATTTGCTAGTGATTTCAAAGTGGATATAATAAATACATTAACTTGACATTTTGAAACCTATAGTTGAAAAACGTTTTTTAAGTTTGGTAATGCACGTTCAAATTCTCTCAAAAAAAAAAGTAACGTTGAAATAAAATATCAATTATCATACTGAGAAATATATAGTAATCGTTTGCCATTAATGCATTATGTACGTGGGCTTCTTTGTCTGGATGTCGCAAATAAACGATGCACCTGTATACGGAAATAACAACATCATGCGGCTAATCATTTAGCGACTTCCTTAATGCTAGCGAGATATTAGAATAATAGTGTTCACGAGACGAACTCATGAATTTTTAAGTGAAATTGAAAACAACATTCTAGGAAAATTTTCAGTCCCTAAATATTATAAATCCACGAGAACAGATACCGATATGAGTGTGCATTATGATTCATAACACATGAGTTTTCTGTTCTTAATGTTCTTTGTTTCTTTATTAGTTTTCAATATTTTCAACTTGATGACGAGTTTAGATATATTGTTAATGAAAATTTACATTTATAGGTTTGCAACTTTTTTCTTTTTTTATCGGCAACTTTGATGTAAAGAAATACAACAATCGATGTCTAAATTGTCAAATTTAAAAACAGCATGACGCCACCCGTGCTTTCTTATTATTAATGATTATGATGATGACGACGACGACGATGGTGATGATGGTGGTGATGATGATAATGATACAAATTTAGAGTATTTTGTTAATTTAGATTCTAAATTCTGGGAGAAAACCTTCTCTCTCCCCCCACCCACCAAATTAATTCCGCCCATTGAGAACTTACACAATTTTTACATCCAAGATTATGCTGTGAGTTTGATATACAAGACTGTTCAAGTAACCGATGCCTTTGGATTTTTATCAGCGTGTATCAAGGAGCCCTGCTGTCAATCAGTAAACTTCGGTACCTCAAAAAATCCCAAGCACCTTTGCGAGCTCAGTCAAGAAAAATTTCAATCCGAACTTATTAGTAAAGAGCCCAGGCCGGGATTTATTCATTATTTTGCTGTCAAGGTAATATAAAGGGATATCCATGTGGTTGAAATACTTTGATCTCACACCACTGAAAATGAGGGAAGTTGTTGTATAATCGGCCGTATTTCACTGTTTCTAGCTATTTCGAAGCAATAGTCTTGGATGATGAAATAGTTACAACCAGTAATTGAAAGAACGAGATGAAAGCTTTGTGTTCTTAAAGTGCACCTAACCCCTGATACAATACTTTCAGTGTTGATTCTACATGAAGTGAATATTTGAATATTAATTTGAATATTAATAGTGAAATATTTCTTGATTTGCGTGTTTTATCAGGGGTAATTAGGTGCAATTAAAAATGGCGAACGAAAAAATGAGAATTTGTCGCCGCCATTAATTGCTCGAGTTGCCACCACCGCGTGCCGGTGGTTTCAAAATCGCATTCGCCCTTGCAAGCAAAATATCGCTCGTACAGCCGCGGCTTATAGCATAGACCTCATGATATGGGCTTTACTACGTTCTAACTATAAAACGCTATCCTGTGGTACCAGTCTTCAGTGTCGACCACTGCCCATGGCGTCCTTGTGCCGAACGTAACTCTGCTACATAGCTAGATCAGCCATGCAGCCAGTATTTGTATACCTTCCCTTCCCTTTCTTTTCCTTTATTTGATGTTTGATTCTTCTTACAGTCCGGTGACCCTTGCACCCGCTAAAAGCGGTCCACTGACTTTCGGGTTACGAAACGGATTTCAATGATCTTTTGTGGGTAAATAGACTTTGGTACCAGTAATTCAAAAATCGACTTTTTTTTGAAAAATTCCTAAATCTATTTTGTTTAGAGCTATTTAAAAATTTTCACCATTTTGGCTGTCTGAGTCAAAAGTTAAGAGGGCGAACTTCAACAACTTTCAAAGGCTAATGAATACGATTTTGCTATTTTTTTTTACTGCAGTAGATGTAGACGTAGTCTAGAATGTAGTATAGAAGCTTCAAACTCTTGAGAAATCACATGAAAACCAAGATTTTTATTGCATGTTTTCTAGAACACCTGTAACTGTCCTAAAAACTCGACATGCAGATATAACTTTGTTGACAACACGCATCGCTGTGAATGTAAACCTGGATTTATTGGAGATCAATGTCAAACGAGTGAGTAAACTGCATCTTGCACCATCGAATGAGGTGAGGCGAGGTGATGAGATGTGATAATCGGTGAACATATTTTGCATATCTCTTTTTAATCAGATATCGATGAGTGTGCTTCCAATCCTTGTCAAAATGGAGGATCATGTCAAGACCAAGTCAACTCATACACCTGTACATGTGCTGCAGGATTTACTGGAGTCAACTGCCAGACAGGTGAGAACCAATTAATATTGAAATCAATAGATTGGTAAAAATATATTAATGCAGGATCTAGCTGCGAGCTAGCTATAGGTAAGTTGTGTTATCAATTCATTTCCTACCCAAAACCATTAAAACCATCGAAACTGTGAACAGCGAAACATTTAAGAGAATATGTCAGCAAAAATCGAACAAAATCAAAATTTGCCGGCAACAGTCAAAAATTCGATTTCGCTCATATTTTGGTATTAGGTAGGCCTATATGCGAGATATATCATGGTATGTTTCATTTGTCGAAATATGGCTTCATTTCCGAGAAAAACGAGAAAAACGAATTTGTCAATAATTGACCCTTTGAGAGAGCCAAAATATACTCCAACTTCGGGGGGCTCGCGTGCCTTTGCAAAAATATCTACATGTTTAATTCTTAAACAACTGTTTTATATGATGTTTTAACTTTAAAAAGCTGAAATTTCATTGTCTTCCAATAAATTTATAACGGTGAAAAAAATTTATTTACCAGGGTACTTTGACGCCTTGTGAAAAGTAATGAATTTTAAAAAAATGTTTTCACCATGTGCTAAATAAAATAAATGACCGATATTAAGAAAATGAAAAGTCGAAATAATATTCTAACCGTGACTAAAAGCTTTTTTGGGGGTTTTTGTTCTGCGACGAGAAATAAAAATTTAAAGTTGGAGAAATTTGTTATACTTGGCGAGACTTTCAATGTTGACTGTTTTAAAATTTATCTAACAGCCCGTAGTAAACACATTTTTTCTTTTTATTTCTTTCTTCTTAAAGAGTATAGGTTCATAATTTCTGTCCGTAAAAATCCTTGTTGGTCCAGTAAAGCCTACTTCTATAAAAGCTGAAACGTAGAAGGATATTTCCAGTAGATTTTCCCTTTAGTAAATGCGAACGTGACATGTACATTCGTGACTCGGCGTTATCAAAGGCCACACCTAATTCTTTATAGAATGCCGCGTCTCCCGACTCCTTGGTCACACTTATGGTCACGCAACGGCTATTTGTAAAAGAACCCGCTTCGACTCTTATCTAGAAAAATTGCATCTTTCTTAGAGCTAATTTCAATTGTATTAATCCACACCATGTAGTGTTACTGCAGTAGCTTGAGGTGGTACTTTGCTATCTTACGATATTTTGCTCTTTTAGGTAATTATAAAATTCATTTCATTGAGCGCAACGGCCGCCGTTCTTTGAAATTTCTCCAACTTTAAATTTTTATTTCTCGTCGCAGAACAAAAACCTCAAAAAAAGCTTTTAGTCACGGTTAGAATATTATTTCGACTTTTCATTTTCTTAATATCGGCCTTTTATTTTATTTAGCACACGGTGAAAACATTTTTTGAAAATTCGTTACTTTTCACAAGGCGTCAAAGTACCCTGGTAAATAAATTTTTTTCACCGTTATAAATTTATTGGAAGACAATGAAATTTCAGCTTTTTAAAGTTAAAACATCATATAAAACAGTTGTTTAAGAATTAAACATATAGTATATTCTAGCTCTCTCAAAGGGTCAATTATTGACAAATTCATTTTTCTCGTTTTTCTCGGAAATGAAGCCATATTTCGACAAATGAAACATACCATGATATATCTCGCATATAGGCCTACCTAATACCAAAATATGAGCGAAATCGAATTTTTGACTGTTGCCGGCGTTTGTTCGATTTTTGCTGACATCCCCTCTTAAATTGTGATGATGATATGCCAACATTTCGTCGTACTTTTTACTGGATTATACTGCTATTTCAAAGAAGTTTGGTGAAGGTTTTGTTGCTTGTTGCTTGTTGCTTGTTGCTTGTTGCTTGTTGCTTGTTGCTTGTTGCTTGTTGCTTGTTGCTTGTTGCTTGTTGCTTGTTGCTTGTTGCTTGTTGCTTGTTGCTTGTTGCTTGTTGCTTGTTGCTTGTTGCTTGTTGCTTGTTGCTTGTTGCTTGTTGCTTGTTGCTTGTTGCTTGTTGCTTGTTGCTTGTTGCTTGTTGCTTGTTGCTTGTTGCTTGTTGCTTGTTGCTTGTTGCTTGTTGCTCACCAAGATAAAAACGTATTATATTCTTATGTAAATTATATCATCACAGAAGAAAATATGCTGGAAAAACCTGCAGACAAAGTTTGGAAAATCCTTTATTGTTGTGACCTTTCGCTTAATGAATTTACATGGCAGGTAGCCAAAGCTATGTATGATAATGCTTAGAAGCGATTTATTTGTTCGTATTATAGGTATGAAGTAAAATTCAAAAGCGCATAATTCGCTCAAATTCAACTAGAAAGACTCGAAACCTTCCCCAACGATAAAATAAAAGATAAAGAACAGTTAGGTGTAATTCAAATGTGATTTCATTATTACATCTCTAGTATTTCTTAGATAATTCACAGATATCAATCGGCTTCTAAGCAATCTCATGCATAGCTTGGGCTATCTGTGTTCACATCACCTATACTGCATTTCGGGCTTGGTCTGCAGCTTGCATCAACCAACAAAACCTTTACCGACCTTTTTTGAAGTAGCTGTATATTCCATCGTAAAATTGCTCAGAGTATAAACCAGTGCTCATTTTGCTTCATTTTGATTTATGAATTTGTGATTTTAAAATTGATGTATAATAAAAATAATATCGGACAAAGAAGGTTAGATATTCTCCAAAAACTGACAATACCATACATGAACGGCTTTGTAGCAAATAGTACTAAATCCCTGTACGCCAGGGTGAACCTGCCATCGATACTAACTAGTTCAATGTTGTTGTCACAGGATGGCTCAAGGTCGGTAGTGCCGTCTGTATTCGTGCAAAAGACAATCAGTTCGGAAAGTTTGCAATTCCAGTTGCCTGTCATGTCCTGAACTTCAAACTTGTTTATGTGTCTGGAGGTGGAATTTCGTGGGAAACTGGAAACCGTAAAGCATACTGGGGGACTACTTATTTCGGTAGCGATAAAGATCTTGATTTACACATTACGGATACCAGCAACAACAGGATCAGTCCAGCACCTGACTTCCCACTCACCAGGACCAATGTAAATCTTATAACGTATCAATTACCAGGTGTGACCAACATGGACCCAGAACTTACCTTCCCTGAGTTTTCACCTCCCCTAGCAGTGACAGCAGGCAAGGAGTTCAGGATATGGGTGGATGAAGATCTGATAAACGGTCATGAGCCGAACAACGAGGGAGAAACTTGTGCTGATGTTTGGATTAAGAAGTACTAAGTACTTTTTTGTCGAAACTTATCATGGTTAGTCATTTGACCCAGTGGTTCTCGCATAAGAGATCATGAAAAAGAGATATTTGGACCAAGAAAAAAAAAGCAAATTGTAGGGACCACTTTCCATTACTTCACGTTATAAACACAAAGCAATCAATCTAATTTAAGAGGTAATATCATGATTACCTCGGGATCTATTGTTTCCAGAGGCATGTTTGAGTTCTAACATCCCCCTGGATAAATAGTGATGAATATAATATAATCATGAGGGATATTTAGATTAAATATCCCTAATCACATGAGGCATAGTCCCTCTGATTTTGACAACCGAAAGTTTTCGGGTTCACTTCTTGTCTAGCTTCCATAAGTTTTTCGGAGTTTGGGAACACGCGTATCTGTGAACAAAACACGAACTCACAGTCTCCAAAATATTTTAATATTCAATCTAAATTCACTGAGATACAGAACCTTCGCGACAGCTAGAATTTCTTTGCTCAAGCTTTCTAATTCTTTACTTTGATATCTCAAGTGCAACCATTCTAGATTTAAAATAGATACATAGATTTAGCGATAGCTTCATTCAATAGTTCATTACTTTTCATAAAATAACCGTTTTAGTTTATTTAATTATGACAAAGCTACAACAACCAACGTGTGTTTTCAAACAAACTACAGAAAAAAGAGACATATTATTTGAATTTTATATTTCTTTTACCTTTTAAAACTCCAACACTCATGTGGTTTGCCTCTTTGTGTTAGTTGGTATTGAGTCTTCTATTATTTTAGAAATGTCATTGTCATCAATACTGGCAAACCGACCATAATCGGCCATTTTAATGAAGCAGCCGTTGTGTGATGTCGTGATGTAATCTCGTTAGAGCACTGTCACTGGCGGATGACGTGACGTATAGCAAAATCACGTGATTGATTTTAGCCAATCGCGCGCGTGGATTTGGTACAGTGAAGGAAGATTGAATATTAATATTAATTATTCCATACTTGCATGACACGGTTTTTTTTGTTATATATTGACCGAATGCCAATATGGCCGCCACTTCATTATCATAATTTTATAAATTCATATTTTAGTATACCACTACATCATAATTATAGATTAGAATAACATCAACAAAGTTAGAAAGTTTGAGACAAAAATATTAAATTCTTTAGAAGTTATGAGAATTTTAACTAATTTTAAAAACGTGAAAAACAACACGAGGCTAGTAAGGAAACAGATCCTGAACACATACAAATCTCTGTAATTTTGATTCCAAATAGCTTCACTTGAATTCTGTTTATGGCAATGAAACTTTTCAAAAATACATATTTTAGCTTGCTTTTTCTGATGGTGGTGTTTCTTTTTTTTTTAGATTAGGTTTTTTTTTCAAAAAGTCAATGGCGGCCATATTGGCATTCGGTCTATCATGTAGTTTTTTTACATTTTTAACACATCCTATTAACAACACATCACATTAAATACCCGTTTCTGATTGGTTGATTGGCTGTGAATTTTCTCTTAATCCGTGCAATTAATTAATTGCACACATCCGGCTAGGAATTTGTACCTGTGTTACTTGCAAGTTGCTAGCATTTTTTTTACTTGAGAAACGTGTATTTTATGTAGATGTTTTATTAATAGGAAACAAGACCTATGTCCTCGAAGAATTAATGAAAAATAACACTTGTATTTGTACCACTCGAACGGGGGTATTTCCTATACAAATACCTTTATGCATTACAATCGAGAAGGGATTGGATATTCAGCGGGGAAAATCATGGTTGATGAATTGAATCGGCAGTCCCCTCCACAGTTCCCTGTGCCATCTTGAAACGTAGCCTTGCCTTTGCATCGCAGCGAGACCAACGGTGATCTTGCAATGATAGAGACAATGTGAATAATTGTCCAAGGTGTTAAAAAAAGGTCTCTATCATTGCAAGCTCACCGTTTGTCTCGCTTCGATGCAAAGGCACAGTTACCTTTCAAGATGGCGTAGGGAACTACGAAGGGGACTATTACCTGTATAGGATGTAGTCTTGTTTTAGTGCTCTCAATCCATTCGATCTACTGTAGTTACAGCCATCCCATCAACAGAACACACTGGAGTAAGACAAGCATTTGCTGTAAAGTGTCTGTTTGTTATGTCAAGGATTCCTCTTAATTATTCTTTAAAGAATAAATTCATAACCATGGCCGTTTAGGAATTTTGCGGCTGGTTGGGTTTCAAACGGACCACCTAAATTTTAGCAACCTTTATTTCACGGTTTGTTTTCTTTTTGGAACCGCTGACAGATTGGAGTTTTCCCGACTGGAATTTAAACATACATAAGTTACGGCCCCTGATTCTCAAAGTATTCGCGTGAGTTGACAAGCATTTTGATGTAGCTTTGTCGGTGTAACTTTACACTTCAGCTAGATGAACCGGCTTTTTATTTAGTTTTGTCAGTTTGAATGTTGAATTTTTTTAAAATGTGCAATGACCTACGAACTACAAACCTACGGTATCCTAGTTTTGTACCCGATAAACGTATTACATAATTTGATCTTAAGGAAAATACGTCTAGCCGTGTATCTTGGCACAACATTAAAACTGACTTGAAAAGAAAATGTCCTTTACTAAGGGCGTAGCCGGGATTTTCCCTTTGGGACCCATGCATGCATTTCAATGAAAGCTATAAGGTTACGTTTTAAATTGAGCTACTGTATGCACCACTCTTGCTTGATCTTATCTCAATAGAATTGAAAAACTTAAATTAGTTTGTGTTTTGTTGCTTTTCCCACTTTAAATCGGTTTGCACAATTGGGAGGTATCGCGTTTACCCGGCGAGCGCTATTCCGTTTTAAATCTACCCTTTGTGAATTGTTTTAAAAACATGATACTGTACCCTCCCCCGTGAATTAATTTCGTATTATTTTGGTTGATTGCTATTGGTTGGTGAAACAATTGCGGCGACGTATATAGCATAACGGATTGACAATTGACAATGGCTTCGAAGAAAAAGTGGCTTTTGAAACTGTCAGCGTTGAATTCCGAAAGGGATATCGATTGTGTGGTTGTGTCAAATATTGGACTAAGGTTCTGTAAAGGAATTTTGGCTTGAAGTGTAATTTTGGCTGAACTAGAGGCGAATTATTGACCCTTATCGAGGGTTCAAGCGGGCTGAAGTGTGCTACCTTCCCAATTTTTTAGTACGAGGGACATGTATGTATGATTTATTGAATTTTTTTTCTCTAAGGATCCCCATACATTGCCTTATAAATCTGATATGATACCACAGAAACCCAGCCTGGGATACCTGTGATATAAGGCAAACGATTTGGGAAATATCAGTCAAACATTTTCTTTTTTTGTCTTGCCTTTGGCAATTTTGTATGGAAAAAGTGCAAAAAATGTACACTTACCGCTTTTTCTATAAATAAAACCAATGTCATTTTTTTCAAACTTTGTCAAAAGTTTCTTTTTAATGTGCTCTTTTAATAATCCGCAAAAAACTTATAGAGGGTTTTGCCCTGTTGAAGTTCAAAACGTGTATGATTCTTTAATACAAGTTTCAGGTTATTCGTGCGCGCGCACATATACTACACATGTGGTATTCTTTCAACTACTATTAGTGTTTCTTCATTAGGATGTATCGGCATCATCCCAAACGGCGCACCAGGACCAAAGAAACTACTACAACTCGCTTTTTTGGAAATATCTAAAACTAGCGATCGCGTACTGTTCGATTGCTTTTCGCTGTCACGCGATGTAGTGGTATTCGAACGCATGCGTGTTTCGTCTGCGACGGGATCTGGCATGAGGAGTGGGACTAAGGACAATAAACAACAGCTGAGAATTGCACTCGCTCCTGAAGCAAAGAAGGCGATCTGGTAGGAGCTGGAGAGGTCGTATACAATTCCTGCAAAGAGAAGAAAGAAAACGGATCTATTTTCATTTGGGCGTAATGATACAAACAGATCAATGTACCCTAAAAAAACGTCAGATTTTGAAGCTTTGAGCAGCCGATCAATGTCAGGGCACCGCTAACTCACAAGATCGAGCCATTAAACAACCTCTGAGCTGATCTAATCCAGGGCACGGCTAACTCAGAGATCAAACACTGAAACAACCCCTGGGCTGATCTAAGCCAGGGCACGGCTAACTCAGAGATCAAACACTGAAACAAACTCTGGGCTGATCTAAGCCAGGGCGGCTAATTCACAGATCAAATCCTGAAATAACCTCTGGGCTGATCTAAGTCAGGGCACAGCTAACCCACAGACTGAATGGACTACTTCGACGATACGGCGGCCATTTTGATAGGGGGCAAATATACAAATCTTTGTTACACTTATGGCGTCGATTAAAATTAGCGCTTCACCCCTAGACAACTTGACAAGAGATGAATTAAGAAGATGGACATAAAAGAAAGACAAATAAACGAAACTCTCTACTTCATTCGACATTTTTGTTTTCTCCCCCCCCCCTGGACGCCCCATAATGCATTGCGATTCAAGAGGTGAAAATAATGACTGATACTACGTAGAAAAATGACAGGGCCAGAGAAACCCAGTATTTGTCCTTTCTCATCATCAGATTCTACGTATACCCCAGCATCTCTTACACGGTTCTTTTCATTAATTCA
Organism: Anthopleura xanthogrammica; assembly: GCA_964019055.1. NCBI lineage: Eukaryota > Metazoa > Cnidaria > Anthozoa > Actiniaria > Actiniidae > Anthopleura > Anthopleura xanthogrammica. Next base: position 9,286,854 of record OZ025214.1, on the reverse strand, counting down.
GATTCAAGATGGCCGCCGCATCATCGAAGTAGTCCATTGGAACTTAGCGTGTTTGGTTTTTTTTGAGAGAGGAAAACTGAAGAAGGACCCTTCGGAATCAAGGCAGAGACCTAACAAACTCTAATCATGTATGATAGACAGTGTGTCCAGGAATCGAACCTAGAACCCAAAATTGAAAGGCAAGTGAACTACTATTACACCACCTTTGGTTCCTTTTAACAAACGTACGTACCTGCAAGGGCAGGACCAAGAGTACAAGGTATAGCCATGAAGAACAATTGAATACCCATTCCAGCGGCTACCTTATCAACACCAACTATATCAGCACACAGGACACCCAGTAACACAAAAAAACAGCCATCAAAGATACCAAACACCACCATATAAATAACGAAACCTATGTAACTCTTTGTTAACGTGCTGAGAGTATGAGCGATGCCGATGAATAGGAAGGCTAACTGGATGACGTTTAGACGATTGATTCGGGGATGATCGCAGAGCTTGCCGAAGAAGAGCCGACCGAATACCGATCCAATGGACATCATGCTGACGAGTGTCGAGGACTTTTCACTGGAGACTCCACACTCCGTGGCGTATTCAGGCTGAAATGAAAAGCATGAAATATAAAGTCTAGGGAGGAACTGTGGAAACTAGATTGAAGCCGGATGAGGTTCTGCTAAGAAAGAAAAGAAGAAGAAGGAGAAGAAGAAGTAAAAGAAAAAGAAGAAGAAGAAGAAGAAGAAGAAGAAGAAGAAGAAGAAGAAGAAGAAGAAGGAGAAGAAGAAGAAAAAAGTGATAAAGTGATAAGTTTATTTTAGTAGCAATTAAATACAAAAGAATAAATACTAAATTATAGTTAATAATATTACAAAGTATATTGGACGTAAATAAAGTTAAGCAAAGAGCATAATTTACAGAAGTATGTGTGGCTGTTGAAATAGTTTACACTTTCGAGTCAACAGCCACCCAGTTTGTACTAGTTACATTAGTTTCGTCGACCAGGAGGATAGCAATGTTAATGTTGTAATCTTGTTTGTTAGGCTGATGGGCTTCCTGTGGCCCCTGAGAGACATGAGGGAACACCCCTTAGATTGTGAACAGCCATCTTGAACAGCCTCGTGTGTTTGTACTTTTATTGAGTTAAAACTTGAAGTTATTTAGAATTAAAACACAACTTAACAGTTAACCATAAGGAAGAATTAGGAATGAAATAAGAAAATATAATAAGTGCAGACGTATAATATAGTATAAGTGAAGAAGTTGTATAAATAAGTATAAATCTTATATATAGTGTTATGTAATTATAAATATCTAAATTAAATCTAAGAACAAAACTAGAACAAGAAGAACAAGACTAGAACAAGAAAAACAAGACGAACAAAAAGAACAAGAAGAACAAGAAGAACCAGAACCAGAAGAAAGAGAAGAACAAGAAGACGGAGAAGAAGAGACTTTTACTTACCAAAGTGATAATAGGCATAAAATACCCGAACATAAAGACACCAAGCGAGACGCACCAAACAAGGAATGCCTTGTTTTTCAATAGCGAGAACTCAAAGAATGGCTTCTTTTCCTTATTCGGCGCTTCGGCTTTTGCGCTCTTAGTTGTGATATTATCGATGGCGGGCTTCTTGTAGAGTGTTGCAGTTAAGGCACATATTATTACTATTCCTGCAAGAACACGCACAGAAAGGGCCCAACCTAGTTTGGTTACTATTAGAAACATGAGAGGACCAGCTGCGATGGTACCGAAGCTACTACCTGCTGTCACGACACCATTAGCCAAACTGATCCGTCTGAAAATACAATCAAATGAATACATAAGGATGAACAAGTGCATGTGTGCCTATGTTCCATATACCAAGTGATCTTATACACTTTTTTCACTTCTCTCTTTTCCTTGTAACCATTATAGCTCTAAATAATTTAATTGCTCAGTAGTGAATGAACATACATGGCCGTCAGCTGCGTTCCAGCAGTAATTTTACTCTTTATAAGTGCAGCACTGAACGATTTAAACGCAGTTTTTTTCCAGCAATGACAAACTATTTCAATCAACTTAATCATAAGCGTGTATAGCGAAGGATGTTACCGAAACAAAGAAAGAAAGAAAGAAAGAAAGAAAATAGTGTTTCTTACTTTCTGAACCAGAATGGCAGCATCATCAGAGTGGTTAGGTAACTCATACTAGAACCAATCCCCCAGAGTACACCAAACGTCAGGTACAGTAAATACAGGTCTTTAACAAACGACGATAAAATTAATCCAAGTACGCAAAGCAATCCTCCAGCAATTGCGACTACCCGACATCCCACGCGCTCGCACAGAGTTGATGCGATTGGACAAAAAAGAAGCATCATCCCGATACCAATAGATAATACCAAGGCTGAAATGAGAATAAAAACGTTTATATTTTATATTTACTTTCGTGACCTTTGACTTTTGGCTATTAGAGTCGCTAACCGGTTTAAAAGATCTTCGAAGTATAAGACTAATTATCAATATCGTGATGATCACGATACAACATACGAGCAAAAGACTTATTCTTCGAAACTTTAATTCTATCTTATAATTATAGCATTACTAATAAGAAACCAATAAGATAAGCCTGTCTATCATTTGTCAGCCATGATATTTTCAGCCCTAAAACACAAACAATTTTGCATAGATGAGATCTGGGGTGTTTTCCATTAGTCCAGAAAAACCGGTTGATGAAACCGAGACAATAATGGTTCTAATGGAAAAGTTCAAACAATTCAGAAATTCTCAAATGGTTCAGACAGTTACAGTTGGTTCGTACCAACCGGAATGGCTGGACAAGCTCGAACGGTGTTCCACTTTTTTCGGTTGGAAGTTCCGAAAAAGTGACTTTTCCATTCGTATTCCAACAGATATTACCGGTTTTTCTGGACAAATGGAAAGCACCCCTAGTCTACAAGTACCCATCTACCGGCCACCTATAGTAATCATCTATCACGACGTACGATCCGAAAATGATAACGTAAGTTCCAAACACTAGTTGACGTTGTGAATAACTAATGTTCCGCAAATAAGAATCGTATTGTAATGTGATACGATGTTGATATATAAATACGGTAATGATAATATAAGTAGGATATGACCCAGATTTAGTCGCGTCAGTGACATCGTATCCACGTAATACTAGTAATGTCGATTGCTAAAAATAGAAATACTAGGTTGGTTCATCAATTGAGATCTAAATCCCATGGAACTGCATCATATTGTAAATAAAAACTGTTGGGTTTTCGGTCAAATTCTTGCCTCTATCCGCCAAAATATCATAGAGCTGTTAAGTTGTGACGTATTGTGCCGAAAAACTTTACCAACGGTGATGTTGTTTCAATCAAATTTGACCTGCTGAAGCCCATTTAAAACATAGCAGTTTTTAGATGCCCCTGATAATATCGTGTCGAATGATCTGTCTATAATATAATACTTTAATTCGATATCCCGGGTGGGGACTTTTTCACTTGAGGGCGGTGAAGGGCAAAGCTAAACTCAAACCTCCAGCCAGTGAGGAACACCCACAACCGGAAGTTCGTCTAGTGAAAAGTATAAAAATCTTTATCATAATCAGCGATGTGCTGTCAATTTATTCTGAGCTTCAATTTAAGTCTACTAGAAACTTTATAATAACCAAGTTATTGTTTTTTCCAAATGTGAAAAAAGCTGTTTACATCTTCAAAATATTAAGTTTCATTAACGGAAACTCAATAAAGGCTCATATTAAGGTTGAATTTATGATTTGATAGCAAGAGGATTAGGAAGGAAAGTGCTACAGAACAATCTTGAACAGCAAGGATTTGCAACTCTTGTACATTAGTTGCAAATCTATAGGTAACATACAGGCGATCGCGGTGATCGTAATTCAATATAAACCAATTTTTCGCAGCTCTCAGGACTCTTTATTGCAAAGTAACCAAGGAAAGGGAATCCGAAAAATCAAGATTGACCGGTAGCCCAAGCACAGGGAGCCCACAGCCACTGGTAGGATCTGTGTTTAGTTAAAATAAAATCTATCATGCGTAAATGCTCGTGCTCCTGCACGAGATTGGCGGCGTTTCCGGATTGGTTGAAGTTCAAGTCTGAATACATTATCAGCTGCTAAGTTCCTATTGTAGAATACAATGACAAGGGATGAAACAATTCTTTTCGGATAGGAAGAATCGCTTGTCTGTTGAAGAAATAGGGGCAGTTATAACTGCCAGAGAGTACGTTCTAGAATAAACTCTTGTAAATGCAAGAAAGAAGAAAGCTCTTTCCAACTCCGGCTTTCCCTGTAAAAACATATTATGCCCCTGACCAGCTTGGTCGATAGCACGATGTTGTTCTTCCGTAAAATAACGGCATCTGCACAGGGAATAAAATGATTTATCATATAATTATCCATGAAATACCTATATTTCTCACTTTCGTAAACTTGTTATTTTCACTAGTGAAAAGATCGTTACCATGGTTACACCTTGAGTGCCCTTCAGGGCAGCTTTGCGATTTTCATTCATCAGATTTTCAGGTTTTACTTCATTCATTATGGCTTCTAGTAGTCCTCCTTCCATGTTAGAGCCAGATGCACCATTCTATCTGTCTGTGAACCACTTCAAAACATCAACCTTCCAAGAACTGAAGGATTGTTTTTGGTTCAAAGCACTGCCAATGGGAGTGAATAAACTCGACACCATATTGAAAGACATGTGCAAAGCCGCTAGCATCACTGCAAAAACAAATCACGCGGGAAGAAAAACCCTTGTACAGAAACTCCAAGACAGTGGAGTCCCACCTAATCAAATCATCCAAGTAACTGGGCATAAGAGCATACAATCAATCAATAATTACAGCCAACTTGGAGAACGACAGCAAGAAAATATTTCAAAGATTTTATCGTCAAGAGGCAGTGCGACTGGAAGTGCGATAGGCATGGCGACTTTACATTCCTGCAATCAAGCTTCAAGTTCGTCCACCTACTCGTCCGTGAATGAAAACCAGCTTCAAACTATTTTCTACGGCAACACCATCACTGGAGCCACTTTTAACATCAACCTGGCATCCTCACCATCAGCGGCTTCAACACAAAGTTCAAGCAGCAGCGTCAAGTCCGTCAAGAAATATCGACGAATCATCGATTCATCGGATAGCAGTCAAGAGACTGAGTAAGCATTAAGCTTCAGAGCAGTTTACTCTTTTACAGACTATTTTAAGTTCATTTAATGGTTTTACATGAATTTTGTACTCAAGTTGAGGAATATTTCACAATTAAAAACTCTATTTTTTATCAGTTTTTCCGATGCAACCTTGAATAGAAACTGAGTCTACAAACATTGAGTATTTTGTTTACTTGTACCTCTTTTTATGGCAGGTAAATAAAAGTATAAAAGATAAATTTGCTTTCATGGATAATTATATGATAAACAGAATATTACATGGTCGCTTGGAGATACGGATTTTATCTTCTCGTATCACTCGAAGATAAAATCCGTATCTCCGCGCGCCCATGTAATATCCTCTATATGTGTTCTTTACCAGCATATATTTTGGTTCAAGTATGAATTTCTGATTCCAAATGCATTGCCGAGTAATAACTAAGAACCCGTATTTTGATTAAAAAATATCTCAACTACTACAATAAATTCCATCAAACACAATCCACTTCTTATCCAATGAAAGTAATGTTCAGTAGCTTCGCGGTATTTTGAAGAAAATCCTTAAGAGAAAGATTATTATAGATGCAGAGAAAGTTATTATAGATTGAGAACGGAAGTAAAAATATCTATTTTGATGACTACCTGTCAAGTTTATAAGACTCCATTTCACTTCCGTCCCCTCTTACTCGAGGCACAGATAAAACGAAAACAAGCTTCTAAATTGTTGCCTCTGTCCACACAGAACCTTAGACAATCTTTCCAAGTATCAGGATTTTTAACAAAAAAAAAATAAAAAAATAAAGTAAGCAGCTGATAATATATTCAGACTTGAACTTCAACCAATCCGGAAACGCCGCGGAGCTCGTGCAGGAGCACGAGGTTTCACGCATGATAGATTTTATTTGAAACACTGATACCATTGGCTGTGGGCTCCCGGTGCCCAAGCTAACTATTTGTGGCTATGTACTAGAGATTATATGCAACTGTTTGAGACCTGAATGAAATCGTTGAATTTTAATAAAATAAAAAAAAACACTTACACGTTGTCTTCTTTTTGAACTTTATTATCATCCGGTTGAGTTTCAGCGAATTTCGTTGCATTTTCACTTTTTTCTCTTGCCCCTCATAAATATCATGAATATGTTTAAATATCAATTCTTTAATATAGCGCTCTCCTCTCACGAATGCGAGTCCCATCGACTCGGTGTCGTATGTGAGTAGAGTTTGTTGGTTTGTGGATTCTAATTCGATCTAGGGCCTAGATGGCCTAGATGGAAATTACTTCGTGTAACTCTAGTAACACTACAGATTGTGAAGTTTTTTAAATCAAATATTATCAGATATTATTAAATGTTATTACATTTAGTATAGTAAAAATTCAAAGGCATCAAACAGTGAATAACTCGGCGAAACGTCGCCCAAAATGGCTGAAATCATTGTCGCTTATAGCGCAGAGTAAAACAGTCATTTTGGTATGTTTGAAGATGTTGCCATGGAAACATCCTTGGACACGTCATTTTATGGGGAAACAAAAAACCCACGAAATTGTAATTTTTGGCTTAATTTTTGAATATACTTGTTTTATTTCAAGTCAGATAAGAGAGCTTATGATGAAATAAGAAGTAACTATTGAGAGTTCTTGTTTTATCTTGAACGTGTTTTGTATTGATGACGTCATCATTTTGTGAATTCTATATTGAATATTTCGGCAACAAAAAGAGATATACAAAATAGTAAACGCCATTCTTATATATTTTATAATAGCTTGGAAATCAAAAAAAGATTTTGTATTTATTAGTTGACTTTCAAGATACATTAATTCCACTGCTGTAAAACTGGAAGTCGTCATTTTTGGGCGTGACACTACATCACAAAATAGTCAGCACATGGTCTTTTATCGTTGTGCCAATTTTCATGCTTCTACCCAAAAACTGAACAATACAATTCGTGCACATTATTCTTAGTTGTACTACTTCTTTGATCTCGATTTTGACAACCACAAAGATCAATGCATGCCGAGCGGCCTGAACTCGAGACGAAAAAAATATTTCCTCTTAGAATTTGAAAACTATTCCTTGTATACGAGCGCCGAAATCACAAGTTATTTATTGTACCTGTTTCTCCCTTGCGTCCTTTAAATTCTGTCAGCAACCCAATATTCAAAATCCCAGTGTTATTCTGTATCCCCAAAATTATAAATTGTGCAGTGAAACCAGCGAGGCAAACGAGCCACCCCCAGCCACCTTCGGGTAGTGGTTTGAGGTCCTCGATGCTGACCGTTTCTGGGCTATTTTCAGTTTTTTCCTTTTTCCCCATGGTGTAATCTTTGGTAAAAGAATATGCAAGTGTACGTTCTTTTCGTGGTTCACACGCCGATCGAAACGGTCAGTACAACTCGGGTCAGTCGAACGAAGTTTCTCAGTTGGCAAGATATTTTTAGCTCCAATGACATCATTGGGCTTGGAAGAGATCTTGTGTTCTGGCTGGTTAAAAAATGGCATGATCGCTGATGACAAACAAAGTGGAAACTCCTTACAAAGCAGTCTCTTCGAACAAATCCTTTGAAAAGAATCAATCATACGTACGCTAATCTCATGACTCGCGAAACGATAACCTCTCGACTTTTGATTATTGGACTGTAGACAGCGGACATTATAAACTTTATAATTTCAGAGCTTATGAAATATCGAACGAAAGGGATTTCGGGTAAACCAGTTTTACGAGTTTGTGACGTCAGAACATTTCGTTGGCGATTGGATGAAAATTTTAAGTAAAGTATATTCACGTATGTTGTCACGTATTCCGGGTATAGATATGTATATATCCTATAAGTTATTTTATTATTTAATAAAACCTAGATACATTATTTTTTTAAATTGCTATGACTTTAGATACAAATATTCATGAAGCTGAGCTGTCCAGGCGCACAAACGGCTTGTTATCGTGTTCTTCAACTCCTTTACTAGTAAACAACTCGGTTAGAAACGGATTTTTATTAATAAAATGGAACCCTTTCCTTGTGGCTTCCAGATGTTATCGCTTGAAAGCATTAGAATTGCCAGGTGCAATTGCATAATAGTTAAGTTGCAGGCTTTCTTGACGTGCAACGCACCGAAAGCAGAGTGTCACGCCGTTTCTAATGCTATGCCACGCTTGTCACGCACTTAGTATCAGATTGATCCTAATAGAGTTCTTTAAAAAATCGTATATCTTTAAAACGACTGAATACTACCCATAATTCGAAAGCAAAATTATGTTTCTGTAAATATTTTAAAGGTTCAAGGTACAAGACCGCGGATTTCGACGTGAAATTTTTTTTCGATATTAATGGCGTTTATTTGTTCTTTAATTAAAAAATAAATCCCTTTGTTTATCACTAATAAACGCTTTAAAGCGAAAAATAGAGAAATATAGGGAAATTCGATGCCATAATTAATTTCCTGCCCGAGCACAACCACATTAACATCACATGAATTTGTGCTGATATTCCCGTCGAGTTCTCTCTCTTAGATGCCTGGTGACCTCTAACGTTTTAAACAGATTGTGTAAGCCCTTTAAAATTCTTTAAACATTCTTTGAAACGCTTTTGTACCTGCATCCTGCTCTATATGAAAGATGGCAGACAAGGCTGTGGGGGCACCAAAACAGGGCTCAATTCTACTTCGTCGTGTACGTAAGATATCACCAAACTATATCTATCTGGATAGGATGCCAGATGTTCAAAGTGGAAGATACTTTTTACTGTACGGTTCTAACTTATGTACAGCCCGAGTAATTCGAGACTTTCTTCGGCTAATCTTCCCGTACCCGCGAAGCCAATTATGAGGGAATGTATGGGAAGCACAACAGGATTTTAGGGCAGGTTTTATCCTAATCTTCACTGATAAGACTGTACTTAATTTTCTTCACTTACGGCTACGCTGGAAGTTTCTCGGGAGGACATTACTGATTAATCACAAAACTCGGCCGAAGCCTAAGGGACAGGATAGTCAGTCCCTAGACTGTAGATGATTAACCCCTTGCTAAGAAACAGCACATCCGATATCGATATGTCGCTTCTGTTGCTGATGCATCGCAAGAAATTCCGAACGGACATGCGCAGTTAAAGTCATGATACTTAGAAAATTAAGAGCTCAATTATGGTGGGAAAAGTATTGAGAAATTTTGACAAAGTAAAATATTTTAATTTTAACTGGATAAATAAGCCAGCCCGGTGTATTCGAACTTTCATTTGGTCTCAATTTAATTCCGTTGGTGATAGTTTTCAGCTCGTTAATTACATTTTAATGTCAAAGACTAATACTCAGTGATTACAGTGGATCATCATAAGAATACCTGAACCTGGTCTCACATCTTCGGCTCTTAGCTCAAAATAGTCAAACACTTTTTCCTTCCCGAACTTCCAATCGATTGAGAAAGTATATCTTGAGCATTTCTCGAAATTTCAGAAGGAATATTTAAATTTTCGTCTCGGTTTTAGGAGGTGAAGTTTAGCATTAACAAGGCTTCCATTTCTGCCTCCATCATGAGATGTAACTTGTCTTTGAAGTACAAGATGAAGCGCATTTTTGCACTGAACTCTTCTAAAAGTTGTTTATTTTGTTTATTCAATCTTGTTTAAAATCTTGGGTAAAATATCAACTGCGGAAGTGCTATTTAATGCCGAATAATCTGATACATCCATCCAATCAATCTCGGGTACAGTTTTCCTCTGATACGTCCATTAAGTCCATCTGGTGTACATTCTTACTTTGATACATTCATCCAATCCATCTCTTGTACATTCTTACTCTGATACATCCATCCAATCAATCTCGGGTATAGTGTTACTCTGATTCGTCCATCCAATCCATCTGGTGTATACTCTTATTCTGATACACCCATTGCCAGAAATATTGGACATTGTCAGCGGTGTTACGCATGAATGAAAATGAAGTGGTTTTCTAGAGGAAAAATATAACTACATGGTTTCCAAGCACATATTTATATTTAACTATGATGTTAGTAAAACAATTCTTACCAAAAAATAGTTACTTGACAATCAAAAGAACAACTATTATTTTTCTGTTGATAAGCCTCACCACAGGAAGCCCATGAAGGACAAGAAACAAGTTTCAAACGTAAATCGTTACTTTAAGCTTCCTTATTGTATCTCAGCAGTCAATAGGAGCTCGTAAAAACAAAATGGCGATATTTAGGGGGTTTTGAAGCTGTTTGGAGCAGTTCTCTGTGGTTTCTTGTCATTTTTAACTGAAAACTACGAGCTAACAACGCGTCGAATCGTTTAAAATTTAACCTAACTTCAAGCTTCTTGGGAACCTACATTCTGAAGGCATGCTGTCTATTTTGAGCGGTTTTGGATTTATTAAACACTCGTTTGGTGATATCGAGGTGGAGCTCTTTTACTTTTAAATTTTTTCGAGCTCAAATAAGACGATTTTGGGGTCAAGTGTGGCCAGATTTATAGACGATGTATGGAATCTAGAGCTTTCGAAGCCTTTCGAAGGCAAGTAGTCCGGGAACCAATATGTCGCATGATTCAATGATCATTTTACGCTTATTTAGTAGCTTGTAGGGTGGGTCGTTTGTCGCGATATGGAGCTCAGAGGAAATAAAACCCTATTCGCCGTAAATAGAGGAAGCTCTATATTTCCCATACATTTCCTATAAGACTCGGCGGCTATTTTGTAAGCTGAAACGCATCATTGCGCATGTATGAGCAGGCTCATGTCCCATATTTCTGGCAATGCCCATCCAATCTATCTCGTGTATATTCTTATTCTCATACACTCATCCAATCCATCTCGTGTACATCCTTATTATGATACAACCATCCAATACATCTCGTGTACATTCTTATTCTGATACATCCATCCAATCAATCTCGTGTACATTCTTACTTTGATACATCCATCCAATCCATCTCGTGTACATTTTTACTTTGATACATCCATCCAATCCATCTCGTGTACATCCTTATTATGATACAACCATCCAATACATCTTGTGTAAATTCTTATTCTGATACACCTATCCAATTCATCTCGTTCACATTCTTATTCTGATACATCAATCCAATCCATCTCGTGTACATTCTTATTCTGATACACCCATCCAATCCATCTCGTTCACATTGTTATTCTGATACATCAATCCAATCCATCTCGTTTACATTCTTATTCTGATACACCCATCCAATCCATCTCGTTCACATTCTTATTCTGATACTTCAATCCAATCCATCTCGTGTACATTTTTACTTTGATACATCCATCCAATCCATCTCGTGTACATCCTTATTATGATACAACCATCCAATACATCTTGTGTAAATTCTTATTCTGATACACCTATCCAATTCATCTCGTTCACATTCTTATTCTGATACATCAATCCAATCCATCTCGTGTACATTCTTATTCTGATACTTCAATCCAATCCATCTCGTTCACATTGTTATTCTGATACATCAATCCAATCCATCTCGTGTACATTCTTATTCTGATACACCCATCCAATCCATCTCGTTCACATTCTTATTCTGATACATCAATCCAATCCATCTCGTGTACATTTTTACTTTGATACATCCATCCAATCCATCTCGTGTACATCCTTATTATGATACAACCATCCAATACATCTTGTGTAAATTCTTATTCTGATACACCTATCCAATTCATCTCGTTCACATTCTTATTCTGATACATCAATCCAATCCATCTCGCGTACATTCTTATTCTGATACACCCATCCAATCCATCTCGTTCACATTGTTATTCTGATACATCAATCCAATCCATCTCGTGTACATTCTTATTCTGATACACCCATCCAATCCATCTCGTTCACATTCTTATTCTGATACTTCAATCCAATCCATCTCGTGTACATTTTTACTTTGATACATCCATCAAATCAATCTCGTGCAAATTTTATTCTGATACATCCATCCAATCCATCTCGCGTACATTCTTATTCTGATACATCCATCCAATCAATCTCGTGCAAATCTTGTTCTGATACACCCATCCAATCCATCTCGTGGACATTCTTATTCTGATACATCAATCCAATCCATCTCGTGTACATTCTTATTCTGATACACCCATCCAATCCATCTCGTTCACATTCTTATTCTGATACTTCAATCCAATCCATCTCGTGTACATTTTTACTTTGATACATCCATCCAATCCATCTCGTGTACATCCTTATTATGATACAACCATCCAATACATCTTGTGTAAATTCTTATTCTGATACACCTATCCAATTCATCTCGTTCACTTTCTTATTCTGATACATCAATCCAATCCATCTCGTGTACATTCTTATTCTGATACACCCATCCAATCCATCTCGTTCACATTGTTATTCTGATACATCAATCCAATCCATCTCGTGTACATTCTTATTCTGATACACCCATCCAATCCATCTCGTTCACATTCTTATTCTGATACTTCAATCCAATCCATCTCGTGTACATTTTTACTTTGATACATCCATCAAATCAATCTCGTGCAAATTTTATTCTGATACATCCATCCAATCCATCTCGCGTACATTCTTATTCTGATACATCCATCCAATCAATCTCGTGCAAATCTTGTTCTGATACACCCATCCAATCCATCTCGTGGACATTCTTATTCTGATACATCAATCCAATCCATCTCGTGTATATTCTTATTCTGATACACCCATCCAATCCATCTCGTTCACATTCTTATTCTGATACATCAATCCAATCCATCTCGTGTACATTCTTGTTCTGATACACCCATCCAATCCATCTCGTTCACATTCTTATTCTGATACACCCATCCAATCTATCTCGTGTACATTCTTATTCTGATACACCCATCCAATCCATCTCGTTCACATAGTTATTCTGATACATCAATCCAATCCATCTCGTGTACATTCTTGTTCTGATACACCCATCCAATCCATCTCGTTCACATTGTTATTCTGATACATCAATCCAATCCATCTCGTGTACATTCTTATTCTGATACACCCATCCAATCCATCTCGTTCACATTCTTATTCTGATACATCAATCCAATCCATCTCGTGTACATTCTTGTTCTGATACACCCATCCAATCCATCTCGTTCACATTCTTATTCTGATACACCCATCCAATCCATCTCGTGTACATTCTTATTCTGATACACCCATCCAATCCATCTCGTTCACATTGTTATTCTGATACATCAATCCAATCCATCTCGTGTACATTCTTGTTCTGATACACCCATCCAATCCATCTCGTTCACATTCTTATTCTGATACATCAATCCAATCCATCTCGTGTACATTCTTGTTCTGATACACCCATCCAATCCATCTCGTTCACATTCTTATTCTGATACATCAATCCAATCCATCTCGTGTACATTCTTATTCTGATACACCCATCCAATCCATCTCGTTCACATTCTTATTCTGATACATCAATCCAATCCATCTCGTGTACATTCTTATTCTGATACACCCATCCAATCCATCTCGTTCACATTCTTATTCTGATACTTCAATCCAATCCATCTCGTGTACATTTTTACTTTGATACATCCATCCAATCCATCTCGTGTACATCCTTATTATGATACAACCATCCAATACATCTTGTGTAAATTCTTATTCTGATACACCTATCCAATTCATCTCGTTCACATTCTTATTCTGATACATCAATCCAATCCATCTCGTGTACATTCTTATTCTGATACACCCATCCAATCCATCTCGTTCACATTGTTATTCTGATACATCAATCCAATCCATCTCGTGTACATTCTTATTCTGATACACCCATCCAATCCATCTCGTTCACATTCTTATTCTGATACTTCAATCCAATCCATCTCGTGTACATTTTTACTTTGATACATCCATCAAATCAATCTCGTGCAAATTTTATTCTGATACATCCATCCAATCCATCTCGCGTACATTCTTATTCTGATACATCCATCCAATCAATCTCGTGCAAATCTTGTTCTGATACACCCATCCAATCCATCTCGTGGACATTCTTATTCTGATACATCAATCCAATCCATCTCGTGTACATTCTTATTCTGATACACCCATCCAATCCATCTCGTTCACATTGTTATTCTGATACATCAATCCAATCCATCTCGTGTACATTCTTGTTCTGATACACCCATCCAATCCATCTCGTTCACATTCTTATTCTGATACACCCATCCAATCCATCTCGTGTACATTCTTATTCTGATACACCCATCCAATCCATCTCGTTCACATTGTTATTCTGATACATCAATCCAATCCATCTCGTGTACATTCTTGTTCTGATACACCCATCCAATCCATCTCGTTCACATTGTTATTCTGATACATCAATCCAATCCATCTCGTGTACATTCTTATTCTGATACACCCATCCAATCCATCTCGTTCACATTCTTATTCTGATACATCAATCCAATCCATCTCGTGTACATTCTTATTCTGATACACCCATCCAATCCATCTCGTTCACATTCTTATTCTGATACATCAATCCAATCCATCTCGTGTACATTCTTGTTCTGATACATCCATCCAATCCATCTCGTTCACATTCTTATTCTGTTATCTATTTTTATGCATTCCTTTTTCTTCTTCGGTCATAAATCGCAGTCCGACCTCTAATGCTCATTAAGAGAGTTGCATATACCAATGGAACGTAATATTACCTTTGTTACGATCGAAGCCGTATGTAATTTTAACCACAGCCGTAGGGAAATTAATGTAATTATCAAAATGAAATTGATCACCCTGTGGTAAAGTACTCCATATGATATCAGACGTAGTATGATGAAGGGACCCCCTAATCAAATGTATATACCGACGGTACCGATGGTGCATTTGGTGAAATATCGAATTGGTCACCCTGTGGTAAAGTACTACGCATATGTTATCAGTGACTAAGCACGATCAAGGGGCCCCCCTAACTAGCCTGTGTGGCCAGGCTCCTCGTGGGGGGTTTGGGGAGGGGAGGGGGGAGAGGAGGAAGGAGAGCCTGCAAGCAGCCCCCAGGTTTTTTGATAATCGCCCATTCATTAAATATGCGAGAGATCATATTACTTTTGGCAATCAGCGCTTACCGGAAATGAAATGCTATACCTGAAACTGTCAAATTCACGTGTATCTTCATGGCTCGTACATTTCAAAACAATATTTATGAAAGCTTGTAGATCAAATATTTTATGTATGTAACTCCTAAAAAGACGACCAAAAGAGGATCGAAACCAGAAGAAAGTGTTAACGATTACTGTCAAATATGTAAGACAAGTTTCAAAGTCGAATTTGGAGGCTCAAAAAGTTCGTTTGAAAACTTGTTCAAGCCATCGCACCCGGGGGGGGGGGGGGGGGGTACTACCACCCCAACTTGGGTGGGGGTGTACCGCCAGGTCCTCAAAACCCTGACCCTATCCCAGACCTAGAATTTTGATTTCATATACCCTACCCCAGACTAAACCTAAGAATTGTAAACCCTATCCCAGATGCAAAAAAACGGTTATTCAATAGATTTCAATAACTATTTGGCAATTGTTTAATTGAATTTAAATCGTTTTTTTTGTGCCGGCAGAAAACGTAGCCTACCAGGCTAAAACAACTAAAACATAACCCTATCCCAGAAAAAATGTCAAAAAGATACCCTATCCCAGACAAAAACCTTACCCTTCCCCAGACAAATTGTAAAAAAATGATACCCTACCCCAGACCTAAAAGCCAAAAAACCATACCCTATCGGGCGGCACATACCCGTATAGCAAATATAGGGGAGTACCCTCCCGGGCCATCGCAGCGCAAAGAAAGCAAAGGATTGATTCTTGCCGTCGCATGTAAAATCATAGGAGTACATGTTTTAAAGTCTCCAAATCTCTCGAAGAGAATCTGCCGTCCCTGTGGGAGAAAAATTAGGAATGCTGTGGACAATCTTACGTTCATCCGTGAAAGGATTGACAAGGAGCACCAACAAGGACCACAACGCGGTCATTTTCTTCTGAATCTTTTAGCCTTGCAAAGGCTTCAAAGATCCTACTCTTTCCAAAGCCAGTTGGAAGTACAGTCAACACGTCTTTTCCTGCTAAAAGTGCTCTTACAGCTTCTTCTTGTTATCTTTTAAGATGAGTAAATATATCATTCGCTCGATTACCGGCAGCCATATTGAAATTTGTTAAGTATGAAAACCTAGACATGTCAATCAAATAATTCGACCAATAGAAATTCGCGGCCTCTGGCGGCCGCGGGTTATCAAAAAACCTGGGGGTGGCTTGCAGGCTCTCCTTCCTCCTCTCCCCCTCACCTCCCCCTCTCCCCAATCCCCCACGAGAACCCAATCCCCCACGAGAACCCAATCCCCCACGAGGAGCCTGGCCACGCAGGCTACCCCCTAACCAATATCACATTTACCCTCGAAGCTTCGCTTTTCGGCCAAATGTTCTTTTTCGGAGCATTTCTCATCCTCGGACATTATCAGTCGATATCCCAAAACAAACGCAAAACAAACGAGCAATTTACCAACTGAATCGTTAAAACATATAAATTATGAAAAGGAAAAAAAAAATACTAAAACAAAATTCCTATCTGGATACGTTGGGATTCGAACCAAGGTCTTCCAAAAGAAATTAAAAAAATTAAAAACGATGAAACAAAAAAAAAAAAGGAAAAAGGAAAAAGGGGAAAAAAAATACTAAAAAAAAATTCCTATCTGGATACGTTGGGATTCGAACCCAGGTCTTCCAAAAGAAATTAAAAAAATTAAAAACGATGAAAAAAAAAAAAAAAAAAAAGGAAAAAGGAAAAAAAAAACCAAAAAAAAATTCCTATCTGGATACGTTGGGATTCGAACCAAGGTCTTCCAAAAGAAATTTCCTAATCAATTCCAAAATAATCGAATCCCCACCGTGCCATACCCCCAAGACATCCGCAGATCTGAGGCGTCGTATGGACTTTGGACCTGACGGCAATTAAGTCCTTCTGCCCTTGTTTGTACGGATTACGCAGGATGATGTTCTAGCCGAAGCATCAGGGGAGAGACTAGCCGGCCCCCAGACCATATCTGACTAATCCCTTGCACCACCTGCCACGCACGGAATCGATGGAAAACTTGATGTTGAAAAGTCTAGTCTACATTGTGCATTGTTTTCACGGCTATTGTTGTGCTAATTTCTTGGATTCGTGGTCCAGTGGAAAAAAACTTGGGCTAATTCGAAGACTGACAGAGTCAAGCCCGGTTGAGGGAGGTTAGTACATGGATGGGTGACCTGGTACTCATACCTACTTATTCTTTTATTTCGGTTTTTTATTTTAAATTTAATTTTAATTTTTTTTTCAAATTATTTTGAACTTTGTGGTTTTTTTGCTCGCAAATTTTAGTAAAACTGATTCCTGTAACTGAATGCGCGCACTCCTTGTACGCAGAGTGATGGTTGTAAAAAAGATATGTTTTTTTAAATACGTTTTTTTTCCAATTCGTTTCAGCAAATGTTAGAGGAATTTATTTTCCATTTAATTTTTCTTCTTCGTTTAGGAGATATCTGCTTCTTTTCATGATTATAATGGTGTTGGCAGTAGTTTTGGTATTGGTACTGAAGTCAAACCAAGTTACCGTTCATTGATTATTTATCGGGGGGAGGATGGGTGAGAAAATGGGGGGACTTAAACTTTCTGCGATCTATTTACTAGTAATATCTAAGACCGAAGGCCGAATGGGCTATTGACTCGTAGACCATGAGGGCGAGAGGTCTAATTGTTTTAGTATAAACCTACTTATCGGTCAAAAAAAAGAGTGTTTTTGCCATTAAATAATGGTTTTTGCTATTTCTTGGTTTTCAAAACCAGCCTTTTTTGCTACTAGTGGTCTAACTATAACTAATAGACCACTGGTAGCTCAGCCAATCAGATCGCCGGATTTGTGATAGACCATAAGTAGGTTTACACTTATACACATTTGCAATTACCTTTTTTTTTTAGAGGTTAGTTAAAATCAATCTTACAGGAGTCGATCCAAGGGTCATATCCAATAAGCCTGCTTGTTGTGATCTCCTTCAATAATGGAGGCGCCTTCCTGTTCAGTCAGTTCCTATTTCCGGGGATTTTTTTTCTTTTTTTCTTTAAATGGATTTGATCAACAAGAGTTATCGCTTGCTGTATCATATGTCTTCTTCAGAAATTACCCAGTTGTCAACGATTGGTCAGTTAAAAGTCACATGAGTCCTTGTATACGACACACCTGGGCTAAAAAAAGAAGATTAATTTGAAAAATACTATGTTTGCATACTCACTCCGCTAAAGAACACAAGTTTCTGATCATGTCTTGAAACTTGGTGATCCCATCATTATACATACAAGATATTAGCTTGGGTGTTTCGACAGAGGTAGCCAAGATATTTTAGGAATGCATATTGAATATATGTGAATAGTTAACAATCACTCGACATTGAAATATTTAGGGACTGCAAAGGAAATACTCACTTAATTTCTAAACATTTCATTGGGAATACAGATATTTACTCTGCGTTGGTTTAGAGTCAGACATCGATAACTTTATGGAAGGTTTTCAACCAGAACTATTGGTGATCTTGCTTTATATGTCACTGATATACGAAGTCATTACAGGTCTACAGAAACGAGCCAGCAAGATAGAAAGAATGAAAAAACTGTCTTCTCCGACAGCTTCGAAGCGAAGCCGTGTTGATTTAAACCGAAACAACAGTCAGAATCATGATCAAAACCGACACAGAACAGCAAGACATTTTGTACAAATGAGAATTGTGGGAAGAGACTGAAAAATAACAGCATTTAATAATTTGAATAATCAACTTGAAACATGGGCAAAAATAGCTGCCGCTCTTTGTGAAAATTATAAACATAGCCGCCAGTGAGCCGAACTACGTATTTTGTCCACCTGTTCGCGGGCATTAAGATCACGACGATAAATACCCTATAACTATTGACATAAGAGCAGCGATATTGATAAAAGGAATTACAAAAACAGCCTTGGATTTTGAAATTAAAGGGTCAAAAAACATGCGGAAAAGACTGATATTGAGGTTAATAAACAACTCAATGATCTCGAAAACATTTATTTAATATGAAGATTTCAACTCCATTTGTCATTCAAAGTTCATTAAAAGTCTATACCAAAACCAATTAGTTTAGCGCTTTCTGTTTCAAATGGATGGAATTCTTTAGCTGTCTGTCACTTCAAAATCTGAATATTAGTCAAAAGACGGCGTATCAAGAACTATAATGTACTAATGGGTTACTTTTGATCATGGTATTTACAGACGTTCGGTCAATGAATGAAGAAATATCATGAAAAGAGTATTCAACTGACTACACCAGCAGCTGCTAATTTGCATGGAATATTTAAGACCTCCGATCGAGTCTTTTTTTATATTTTCTTTCTATCTTTACCCACTTTATTCAAGTACATTCGTCATCTCTAGATCTCACATCAAATAGAACACCTGACAAATGGTTCGTCTGACGATATACGAGGACAAATGAATACCAGTAAAAAAAATGGGCTTATTTTTTTTTATTGCCTAACGAAAAAAGTTACACGGCATTTATTTGCACAATTAGACGTATTTTTTTAAATTTAAGGCGAGAAGAAAATGCTAGTAAATACTCCTAGGACGGCTTGCTCAAAGCTTGCGCGATTTAGATCAGACTGATCAAGCATTCAGTTTATTATTCCACTTTGAAATATTGGTAAAATAATCGATTCATGTAATTGATTTGATCGATGGATTTCGATATATTAATTGATAAACGATTAAGATAGGTGCATTTACGACAACAGCTTAGCATTGTTTATTTTTCAGCGAGTACTAAACAGAAAATTTTTACTTAAATTTTTGAAAATATATTTAGGCGTTCAAATATTCAACCAACTGTTTACATGCTCAGCTTGGCGTTTGGATTTTTGTTCTGATAGCATACGGTTCCATGTAAAAAGGAGTCTCCTTTTTGAACGGTTTAAAACTCTCCCAGCAGGGGCGTAGCGAGGAACTTGAATTTGAAGGGGGGGGGGGGGGGGGGGGCACCCAGGCATCCAGTATAAAAAAGCAAACCAAAAAACAGAAACCAAACGTTTTTTAAATATTCAAACATTAATTTCAAAAAAATTTGGGAGGGGGGGGGGGGGGGGGCACGTGCCAAAATATATATATCTATTTATGGAGATTCTAGGGCTTTGAGAAGATTAGTAATAAAACAGAAGGTTAAATATCATTATTGTGGAGTTATTTCAATTAATATATTTACAATCTGATTTCCACCGTTTAGCACAAGTTCTATGTATGGTCAAGAGACACACGTTCTTGATGTTTCGATGTTGGAGTTTTCATCAAGGTTTTTCAGCCTCATGCAGGAATATAATGCTTATTTCCTAAGAATATTCATGGGCTCGATCTTACGAAGATATTTTTTCTTGAAATACCGTCGATTCGTCTTAGATTATCTAGAAAAGTTTGAATTTGAAACACTCTTTAATGGCGGAATCTGTGCAAGCAATCGAGCAAGCTTGTTCAACCTCTAATTTGCATAATGATTGACGGCTAGGAAAAACCCAATCCGAGTGAAGAATTTTAAATCATTCCGCGCGATACAACGGTTTTGGCTGTAACATATGCAGTGATTTACCACAAAGGGGGTGGGAAAGCAAGGATGGGTACACGCGTATCAAGGGACAGCCTCGTAAGTGGGTAATAAACGCCCACCTTATACTAAACAATTATTGGATGGGGTTGAGCATATCGTAAATTATCAAGACCAAGGCCGTGTTATCTGCCGAAGCCGTAGGCTGTGGCGGATAAAACGGCCGAGGTCTTGATATTTACGATATCATGCTAAAACTGAATTCAATAATTGTTTTATTATACATTTTGTAAACTAAGAATAGAAATTTAATTCTGCTTTCGAAAAAAATAGCAAACGTATTTCCATTTGCATAATTACGGATCATACATTTATCATGTCGAGTTCACACGATATCAGGGATTGGCTGAGGGCTCTTGGCCAATAAGAAGCGAGATAGTGAGTAAAATTTATAATAATGGTGTTTAGTCGAGCAACACGGGGCTTGCATGCTGTTTGGTAAGACTGGAAACAGCCTATTATATGCAAACTGTCTCACAACATATTCCCTTAATTTGATTTATTTACAATGTATATTACAATGTTACATAATGATATACAAAACGTTAAAAAAAATCAAGAAAATGTTTAATTCGTTGAAATATCAGCTGTTATCTCAGTTGCACCCGCAGTCAACCATTTTATATTTTTGAAGCCAGGCTCATGCAAAACTGATAAGACCACTGACAACCGTAATATCTGGTGATGTGAGGCTTAATAATAATAATAATAATTAATATTTATCAATGTTAAAGCAGGAAAAGTCAGGAAATATTGCTTTTTTGTAATTTAAAAAATTCTTTTAAATCATGTGACCCACAAGAAACATTCAATCATCAACTTTTGGTCATTTTTTACCCTGCTTGGCAGAGGTTCTCTTATTTCTCTCTAACAAGGAGAGGAAACCTTTGCACGAATCTGCTCGATATTCTGTCGGGCATACGCAAAAATGCAACGTCATCAGAACGTAGCAACGCAGACTCAGAACATGCCAGCGGATAAAATCACCGGGCTCTTTAATAGTCAGCGGCTATTTTATAGCGTGACATGCGTGGAAATTCAAACTGGTTTTAACGGCTTTAAAACCGGTTGCGAGTTAATTTATTCGTCCAGAGTTTTGGACGGCTTCGAGCAGATCCGTGCAGAGGTTTCCTCTCATTCTCGTTCGTTAGAGGAGAGAAATAAGAAAACCTCTGCCAAGCAGGGGAGTCATTTTTTTTGATGTTGAATGTCATAATTTCAAAGTAGAAAAGTCGTTGATTATTTGCCGCCAGCTGAAGCAGTCACCGTCTTGATTTGCGTGGCGAGTTCTTTCTGCTGAGCGAGAATTTGGTTAAACTTCTGGCGAGATAAACTGATGGATGATATGCAATCAAAGAGTTTGTTAGCTGAGATATCGTCTGGTAATTTGCTAAGGAACTGTCCCAAGTGAATGAAGTCCATACCAATGAGTTCAGTCTGATAAAACTTGAGAATACCTGAAAACGCAAAATTTGACAGCGAGATTACGGTTCTGAGCTAAGACTGCTTCTACAGAGAACCTCTCGTACGCATACGACTTTGTAAGCACACGGCATATCACTGTACGCAAGGCATAGAATTGATGACATTCTGAAATTACAGCACGTAAGCGTGCTTTGCAGTTATACAAAATTTGCTCCGTGAGCCAAAATATTAGCCGTTGAGGAAGGAACTGGGACCTAGCGCAAATATTAATTTAATTAAAAATTTATCGTCATCAAAAAAATATCACACTAATATTAGTACTATTACCGAGTTTGAGCATGTTAGGATGAATACCTACTGAGTGGCAAGCTTTTAAAATTCGAAAAAATAAGAGAGAATGTATGGGGTTTGAGAACAGCGCCCCCCACAACCATACATTCTCTATTATCTTTATTATTTGTTTTCAAGGCCCTGTTACACTGTGCAATTTTCCCAGTAACTTGTCTCGCAATATTGTTTGTTGCACGTAGCGTTGCACGAATTAGAACTTAGTTCTACTTTTCGCAACAGATTGCAGCAACTGGCAAGGTCATTGCACATCTCCAGCAACTTTTCTCGCAATTTTAAGGCATATTTTTCAAGTCGCTGTAAGTTGGTGAGATCGCGTTGAAGTGTAACACCTCATGCACCTCGGCAACCTGCAACGCTACATTTTCAATCATCGAGAAACAAGTTGCTAAGAATATTGCACATTGTAACAGAACCTTTCACCAACCTGCAGCGCTAAATTTTCAAGAATTGCGAGACATAATCATTTTAGTGTGATCTTTCCTGTGTAGGTTTGGTTTTCTAATCACATTAATATTTGTACACCCGTTCCCAGTCCCTTCCTTAACCTCAAACGGCTAATTTGCTCCTCGCCGTAGGTTTTGCGCAGTCATACGAAATCTGCCGACAGAAGGGATCCGTTCATTTTGAAGGAGGAAATTGTCATTTCATTATTGCCTTTTTTACAGAAAAACATAAATTTGCGCTAAATGCACCCTTCTTAAAATTATCTTGGATGCGAGGCTAACATGAAACACAATAGAAATCACACTTTTTCTTGATGGAATTTGTAAAATTCTTTTGTGTTCCATGTTAGCCTTGCATTCAAGATAATTTTGAGAAGGCTGCATTGGAAAGCGTGCTTATTTTTCTTCCACTTCAGTGATAATTCTAAGTTACCTAAGGCTGTTCGGAACAAGAAGTCATCGCCATCTCTGCAAAATACGTCCCACACACGACAAGCCACGTCGAGAGGAAGAGACTTACTAAACAAAGTAAATATCCTGAAACATGCAAACAATTATGTATTAGTTTACTTCAAACTTTATCGATATTGATTTATCAAACACGTGTATTCATGGTTCCGAATCCCCATAGTTACCGTTGCTAGGTTTCACAGAAATTTAGCAAGAATAACTCGGATTTTTGTTTCACTTTTAACTGTCCAGCTGTACGGAAAACTAAGCGTGAAAAGGATGTTGTAGTTCGAGCGACCCTCGCCAAATCTTAAAAGTCATATATCCCGCGTAATTCGAGGAGATAGATGGTAAAGATTTGCTTTGTTTTATTAATCACGTATACCTTAACTTTTTATCTCTAAATTCTTTGAAACGATTTTTTTTGTATTGGGAAGAGACGTGGAGCTAGGGCCGCTTGGCTGAGTATCGAAGCGCGCTGTGATTGGTCGGTTAGTGCGTGCACCGGACACCTGGTTACTGTGTCATTAAAAGGAAAAGCCTAATACCATTGAAAAACGTTTTTTGGACTGGAAAAAGATTAAAGTCGCACTAGGAAAACGCAGCTACGTTGATCGCGTGACAAATAGGGAGCTTTAAATTTGACTGCGACTGCGACTGCGACTGCGACTGCGACTGCGGGATTATTCCTTTTAAGTATGCTACTACAAACTCGTAGCTATCCCTGCATTGGTTCGACTTTTGTTTTAGCACAGGTATCCCAAGCTGGGTTTCTGTGGTATCATATCAGACTGATAAGGCAATGTATGGCGATTCTTAGAAAAAAATTGTACGAGGGATACTCCACCACGATACTCGCTCAATATTGATGTAAATGACCTGAAACTTCACAGAGATTCAAAGGAAAACACGAGACATGAGTTAGAACATTTATTTGTATGATTTATTGAATTTTTTTTTCTAACGATCGCCATGCATTGCCTTATGAGTCTGATATGATACCACAGAAACCCAGCTTGGGATACCTGTGGTTTTAGAGAAGTATTGTGCCAAACAGAGGACGACAACGAGTTTGTAGTGGAAGATTTTTAGTGACAAAATCTCGTGCTCGTACTTGAACTCGTAGTTAAATCTGAAATCTCCCTAATGTCAAAGCTGGAACGTGCCATAAATCATTAGTTTGAGCATTAAAAATTGAGTAGAGAATTTTTATCCAAAGTAAAAGAATAATAACTCACCAATCTATCAAGTACATATCAGGAGAAAAATTTTCTTCAAAAAAAAGATTTCCAACCTTGGGTAGGAATTCTTCAAGTAAGATTTCGAAAGTGGCAAAGTAGGCTTTCATCTGTCGAGGAAGGAGAGGAAAAGTTAGAAGTTATTAATGTTTCTCGTTCCATGATTGAATTGGAATTTAGAAGTTGATTTTTGTGGAGGGAGGAAAAACGGAGAACCCAAAGAAAAACCTTGAAGCACAGAAGAGAACCAACTAGAAAGTCACTCTATTAAACATACAACACTGAGTCTGGCGGGATTCGAACTCGGGTCGCCTTGTGGTGAGAGGCGAGCGCTTTCATCGCTACGCTACCTGTGCAAGTCCGCCTCTCAATCCCAGACTGAGCCTAGCATTTGCTGTATGGTTCTCAACTTATTTGAGATTCGCTGTAAGAAAATATGAATGCATCTGCAAAGAAAGTTGGAATCTCTTACCATCGGGTGATCTACTCTGAAGAAAACAAGCTGGCATGGTTTGTTGAGAAGGTTAGCAAAACAAACAAAGGCATCGGGTGGTTCCATGTTAAGGAGAAGAACAGCAGCAATGAATGACATTCCTTGGACCTGTACAGAATTAAATCATCTCTGTTGTTATAACAGTTTTCATATTTGCAATTATTTAAGCACGGGACTAGCTTTTGCGGGGGGGGGGGGGGGGAGATGGTTCAAGGGACTGATATTGTGGTTCCTTCCTTGTTTTTACCCCTACAAGTGACGCAGAGCTATCGCATGCTTCTACTTACATATCCAACGTCTGGTCTGTAACAAGTATATGCTCCTAGAATACTGTGGAGTACATCATGGAATGGACCACCCTGCAAATAATAAACAGTAATTGAAAGTTGGGAATATGTAGAGTACATGAAACATCTAAACTCAATACAAATTTTTCGAGCTTTTGTACATTACATACATTGTATTGGCATTCTTTGTAATACAACAACAACAAAAAAAGAAAAAGCGAAAAAAGAATGAAAGAAAATGGAGATGTGAATGGATAAATTGGGTTGAGCTGTAAGTGAGCCTTTTTTCCATGAACTCAACTGGAATTTAGAATTTGATCTTAGGAGAGGAACCTGAGAAAACCCTTTGAAACACATAGATACTCACAACAGGGGCGGATCTAGGACTGTGGAAGGGGGTGGCTAACCACTCCCCCCCCCCCCCTTTTGGAATGACATAATGTACTAGAGTGATAAAATACAGTTGTTTTTTTTTAACAAAAAATTGCACATTTTTATTTCAGATTCTAATTGAAGGTTCGTGAGGGAGTTGACTAGTAACCCCTTCCCTTTGGCACAAATGAAAGTAAAATGTGTTCATAACTGAGAACATTTATCCAGATAAACTTAATTCACTCAGTTTACATGAAGCTCTCAAAATAATTTCCGTCAATTCCAGACCCCATTTTTTTACCATTTTATGGGTTTCCCGTGGTATTGGCACAAGTTATGCAGTAACAACCACCCCCTTTTAAAGAATCCTGGATCAAAGAACTCATCCTAGCAGGGATGGCGGAGCACATTTTAAAGTGAGAGGGGAGACTAGACAAAAGTATGAAAATTTAAAAGAAAAAGTAGGGGGAGGGGGCTACGATTAGAAAATATACATGACTAGTACATGCAAAAGGGAAAACACCCTGCCTAGTGAAAGGAAACATACATGACCCTCTCACTACTATTTCACCAGACCCCCAGATTACAGTCAAAACGGCTCAAGCGTACCCCCCTAGAATCCATTAATGAATTGATTATTCGAATATTGAGTTCATTATTCACTCTGACTCCAAACCTGAAAATAAGCTACTCTACTCTACTAAATCTACTCTTCAACAATTGCCATCCCAAGGTAGAAAAACTACCCAGAAAGACATCCCTTAGAATTTTAGTGTGAAATGAATGTGAAGTTTGGAGTCTTCCGATTCTTTAATAATAACTTAGAGTGAATAATCAACTCAACATTCGAATAATCAAATCATTAATGGAGCCTAGGGGGGTACGCTTGAGCCGTTTTGACTGTAAAACAAAATGTTATCCAAAAATAAAGAATACACAAAACAATCAACTTACCTCTTGAAATATACAGAGTGAAGGAAAGGTCCTTGAGACGTCCAACATTATCAGCTCTACTTTGTGCTCACTATTGACCACTGGAATAAAGTTATTTGTTGGTAATTCTGCCACAGACTTGGATTCCTTTAACCTCTTCTTATTGTTACGAGTGATTAGGAGTTTCTCATACGCATGTGCTTGGAATATGTCAAATAATTCTGTGATATATCAAACAAGATATGTTAACAATTGTGCTTGGAAAATAATATTACAAGACAACATTTCTAAATTACTACGGTAATTTTTTCACATGTTAAAGCTGGTTTATCATGAGCACTTTACATTAGACAGAACTGACTGGCCAGACTGCTCAACTTAAAAGGGACAAAGCCTTTTTCTCAAGGGTTTTCTCCAAGGGTTTATACAGCTACAGTATTTAAAAAAAGGTTGCGGCTGTATGTGGCACGTTCCTTACCAAGCTCAAAATTTATTATATCCATATGTAAATAATAACTCACATTCTATAATATTTTTAAATTTCATATCTATTTTATATTATTATAATTATAATAATTGTTGTTGTTGTTGTTGTTGGTGTTATTATTATTATTATTATTATCAAGCAGCAAGCAACAAAACCTCCACCAACCTTTTTTGAAATAGCTATATACATTCTATCAGAATAGTGGATACAATTATTCTAGGAATTTTTCGATATGACTGGATAGTTCTGTTTGATAACAGAATTATTTTTATGAATGAACTGGTCTGGCTGGCCAGTTCTGACTAATGTAGTGGTATTTCACTGGGTATCAAGGCTTCTCCATCCGACTTAATTTCATTATCCCCTGACCTAATTAACCTTTATGAATTCAAGAATTTGACATGCAACAGCTCAAGCATGGCAATGGTTGGTCAGGTTTTGCTGTTTTAATCTATTAATAACAATAATAAAAATAATCAACAACAATAACAAAAAAAGTTACCAGATTAAACATAGTCATTCTTTTGGTAATTGAGACAGCGGGAGAATAGTGCCAGACAACCATAAAATTTTACTAGACTCCTATTAGCTACATACTACAGGTGTATATTTTAGTTCGTTTTTTATTCATTTTACTCTATCTATCTATCTATATAAATAGAGGATATTACATGGGCGCGCGGAGATACGGATTTTATCTTCGAGTGTTGAAAAGATCTCTCACGAGTGAGCGCAGCGAACAAGTGAGAGATTTTCAACACGAGAAGATAAAATTCGTATCCCCAAACACCCATGTAATATTCTGTTTATTATATAATTATCAATGAAAAAGAAAAGAAAGCTTTTTCGAGCTTTTTTCTGCCATAAGAAGTATGTAACCATGGTAACGATCTTTTCACTAGTGAAAATAACATGTTATTTTCACTAGTGA
Organism: Anthopleura xanthogrammica; assembly: GCA_964019055.1. Lineage (NCBI taxonomy): Eukaryota > Metazoa > Cnidaria > Anthozoa > Actiniaria > Actiniidae > Anthopleura > Anthopleura xanthogrammica. The sequence continues at coordinate 9,258,583 of OZ025214.1, read as the reverse complement.
AAATAACAAGTTTACGAAAGTGAGAAATATAGGTATTTCATGGATAATTATATGATAATAATATATATTATATACTTGACTGTAACTTCTTATTTCAATTTTCCTTGACCTCTCCCAAGTGCGAGCTAATGCCATTTATTACCATAGTTACCGCTTTTTACCAACTTATCTCGCGTGTTGTACATTTTTTCACTTGCCCTGATAATGGACGCTTTGTCAAAAAGCTTTGTGATTTATTCAATCAAATCTTCAAGTGGTTGTAACTTTATTTTGTAACATGGTAAACCCACGTACAATGTTATTCTTAAGCTTAAACGTAAATCTATAAAGGTTATTTACTCACCATTTGTAATTTGTAAGTCATTACCAATTGCTAACTTCCATACTCTTCCTCTAACACTTGGAGGGATTCCTTGCCACCAGAGTTCCTTTGCTCGGCGTGAGGTTTTCCTAGAGATTATTTCAAAGTTTATTCAGTTGTCTTATCACTAACAAAAAAAAAACGTCTTCCTTGAAACAATTTATTTGATTATCCCTTACAATAGACCCATTGCAGTACATTGGAATGAAGCTCCATTTAGAGGGCAAAACAATAGGTTCTAATTCACAGGTGTTTGAAATTCTTTTGTTTTGCCCTCTAAATTGAGGTGCATTCTAATGTGCTGCAAGGGGTGTATTGGCGATGGCCAAAGGAGACAAGTTTTTGATCGGCCGACAAAACAAAATTAGATATCTACAAGTTGTCAAGGTCATGAAAATGTGAATCAATGGCTTTTAGTACAACTCACAGCTGAGTAAGTCACATGACTATGTTACTACTATTTTCATAAGCATGCAAACTCTGTAGTTGCAAGTTGCCAGTTGGAGTTTTGTTTTTTTTCACTGCCAACAGACAAAAATATAAAAGGTACCAACTGATTATTTTTGATTGACGGCAGCGAAAAACCAAAGTACAGTGTGCAGCTCACAGCTACTGAGTTCGCATGTTTATGAAAATAGCAGTAACATATAGACAACTAATTGGTTCTTTCTCATGTCAAAAGAGAAGTTGACAAGCTGTCATATTAAATCAGCCTTTTTCTGTATACATGTACATGTATATCAGTCTGTCTGACTGACTGACTGTCCGTCTGCCTACCTAACTACCTACCTGCCTGCCTATTTGCCTGTCTGCCTGTATGTATGTATGTATGTATGTATGTATGTATGTATGTATGTCTGTCTGTCTGTCTGTCTGTCTGTCTGTCTGTCTGTCTGTCTGTCTGTCTGTCTGTCTGTCTGTCTGTCTGTCTGTCTGTCTGTCTGTCTGTCTGTCTGTCTGTCTGTCTGTCTGTCTGTCTGTCTGTCTGTCTGTCTGTCTGTCTGTCTGTCTGTCTGTCTTTCTTTCTTTCTTTCTTTCTTTCTTTCTGTCTGTCTGTCTGTCTGTCTGTCTGTCTGTCTGTCTGTCTGTCTTTCTGTCTGGTATAGATACTTACACTGTTTCCCAGTTTGGTAATAATTCATTTGCCCATACTGCAGCAGCAGTTGCAATCACTTTTTCTTGTTTACTTTTCACCTTTGCCTGTTTTTCTTGTTTCTTTGCTTCCTGTAACTCTGTTAAGCAAAGCCCAGAACATTGATAATATTTAAACAAAATAAAATACAAGACAAAGGTTGAATCCCAGTCCTACAGTCAACTCTTGCAATAGTTAGTCATGTAATAACTAACAATATTTACTGTAATAAAGATACTGATTCCTAAAGAAAGATTTCAAAAGCAGTGTGATTTAAGAAAATACAGTTTGACGTTTTTAGGGAAAATGCATACGATGTTTTCTGACATTACAAAGTTTGATATGGGCATTGATTTTTGTGTTTAGGTTAACAAAGAAAGGTCCAGGGTTTTTGATCTAGTTGCTGGGAATAGTTTATAAAAAGGCTCTGGGAAACCATCCCCCTAAGCCAGACCCACAGGTTTTAAAAGGTTCAGTGACAAACATTTTTCTCCTGTGTCACAGAACAGTGCATTCAAGGTAGAACATCACCTTTTTTCCTTGCCTGAGCTACCATAGCTTCATACTGCTGTCTGTGCTTCTTTTCTTCACTTGGTGACTTAGCTGGTAAATTTCTGAACAAAAAACATTTTTTTTTTACTAGTAAGCAGTTAAATATTTATAGATAAATGTACTTACTGTACAATAATTTGGGGATTTTATGCTATTTGATTCATTGATAAGACCAAGATTTCAGGCCCTTTTCAAAAACAGACTAATAAGTGTCAAAAATTTACAAAGAATGTATGGGAAGTAGGTACCTAGCTTGTCCCCTGTAGCCATACATTCTATGTAGATTTTGGACACTTTTGAAGGCTTGCAACTATTGTTCTTTTCATCCAAACATGTTCAAATTTGCTAGGCTTACTAATCTTGAGATGCTCTTCCAAATGACAATTTTTTGTTACTAATTAGATTACAATTCTCAACTCGCCCCAGTCCCTTACTTCCTATAGCTGGGTTTCAATCAGCTGATAAAAGTCTTTGAATCTCATTATCTGCTCCAAATGGTAGTCAAACACTGACCACCATGTGCTGTCAGCCAGAAAGAATTCTATTGAAAACGTGTGATTCAGCTGATGAACGTGCCACACGAGACAGGAAATGACGTCAAGTGAAACCCAGCTATAGGTTACAGTGCTTTCTTCAACAGCAGCAATGCCTTTTATGTCTTCTTTTTACTGTCCTTCTACTCTAACCGCGGTCACCCAGAGTTCGTTGACCAATCAGATTATGAGTTTTAATTAACACATTCCTTATTTGGTAAATCCAGGCATAGAAATTGTCGTTTAATGTAAAACAACCGTGCACAGAAGTATGAACTTGAATTCTATTGTTCTTGTTTTTGTATTCAGTCGTAATCTGATTGGACAACGAACTCCGAGTGATTTAATATTTCTTTATAATAATAATTGTAGTATTTCATTATCAATGATGTCACGGCTTGTTTATGAGGGGGACAGAATCAATTTCAGTCATTCTCATGCACATAACATTCTTCCAAATTGCACACGTACAAAGAATTTACATGCAGTTTTGCACAGTTTCATTCACTCAGTCTACACTTGGTGTTTGGACGAAAGTGAGTGTATTACACTCAACTTACACAAGTGTATAACAAGCATTCATTTAAAAATGGAAAACTCCATTTAAAAATGTAATCACTTCTGAAAACAAGGCTCTCGGAATGATCCCGTATTTCAACCAATAGGAAGTCTTAAAATCATTGGAAGATCATAGATGCGGGATCATACCGGGAATTGACCAATCAGATTAAGGATTTGTAATACTATACCTAGCCTCTTGGGATGATAATGTGAATCAACCAATCAGGGGGCTTTTATATGGAAAAGTAATTATGAACTTGATGACAGCTAAGGTTATCTCCATGACCTTTCTAAGTGACATGACCAAAAAGAATCACAATTCAACATGCATATTCAATACTACAGAGAAACGGTGTGTTACTTGTGTTCTGGTGGTTAACTACTTCTCAATGCAAACCTTTTTTTACACAGAAAAGCTCATAAAAATTTATTTCAAAAATAGCAGTTCCTATTTGACCTTGAGTCATTACTACATTGACATACATATTAAACTGGTCTCTACTGTTAATATTTTGGCACCAAATGCACTCCAATTTTCAAACTGATATGATTCCTTAGGAACATAAGATGTGATATTCGAATCACTTTCTCTAGGAAGTTTTAGTTTTTTAGCCGAATGACCTGGACTTTAATATCAAGTAAGTTAGCAGGCATTTCAATCAATCAAAAACTGTACATGAGTATCTTAGAATCACTTTACCTTCTCCAATTACATTTCTAACAGGACTCTTGATCATGATCACCAATTTTCAAAAATATAAAATGTTTAGGTGTACTCATAAAGTAAAAAAAAATGTTTTTCAAGTATCTAAATATTCTGTTAGGAGATCAACTAGTAGATCTTGACCTTATAAACAATAGCGCAACTGTGTAATCTACAGATTCAACAGTTCAACCCACAGTTTTCTCTAAATAATTGTCTAAAACGGGTAACCTGTCACTGGTAATCATGTTTGCACTACAATCTCCTTGAGCTCCCCAGAGTAGGTTAAGTATTAAGTTCTGAATGGTTCATGAGTACTGTAATATCAAACTAAGTTGACCTCTAATGGTCATTTGATATGGTTGCCTTTAGTATGTTTGCTGATGAATTTACAGTTTGTATTCAAAGAGCATAATATGTTTTAACAGTTTTAAAGGGATGCTCTAAATCTAATTCTGATGTATTCAGATTTTGAATAAGTTTTAGTTTAAATTCGATCTAGAAGTATAATATAGAATCCCTTGCTGAATTTCTCAACATACTAAGGACTTATGACAAATTGATCATACCAGTTGATTAGCAACATTATGTAATAAGAGCTTCAGTTTTAATTGTCTTTTACTTAAAATAGGCTTCGGCCTTTTTGAAGTTTAGTGGTGATTGACAATATAAATTGACACTGGACAGTTATGGTTGACAGATTTTTCTGACAAATGAAAGTTCTGTACAGTCAGCACCAGCCCCATATGATTTCCCCTCAGCTAATGCATGAAGCTACATAATCTTACGGTTTTCTTTCAAAATCCTACCTACCATGAACTGAGTGTAATTTGATACTTTCTACATTTTGAAATGTTTCAATTCTAAAAGGACTGTAATTGTCAATAATGTACACTGTATTCACGAAATGTTGTTCATCATCACTTTGTAAAATTGCTTTGTGTTTGGGTTTTCGAATTTTCTTCCCTCTGTCTGCAAAACCTAAACTACATGTACAATTCAAATCGTGAGTCATAGGCCAATGACCTGACTTGAACAGCCATAGTTTGTATCTGGTCTATCTGGGTATTGATAAAGTTCAGAGGTTCTTTAGGTTTTGGTAACATGTCATGGTCATAAGCACTCTGTTCGCCTTTAATGCAGGCTAGTGCTCTTCTGAGCAGTTTCTGAGAGGGCAAAACCTCAATTCAAGTAAATTAAGAGTTAACTTAATTTATCAGTGTAATATGATAGGTTTGATTAATAGATAAAAACCTTTTGAATGGACACCACAGAAAAACTGAATATAGGACACCACAGAATTGTCCAATTCAACAAAATAGCTTTTCTTATGCTCCGGGATAATTTAACTGAATGTCAGATTGCTCTTCACTGAGAATCTGATTGTCCACCATTTTCGAGCCACCAAAACTATGAAATTATTTTGGCTTTAGTTTTCAACATAAACATAGTTCAACTAATGTGTGTGCTAGCCATTTCTCAAGCCTGTTTTGCAATGTACGTCCTAAACTCTCTAAATTTTCCAGCCAAATAAATTTGTATTATTCAATTTTTTGTAACCATGAGATTCAAATGTAAAATAACATCATTTTGTACTACTGGGCCACACTTTTTCATATCGCAATATCTATCATCTGATTGGTTAATTCGTATTCTATCCCGAAAAAAATTGTACAGTTTTTGATTGATTGAAATGCCTGCTACAGCTAACTTACTTGATATTAAAGTCCAGGTCCTTCGGCTAAAAACTAAAACTTCCTAAAGAAAGTGATTCGAACATCACATCTTATGTTCCTATATTCAGTTTTAGCTACAACAAATAAAATAATCAAAGTTCAGATTGGTTGGCATTGTAACTCCTGTAACCATATCAGTTTGAAAATTGGAGTGCATTTGGTGCCAAAATATTAACAGTAGAGACCAGTTTAATATGTATGTCAATGTAGTAATGACTCAAGGTCAAATAGGAACTGCTATTTTTGAAATAAATTTTTATGAGCTTTTCTGTGTAAAAAAAAGGTTTGCATTGAGAAGTAGTTAACCACCAGAACACAAGTAACACACCGTTTCTCTGTAGTATTGAATATGCATGTTGAATTGTGATTCTTTTTGGTCATGTCACTTAGAAAGGTCATGGAGATAACCTTAGCTGTCATCAAGTTCATAATTACTTTTCCATATGAAAGCCCCCTGATTGGTTGATTCACATTATCATCCCAAGAGGCTAGGTATAGTATTACAAATCCTTAATCTGATTGGTCAATTCCCAGTATGATCCCGCATCTATGATCTTCCAATGATTTTAAGACTTCCTATTGGTTGAAATACGGGATCATTCCGAGAGCCTTGTTTTCAGAAGTGATTACATTTTTAAATGGAGTTTTCCATTTTTAAATGAACGCTTGTTGTATATGTTACAATACATCTGAGCTGTACTGTATTACAGTATAGTGTCATAACATTTTTATATAATAGGGTACATATTGTACAATGTTTATTTTAAATATTTTTAAAACATTTTTTAATTATTTTTAAACATAACATTAAATCAAAGTCTTTTAAAAAAAAAAAAAGAAGAAGAATCTATGTACCTTGGTCTGTTTTCAAAGATTAAAGCTGTGGTAGAACTAGGTACAGCAGAGTTGTTTCTCTTCAGGGATAAAAACTTTGGTTTTCGTGAAGATGATGATTTTTCCCCCATTGAACTTCTCTTTACGTCATCTATGACAAAAAACACACAACTTGATATCGACAATGCCTAGAGAATTTCAAAGGCAGGCCGCATCACTGGCAGAACCTGCAATACACCAGTTTTGCATTCAATGCAAACTGCAGTTCTTGAAGACCACAGACTCATTTGCACAGGCTTAGCCTCGTTTATAAGTCAGCTATTCATAGACACCATTAAAAGTCTGTGGGATTGGTACTATTGCTGGCTTTCATGTGACGTCATCAAAAACTCAAAATCTAAACTTTACATCACATAATAACATTTCTAAAATATGTTTTAGAAATCAGTGATATAAGTCACAGGAAAACGTTTTGAGTCATTTTAATGTTTGGTTCCCGAGTTATGAAGGTTGAATTTGTGTCACGCAATACCGTCACGTGTATCTGAAGAATGATAAAAATCAAAATAATGTACCCTAGGTGAAAGATTTTGCTTTGTGTATTCAAGTGTATTTCAGTGGAATTTAATCGAAAATATTAAATATTCTATCATTTTCAGCCGTCGAAGTTTCTTCCGCCTATTGGTGCACCAGAGTGGAACACCAATATGGCCACTCCATACATTTTAACCAAAAATCTTGTCATGTTTGCTCGCTCATAATTCCACAACCAAATGACCGACAGCCTAGAAACTTGACCAGTATGTGTAGTTTTGACCACTTTACAAGATTACAAAATTCTTATTTTATGATAATGCGAATTTATGCTTTTGAAATTGATGATGACGTAGATGAAAGCCGGCAATTTATTGAAGCAATAAAGTTTTAACCATGACATGTCTTTATCTAATCCATATTAATTTGCATTACTAACGTAACTACATGTAAGCATTCTAATAACTTAAGGATATCATAAGCCAAATCCCGCAAGGACAAAACTAGAGACATGCAAAATTGATTTAGAAGCATTTTGTAAAAAGATCAACAATGTATTATATTTAACTCCTTGACTCCTACGATGCCCAAAACCACTTGAAAAACACACCTTAAATGAAAAATTCCAGCTTCAACAATTTTGATCAAGTTGACTTAAATATCAATCTAAATTTTTTACTAGGAAAAAGAACAACTTTTAAAATCAAAAAACCTTGAGAAATGTTCAAAATTATAACCAAAAAAACTTTAAGCATTTTTGGAAAACCAAAAACGACTGTTTTTGAAGTCATTTACCAAAACCAAAAATCACGCTTTTTCATTGCATCATTTTCCTTTAATTTTTATTTCTACTCAAAAAATACCATCACACAGTATAGTTTGAACCTAGTACTTAGTTAATAGTGCTTTTTCCCCCATCAATCCCTTCCTCATGGCGAACATAACTGTTTTCTTCGACCCAATTCATCACTTATCGATTAATTTCACTACTTTCTGGCACAATACATTATGGGTAATCCTTTGATTTTGCAGCATAAAATTCTGCTAAATTGCATTTTTCAAGAAAATATATAAGTGTCGAGCCACTAGGTCCTACTGCCCAAATATCAGCTTCAGAGCATTCTCCAAAAGCCAAATATAAATAAAAATGCCAAAGTAGTTCCTGGCTGTTCATCTATTTCAGAGCTCACAGGATAATCATGCCAAAAAATCTAACTCGTACGAATGTACATGATTTACAAAATTTTCACCCGAAAAATCCTTCGAGATCATGCTGATTTAAGCTGTCTCAGGGCTTCATGATGCCTTCCGGCACTCCACAGATGAACAAAATGGCTCTCAAAATCTCTTGTTTTCCAAAAACATGGCGCCTGAATTCCTTCTAGAATTGCTTGAAGCGGGAACTAATAATGCAACCAGTAAACTTCATCCCTCATTTACATAAAATACTAACATTGTCAATCTAAACTCCAAATTTCATTTTGCTAGGGCTTGCAGACCATTTAGGTCAAGAAAAACACTGAAAAACCTAAAAAAATCTCCAGTAGTCAAAGGGTTAATATTAAATTTCCTGTATTTCAACTTGGAAAATATTTGGATAATATCTGTTATTTTGAACCAGTGTCATTGTTCCAAAATCAATATGCATATGACTATTGCTGTAAGTCTAATGAAGATCGACTTTCATGAAATATTAATTATCACTGCAGTTTTCAATATTCTGTGAACTCAGAATAAAAAAAATAATGAAAAACTAAAAAAAATAATGAAAAACTAAAAAAATAATGAAAAACTAAAAAAATAAAAAAAACTTAAAAAATCATGAAAAACTTAAAAAATAATGAAAAACTAAAAAAATTAAAAAAAACTAAAAAAATCATGAAAAACTAAAAAAAAAATGAAAAACTAAAAAAATCATGAAAAACTAAAAAAATAATGAAAAACTAAAAAAATAATGAAAAACTAAAAAAATAATAAAAAACTAAAAAAATTATGAAAAACTAAAAAAATTATGAAAAACTAAAAACAAATATGATAAACTAAAAATATCATAAAAGCTTTTTTTTTTCACTGCCACTAATCAAAACTAATCAGATTGTACCCTTCACATTTTTGACTTGTGGAAGTGAAAGAAATAAATTTCCAACATGGCAATTTGAAACTACCGAACTCCCAGAATACCTTATTACATGAAATTTTTGCGACACGTTAATTCCGTGATTTTGGAGGTCACATATTTTCTGCAACACATTAATTTCTCTATTTTGAGAAAAAAATCATATTATTGATTTCGCCCTTTTATTAAATATATTATTCATGCACTAAATCCTTTAGAAAAACACACTAGTTCCTTGGTTTTGACTTTAGCATATTGAATACTTGTTCCAAACTCATCATTCTTTAAGATCAATACCAGCTGAGCCTCATTAAATTTTCTAACCAATCGTTGTCCGTTGTGATTCTCTATGGCCGGCCCTGTGTTCAAGCACTTTTTTCTACCTGCAAACTATCGATAATTGAATTCAATACATTTTAAGTCTCAGAAAAGTCCAAAACTCTTAATCAGAGAGATACGTAGTCTGATTTATCTAAAAACCACTCAAGAAATGATTCTCAAAACAAATACTGAAGGGCTGCAGGTTTTGATCAAGAACGCTTTGCACGATTAGTTCTTTGCTCAGCTGGTAGGTGCTAGTAGCTGGTTTTCAGTAACGTCTTTTATCCATGCTTTTGAATGGTCATTAAACTCTTTACTTTCTCAAAAATGGAGGGTCACTTAATTTTCATGTCAATATATTTGAAATCACAAGTTTTTGTGACACTTTAATTTCGTGATTTTTTTGAAATTGCAAAATTTGTGAAATTAAAGTCTCATGAAAATTTCATGTAATAAGGTATTGAGAATTACAGTAATCCTTTGTGTATTCAGATTGGGTTACAGCACACGCTAAAGTAGGACCACATTTAATGTATTTGCATACTTCTATGCACGGGATTTTGTACTTTAAACAGTCACATTTGATGCCAAGCTGTCTGGTTTTACCAAATAAGGGGTGTAAAAACTTGTTTGGCAGCAAAAAATCTGTGCATAGAAGTATGCGAATATATTAAAAGTGGTCATACTTTTGTGCGTTGCGCTGTAGAGTTCACCAAGAGTTGGCCATGCTATTAGCTTACCTCTTGAGAAAGAACTTGAGCTTTGAGACGTAGATGTTTCCTTTGGAGGAATTTTACCAAACAATTTCCAACCAACTGTTGTTTGATTGTTCTCAATTCCAGAGTCCGAAAAAAGTTCCCTACAAGAGTAGTCAAATTAATAATGTCAATGATTGATTATGTTCATTAAAAGTTGACTGGCCTTGCTTTTACTTGAATCTGATTTAAGCTGTCCTAGGGCTTCATGATGCCCTCCAGCACTCCATAGATGAACAAAATGGCTCTCAAAATCTCATATTTTCAAAATATCTTGAAAACATGGCGTCATAAAAATGTACTTGTAATCATGTACAAATCATCACATCAGCTGTCATTAGGGACATGATGTTTGCTTTAAAACTGTCGGGGGTGGGGGGGATTTATTCGGGCAAGGGGTGGGTATTGTTAGCAAACATGTGCTCCTTGGTTGGGAGTTTGATCACATTAAAAAAGCTACTTCTTAGTAAATGTATGACAATTCTTCACCATTTGGTGGTGTAACTTTTAACTTTTATTTAGTGCAATTTGATCAACAACTGCTTCCCCACCTTCGGCCATTTGGATTTTTTAAGGGATTTTTACAAACCCCCACCCCTTGCCCGAATACCCCCACAAGACTTACATTGATAGAATAAGATGCATTATAAACTTACTTCATTTTTGTTTGCTGTGGTAGGTTTCTACTATCAGTGTTATCCAATAAGCTCACAGAACTAGATGTTTTTCTGGTGATGTTAGGTGCATAGGTGTTTTTGGACTTGGGCACCCAGGAGGATACCATATCATCAACACTAATCCTGGACATTTCCTGGAAAAGGTTTGGACTATATGAACCATCTGCGAGTGGGATTTCTTCCATTTCTTCATCCCGTACAGTTGAGCTAATCCCACTATCTTCTGCACAACTAGCAACAGATGAAGAAGCACTACATTCAAACTCACTGCTTGGAGAGTCTGAATATGCGCTGTCTTTACAAGATTTTCTATCACTTGAAGACCAGTTTTCCTGTTGAGCTAAATTAACTTTGGCTAATTCAGGTTCTGTAATATCAGATGATGGAGAGCCACAAATATCAATGCCATCTTGCTCTAAATTCAACCCGTCGCATCCTTCATCAGGCCTTTTTGTATTTACATGTTGTGTGTTTTTTCTGGTGTCACAGTCTTTACAATTTTCATTGTTGAGCAATTTAGCATCTTTCGAAATACAATTCTTACTATTTCCGGTTCCAAGCAATTTTGACTCGGGACTGTCATCCTCGTCACTTGATCGAACCATTTCTCCTCTTTCTACTGTTTTATCCATTTTATCTTCATGCTCGTTCAAAATCTCTTGAATCTCGGTGTTTTCCTCTTCTTCTTCGCATGTTATAGTAGAAGAGCTGCTTTTACAAGACGCGTTGTCTCTTACGCTATCGGTGACGTTACCAAGGCCGCTGCTTGAGGCCGACGAACAACTTGTGTCAACACCACTACATTCATGTTGCCGTCCTTTCGAATCGTATTTAGTTTCTGAATCTTCATTGCTTATTAAACCACCGACTTCTTGCTTCTGTCCAGAAATATTACATTGAGTGGATTGAGAGTCACTGAGTAAGAGTGGGGTCGTGGCGTGGTGTTTGGATGTTATGCTCTCTCCTTCGGCCTGAACTGACCGCCCTTCTTCTTCTCCATTACAAGACATTGAGCGGTGAAATCCTTTCCGGGTTTTGCTGTCCACATAAAACGACAACAACAACAGGGCCCTTTTATGTCCCTTTGCTCAGTCAACGATAAAATTACTGTACGTAAATCAAGACATTTTCAAAGCGCCATTTTGTATTCCCATAATTCAACTCTTCTATTTTTCTCCACTCAACCTTCGTAAAGGTTCGTGATATAATCGATAAGTTATCGGAAATCGCAATATTCACCACAGGGAGCCCAAAATCTAAGACACATACTCCACAGGTAGCCCAAGCTGGGTTTCTGTGGTGTCATATTATAAGAAAATGTATGGGGATCTAATAAAAAACCTCAATGAAATCGTCAAAATGTAAAATAAAGTAAAGAAATCTTACCTGACCTTTGAGAAGTTATACCTCTATCGCCCAGCCTGGTTAGAATTTGGATTAAGCCAGTTTTAGCGTTTTTCTATTTCTTAAAGGGGCACTTCAGATGAAAACGTCCCATATTTTGAAAGTCCGAATAGTTCAAGTATTTAAGAATAGTATGACTCAATCACGATTATGAAAACCAGCTTGGCAAAAATTTTAGCCTGGGAGCCACTAGCAGTTGAGAAATTTTGGTTTAAAAACTAAAAGAACAATAGGGTTGAGTAAATGACGTCATTTACTCACAATTTAGATGCTGAAAAAAATACATAATTTTTATCTGCAAATTTTGACTGTGGAGAAAATATGTTGCTTGGCTAATATTGGGGCCATATAGATAAGTTTAACCTATTTTCAAGGCATTTCCAATTTTCATCGATTTTCATCCAAGTGCCCCTTTAAGAGTGGAGATAGAGAGAGAGAGAGAGAGAGAGAAAGAGAGAAAAAAAAAACGCCGCTAAAACTGGCTTAATCCGAATTCTAATCAAATGTTCAAAACGTTCGACCGTTTTTTTCTTTTTTTTGGTTCGACATTTTTGCGGGCAGATTCCACCACGACGCTGCACCCCTTCCCGAACTGACAGGAAAAGAAAAGAAAGAAAAAAAAGTGAAAAAGAAAAGAAGGGGAGGGGTGCAACGTCGTGGTGGCGTCTGCCCGCGAAAATGCCGAACCAAAAAAAGAAAAAAAAAACGGTCGAACGCTTTGTCGGATATCTTCCAAGAGGCAAATCAAGGGAAGAAAAGAAAAGAAAAGTAAAGAAAAGAAAAGAAAAGAAAAGAAAAGAAAAGAAAAGAAAAGAAAAGAAAAGAAAAGAAAAGAAAAGAAAAGAAAAGAAAAGAAAAGAAAAGAAAAGAAAAGAAAAGAAAAGAAAAGAAAAGAAAAGAAAAGAAAAGAAAAGAAAAGAAAAGAAAAGAAAAGAAAAGAAAAGAAAAGAAAAGAAAAGAAAAGAAAAGAAAAGAAAAGAAAAGAAAAGAAAAGAAAAGAAAAGAAAAGAAAAGAAAAGAAAAGAAAAGAAAAGAAAACTGAAAAGAAAAAAAAAGAAAAAAAAAAAAAGAAAAAAAAGAAAAAAAAGAAAAGAAAAGGAAAGGAATGGTAAGGAAAGATCAGAGGAGTGACCCCAGAAGATAGAAAAGTCGATCACATCTTTTTTGATAATTTTTTAAATAACTTTGATATGAAAAAAAAGTTTGAATTCAAGATAGATCATGATCTCGAATCTATCTAAATTTGATTGTTTCTGCAGCAACCAGCCAAGGAAAACCTCGCTTACGCTCTGGAATATACAGTGGAGGAGGGGAGAGTTTTATTTTTATCCTTCTATTTTCTTCAGTTGTCTTTACTTTTCTTTAATTTTTCTTGTGCAAAATTTGTAACGAAATTTATAGACTTATTTGCTCAAACTGAAAATATCTTGTGATGAATATAACAGTTACTACAATACTATAATTATTAGAGGCTCGAAATCAGTACTATATAATGCTCCTCTCAATCTATAACTAGAATGTTTGGCCTTTGGCATCGTTCTATCATCATCTTCACTACTCTACTTTCCATTGACGGAGGTTAAGGAACACGACTAATTCAAGTATTTAAAGTGTATTTTTTTACTGTTCTCTTGGTCAGCATATGCAGGTGATGAGTGGTTCGTTGTATGCTTTTTTTTCTTTCTTGGTTGCCTTCATTGTGCATTACAGATTCATTGGCGACACAATTGGTTAACTTGTCTAGGTGTGTGAGCTTGTGATCGATCGTCTGTACAGGAGATGCATTCTCAACGACGTATGATATCACTTTCATCCTCGTCCTCGTCCTCGTCCTCGTCCTCGTCCTCGTCCTCCGGCGTGGTCATTAACTAATTGTCATTGTTATTACGAAGCGCAAGCATATCCATTATGATAAGAGCAAGGATATGTAAACCACTTGCCAGCATAATTAATGTACACACAACCATCTGAGAGGCGAGCTTGATCTAGGCCCCAGTTTTCATAATCAACTGGGGTACCATCACTCCAAACAAACGTACCATCTTGTATTTTATGGAGTCCAATCCACATCCATGTAGTAACTTTAACCTGCAGTTGCCTCGCTATCTCGTTCTGTTCAGCTGAATGAATTGAAGGCAGGTTTGTTCCCAATGTCTTGCATTTCGTATCAGCTTCACTCCAAGTGACCATTTCACTGCCTTTGAAATAAAAACATTTTTTTGTGCGGTAAGATTTAGGGCATTATTGTGTTGAGCGATATAGAATATAATTGTCTTGTTCGCTCACAGGTAGCCCAAGCATAGAGTTAGTGAGCTGTGACGTCATTAGCTTCAGTGAGTGAACTATTCAAATTTCATATGGTTTGAAAATATGCTTTCAGGAGGACTTAAATTACTATATACTTTTGAATAATGTCTCTACAAATGTTGTTTGGTAGTTAAGGAACATTTTTGCGATGAAATGTTGGCATGAAATGGTGTTTTTGAGGGGTTTTGAACCGTTTGAAAATTGGCTTCGTTCCCCCAAGGGCACCAGGACACCTAAAGTGGTTGGATTTCTATAGTTTTCCCCCAATTATTTGAATCAAATGAACGCAGTAATACTTAACCGCCGGATCGTTAATATAGTTAATCAAATTCACCTTCATTACCATTAAAAGTACCGGAGTAGGCAACGAACCAACTGTCCATTGTCCTCCCGTCTGCTCGCTTAATCCAATTATTTTGGCAGGTGCGGTGGCACTCTGTTTACACACCGATGCCAGATCCAGCACCAACGTAAGCAAACGAACCACTGGGGAACCCGTTTCGCTAACCTTCGCCTGAACTCGGGCGGTCGTAATTCAAAACGTATTTTGAAAGAAAGAAATTTGAAACTATCCGCAAGACTCGGCTGGAAACCCGGGGGGTGGACTCCGGGGGTAAAGTGTCGGGTATGCTCGTCGGAAATTTCCAAAAATACCCCTAAAAGATACCGGAAGTTTTTTCAAAAAGACGTGGCTTGGCAAAATTTAACCCCTAAGAGATACCACAGAAATAATATTATTAAAAAATACTTTAAATTACATTGAGTAATATTCTAAGTTTACGAAGGCATACGTATTGTGTTATTATGCGATGGGCTAGCTCCTTTTTCAACACCCTAAAAGATATCAGAAAGTGCTGATTTGCTAAACCTCAAATTTAAGACCCTAAAAGATACCAAATCGCTGATTTTTACCCCTAAGAGATACGACGAGCATACTCGATACTTTACCCCGGAGTCCCCCCCCCCCCCCCCCGGGGGGGGGGGGGGGGGGCTGGAAATCACTATCACAAACCGCTATTCTGACTTTGACCTTTGCGTCGGCGAACAATCCAAACCCTATCGCGACTACCCTGAGAACTATAGTACACTGAGTTTTTATGTGGTTTAATGTTTTCGTTGCAGAGAAGCAGGGACTGGCGAATCGCGACTGATTGATGCCGTTAGAAAGTCGTCAAGGCAAATTACATAACTTAATAATATTAATAAATTACAAAAACTTGGCGGTTTGGATTGTCTTGCGGATAGTCCAATTTAAAATAATTGGATTAAGCGAGCAGACGGGAGGACAATGGATAGTTGGTTCGTTGCCTACCCCGGTACTTTTAATGGTACTGAAGGCGAATTTGATTAACTATATTAACGATCCGGCGGTTAAGTATTACTGACGTAACGAACATCGCGTGGTCGCGTTGCTGCTGTTATTACCAGAGCCAAGTACGGAACGGCCGTTACTGGAATAAGTACAAATCGGTTATTCAAACCCTTTGACCTTTGAAGTAAATCTTGATTTTAGCAGCAAAGGAACACAAATACAAGATAAGTAAACAAAAATAACGTTAATTTGATTCAAATAATCGGGGGAAAACTATAGAAATCCAACCACTTTAGGTGTCCTGGTGCCCTTGGCTCCCCCTATGTATATACTATGGAAGGTATGGAACAGCACCTCTAAATTTTTACACCGACCCTTACTTTCAGCTCCATATCTCCGAAATAAGAATGGTAACGGAAAATTTAATCCCAGAAATCGATTCTCCAATAAATTTTCTTTGATTTGAAGATTTAGAGAAATTGTTTTGTCCACGCGTGCATGTGGAAAGGGAACTACACTGAAAATTGTCGACAAATATTATAAGCTTAAGCTTACATTCACTTGAACTTCGCATGTAAAAAGAGACATATTCATTAATGCAAGATAATAATTTTCTTTATTAGTAAGTTGGTCTTTGAAAATTTTTTTTTTTTTTTCAGATTTATTCTTAACTTTATTATCGAGCGCCGAAATATCTTACCAAAACATAAGCTTATCCATAAAAAAAACCAAGCTCATCATTTTTGCGATTGGGTAATAATAAAAGCTGGAGAAGCCCGATAAAATATTTGGTGTGGTATGTATTCCTTTTTCATATTTCATTCAGCATTAAAATAAATTATCTATAAAAATGTCAAAATATCGATATGATTATGAAACTGGAATCTTCATTGCCAGAAATATTGGACATTGTCAGCGGTGTTACGCATGAATGAAAATGAAGTGGTTTTCTAGAGGAAAAATATAACTACATGGTTTCCAAGCACATATTTATATTCAACTATGATGATAGTAAAACAATTCTTGCCAAAAAATAGTTACTTGACAATCAAAAGAACAACTATTATTTTTCTGTTGATAAGCCTCACCACAGGAAGCCCATGAAGGACAAGAAACAAGTTTCAAACGTAAATCGTTACTTTAAGCTTCCTTATTGTATCTCAGCAGTCAATAGGAGCTTGTAAAAACAAAATGGCGATATTTAGGGGGTTTTGAAACTGTTTGGAGCAGTTCTCTGTGGGTTCTTGTCATTTTTAACTGAAAACTACAAGCTAACAACGCGTCGAATCGCTTAAAATTTAACCTAACTTCAAGCTTCTTGGGAACCTACATTCTGAAGGCATGCTGTCTATTTTGAGCGGTTTTGGATTTATTAAACACTCGTTTGGTGATATCGAGGTGGAGCTCTTTTACTTTTAAATTTTTTCGAGCTCAAATAAGACGATTTTGGGGTCAAGTGTGGCCAGATTTATAGACGATGTATGGAATCTAGAGCTTTCGAAGCCTTTCGAAGGCAAGTAGTCCGGGAACCAATATGTCGCATGATTCAATGATCATTTTACGCTTATTTAGTAGCTTGTAGGGTGGGTTGTTTGTCGCGATGTGGAGCTCAGAGGAAATAAAACCCTATTCGCCGTAAATAGAGGAAGCTCTATATTCCCCATACATTTCCTATAAGACTCGGCGGCTATTTTGTAAGCGGAAACGCATCATTGCGCATGGATGAGCAGGCTCATGTCACACATTTCTGGCAATGTTAAAGTTGCAGTGTGAACACGCTCTATAAGTTCAGTTTTCGTACTTTATTCATAAACGGAAATGATTCAGAAACAAATAATGCTATTATTATATGACGCATACGTACACACATGCTTTAGATTTAACATGTCGAATTTAAAAATCAGCATTAAAAAAATCTAGTCTTTGCATCGTCTTACGGGTGGTCACACGGTGCCATCTAGTCTTTGCAACGTCGCATGAAAAAATTGCATTGTGTGTTCTCACGTTAACACTAGGGACAAACGATGCGACATTTTCATACGAAGTTAATGACAGCCACCCGTGCGACGTTGCAAGCGACGTCACCGGTGACGTCGCAAAAAAAACAAACCAGAAACGAGTTTTACTTTTGCGATGTCGCGAGCTACGAACCTCACCGTGTGAACACTACGTCGCAAGGGTGGTCACACGGTGCGATCTCTAATTTTGATGACGTCGCATGAAACCTCCCATAAAAAATCGCCTTGTGTCCTCACGTTAACATTTATTTTATATGTTCTTTAATAACTGTGTAACCGAGGATATTCCTACCTGTTTCACAAATTTTTCCAGTAAATCCTGCTTTGCATGTGCAGTTAAATTGATCTGCATTACTGGTGCAAGTTGCTCCATTCTTGCATGGAGTAGAATCACATGATGTTATCTCTGTAAATAAGAATTATTGACTCAATCACAAAACCTTACGAATACAACAAACTATCTCATAGCACTTTCTGACTGGCTTCCTGTACTTTAAGGGTACCTCAAGGTAGTCTTCTAGGACCTTTTATTTTTTAACATATTTATGAACGATTTAAACTTTGGTTGCCAAAACTCTTCCCTGCGTCTTTATGCTGACGATACGACAACTTATGCATCTGATGTAAACGTAACTACATTGGAATTGACCATAAATCAAGATCTGAATAAATTATCTTCCTGGTTTTCTTCTAATCATCTAGCCATTAATGGCGAGAAAACTCAAACCATGATCCTGGGCAGCCCCTCTTCTGTTCCTGTTTTCCATATTGGTGGCTGTCCTATAGAAGCTAGGGATTCACTGAAAATTCTTGGGGTGATCACTGACAATAAATTGACTTTTGAGGAGCACATATCTACCGTATTACTTCCGCTAAACGGAAAGAAATTTGCTTTAAAACTATTGTTAGCTGTTTTCTACATATTGTACGATTGTAGATGTGGTGTTGAATTGATTTTTTCGAGAAAACCACAGAAGACAACAGGTATTAAAACGAGAACATTCAAACATTCAAACATTCAGACAACTCAAATTGTTTGGCGAAAACTAGAAAGAAAAAACGACTTTCTACCACAAAACATGATTTATTACGTCTTGAATTTGTCTAGTTATCATAATTTGAGGCCTTCCTATGTGTGTATCGAAGAGTTTTTTAAAATGTTTGCATTTTAATCTATAAAACACTGATTTTTTTGGAATTTCACTTAAGAAATTTGCCGCTTTTGGCCGTATTTCCATAGCAACTTAATAGGTACTCCTACGAAGTACAATTAACGCTATAATTGTAATCCCCTTGACCAATCAGAATCGAGAAATTTTGTCAAGTGTACTATAAATGGAACAAGCTTCCTCCTAATTTTAAAGGAACATCTAAATTGAGTGATTTTCGTAGAAAGCTTTAAATTCAATTGCCAATGTAAATCTTGTTTATCATAGATAGATTTTGATTACTATAATATTTTTTGATTGGTGGGGTGTTTTTTTTTCTTTTTATCTATTACTTCTAATTAGTTATATCATATACTTATATCAGTTATTTATCTATGGTGAGGGGTATATATATTATATATATTCGTATTCTTATTCTCTTATTCTCGTATTCTATATCGTATTTGCAGGTGAATGACTGGGGAAAGGGGCGTTTCCAATGGGCGTTTTCGGCTCGACAGTCATCATCTAAATTTTGATGGTGGCCTTCGAGTTCACGACGTTTTGTGTTGATATTTATTTCCCAGTCTTTTACTTTAATCATTATTTGTATATCTAATACATATATTGATTATTGTTACATTCTATATTGATTTTTGTAATTGTGTATTTGTATGTTTTATCTTATCTCTATATATTCTTTTGTCATACGTTTCATACATGAGCCTCTGGCTCGGATAATTAGGGTAAGCTAGTCCCACGCTATGACTTTAATAAATAGATTGATTGATTGATTGATTGATTGATAGTATAGCTTTTAGTGCTGAACTGACGGGTTTCAAGAATTTAACAACCTTCTTACCTGTATCGCACTGTTGTCCGGTAAATCCAGCTTTGCATTCACATCGATGAGTGTTATCCACAAAGTTTACACGACATAGCTGGTACTTTGGACATCTGCAGGTGTTCTGGAAAAAACAAGTTTCTTGTTTTAGTCAGTATAGATATTCCATGACATGTTTCCCATTCCATTCCATCCCATCCATCCCTCCATCCCTCTATCTTATCCCATCATATTCCATCCCATCCCATCGAATCCACCCATCCCTACTATCAGACAGACAAACAGACAGACAAACAGACATACCTGTACACGCCGATATACCGTGTCTGGTCGATCAACAAGATCTTCAGGATGCATCACGTGATCTGACTCGCTTAATTCGCACATGTGGTTCTGATTGTCCTTGTCCTTCCCAAAGCTATAAGCGATGCATCGATCATCCCTGAAACACATAGACTCACAGTGTCCGTCGTCTGTGGCTCGTTCAGTCTTGATCACGTGGTTCTTCAAAGCTTTACCTTTAAATGTATCCTTGAATGTCATGTCTTTGCATCCTTCTGCATCCACTGAAAAAACAAATCATATTCAATCAATCATGAGGTAGCCTCGAGTGGTGGATGGTGGTTGCAAATTCGAGCCAAAAACTACAAGTTATTTGTATGTTTTCATAAATATTTACACAGAATTTTTATCTATTAGGTTATTAGACGGTTGTTTCAAAAATTGTTTATCAATCCATTTAGTTTTTCTACAAAAAAAAATGACTTTACTGTTCGACTTATATGCATTGCACGCAAGCGATTTTCGACAAGAAAAAGGCTGCACTTTGACATCATCTCACTCATAAACGAGAACGGAACTCCTATGATGATCTTATTTTACGAAGTTTGATGAAAAAAACATGGGAAACTTTTTTGCCCGCGAACGTCCATAAAGTCTTTAAGAGGCTGTCTCTGTAAAAACCACCCGCTCATTTTCGCTTGAAAAATAATTTTGCCTGAAACTCTGGTGATTGAAAGGGTTTACTAAGACAAGAGCCAGAATGGGTTTAGTTTGATTCCAAATGTTTTTATTGTTACGCTGGGAGCCGTTTAAAATTTCGGCCCGTCAGGCCATGTCGCGACGTTTCGAAAACTGAAAATATGGCATTTTTCATAGCGCAATTGTAATTGTAATTGTAAAAAGCAATTGTAGTGACTCGACGCCATTACTATGTCAAACTTATTTATTCATATATACATACTAATTATATAATACAATGATTGATTGATTGTTAAGGATACTACATCTCTCCCCTTCTTTTCAAGTGTCTCAGTAACTTGTCTCATGGGTGCTGTCCGTATACATACTCTTTATCATAATCAGTCTTTTATACTCCATATAATCAAGTGTAATTAAATTCATTATCTCAACTCAATATAACAACAATGTTCAGTGTTCTCCTCTTCTAAGTGTAGACGTGGTAGTCTTCAAATCTCTTTGGTCTTCGTCTCTCCCTTCTCGGTCGGTATTGCTTTTCTTCTTGAGCTTGTAGTTCTGTTTCCGCTTGTTCTCTTTCTTGTTTGGCTTTGGTCGTTTCTGTTGATTTTTCTCTCAGTTCCATTCGTTCTCCTTTGTGGTCCTCTGCTCTCTTCGAGTTTGGATCCTCGTGAGTTCCGACTTCTCTTAGTGTTCTCTCTCTGGAATCTTCTCGCTTGGTGTCTGAGTGTTCTTGTCTGTTGTTCTTGGCTTACGGTAGGTGTCTCTATTTCATCTGTGGTATCGATGACTGTGTTGACTAGCTTGAAGTAGCTGGCATCTCGTGAAACTGTGCGTCCGTCTGTGGTTCTCCTTGCTGTTATCTTGGATCCTTGGATGTCGCAGACTGTGTAGAATATGGGCTCATATGGTGTGCTCCACTTGTTCTTTTTTCCTTGCCTGATTAACACGTAGTCACCGAGTAGTAATTTCTTCTCTTTTGTTCGACTGTTTTCTCTCTGTACTTTCATCTTCTCTTTATATCTCGCGTCGTTCTTGTTCATCTGCTCGTCCTCTTCTGATCTCTTCTTGTTGGGTGCTATGTAATCAAGTCTCGTTCTAATAGCTGTGCCTCTCATCGCCTCGTAGGGTGATACTGCTGTTGCTGGGTGTGGTGTGGATCTGTATGCAGTGAGCATGTCATGAATAGCGTTCTGACTTTCCAGTTTGTCTTTACCTTAGGTGTGCTATTTGCTCTGTCTTGTTTATCATTTGCATGAACCTCTCGACTTCTCCGTTCGCTCTAGGGTGTAGGGGTGTTACCTTGTGGTGTTGGAAACCCTCTTGTCTTGCAAAGTCCTCAAAGTCTCTTGAGTTGAATGGTGGTCCATTGTCGGTATCTACTCTTCTTGGAGTTCCGTATGTTGCGAATACATGTTTTAACCTTTCCTTGTTGGCTTGGAAGGAGGTTGACGATACTCTTTCTACAACTGGATATCTGGTTCTCTTGTCAACGATGACTAAGTTGTGGTGTCCGTCAGGATACGGTCCGCCGTGATCTATTGATACAGTGTCCCATGGTTTGTCTGGGATACTGGAAGCCTTGATTGGTTCTGCTTGCTTGTCCTTGGTCGCTACTTGGCATTCATAGCATTGGTCGATAGCATTGTCTATCATGTTGTTCATGTACGGGAACCAATACTTCTCTCGAAGCATTCTCTTCGTCTTTGTCTTTCCCAAGTGTCCTAGGCTGTGTCCGATCTTCACTACCTTTCTCTGTAGGTTCTCTGGTAGTACGATTCTTTCTTCTCTGAAGATCATCCCTTCAGCTGTTGATAGTTCTTGTTTAACGTGTGTAAATGGTTCTATGTCCTTGTCTCTACGGAATTTCTCCCAGTCGCCTTTAGCTATCCTCTATCCTCTGAGATAACTTTTGCATCGTCTCGTCTTTCAATGTCTCTTCTCTTATTCTCTCGAGAACTACTGAGTGTTCTGCTTCTACAGTCCATTTGATGATTTCTTCGGTACCATCGTTTTCCGTCTCTGGTAGCGGGTGTCTAGAGAGGTAATCTAGTGGATCGGCCTCGTCTTTTCCAGGTTCATAGATAAGTTCGTAGTCTACGTCCTGCATTTGCATAACCCACTTCTCGATTCTTGGAGGCATGTTGATCTTTGTCTTGTTGAATAATGGTAGTAGCAGTTTATGCGCTGTGACAATAGTGAATCTTGGTGCTCCTAGCAGATCCTCTGAGTCGATCCTTGGCCCACTTGATAGCGAGTGCGTCTTTCTCCGTCTGGCTGTACCTCTTTTCAGCGTCTGTCATTGTGCGACTTATGAAGTGCACTGGCTGTATGCCTTTGTCTGTCTTCTGGAGTAGAGCTGCGGATAAGCCTTCATTGTAGCTTGCCTCTGTCCTCAGGATAATCTGCTTGTTTGGGTCGAAGTACGCCATCGTCCTCTCGTCAGACAGATTGTCTTGTATTGTTTGGAACGCTTTCTGTTCTTTCTTTCCTCACTGGAATCTGATTTCCCTTCTCATTAGCTGGTGGAGTGGTGCTGCTATACTTGCGTAGTCTTTGATGAAGTTGTCTAAGTATCCGTCCATGCCGAGGAAGCTCCTCACCTCGACCTTGCTCTTGGGTGCTCCGCAATTTTTTATCGCTCTCACCTTGTCAGGTGATGGTCTCAGTCCTTTCTTGGTGAATACGTGTCCAAAGAATTCAATTGCTTCCTTCTCAAACTCGCACTTCTCTCTGTTGAACGTGATCCCGTGGTCTCTAGCTCTCTGCAGCACTGTTCGCAGGATTTCTCTGTGTCCTTCTTCATTGCCAGAAATATTGGACATTGTCAGCGGTGTTACGCATGAATGAAAATGAAGTGGTTTTCTAGAGGAAAAATATAACTACATGGTTTCCAAGCACATATTTATATTCAACTATGATGATAGTAAAACAATTCTTGCCAAAAAATAGTTACTTGACAATCAAAAGAACAACTATTATTTTTCTGTTGATAAGCCTCACCACAGGAAGCCCATGAAGGACAAGAAACAAGTTTCAAACGTAAATCGTTACTTTAAGCTTCCTTATTGTATCTCAGCAGTCAATAGGAGCTTGTAAAAACAAAATGGCGATATTTAGGGGTTTTTGAAACTGTTTGGAGCAGTTCTCTGTGGGTTCTTGTCATTTTTAACTGAAAACTACAAGCTAACAACGCGTCGAATCGCTTAAAATTTAACCTAACTTCAAGCTTCTTGGGAACCTACATTCTGAAGGCATGCTGTCTATTTTGAGCGGTTTTGGATTTATTAAACACTCGTTTGGTGATATCGAGGTGGAGCTCTTTTACTTTTAAATTTTTTCGAGCTCAAATAAGACGATTTTGGGGTCAAGTGTGGCCAGATTTATAGACGATGTATG
This sequence comes from Anthopleura xanthogrammica, assembly GCA_964019055.1. Taxonomy (NCBI): domain Eukaryota; kingdom Metazoa; phylum Cnidaria; class Anthozoa; order Actiniaria; family Actiniidae; genus Anthopleura; species Anthopleura xanthogrammica. Next base: position 9,234,358 of record OZ025214.1, on the reverse strand, counting down.
GAATCTAGAGCTTTCGAAGCCTTTCGAAGGCAAGTAGTCCGGGAACCAATATGTCGCATGATTCAATGATCATTTTACGCTTATTTAGTAGCTTGTAGGGTGGGTTGTTTGTCGCGATGTGGAGCTCAGAGGAAATAAAACCCTATTCGCCGTAAATAGAGGAAGCTCTATATTCCCCATACATTTCCTATAAGACTCGGCGGCTATTTTGTAAGCTGAAACGCATCATTGCGCATGGATGAGCAGGCTCATGTCCCATATTTCTGGCAATGTTGTCTTTTCCTCCTAGTAGGATGTCGTCTCTTTGATTAAGGCAGTGTGAAATGTCTCCGAATACCTTGAACATCGCCTCGTCGAAGACGTCTTGAGATGATTTAGCGCCAAAAATGAGTCGCAGTGGTCGATAATTTCCCCAGGGGGTGCTGAATGTTGCTACTCCTCTCGTCTCAGGGTCTAACGTCAGCTGATGATATCCCTGCTTGAGGTCGAGTTTTGAGAAAACTGTGCAGTCGTGGAGGTGATATGTGAAGTCGTCTATCTTCGGTGCTTGCACACATCTGCTTCTCTTCATGGATTCATTGGGGATTCTCATATCGATGCTCGCTCTGATCATGTGCGGTTGTAGTTCGTATTTCTTGGTCTCTGTAAACTTCGGTTTGGGCTATACTACTAGGGGTGAGCACCACGTTATCGCTTCGCCTTCTGGGATTTTCTGGAATATCTCTTTCTCTACGCCTTCATCTAGCCATCTCTTCAGAGGTTTTTGTAGGTGGTAGGGTACGTTTCTCGGTTTCTGTGCGATAGGTTTTGCGGTTGGGTCCATCTCCAGCTTGACCTGCATGTTCTCTCCCGTTTCTTTCTCTTTAAGACATCCGATTCCTTGGAATACGTCATCATACTCTGCTATGATTCTCTCGATTTGGTCTGGAGCTGCGCTGACTGTCTTGATTCTCAGGTCGTTTGGTTCTTCGAGTGTTCCGTCTGGTTCAATTCTGAGCATGCCTAAGTCCAGTAGTGTCTTCTTGCTTATGAGTGGTGGTGAGTCCATTGTTCCTTTGATTACTAGGAATTTTGTCTTGACTCCTCTTGTTTTGTTTCTAAGTGTCACTGGGAATTCTCCTTTGACTTCTAGCTTGCTCTGTAATGCTCGTACTCTTTCCTCGCTTGGAGATAGTTCCTGTATCTCTTGAGATCTGTGTTTGAGTGCTCTAAACTGGTATTCATCCATGATATTTGCACTGGCTCCGCTGTCAGGTTCCATGTCTGCGTCTAGATCTGCTATTCTTATTCGTATTGTGCTTGTCTTTCTTCCCGATCTCACACTCTTTGCTCGTTGGTCGATATGTCTCGCCGCTTGCTGTAGAAATTCATCATTGCCAGAAATATGGGACATGAGCCTGCTCATCCATGCGCAATGATGCGTTTCAGCTTACAAAATAGCCGCCGAGTCTTATAGGAAATGTATGGGGAATATAGAGCTTCCTCTATTTACGGCGAATAGGGTTTTATTTCCTCTGAGCTCCACATCGCGACAAACAACCCACCCTACAAGCTACTAAATAAGCGTAAAATGATCATTGAATCATGCGACATATTGGTTCCCGGACTACTTGCCTTCGAAAGGCTTCGAAAGCTCTAGATTCCATACATCGCCTTAAATCTGGCCACACTTGACTCCAAAATCGTCTTATTTGAGCTCGAAAAAATTTAAAAGTAAAAGAGCTCCACCTCGATATCACCAAACGAGTGTTTAATAAATCCAAAACCGCTCAAAATAGACAGCATGCCTTCAGAATGTAGGTTCCCAAGAAGCTTGAAGTTAGGTTAAATTTTAAGCGATTCGACGCGTTGTTAGCTCGTAGTTTTCAGTTAAAAATGACAAGAAACCACAGAGAACTGCTCCAAACAGTTTCAAAACCCCCTAAATATCGCCATTTTGTTTTTACAAGCTCCTATTGACTGCTGAGATACAATAAGGAAGCTTAAAGTAACGATTTACGTTTGAAACTTGTTTCTTGTCCTTCATGGGCTTCCTGTGGTGAGGCTTATCAACAGAAAAATAATAGTTGTTCTTTTGATTGTCAAGTAACTATATTTTGGCAAGAATTGTTTTACTAACATCATAGTTGAATATAAATATGTGCTTGGAAACCATGTAGTTATACTTTTCCTCTAGAAAATCACTTCATTTTCATTCATGCGTAACACCGCTGACAATGTCCAATATTTCTGGCAATGCGTCCGATGAAGATTCGTTGTTGGATTCTGTAGTTTTCTTCACTCGCTGTTGATATCTCACGTCCCTCTTGCTTTCCTGTTTCTCTTGTCTCTGTGCTGTGCTGTTGCAGCACCTCGCAAAGTGGTTGTATTTGCCGCATTTTAGACATTGTTTTCCATATGCTGGGCAGTCTTTACCTGGTTTGTGTGTTCCTGTGTTTCCACAGTAGTAACATGGTTTTTCGGTTTTTCCTGGATCTTCAGGTCGTCTAGCTTGCTGTTGTTTTCTTGCCTGTTGGATATAGTTTTGCCGCGGTGATTTACTGTCTTGTGGTCGTGGTCTGAATGGTGGTTTGCTACGGTGAAGTTTCGCCACTTTGTGTTCGGTTTTCATACCTTTATATCTGCTGGCTGATGTCTTCGCGTTGGCTGGTTTCGTCTATAAATCTGTCCAGATTCCACTTTTTTCTGATGCATTCTTTTATGAGGTTTTCATTTGATACTGTTTGGATCAAATGTTCTAGGATTCGATTGTCGAATTGGTCTCCGAATTCACAATCCTTCGCTTTCTCTCTCATTCTCGCCGCGTAATTGACAACGGTCTCGTTCGATTGCATTCGCTCTTTGCTAAATGTATATCTTGCGTGGTGTTTATTCTTTCTTGGCAGGAAGTGGTTGTTTAATTTCCTCTTGAGTTTCTCGTAGTCATTGTCGTTTTCTTCTGCTGCTGGTTCTGGTAGGTTTCGAGCGAGTTTCTTGATATCGGGTCCGCCATAAATCTTCAAAGCGCTGACCTTATCTTTGATCTTATCAGAGTTAACTCTGGTCTATCTAAATATTTAGATAGACTAAATATCCCTCATGAATATAATCTTGAGGGATATTAAGTCTAAATATCCCTCATCACTATTCATGAGGCATGGTCCCTCATATGACAATCACCGGGACCATGCCTGGGTAGCATTGACCCAGTTTTGACTCTTTGACTCGCAATGACTCTGGACTACACACTATTGAACACCCCAGCACTTGTGGGACCCATTGAATAATCTTTGCGCATACGTTGACTAGCCGAGAATTTTTCTTACTATTTGTGACGTAATCAAGACGGTTTGAAAACACTTCATTAATACCGCTCTAGGCCAACCAAAGTGAATTAGAACAAAGCACCACAAATGAAGGAATGCTGGTTCAATTCGCCATAGTCGCATTTAACAAAGGCAAATTCCCTTAAGTATGCCGCATATCAACAGCTTCGTAAAACTTTGTAATTTATTCATCGTACGAAAGCTAACATATTTCCTAAGAGCAGTTTTATTCCTTGGTAATCATAATATTACAAACTGATAGCATGAAATTTCGGGTGATTAGTGATTAAATGTCCCCTCAAGCCTCGGGAGGTTTAGTTAAAGTCCAACAAAACCTCCCTCGGCTTTCGGGGACATTTAATCACTAATCACCCTCAAGTCATGCTATTACTTATAATTATCCCTCATGATTTTTCGAGATTCTTAAAATAAAAAATGGAGGTTACTGTTGTTTTTGAGATGTAGCTAATTTTGATCTTGAAAAATATAGGTCACGCACGCACTGTCACGCCATATGCGCAGAACAGATGCGCACAAACAATGTCCACGTACGTCCTTAAGGGGGGCTGCCTTACTATAGAAAAATTCATAAGAAAGTTTTTGAATCACAATATTTTAGACTTAAATTTAATGCCGATTTCGAATCTGGAAAAAGAATATGGGTGTCCCGAGGTCGTTTTCGAGATATTCACGATTAAACACAAGCATATCAACAACTTTTTGAAGAAAAGAAAGCGAAAACCAACACTCTATACTAAAAATTCATAACTTCACTGGTAATCAAGGTTTTGACGTTATTAAATTGAGCGTTCAAATAAGTAGTCGTTCATCTAGCCTTGAAGTGCACCTAACTCTTATAGATATAATACGTTTAGTATTGATTCTACATAAAGTGAATATTTGAATGGTAAAATAAAATAATTTTTTGTTTGAGTGTTGCGTCTTTACGTTCTAAAGGTTTTTACTTCCAATATGTTAATTACCGTGACGTCATCGCAGGCTTTTGGGGAAAAACATTAAATTCAAAATAGATATCCCTCAATTCCTTGCGATGTATAAATTAGCACCACGTATTCTTTTCCTTGTGCCAATAATTTACATAAAGGTCCTTGCATTTTTTTTTTTTTGGTATTTGTTTTGTAATTCTGTGCTGTTATCTGAATGAAGCTATCTAATATTTTGATCACGAAATTCAATAATGCTGAGCCGATGTTTAGTAAATTACGTTATTCGATATCTCAGTACCCTGCTGTTTTCCAATGGGTCATGATGCAAAAGACTTGGAAAACAAAAATGGGCGTTACTCGACCACTGTCCTTACTTAGGTCTCTAACGTACAGTACAACCAGAACTATAAACTCAGAATGACTAAGTACAACTTATCAGGCTCGTCCTAAAACGGTGTATTCTCAGTGTATTCCAATGATCTTCTATTCTATTGATATCACGTATCTGTACATTATTAATAAGCATATCCTTGGTGGTTCAGTGAATGTTTAGGTTCATAAAGGAGTAAATTTAAGTAGATCTTTTAGTCAAAACTTTTTTGTTTAACTTGCTAAATAATACGAAAATACATTCAAGGGAAACAATTCTTCTAAACTATGCATGCTTGGTCACACTGTTTCTTCAATAATAATTGAATTCAAATATCTAATCTTAAAATCCTAGTTCTAATTCAAATACTAATCGAATTTAATGAATCAATTTGAAAGAAGTTTGTCGAACAGGAAACTACGAGTATATCATTAAGTCAAAAGTGACGGAAAAAACTCTAATTTCCTAAAATTCTGTTCAGTATAACACAGTCCGTGCTTCCAACTCTCACACACTTTTTCTTCAATACGATTAATATAGATAGTTGCTTGCTTTTGAATTCAAAACAACTACTTACCGAGAACACAAGTGTAAAGAAAATAACTCTCAACCCACAGGAGAAGAGAACGTCTCATGGCGGATCAGTTAGCTGCTGTAGTGGCACTGAGGTACAGGATAATGAGTGAGGCTGACGTGAGACATTAGCACTTAAGAAGATAACGTCATCAATAATGTATCGTGATTCTCTTAAAACATCAACATCAGAACTATATAATAAATTAGAACTGAATTCGGACTCTAATTTTCAGTTTTCAATGGCTGAAATAGTAGTAGTTATCATCCCTTATCATCCCAGTGGTAAGAGTCAGTGGTTCCAAGAAGCCAGTTAAATAAATTAAAATTTGACATGTTGATTTTTTTACATGTTCAGTCGTCAATTTAGACTTCAAATTTTGCCTAAAAGCCCTCATTGATTGATCAGTAATTTTGATCAATCAGTAATTTTGCCCTCTGTATGATTAGTAATATTCCTCATTCCATACTAGTAAAAAAAAAAAAATATATATATATCGTGCAAGGTCATGATGCTCAAAAAAAAAAAAACGTGCAGGGGGTAGGACAAAAAAAAATAATAATAAATCATGCAACTACGCAACTACGGCCAATACGGAATACATTTTCTCCCAACAATAAGTTATAAGAATTGAAAATATATATTTTTAAATTTCATGATTTTAAATGGAAGGTGGGTTCAGAACACAAAAATCAGCAATAAAATTAAAATGTAGAAAATCTTTCGAAATTAACCTCAATTTAAGTATATTTGTTTTCCTTTTCCTCAGTTACAAAAAAATGTTCAAAACCAGAAACAAAACGTTTATTATATTTAACCCCTACCGCAAAGATGTAGTACAGAGCTTTGGCAGTTTTTTTTTCCTCTTCAATATTTAGAAAGAACGTGTCTGTGGGAGAAAAACTAATTTTGCAAGCTTCACGAACACTTTTCAAGTTTATAAATCAAGCTTCATAAAAAAAATGATTCTTTCCGCTGAGAGTATTTTCAAAGTACGAATTTTGACTCGTTCCAAACACCTCGGCTTTACGTCAAAGAAACTGGAGGAAAGGATAAATTAAATTAGATTACTGCAATTTTCATAAACACGCGAACTCTGTAGTTGCGAGTTGCCCGTTGGAATTTGGTTTTTCACTGCCGCCAGTCAAAAATATAAAAGGTCCCGACTGATTATTTTTAATCGATGGAAGCGAAAAACCAAATTTCAGCGTGCAGCAATGCAGATACCGAGTTCGCATGTTTATGAAAATAGCAGTAACGGTCTCTAGGTAAAATCATAGGACAACAAAGCAGTGATTCCTCCTTAATCAAGACCATTTTTACGTAAAGTCAAAACAGCTCAATTTGGAGGCCAAAACAAAATAATTATCTCCTGAAAATTGGAAACTATTGTTTTATGTTCTTTATGGATAACTTAGTATAGATCTTTCTCAAGAAAATTCATCGAACTCAAGAGTCAAGATAATTAAATATTCTCAATACATTGTTTTAAAAGCATCACCAGAGTTACCCGAATGTTATTTTTGTATGATCTCAATGATGTTTTTTCATGGAACTGATTTATTTTGTGCAAAGCTTGGTTTCTACCATTTTTCTTTCGAAAAATTTTCAAGATAGATATATTCAAAGTCTGATTCCAAATTAAATATTTCGGCGAAATCGAGCTCGGGACTCCATTCTTTTTCCATTCTTTATTTTTAATCAGCTTTAAATTCTTCGTAAAAGATTATTTTTTAAGAAGGTTATAGAACGTTATTTAATATATTTTTGAGAAAGTTGACTTCAGTCACTTTCAAACAAAATTTCATTAGCTAATCGAGAACGATGAAGTATTGACCTTGGGTGTCTAAAACTCTCTTAAAAATTGAAATGGATTTAATATTCAGCTCTGTTTGTAGTGATTTCCATTTATTATTAATTATTTGCACGTCGTTTTGGCAAGACCAACAGAGTTTCAAAATATTCTCAATGTTCTTGAAGATTCTTCTTGCTAAGGCAGCATCTATTCATGCAGCAGTGCGTCAAGCTTTGATTCTTAAGAGCAAGTGTCTGTAAATCTCGCCTGGAGTGGTGCAAAATGTGAAAAATTGAAATCCCCCAAACTTTGTCAGTTTGTAGGTATAGATAAGCTATAACCATTGGTGTAATTTTGAACTCATTCCGATTATTATTTGGGGAGAAAATAATATTTTTCTGTTGGGCCGTTCTCAAGCGGGTTTCAGAGCTCATTACCATATCGTACATCGAGCAAATTTCAGAACAAACCAGAAAAACAATGGCAACAATAACATTTTTTATGAAGAGAAGACATTTTAACAAACAATCTCAGTGAGTTTTGTCTGAATACCTTGCAAAATGAATATTTTTGAGATTTTTGAATTTTAACTATTTTTAGGTCATTTATCATACGCAAATATTACCTAACTTTAAAGGCCAAAATCTCACACTGGCATATGACTAGAAGCTCTAAAACTGTATCCAAGTGAAAGAACATTGTTTCTACTTGCTAAATGTGAAATAAAATTTTTGGGCTATTCAAATGTCGAAATTTTAGAAGACCCCGAACGCGTGACATTTACTTTAAAAAATGCCGTGACTTCTTCAGGGTCAAAGAAGATAAACATCAAATATGACTGAGTAAACTCCAGATACTTACATTCATTGAACTAATTTCATCTTTTCTATAGTCTAGAACCTCTAAATTGAACTATAGATTGGATGTATCTTTAAATTAGCAACATTTGACATTTTCAAAGCGAGATTTTTTAACTGACTGACCTGAAATTGTTGTCATGAAGTAAGTGTCAAACGATGGTCTTCAATTTGTCACGAAATTTCGACCCATTTTATCACTGTAGTCTGATAGGTCATATATAATTGCTATTGCTTAACATTAAAGTTGATTTGGTAGTAAAATAATGCTTTACATGCATGTTTTTTTTCTATGTAGACCACCACTAATGCTGAGTATTTGATCATATGTTACTGATGTCATTGTGTGCGTGACACACAGGGTGAACAAACAATCATATATTTTTACAGTTGTGATAAAAAGGTAATTTTTACACCGTAAAAAATAAGAAAGATCACTTTCTGACGTTTTGGACGCTAGTCCTTCGTCCAACTAATTCATTAGAAACACCGACGCAGCCCACACTAGCTTACCGTTAGTTATCATATATTTTTACAGCCTGCTAACAAGATCCTAAATTTACGGTGCCTCGGGGAGGACTCTGGTGTAAAATTCAAGTGTGTCCGTTTTCAAATTTTCAAAAATACCCCTAACATAAAAGATACCAGAAGTTCGACAGTGCTTGTATAAATGGGATTGAAAACTTATCAGAAATTATCGGGAGGGAGGGGGTGTGTGGAGATTTTTAATTGTACCTTGAAAATGATGTGACCCTCCCTAGCGATGGGAATGAAATTTCCGGACCCTTCCCTAAAATATAAAATATATCGAACAAGCTAACCTGTGATTGCTAGATTTGGTTTTCTGCACAGAAGAGGCTGCGCAATATATTTTTTCGCACAGAAGAGGTTGTGCAATATAATTTGGAGGTTAGCTTGTTCGATATATTTTATATTTTAGGGAAGGGTCCGGAAATTTCATTCCCATCGCTAGGGAGGGTCACATCATTTTCAAGGTACAATTAAAAATCTCCACACACCCCCTCCCTCCCGATGATTTCTGATAAGTTTTCAATCCCATTTATACAAGCACTGTCGAACTTCTGGTATCTTTTATGTTAGGGGTATTTTTGAAAATTTGAAAACGGACACACTTGAATTTTACACCAGAGTCCTCCCCGAGGCACCGTAAATTTAGGATCTTGTTAGCAGGCTGTAAAAATATATGATAACTAACGGTAAGCTAGTGTGGGCTGCGTCGGTGTTTCTAATGAATTAGTTGGACGAAGGACTAGCGTCCAAAACGTCAGAAAGTGATCTTTCTTATTTTTTACGGTGTAAAAATTACCTTTTTATCACAACTGTAAAAATATATGATTGTTTGTTCACCCTGTGTGTCACGCACACAATGACATCAGTAACATATGATCAAATACTCAGCATTAGTGGTGGTCTACATAGAAAAAAAACATGCATGTAAAGCATTATTTTACTACCAAATCAACTTTAATGTTAAGCAATAGCAATTATATATGACCTATCAGACTACAGTGATAAAATGGGTCGAAATTTCGTGACAAATTGAAGACCATCGTTTGACACTTACTTCATGACAACAATTTCAGGTCAGTCAGTTAAAAAATCTCGCTTTGAAAATGTCAAATGTTGCTAATTTAAAGATACATCCAATCTATAGTTCAATTTAGAGGTTCTAGACTATAGAAAAGATGAAATTAGTTCAATGAATGTAAGTATCTGGAGTTTACTCAGTCATATTTGATGTTTATCTTCTTTGACCCTGAAGAAGTCACGGCATTTTTTAAAGTAAATGTCACGCGTTCGGGGTCTTCTAAAATTTCGACATTTGAATAGCCCAAAAATTTTATTTCACATTTAGCAAGTAGAAACAATGTTCTTTCACTTGGATATGAGTGTACCATGTGGCCAAACGGGTATTTATTTAAACATTCTTGTTTCTTCTTCTTATTTTTTTTTTCTTATTTGTTTTTTACGGAATTTCTAATTCTAAAATCATTTCTTTTTGGAATTTCCGCTGAAATTTGATCCACAGGTATGAAATCTTTAAATCTAGAATACCGTTTTTCGGAATTCCTTTCCTAACTTAGTTCATTTAACACCGTTGATTTTGTTTCGATTTCGAAATCCTAATATCCCTTGCTTTACGATTAGTCCACTGAAATTTGACTGACCGGTATGAAATCTGTAGGTCTACAATGCCGATTACGAATTCCTTTTTTCGGAATAGCTTTTTGTCATCATCTTGGCGCCCTTATATTTCCCGCCAAATATAAGTTTTTAGCCAATCGATAGTAAGTTGATGTCATTCAGTCTGGAGGTGTAACGGCAGTCAAGATGGCGAGTACGAGTACACATGTACAGGACATGGTAACGTTTAATTACGAAGGACAGGCAATTTGTTTTCCTTCATCCCCCCATGTCTCTGTGAATACTTTGGCAAGATTTTTTCAAATCCAAACGGGTGGAGTGCACGTAAAGATATTTAGGAATGGCCGCTTATCAATGTATGGCCGGACCGAGAGGGTCGGTTAAAACTACCTGATGGCTGTGAAAACGCCGAAGTCGTTGCCTTCGCCAAATAGGAAAATGAATCTAGGTTTAATGAAGAAGAAGCAGGCCCTTCAAGACGTTTACCACCTACGTACCCCCGAATTGGGCAGATCAGGAATTTTTCATCTGTGACATCCAGCACTGGCCTTTCCTTCAAGGGAAAGGGAAAACGACCGGCCCCAGGTTACGCATTCATATCAGAGAAAAAGAAAAGCATAACGAAGAATATTGCGTTATCAGACCTTGGTCCAGATGGAAACCTCTACGAGTTATTTCCAATAATCATCAATCTGACTGAAATTCAAAGTCAGTGTGGTGAAATCAGTGTGGATACCGTGAAACTAGCAGCTGAAGATCAACTTGCCGAATGCGGGAAGATTGCCCCTTTAGTTATCTTGGATAAAAAAGGGAACCCGATTCAGAACATGCCACATAGTAGAGGTAAATAAATATTTCATTTACAGCGGTAGATTTTTTTTCCTTAAAATATAAAGTTGATAATAGTAAATTCTAGTTAACAATTAGAAGACGAACTCGAGATTTCTATCGGCTGATAGTTGACGAGGGGCTCCGGCCCCGAGTCAACTATCAAAGCCGATAGAAATCGAGAGTGAGTCTTCTAATTGTTTTAGTAAAAATCTCAACTAAACTATACTATACTAAACTAAACTAAACTTCACAAAAGCGCGAAGGAAAAGCCGCCATTTTTTCAAAACAAGTCCGGCTTTCTCTACCCACTATCTATCGGCTGATAGATAGTGAGTACGTTAGCCAATCAGAATGCAGGATTTGCAATAGTATAGTAGTAGAATTTTACTAATTACTCGGGGTTCCTGTGGAACCACCGAGTCTTAAAATGCAGGCCGTTCTTCGTCGTATTTGGTCGCCAAAAGGGCGGTCATAGTCCCAGGCGTTCCTAGCTGAGTCGCTGGGAACTGGGGTTGAGAATCATAACCGCATGCTAATGCGGAATTCTGTGTCGTATGAAGATATCTTTGGAAAGTGCTATGTCATATAATACGATCATCCCACATACAAATGGACTCGCCATTCGTGGTAGGCCCACACTAAAAGATGTAGAGGCTTTTCGGAACGGGTCGGTCCACGAATCTTATAGCTCGAAAGCGTTGAAATCTCTGAAAAGAAATGAACTATATTTGAGCACAAACCTCGAAAAGACTGACAAAACTATGACTAGTAAGCTTAACTCAACAGAAAACTATGACGCTGAAATCAACTTCTCGGAAGTTGAGAACGTCTCCTTGAGCAGAACTTCGAAGATGAAGCAAACAACAAGCAAATCGCCATATTGGATAAAGAGTATACTCAGCGAAGTGATTTGGAAAGTAAATATCTAAGTTTAACTTTCTTGTTAAATATCCTGATTCATTTGTTTGTTTTTGTTTTATTCAATAGTCGTAAAATACGATTTGATTTTGCACAAATAATCATTTGTATTATCGTACAAGCGATTGTGAATATTGGTTTGTACTACATATGGACTTGCACGTGCTTAGTAGAAGACGTGGTAAATACTCTTGGTGACTGTGACATACTAGAAAAAGTTACTCATTTTACAAATGTACATGAACATAATGATGTTTTAGTGTCAATAAAGGTACAAGAATTCAGATCTCGTTATGCAAAGTATGTATTTCATAATTGTAGTCGTGTTGTATGTGATTGTCATGGCTTTCGACGTGATCGTGAACCAAGCAGGTACCAGTGAACAGATTAAAACGTGTCTTTCAGAAAAACAGAAAACTACGGACTTATGTATGCAGAAGTTTAAGTAAAAACACGCCTAAGTCATCGAAAGTTCATCGTGTTATTAAAAATATTGCAACGAGAAAGAAAAGTACACAGTACAAAACAGGTATCCGATTCGTACAAAAAATGAGAAGGAAACCAATATTTAGAACAAGAAAAGTTAACTCTTCAATGAGATATGTTTACAATTCCAGTACAGATAAATATAGGAATAAATATCTCAAATACGTAAGGTGGTTTTCGTGTAATTTCTCATATAGCGAGTATAAGGGTTTAGATCATAAAAGCAACTGTGCAAATTACAAGCTCTGTAATGATATAGAGAAAAACCCAGGTCCTGTCACCCACCATGTTGATGCTAGTAAAACAGTAAGTGCAGCATATAATCAAGGGGATGTTGTTATATTTGGACAAAATGCAGGGCAACAATGTGTGGCAATGAGTTTATGTGCTTTAATATATCACCAAATGAAAGGGATAACCAACCCTGATGACTTGAAAGAAATCATGCATATTGGGAATCAATTGTATAGCAGTTTGTCACAGCTTGCACGACAATCGTTTTTACTGCTAACAGAATTACCAGCAATGCTTACAGTGTCAGAGGAAAATTACCAGCTAGATTACAGTGAAAGTTATACTGGTGATGTTCATGGTGAGTCTACCATTGAAGGATATCAATACTGCATGGGCATGAAAAGAGCTTTTGAATCATTGCTAACAGAACACATCGCCAGAAATTCCGAACCATTTTGGGCGGAGCTTATTATTCATCATTTTTACCCTGTCAATCAAGCAATTGTGTAGATTCGATTGTGATTGGGCTATTGTGAATGTGACAATTGAATGTTTACCTTTCCGGAACGTTGCGATAATAATGGCGTCTCGACAAGAAAAAGGGTTTTATTTGGCATTAAATAGCACTTCCACAGTTGATATTTTACCCAAGATTTTAAACAAGATTGAATAAATGGAATAAACAACTTTTAGAAGAGTTCAGTGTGAAAATGCGCTTCATCTTGTACTCCAAAGTCAAGTTACATCTCAAGATGGAGGCAGAAATGGAAGCCCTGTTAATGCTAAACTTCACCTCGTAAAACCGAGACGAAAATTTAATTCTTTCTTCTGAAATTTCGTGAAATGCTCAAGACATACTTCCTCAATCGATTGGAAGTTCGGGAAGGAAAAAGTGTTTGACTATTTTGAGCTGAGAGCCGAAGATGTGAGACCAGGTTCAGGTATTCTTATGATAATCCACTGTAATGTCTGACTATTATAGTCCTTGGCATTAAAATGTAATTACCGAGCTGAAAACTATCACCAACGGAATTAAATTGAGATCAAATGAAAGTTCGAATACACTTTATTGTATTTGAGGTTCGGGCTGGCTTATTTATCCAGTTAAAATTAAAATATTTTACTTTATCGAATTTTCTCAATACTTTTCCCACCATATTTGAGCCCTGAATTTTATAAGTATCATGACTTTAACTGCGCATGTCCGTTCGGAATTTCTGGCGATGATACAGCTCATTTATTCTAACAGTTGGTTGTATTGCTGTCGGTATTATTTACTGTACTGATAATGGCCATTTTAAAGTGTTTGACTCTCATGCTAGAGATGTTTATGGTAAGAGTCATCCTCAAGGGACATGTGTATTATTAGATATATCATCTATAGAGAATTTAGTGCAATACTTTCAAGGTTTATATGGAGCAACTGATCTTTATGAATTAAAAGGTCTAAAAATTACAAAATATGACATTGCAACAAGCAACAGTGTAAAAGACATAAGTACACCAGATCAACACAACTGTTCCAAAGAGCAATGTTTTGCAACAGCTCTTTATTCAATATGTTACTCAATCATTTCACCTTGTAGTTACTGGAACTCAAATACTTTAGATGCAATCATTAAAAATGGATCTCAGCTTCACAATACAATAGATAATGAAACTTGTTTAACACCTGTTGAACTTGACAGTGTTAACATTTTTGGCACTAACATAAATGTAAACATTAATGAGATAAGTCACAGAGAACTACATAATTCAACTGAAAGCAGGATATCTTTACAGACCTTGATTTTAAGGAACCACAGTGGAAAAACAGGATTTTTATGATGGACTTCAAGTTGTTACTGTAGAATTTGTATTTATCAACAAAATAAAAATAAAAGTCTCGCGTACCACAAAGGAAATGGGCTTCCAACCATCGAAATTATGTATGATTAACAGCTTCACGCCTGCATGCAGTGAACTGGATTCTCTGTGCTTTGACGTTTTTGTCCACAGGGAGCCCAACTTACATAATAGTAAAAATATGAACGCTACTGATATCTGACACTAAGCTGCCCCCGCTTTGATTTATTACCTTTTAAACATGCTGGAAAATACGTTTACTTGTCTTAAATAGAGACTGAGATGAAATATTAGAGAAGGAAAGTATACCCTCTTCGGTCAGTTACCAAATACCGACATCCTTTCCCTTCTCCCTCCCCACTTCCCTTCCTCTCCGGTAAGCTGATAAAAATGATGTAATTATAATATACAGTAGAGAAAAAATCGAAAAATTATTTTATCTCCATTGGCCGTTTTACTATCGGGGACACTTTAAAATTTGAACAAAAGATTTTGCTACGGAAAAAAAACATTCTTCATACAGCGTTACCAAAAATTTTAAAAACATCACAGCCCATCGCCACCACGCAAATCACGTGGTCACGCATTTTTGCCCCGTCCTCCCTTAACGAAACCCGAGTTAACGCTTCATTAGCGTCTAGTTAGAATTAGTTTCCATTTGCCAAGTCAATTGTTCTTATCAGATCTTTGTAGTTCTCGAACAGATTACTCTAAACTCTTAACTAACCTAACTTGAAAAGCTTTTTTATGTCAAATATAAAGATGATGCTTTTATTTGTTTAGGGCTTGGCTTTTGGGGATCACAAAAATTTTTCAGAGCAATGGATGTTGCAGTGTTTAAAATCTGGAAACCGGAAGTTTGGAATGTTGTCGTTAATGGTCTCCCTAATGCCTGGTCTGATGACGAAGATGATGATAATAATGGGGGCTGAAAATCGCCGGAAAAAAAACGTTGAAAAAAGCCGCTGAAGCAACCGAGTAAAAATATTATAAAACGTGTAACCAAAGAAAGTTTAGAGAATTATGGATTATCAAGTACTCAAACAAGCAAATTGCAATAATGGGGGGTTGTGGGCTGTATGTATCAAACTAGTTTTTGAACAGAAAAAATGTACAAGATACAGAAAATATATATTCATTGATGTCCCATGAATTTTCGACAACTTGAAGTGAGTTAAAGATTTGAAAGAGAATTTATTACATGTTTTCATAACACAGGCTTCTTCAGTTTGTAAGGATATGAAGAATAATGATTGGCAGAAACTGAATGATATTTGTGGATTTGGTCCAACATTTTGAACATGTTTTCCTCCACTGCATAAAAAGATTGAAATCACATCAATTTCCATTAATTTTTCAAGCACATTAATAGCAAGGTGTGATGCAAGTGTGTGGTTTTCTGATTGGCTCAAGCACCGGGAGCCCAAGTTTACATCTTTGCCAAGGGCACTTGCAGCAAAAACAAGATATCAATGCCAAAAAAAACCATCATAGATTCTTTGAAATAGGAAAAGGTGATTCATCTCTACATACATTTATTATAAATATGCAAATATCACCTTGTCTCCAAATCCAGGTTGGGTTCCCTGTGGCTCGAAATGTAAAATAATCATTGTCTTAGTTGCACCCTAGTAGCAGCACAGTAACATATATGTATATATTCATTTTTTTGCCCTTTAGGATGATAAGTATGAAGACCTACTAGTACGCCTTGAAAAACTGGAGAAAAAGCAGTCCACTTCAGATATGCAGTCAAGCATTAACCATGCCAAATTGGTTGAGAAAAAGAGGCTAGCAGAAGTATTTTCATGCTCAATTTGTCTTGGAACTCTAAAATTCCCTGCAGTTGTTGACAAGGAATGCAAGCGAATCATTGGTTGCAGTGTTTGCATCAAAAAGCTGGAAGACAGTGTATGTCCTCTTTGCAGAGCGCTAAATGACGACAACAATTACACGGAACTGAACATCCCAGATCTTGAAGCACTGCTTGAAAGAGAGGATTCGGACCATGAATTTGACCTCCCAGCATTTTAGATGCATGTGGTTTTAGTCTAGGATTGCTCTAGCTGTAGTTTGGAGAAACAAATTCTGCAGATTGCTTTACACCGTCATCGTGAAACACAAGTATTTGTTGTAGTTTCCATTTGTGTTGTTGCATATTTTTAACTTCTGTCGTTTTATGTTGTTTTAAGCGGTTATATATTTCCATCTTTGTTTTTCAAGTGACTGATTATAGGACTAAGAATGACAAGGAAGAACTATTGTTAGACAGCAATTGAAAAACTGGGGTCATATATATATATATATATATCCTACAGAATTATTAATGCTTGTTTCTTAGAAAATAATCTACCTTAACTTAAAATAACAAGGGCATTTTGCTTGAGAAGAATATATGTCACATTTGAACTGAACAAAGTTATCTTTGTCTGCCTTTTATCGTGCTGCTTCTTAATAAGCTAGTTCCTTCTATCATTCTATATGTTAAGACAATTGTTCATGTTTGCCTTTTATGTTGTTTCTTTAACCAATAATTTTCCACAGTTAGGAGTTAGGTAACTGTGATTCCACTTATAAAAACTGTTCATATTCAATGGCTAACAATTTTTTGTAGTCCCAGAAAACATTTATACCTTCTCAACTATCATTACCAACTTGTGCATGCAATCATGTGAACTATCCCGGCCCTACTCCACAAGTGTCAAAGTGTGTGTATTTTCTGGAACTACACACTGGTAAAAATGTTAGTTTTTCAAAATACAGTGACATGAAAAGCATTATTAAAAAGCTATTAAATATTGATTTTAAGATAGATATGATGGACTTATTTTTAAATGATTCAAAATTATTATTATAACCTATTCTGGAAGGTATATTTGTACATGCATGCAGCATTATAAAATTTATAGCCTATATTTATAGCTGTATTAAGTTGTTTATTTTGCATGAAATAAAATCATTAGTTGTGTTATA
The DNA here is from genome assembly GCA_964019055.1 of Anthopleura xanthogrammica. Lineage (NCBI taxonomy): Eukaryota > Metazoa > Cnidaria > Anthozoa > Actiniaria > Actiniidae > Anthopleura > Anthopleura xanthogrammica. The sequence continues at coordinate 9,217,057 of OZ025214.1, read as the reverse complement.
GTCAAAACTTCTGATAATGATGATCTTGGCTTTAACTGCGCATCAGTGTTATTTCATAAAACTTAATAACAACTAGAATAAAAGCTTCATCTCTTCCCTGCATAATATCAGAAAAACATTCCTCAAAACTTGGTTGTAAACTCTTAAACATGTATTCTCTGGATTCCAATAAATCTTCTCTAGTTGATAATGGATCATAACCTACATACAGAAGCATCTCTTGTTAGAACACCACCTCTCTCTTCATACATCCTGATTACTTCTGCTGTAGTAGGAATTTGATGTTCAGCAAGTTTCACAGCTCTGTCTGTCTGTTGCATTCTTTCATAAGGTACACAACCATTTGGCCCTAAATTAAAACAGTGCACACTTTATTTCATGAGTTAATCCTAGCTGTTAATCTCAAAGAGCAAAAATTTAATAATAAACCCCTATGCACTGCTGTAGCAAAGTTGTGAAAAACCTATGCAGATTGTTTTTTAGTACAAAAGAAGTCCTATTTAACTTTTGAAAATATGATATATTTGGTCTTTTCAGCATTCAAATTGATATTTAGAGCAAAAATGGATAATCCAATCTCTTTCGAACCAATTTTAACTTCGGTTCGATTTTGTTAGAATTACATACATTTATTTCCAAAATATAATAGTGTTTTAAATTGCTGCCCGGCCAGGTGGAATTTGACTCATTTTTCTTTCCCCAGGGTAGGAAATGTTATCAAAAATTATGGAAAAAATACACCTCACAATATGCTCGATGCTCGAACCCCCCCCCCCCCCCCACCCAACCCCAATCTCCTATTGGGCTTAACATGATACACGTATCTATTATTTATATCTTTTATATTGTAATTTCATTTGTTTTTGTAATAAGATTGTCATTATTATATTAAACTCACAAATATACAAATACATACATATACATTTTTTTAAATTTAATTGTTAACATTGCAATTCAGTTTTTCCAACTGCAAAAGAGTTCAATAAATAACTTTTTTTATTATATCCACTTTGAAATCACTAGCAAATCCTGTAATCTGATTGGCTCTCAGTAGATTGATTCAAGCACGAATCGCACTATTTTGAGTCCGAATCGCACTATTTTGAGTCCGAATCGCATCTTTTTGTCAGCCAATCACAATGCAACACTAGAAAAGGTAACCAATCAGATTACAGTATTGTATGTAATCAGCCAATCAGATTACAGCAAATAAGGAACATAAAATGTAGCTTTTTTCAAGTTTGACTGGAATTTTTTGTTACAAAAAGAAACAAAATACCGGCTATTTGTGAATAAATACTTTTGTATTTATCACAAATTTAGTGTCTATCTAGTATGATTTCAAAATGGATATAATAAAGTGATAATTGAACTTCGTGTCGTGCAATTTTGGTCTGATATCAAACTTGCGATTACAAATCACACTCCCGCTACGCGGTCGTGTGATTTTGTTATCGCGCGTTTGATATCAGACCAAATTGCACTCCACTTAGTTCAATTACCATTATTAATTAATTAAAATTAGTGCTTACAAGGTATGGAGTGATGATTCCAAGACAATACAAAATTTCGAGTTCCTACATTGGCAGTATGTAAAGTTACCCAAGAAATAGCAAACACGGCCACTGGATTCTCTGTATCTAAACAATCGCTTTCCATGAGTGTTCGGATTGCTTTTTTAATAGGATAGTTTATTCTTCAGGCCACAATCGCTCGGCTCGATGATTTATAACTGACGTAGTTTGTCTCCATGGTAGCCTTTCGCGGTCACCTCTTTTGCTTTTCAAAAGTTCTTGTTCAAAAATGCAAAGGCAAAATTCTGATCCATGATCGACCCTGAGCTGATCGAATAACCCATAACGAATAAGAGCAGGTCTGTATAAGCACTCGTAGATTAAGATAGGATTTTTTTTGGGCAAGGTTATAAAACCAGTTATAAATCTTGAACATCCGTCGATCATATGAACGTGCCTAACGTATGCTATTTTTTCGTTCTGATCCATGTGTACCTTGCACCCAAAATAAGGTGAACAATATGGGATTGGATTTGTCCTTTCAATGAGATCCCTCGATCTTGCTTCATAAGCCGTAGGATCTATCTGACGGAAAGCTTGTGCAATTCGCCTTTAAATTTGACTTACTGAAGTAGAACTACCACGAGCTGCTAAAAGGTGACGTACACTCCCCTGCATCATCCGTCTGCCATACGTATGACCATACTGTAAATAAAATATATGACATTACCAAAATATATAACCAAAGGTTGCAAAAGCAGTACTTGATACTTTTAGCTTACCTGGCTGATTTGATCCCCAACGAGCTTTAGAAGTTCATCTTTGGATATATATTTTCTTATACTTCTTTCACTGCAGTATCGTCTTATTGACCGTCTACTCAATCCACGAACATCAGGAAAAATATCTTTGAGTGCACGGCTAATGTCTCCGTGGCTTTCATTACTCTCTAAGATTAAATAGCGAATGTATTCCTCGTCAAGCCTCTCTCTAAGTTCCGCCATCTTTGTTTATATCGTTACTTACGAGCCGGCAAATTCGTGTCACAGCGGATTCCCTCAAACTCTGGAATTTTGAAATTCCCAAATCAAAAACTATGGTGCCGGAAACCTTAAATTATAAAACTAAGATTTTAGAAGTTTGGAATGGCCACATATAGCACTTATTCAAAACCCCATTTTTTTTCGCCAAAAAGTCGTGTTTTTATCTCAAGAGCTATTTTCATGAGCAAAAAGTGGTGGTTTCAGCAAACAGGTCACGCCGTCAGCGAAAAACCTCGTTTTGAGAGCCAAAATGGCATTTTTTACTTTTTTGGGCTAAAAAGCTTTTTTTTCAGCAAAACAGTGTTTTGGACACCTAAAATGTGCTTTTCTCGGCCAAAATGTGTGTTTACCAGTGTAAACGTCGTGTTTTGAGCAAAAGAAAATTCTCAGGAAATTTCAAATTTTCTCAGCAAAAAACACCTTTTTTCACCAAAAAGCACCTTTTCTCAGCCAAAACCCCATTGTTTTTCGCCAAAAAGTCGTGTTTATATCTCGAGAGGTATTTTCATGAGCAAAGAGTGGTGGTTTCAGGAAACAGGTCACGCCGTCAGCGAAAAACCTGGTTTTGAGAGCCAAAATGGCCATTTTTCAGTTTTTTGGACTAAAAAGGTTTTTTTTCAGCAAAACAGTGTTTTGGACACCCAAAATGTGCTTTTCCCGGCCAAAATGTTCGTTTAGCAGTGAAAACGTCGTGTTTTGAGCAAAAACAAATTCTCAGCAAATTTCAAATTTTCTCAGCAAAAAACACCTTTTTTGACCGAAAAGCACCTTTTCTCAGCCAAAACCCCATTTTTTTCGCCAAAAAGTCGTGTTTTTATCTCAAGAGGTATTTTCATGAGCAAAAAGTGGTGGTTTCAGCAAACAGGTCACGCCGTCAGCGAAAAACCTGGTTTTGAGAGCCAAAATGGCCATTTTTCAGTTTTTTGGACTAAAAAGGTTTTTTTTCAGCAAAACAGTGTTTTGGACACCCAAAATGTGCTTTTCCCGGCCAAAATGTTCGTTTAGCAGTGAAAACGTCGTGTTTTGAGCAAAAGAAAATTCTCAGCAAATTTCAAATTTTCTCAGCAAAAAACACCTTTTTTGACCGAAAAGCACCTTTTCTCAGCCAAAACCCCATTTTTTTCGCCAAAAAGTCGTGTTTTTATCTCAAGAGGTATTTTCATGAGCAAAAAGTGGTGGTTTCAGGAAACAGGATACGCCGTCAGCGAAAAACCTGGTTTTGAGAGCCAAAATGGCCATTTTTCAGTTTTTTGGGCTAAAAAGCTTTTTTTTCCAGCAAAACCACGGTAGGCTTTCAGCCATTTGAAATCCGCTCTTTAAATTCCGCCGAGCCCGCGTTAAGTATGCGGTTATTCCGCTAAGTTTAGTTGTCAAAATCCAAGATGGCGGCTCTCGCTTATGATAAGGTTTATAATGCATTGGTGGAATTCGAGCAAGAAAGTGATATCTGGGACAGGAAAGAAACATTAGAAATCAAAAGAGAACTCTTAGAACTTACTAGAGCCGTTCTTAAGAAATATACTCTGGAATGTGAGAAAAAAGCGAAGTATTTTTTGGCCCAACCTTCGAAAATACTTACTCGGGAACTGAGACAGTGGAACACAACGGCTTTGAGGAGGATGAGTGGAAAGCCAAATGGAAGAAACCCTTGGAAGATTTCATTTTCGAGAAACCTACCATTTGAGGTGTTTGATGTTTGATGAGTAAGATGTGAGAGGCTGACAGATTCAGTAATAGAAACGAAAAGAAGATGCAAAATGACATTCACCTCTGATGAAAAAATACATGCCCTGATGCAGCATGCCAAGCTGGTACCTACTGTGGAATCACCACGCTCTATGTGCAAGCTAATCAAAAACAAAGATGATGTAGCTCTCAACTGTAGACAAGACCGTCCATTTCAAATCATTTATTCGTTTACGAAGGAATTGATTTCAATTTCTTTTTATTATGGTGTGTGGAATGAATATGGCATCCCTCAGCATATATAATTTTCTTTACTTTTGTTGTGAAAGTTAACATCTAGCTATAATTTTCCTTCCCCTTGATAATTTGCTTAAAGACATTTTCTTACTGTATTTGTGAACGTTGACCCAGTGATGGATATTTAAATTTTGTAATTCTGCTCTGATTTTCATGATTGTATGTTGGGTATAAATAATCTTTCATATATTTGTTGGTCAATTTATATATTTTGTATTTTGAAGTAAAAGACACGAGAGAAAAAGAGCAAACTGAGATGCTATTATTTAATAGGGCCCTTTAATATATACAATAGGCAAAATGTAGTTACATCAGATCAAAGAAAAAATTTACCTTCCCTTACACAAGTGTAATCTAAACTATTTATGCACTTGTGATCTAATGTCCATCCAATACCCCGCGATATCCCTGCTAATGCCCCGTATTCCCCGGGTTGTTAGGGGTGGGGGATTCCACTGACTAGTGCATTACACTATTACTACTCCCCAGGGATTGGTTACCCCAGCTTGTAATATATCTAATCTAGTCTAAACTATCTACAATATCACTACTCCCCAGGGATTGGTTACCCCAGCTTGTAGTATATCTAATCTGGTCTAAACTATCTACACTATCACTACTCCCCAGGGATTGGTTACCCCAGCTCGTAGTATATCTAATCTAGTCTAAACTATCTACACTAGAGTGACTTTCATATGACCGTGAAAGAATAGTCAAACAAATACTTGAAAATAATAAACTTTAAACCAATGATTTTCTTTTGTCTTTATCAACTAGTACAAACTAAATGGTCTATATTCTTTCACAGTCATATGAAAATCACTCTATCACTACTCCCTAGGGATTGGTAACCCTGGGCTGGTATATCTAAAATATCTAAATTAAACTACCCTTTTTTTGTATCTAAGTTCTCTATCTTAACTTATACTTATCTGTTCATTATACTAGAATGATTATACTTGGCTAGTGAAATAGAGACAAATGTTCTTTATCTTATTAGTCATGAAAAAAGAAGAGGCCCAGGTATTTGCCTATTTCATTGGCAAAAATAATCATTCTAATAAACTACTTACTATGTTTACAAACAAATAACACAAAGCTTCATCAGAAATACTTTTTTTTCTTTTTTTTTTTATTCTTTCACTATGGGTAAGATAAATGGTTTAAAAAGTGTACAGAAATGTACATTGTAAGCAGCAAAATGCCTTCAAAGAATATGTAAGTAGTTATTCAGTAACACTAAGAAGTTGACAAATTTGCAGATCTAACTTGCACTGCTCAGCACTTCTTGAGATTGCCCCCCTCAAAGCATGAGCGCAAAACAGACAATTTTGTTGAACAGTCTGTTTTGGCAAGCCACAGTAGCAATATTCATTGCTTTCCGTGCAGTACTTTGGGACATAGCTAACATCTGTGTGCTTATACATACTAGCAAGTGGATCATTTTCCCTGAGATAAAATGTGCTAATATGATCATGTCTGAAGACAAGACCCCATCGGTTAGATGGCAAAGAATGCTCTGCATATTTTTTTTTATTTTAATATGCTTTGCCTCCCTCCCTTGCATAGTGTTTATACCCAATCCCAAGTTGAATTTTCTCTTTATGATTTCTGCATGGTATGGAATAGCATGACCAATAGTCCATACAGTAGGTGTTACAGAGTTTAGGAACATTGAGCAAGCATTGTAATACATAGTACAAACTTTTTTCAAATCAGCTACATAACTTGGGGTGGGAGTTTGTCTGGAGAACAATGAAACTGCATCCCTAAGGTTCAAGCCCACAAATGCCAGTGCATGGAGTTTCAAAAGAACCCTTTGGATTAAATCGGGGTGATTTGCAACAGCTTCAATAATGAACATAAAGTTATGACAGAAAAGTCTGCTTTCATTCCCTGTGAACATGTAATCAAAGGATTTGCTATAGCCATTTTGAAACCACCTCTTCAGTTTAGTATATAACAGGTTACATTTGACCTTATTTTTAATTGCATTCATATAAATAAGAAAAGGACAATCTTCTTTCAGGTCTGTTATATCATTTATACCTATATAGGTATATTTGAAAAATCTAGCACTGTGTTTAAAAGATGTTTGTTGAAATGTTGCCATGCATTATTACAATTATGTAATGGCTCTGCAAAAGCCTTATTTACTAGTCTGCCTAAAATTGGGATATTTTCTTGGCGTGACTCTTTGTCTCTGATAAACTGTAACACTTTGTTCCGTTTAGTCGAATCAGCCAACTTGCTCTGGTCTAACTCCTCTTTGAATTCTCTTACACTATTTGCTACATTTATCCTATTATTATACCTCCATGGCCTCCAAGTATCTTCAGGACTAGTTCCTAGAGAGTTTCCTAGTTTGCCCTTGTTTTCATCATTTACATTAGCAAAGGATGAGAAATAATAGGCTGCATTATTCAGTTCACCGCTATAAAATGCTAGCCACTTCATATCAGATGGCAACAGCTCAAAAGAAAAAGTAACTGTTGTATTCTCAAAAGTGTAGACCTTTGCCTCAATTGTAGTGATTTCACTGACTACGTGTGAGGCATATCTGACCATTGCAATATGATCTTCCTTGCAGTTGGCACCACAAAGTAGGAAGTTGTCATTACAAGAAGCAACACGGTTACCTACATTTAAAAAACTAACAAGCCAAGCTGTTGCCTCTGATTCCTTGCCAAAAGGTGCACCGTCAGCACCAATAGCAACTTTAAAAGAACCCTTTTGTTCTCCAAACCAATTAAGAAGTGAACTTTCTGGTTTGAAAACATTTTTCTCAATAGTAAGATACATCCTTGCCATTCTTATAACTAGATCTTCAAGGTCTCTGTACTTTCCATCAACCTGATTGTTACACCCAAGTTGTGGCAAAAAAACAGACATATCATTTAATTCTCCTATGTCTAGATTATTAACATAGCTCATCAACTTCAACAAAATCTTTGGAATAGCTACACCATCCATAAATTGAATAGCACTCTTACTAATCAAGTTTTTGTTATTTGAACTATTAGTAAGCAGGGTAGAAGCACTCCTTATTTGCTTGTATTTATTCTTGCTAATTAACCCACCACTGTATAATACATTCAAGCTACGGGCAGCATTTCTGTCACTCTTCTCAAACTGTTTGATATTCTTTTTTACAAATGCTGGTAATGATTTCTTAATTTTAGGTGTTTTTTCTAAATATGATGATAATTGCTGAGGTGAAGCATTTGCCATTACTGTGCACCACATACCATCTAATGCTGGCTTTTTATTTTGTTCAGTTGCCCCATGAATTACTGATGCACACTCAAGAGTTTCTAAAATTCTCTCTTCTGACCGTCTTTCGAGCAAATCTAATTTTCCAGCATCATTTATCTCAGATGGCTTGTGTTGCCTAGTATTTTTCTTTTTTAAAGTCAAATACTTAATGACAGTGCAAGACCTTTTTACTTGAAGTTGACTCTTCAATTGTTTGATCTGCAAATATAATCAAATTAACATTCATGAGTTAACCCACTCAATCTCTTATTATAAGCTTATGTAGCAGGTAGTCAGATGCACATGTGTGAAATTATAGAATTATGTGATTAGAGAGGAAAAGAATCTAACAACGAATGAAAAATATCTACAGTTTGTGCGGTAGTAGATGCTAGTTTATTAGTCAAACTTTACCTTATCTTAAAGTCTCCGAACTTGTACACATTTTCCTTTAAGCTGGTCTTTCAGTATCTTGAACTCTTTCACCTTCTTGTTGTGGGCATTCACATCAAATCGTGGATTTGTTTTCTTGAGGCCCATCAGCCCTCACCAAAAAGTCAGCTCCAACAAGGGTTATTTTGAAAATCCATGAACTTTCATTTGTGGGTTTGAATCTTACGGAACTCAAGAACAATCAAAGAAAAAAAAATGACTATAAAAAGATCAATAACCAGAATGATTTCAAAAAACACAACATTATTGGTCAAGGGCTACGAATGAATCAGTCCAAGCAATGTCTTACTATGAAGAAGAATGTTGAATAAAAAGTTTAAGAGGGGATGTCAGCAAAAATTGAGAAATTAAGCGAGACTTACCTGGAAGTTGAAGCTTGATTGAGATTCTACCTTGTCACCATGGCAATAAGGGATTACATGAGATAGCATTGCGCCTGCGCGGACTCATTATTTAAATTAACTCACTGCATGCATTAAGACCCTGACAGTACAGGGAGGGGGATATGGGTGGGCATGTAATCCCTTATTGCCATGGTGACAAGGTAGAGTCTCAATCAAGCTTCAACTTCCAGGTAAGTCTCGCTTAATTTCTCAATTCTACCTTGTCACCGCAATAAGGGATCACATGAGATTTCAAAGCAATGCATGCAGGAAAATGACACCTTGTCAGAACACAACAACTGTAACTTTATTAATTCCTGACAATGTGTAACTTTACAGAGTTTCGAGAACTCCTAGAGCAAAGGACTTTGTGTTGACAGTTTTGTTATAATATTTGGCAAACACACAGTCATTGTTCCATCCAGCTGATTCTAGTATGTTTTCCAGAGGGACCGATTTAAGCTTAGCTGCTGAGGTTGATGCTGCTCTGGTACTGTGTGGTTTAAATTTGGTAGTGTCAATTCCAGCAAGTTCCATGACTGTCTTCACCCACCGGCTAACGGTGTCACGAGATATTGGCTTGAAAGGTTTAATGTAACTCAAGAGTAATTGAGAATTCTGTCCTCTAATGGGTTTTGTCCTACGGATATACTCTCGTAGCAATGTAACGATACAAAGTCGCTCATCAACGGTATAGCTTTCAAACTTGATAATGGGCTGTCTAGTTCCAGCTTTAGATTGTTTCACAACATTGGTAATAGTAAATGTAACTGATGAGGCATTCTCTGTCATAGATTTTAGATCTAGGTAATGGATTGATTGTCCCCTTTGTCCAGTTAATAATGAGGCTAACATTTCTAGCTTGAGGGTTAAATCCTTAAGTGATAGACTGGATGCTGGATGTTTGGTAGCCAGGAACTGCAACACTGCTTTCACATCCCAAGTCTCTGTATATCTAGGTAGAGTAGGTCTCATTTCATAGACACCTTTTAGGAATCTAATGACCAACGGTTGAGCGCCAAATGAAACATTGTTTATGGGCATTATGACACAAGACAAGGCTGAGCGTGCTGTATTCACTGCACTGTATCCTAAGCCTCTATTAACAAGTTGTAGCAGAAAATCCAAAGCTTGTCCTAAAGAGGGATTAGAGGGATCAATGTTCCTTTTACTGCAATAAACTGTCCATTCCCTGATGTATGTCCTGTACTGCTTGGTTGTTCCTGGTCGCCAGGATTTGAGAATAATGTCTGTTGCCTCTCCAGAAACTCCCTGTTCTTGGATAGCTGTCCTGATAATTTGCATACAATCAGGTGCAACCTGGTCCAAAGTGGATGGACTAGTTCTGTTTTGACAGGGTTCTGTATCAGATTGTCTCTTATTGGTAATAGTCTTGGGTAGTCTGTTATCAGTTGCATTAGCTTGGGATACCATGGTTGTGTTGACCAGTTGGGGATGACCAGAATTCCCTCTGCTTTCTCCTCCTCTATCTTCTTTAGGCACTTTAGGATCAGACTGAAAGGGGGAAAAGCATAAAACTTTAAGTTGTGCCATGACATGGTAAATGCGTCAACATATGATGCCCCTGGGTCGGGCTTCCAGGATGCATAACATGGTAGCTGAGCATTAAGCCTGGAAGCAAATAGATCTATTTCAAAGGGGCCCCCAACACTGTTCTATATCTAAGAAAATATCTTTCCTTAGCATCAATTCAGTGTTTTCATTGAAGTGTCGAGAGGCTGTATCAGCCTCAGTGTTATCTTTACCAGGCAGGTAAGCAGCACTTAACCACAGTTCTCGTTCAATGCACCAATCCCAGATTTCTCTGGATAGTGCATCACATAAGTCTGACACCATGCCACCCATTTCATTAAGGTAGGCAACTGTTGTTGTATTGTCAGACTGAACTCGGATGTGCTTCTTATTTCTGTCTCTGCAAAAACTTTTGAGTGCTAGAAATACTGCCAGCATTTCTAGATAGTTAATGTGGAACCTGGTTTCAGGGATAGACCATTGTCCCCCAATGGATTGGCCATTAAGAACAGCACCCCAACCCATTCTGGAGGCGTCTGTTGTTATAAGAATATCGGGGTTGCCATGACCGGCCGCTTTAAATGCACAATCAATATTGTTAATCCACCAACGGATGTCAGTAATAGATTTTGGGGAAAGTTTTAGTTTTGCCAGATAGTTCCCCTTGTTATGTCTCAGTGCTATTGACTTGTCCCGCTCAAGACTCCTATAATGGAGGGGCCCATATTTAACTGCAGGAAAATTTGACACCATTGTCCCAATCAGTTGTACTAATTCCTGTGCTGTTACAGCTGATTTATTCAGCAAGGCATTGCAGGCCAGTTTAAGTTTTCTTTTCTTTTCTTGGGTAGGTTCAACAATCATTTCCACTGAATCAAGTGTGAACCCTAAAAATTTAATTTTCTGAACTGGGTTTAAGATTGACTTCTCAGGGTGGATAATAAATCCCAAGCTAGATACTAGGGCAGCGGTATCTGCAATATTATTTGCACATTCCTCATATGTGTCCCCCTGTAGGTAAATATCGTCAATATACCCAACATTCACATAGCCCTTTCTCCTTAAACTAGCGAGAACTGGTTTCATGACTTTTGTGAAACACCTAGGTGCACAGGACAGTCCCTGTGGCATGCAAGTAAACTGCAGCAACTTTCCTTTGAATGTGAATTTCAAGTATTTCTGTTGAGATTCGTCAACAGGTATGCAGTAGGTATGTAGTGCCGGTTCTAGGTCTGCGGCTCACTCCTCCCAGTCAAAAGAACACATCTCCAAAAATCACGCCTAACAGTTTTTTACACGGGCACGGCCTCGCCACAAACACCCCCCACTCTTCCCCCTCTCCAACATCACATCTGCCCAAATCACGCCTAAAATTTTTATACACAGGCACGGCCTTGCCGCATATTCCCCCTCACCCCTCCCCCTCGCCGGTTCCGAGCCTGCGGCTCACCCCTCCCAGTCAAAAGAACACATCTCCAAAAATCACGCCTAAGAGTTCCTTACACAGACACGGTCTCGCCGCACATTTCCCCCCACCCTTCCCTCTCCCTCCAACAACACGCCTAAACCCCCTAATCCCCCAACACGACCCCTCACGCCTTCCCTCTCCCTCCAACATCACACCTAAATCAGAGTGATTCTCCTTCTTTTCCCCAAGTTGCGCTCAAGGGGCTTCTCTGAACTCTAGAGATCACACCTGAGTCAGAGTAAGACTTTAAGTGAAAGAACACTTTTTCAGAGGGGGCTAGTCTGGACTAGATCTGAACCCTACGCGCGCAAGAAATGAGGGAAGGCGTGAGCTATTTTGGGGGAGGAGAGTGGAATGGGAGAAAAGAAGAAGAAAAAGAAAAGAAAAGAAAATAAACTAAATAAAAGTGCTTTAATAAAGATGCAAATACATAACAAAGAAAAAATGCGAAAAAAGAATAAGAAAGGTCGTCAGAGAGAAGTCAAGGAGGAAGAAGAGATCCACATCACTGAAAAAGCGCTCGAACAGGTCATGAGAGCGTTCCGCAATTCCATGACCGCATCGCCTCAAGTGATCGAAACCCCTCCAACGCCACCATCACGAAATTATCCCCAAGTGATCGAAACCCCTCCAACGCCACCATCACGAAATTATCCCCAAGTGATCGAAACCTCTCCGGAAAAAGAACCTCCACTGATCGAAACCCCTCCAAGAGAAGAATCTCCACTAATCGAGACCTCTCCGGAAAAAGAATCTCCCTCGCCCCTCCCACCAAAGAAAAAAGACCATTCCTTCCTAAAGAACAACTGGGAGAACAGGAAATGCGTCGTATCCACGAACCTACTTACCGAAGAAAAGAGCTACTTTCGGAGCATGTACGCAACAGGTAAGCGCTTAGGAATAAACCCAGGCCTCATAATCGCCTGTTGTGAGGGAAAACCTTCTGCAAAGACCGGAAAGTCAAAGATCGATGGTCAAAAATATGCGTTCGCTTACTTCAAAGAAGAGGAGTTACCCGAGGGGTGCGCGTTATTAAAGGCTAAGTAACGTAAGATATCAAAGAAGGACTTTGACATCTAATACGCTTAAGAATATCTAGTCTATCATAAAGAGAACAAGAGAAGAAAGGAAAAATGTCACTAACAAGACCAAGGCTAACAAGTATGATAGATTATGATGCAAGTAACCTACGATTCTCTAAACCAATACAAAAAGAAGTGCTAGGAAAGAAGATAAAGTACAAGATAATCGAGATAAACACAAAGTACGACGGCAAGGAAACACAAGGAAAGCTAATAGTACCATCTGGGTGGGTATTCTCGTTCGGTCCTTCGGAAAGTTTATTCGAGGGATCAAGGAAGGACTATAGCCTACCACTATGCATATGGGATCGCGAAGGACCAACCGAAGACCAGAAAAAGTGGATAAGATCCTTCGACAAGGTCGTAGATATGTGCATCGAAGCCGTACTACACTACAAGGAAGAACTTGGACTAATAGAACTAACTAGATCGGACCTAAAAAAGATCAAGGGCGGACTAAATCCCTTATACTGGAAACTAGAACGGGTAACAGGAGAAGATGGGAACGTTAGGTTAGAAAAAGTAGCGGGAAAAGGGCCCACGTTATACCCAAAAATACCAACAAACAGGGCTACGGGTAGGCTAGGAGGAAGATTTTACGACGCGCCCGGAAAAAGGATAGATCCAGAAGAACTTATTGGTAAGAAAATGGAGGTAGACGCTGCGTTACACATCAGTAACATTTACGTAGGATCTTCAGGTAAAGTAACCTTAGTCATAAGAGTATGGGAAGTAAACATCAAAGATCCTAAGGAGTACGAGAGACTACTAAAGCCAATTCCAGAAATAGAGGAGTCAGATTCAGATGAAGAATATCCCTCTACCTAAACAACATCCATCCAACTCCCAGCGATACGACGGCAATTACCGCTAAGTTCACTTCATGTGAACTATCACCAGTAGGCTTAAGATTCCTCTTAGGACTCTTAACATCGTTACTGGTCTTCCCTTTCTTCTCCTCTTTCTTCTCCTCTTTCTCCTCGTGCTTAAAGTCTTTCTCCTCGTGCTTAAAGTCCTTCTCCTCATGCTTAAAGTCATTCTCCTCGTGCTCAAAGTCCTTCCCACTCTTATCCTTATTCTTATGACTAGTAGCCTCCTCCATCTCCTTCTTCTCCCTCAAGTAACGCTCTTTCGCGGTCTCCTTATTAACCTCATTTGCGCCAAACTTCATCCAAGTATGTACTTTCCTGAGCTTATCGTTGTACCCCGCCACGAGGTCTTCATTTATGATAAGCCTACTTGGCATCAACCAACAACCAGGAGTCAATGCATAATCCAACGTCGCGTTTGAATCATTAACAGCAGTCTGATATCTCCGAATTCCGTCACTAACGCTGTCTAGAATGATACTGCTTTCTAGGATCCGTAAGAAAACCAGCTGTGTTTCCAATGAAGAACCACTTCCTTCTTCGTCATAAATCGGAGAATACGTCCTAACCTGAGCCCCAAGAATGCAATAGACGAACGCCTCGATGCTACGATTGATCCTAACCAGGTTCTTTATCCCCAAGCCCTTTGCAGCAAAAAACGGTCTCCAGGGCATCCTCTCTGTGCTCCTTACCCAATAAATTTCACCATGTGGGGTTTCTGGAAACGCATACTTATATTCAAAGTAATTCAACCCAGGTTGCTTGATATAGAGACCTTTCCTTCCCCATATGTATACTTCCCCAAGACCATTAGACGCCCCCTCCTTATTCCTAAAGTCCGGGTTTTTCGGTAGCTCGAACTCATCCATCAGGGCTTCCCACTTAATCTCGTTGTAACCATTATCCATCCTATTAAACGCTTCATCCCTGGGAAGCGGACACTCTAACTCGTACAATATCCTACGTATCGTAAAATACACGTGGAATCGGAAAAAGGGAATCTCCTTCATCATATCGAGTCCGACCCCACAGCCCTTAGTAGCGGCCCAAACAGCAAAGTTTAACTGTTGAGGCCAATACTTCATCTGGGGACCCGCCGCCCAGGCACGACATTCCTTATCGTGGAGGTGCGTTATTAGCGTGTGCTCAAAGAGGTTATAAACTTTTGTCATGAAGAAGAATTTCGGATCAACAGGGATCTTAAGATCGGTTATTAGATCGGAAAAGCCCCCCTCGGGCTTGTTGTCGTAAAAGGGGTATGTCTCTCCAGTTCTCGTGAGGTTCTTGGGAAAGTTGGGTTTTGGTCTTTTAATCTTTGGCTTGGGTTTTGTGAGCTTGGGAAGGGGGTTGGGGTTAGGAATGGGGGGAACGTATGGGGAAGATGTGGGGTCCTTGGATGGGGAATGCGTGAGGTTAGGAGGTGGTAGGTGGTAAATGGATTTGTCTGTGGGAAATTCCTTGATGGAATGACCTATCCATGGAGGGTCACCTCCAATATCGTTACCAAATACATCGTACATCTTTCTTCTTTTATATGATGTATTTCTTTCCCATTAAACCTCTATTCTATCCTCCTGATGAGTCCTATACTCAAAACCCCCTACTCGTAACGCTACTTCCTTGGTTGTGTAAGTTGTTGAATGAATTCCTCTTTCACCTCCTTCCTTAAACCCTCGATGTCGAATACTTTTTTTTGCAAGAATTCTTCATTCTTCTTCATCCTAATCTCTCCCCTAAGTTGCTCGTACTTCCGCATTTCACCAAGAATAAGAGTAAATTCTTCCTCACTAATCCTGTTATCCTTCAAAGCTTTCGAGACAATATCGTTAATACTATTAAGCTTAGAACGAATGAGCTGAACCGTCTTCTCGTGCTTACTTACTTTCACAGTGAGCTTCTTAACAGTCATTCCGCACAAAGCAGAAACAACCCCCATAAAACCCCCCACCGCGGACAGTGGTATTCCTATTGCCAATCCGGGGCCCGTAAGTGACGTACCAATGCCTCCCATCGTAAACAAGACAGAAAGACTTCCCGAGGTCATTGAGAAAGTATGGAAAAACAACCTCCATCGCGAATATTTCTTTCGCACTTTTTCGTATCGATCGCGCTCACTTTCTAACTTCGTGAGTACAGAATCTACCTTATGTAGTCTAAAATCCTCGCCATCAGTGAATTCTGGAGCTGTTGGATAGAGTCCTGTTGTTCTTTTAATATCGTTATCCACCATTCTTTTCTATATTACGTTACTATTCTTATGTGATTTCTACTGCAATCGTCATTGGATATATCCCATCAGAGATGATCTTATTATCAGCATCCGTGACCCAAAATCTGATACTACTGATCTTTTCTCCCAAAATGGGGGTAGTGGGGGTATTGTTGAAGACATGTGATACGTTCTCGCCGAGATCTCCCGCGCCTATCGTGGAAAGCATCTGGGAAGGAGCGAATGTCTCGTATGATAACGAGTCACGTTGTTCGTTGATTAGGGTATGAAAGGAATTCACGAGGCTACAATGAAGACAAAGAACGGTAGGGGATCCCTTAATATTTATCAGGAATGCTTTCCTTTTCTCTCCATCCCAAGGTAGATCCTTAGGTACCCCCAGGAAAGAGGCTAAGTTTGGACTTAGGGTCGTGCCCTTCTTGGAGGTACTTACAACCCATTTCTTCTCATCATTTTCTTTCACCTTCAAGGGAAAGCTTTGTTCTCCATCAAGGAAAGATGCGAGGGTATCCGTGTGATAATTCCCCCGAGGAATCCTAAGGCTAACCTTTCCACTAGCAGCATACACGAGTCCTTCTTCCATAAGATCATAGAGTCCATTCTTGAACATGTAACTCAACAACGTCATCTTACTCTTCCTGCTTATGGGATACTCCAACCAAAACGTCTCGTCCGGCTTCCTTAATGTAACGTAAAATCTTGTCATTTATATCCTTTATCCCTATCTCTTATATTCTTATCTTTTCTTCTTCTTATATTCTTTAACCACGTACACGACCACGGCCACGATCAACAACCACGCATTATTAGCCAAAAACCCCAAGACCTTTCCCGCCATATTGAATAGGAACGAAACGATAGAGCCTATCAGCCCAGGTAGCAGTGCCCCCAGCTTTGCGCCTAGATTCTTCAAGCCCCTTCCCATAGCGGATAACCCTGCCTTAAGTTTGGAAAGGATGACTCCGACTACCACGAGGGTAGCTGCTAGTACAGAAGCCACGGTGACTCCCCCTGCTTTTTTGAAGATCTCTTTGATGCGATCTTTCAGGGGAACTTTTTCTTTCATGGCTTCGTTTTCTCTCTCTAGTTGTTCATCCTCTTTCTCTAGCTCTTCTATTCGTTCCGCGTTATCAGGATCGTTCTCCTCTTCCAACCTCTCGATCTCTTCTTCGTTTCGTTCTATGATTCTCTCGTTCCCTTCCACGACCTCAACCCATCGCTTACCCAAAGCTTCCTTCATCGTATCGGGAAAAGTCTCGGGTTCGTCTAAGAAGTATGCCTTAGAGTTCTTTTTTCCCAACTTCAGCGTCACCCTACCAAATTCGTCTTCTCCGACTAGTAGCATCTTAGACTTACCTACTTTTTTCTTAGGATCCCATTCTGGATACAGCTTCTTCACCTCTCCTGCGGCAGACCCCACCCTATCTTCCCTTTCCTTGAGGTTACTCATCTCGAACTCTTCCATCTTCTGTTTGAGCCTACTACGATATGCGCTAGCACCCTCATTCTCTAACCTCTCGTACCCCTCTAATTCTCGATCACTCATGTCCCTTCCTCTCCTCGAAAAGAAGCCCCTAGCCCTTTCCAACCAACTCCTTTCACCTATATCCTCACGCTCTATTAAGGGATCTAAGTCATCGTCATTGATGTCGACGCGCCCATCTTCTCCTAATGGATCAAAGTCTATATCTTCTCTACCTTCTGCCATCTTTTATTTTACTCTAGAAATAGCGTATATTAAGACCAAAATTCCCCCGATCCACAAGAATTTCCTCATGTACTTCTTTTGCTCGTTTGCTTCGTAAGCCCCTCCAAAACCACCATTACGAAGCCTATCAATATATGAGTCATCGTCCTCGCTAGGTAATCTCATACATCTATTTAGATCTTCTTCAGTCACATTGATTGCTCTATTTATAAAGAAGTTCTTAAGTCTCTCGTACTGAGACCCCTTGCTCATGTTCTTACCCCTCAATAACCATTCTCTCTCATTAGCATTGATGGTAACATGTTACATTTCTTCGCGACCTACCATTCTTTATATTACTCTAGTAATAACGTACGTTAAGACCAACATTCCCCCACCCACGAAGATCATCTCGTACTTCTTCTGTTCCTTGCTTGGTCTGTAATAATCTGAGAACTTAGGTTTCTGTTCCTCCTTATCAAAGGACGCAAGGTCTGGATGAGTCTTAGCATAGAGCAAGAAATCTTCATCTGTTTGCTTCATCATCCTTTGTGCTTTCCTTAATTCCTCATATCGTAGCTCCATTGCATCTTTATGCTCTTGCCTCTTCTTTTCCCACTCCCCCATGTCCCTCTGAAACTTCTCCAAGGCTTTATCATGACGAATCTTTTCCTTCATCGCATCTCCTCCCCCACCCGCTATCGCCCTAGCCAAGTAAGACCCTCCTATGAATGCCACTGCGTTAAGTACGGCTCCGAATACCGACGATCCCATTCCAGAAGCTGCACTTGCTCCAGCACCCGCTTCCGCGGTGGCAGCCGCACCTGCTTCTGCTGCACCTGCTACTGCTATTGATGCCATTTTATCTTTCATTGAGAAAGATAAGTGTTTAGATATTTATTGGTAGTTTTTAGATGCTCATGGGTAAAATCTTTTTCTCTTCTAGATAGTGCTTCAAGTACGTGGAACCCGCGAGTACGGCCACCCACTTACCATAATTCGTTAAGCTATTGGATGGATCGTTAATGAATGACTCTTTCGTTATCTTCTTCCCTAGGAAACCTATTCCCGCGGCGATTCCTACGATCACTGCGGATTCCATGATCTTTTTCACGAGGTCATTTTCTACTTTCTTTGCCATGTCCTTTATTTGATTGGGGGGATGTCATTGCTTATATGAATTTTCCTTAAGCTCCTTCCACTCCTTCGCAGGGTTAGAGGCTTAGAGACTTAAACTCCTTCCATTCCTATAATGGGCTTGGGTTTCGTCCTACTTGGAGTTGGAGAAGGCATGGGAGTGTTATCCGCGGGAGTGGGAGTACTTTGGGAAGGCATAGGCGTACTTTGGGAAGGACTACTCTTTCTCCACCTGAAGTATAGATCAGCGGCCGTTAGCCCGAGTCCTATCATCGTTAATACGCTAGTGAAGTCGAGGCCAGGCATCCACGTTCCCCCCGATTCTTCTTCTTCTTCCGGGATAGCTTTCTTTTCCGCAGCTTCCTTTTCCGCAGCTTCCTTTTCTAGCAGTGCCTTCTTAGCTTTCCTATTATATTCCACCAACTTCTTCCCGGCAGCAACCTTCTTAGGATCTTTTTCTCGAACGATCCTTTGTGGTTCTTTCGTAATTTGTTCTTCATCACCACCTCCACCTCCAGCATTTTCTTCTTTTGGCGTTTCCATCTTTATTACTTATCAATAAATGCTTAAGTCTTGCTTAAGTCTTGCTTAATTCTTGTTGGTATTCCCTAACAAGTTGTTCCGCGGGTTCCAAAATTTCCGGAGCTGCGCCAAAGAAATCCATCTTCATGTGCTTTCCAACTTGGAAAAGAAAGTCTGCTAATGCTATGAATCTTCCTCCTTTCAGCGCGAGAAATCCGATGTCGTTGGTTAAACTTTCTCTCAGAAACTTGTCGTTCTCCAAGTCCTTGTTAAGTTCTTTTTTATCATCAATCGGAAGAACCCGTGAGATGACTTCTACTGCTATTCCCTGAAGTACGTTCATTAACCCGTTCGCCATCTTTGCCCCCGTGGCGGTCTGATATCTGTTATAGTATTTCTTAACGTCCTTTTTAGGTAATCTTTTGATATCTCCTAGACCTAGTTTGGCCCCCGTATATTCACTAATCGTTCCTAATGTGGCAAGTATGCAAAGTTGTTCGCGCTTTTCCGCTACCTCTTCGTCATCCTCCTCCTCCTCAGGCTTTGACTTTGGCTTCTTCTTTGGGGGAGTTGTTTCCTTTAGTTCTTCTGTCTTTGAGGGCGTGGATTTATCATCGTATTGTTCCATGATGGATGTCATGTTACTTTATCATCGTCAACATGTACTTAGATCAAGCATTTCTAGATCCAAAACTTCTTCTTCTTCCTTCTCCTTCTCCTTCTCCATCAGGAGTGCGCGCGAGATGATTTCCCCTAGGAATCTATGAGCTACGTTCATGAATCCAGGAAGGGGTACAGCGGATGCACTCGTGGGCTGATACATCTTATGATATTTCTCAACGTCCTTTGCTGGTAACTTTATGATATCTCCTAGATTTAGTTCACGTCCAACGTGTTCGCTAATGGTTCCTAACAAAGCAAGTATGCAAAGTTGTTCCCTTAAGTCTTCCACCTTCTTCTCGAAGCTAGACTTTACTTCTTTTGGAGGGGAATCCATAATAACTTTATCATAATCAAGATACACTTAAGCCTGGCACTTCTACGTAGGATTGATGTGGGTGTATTAAGCAAAGACATATTCTGGAGTACTTTTCCTTCTTTAATATTTTCATCAGGGCGTTCCTCTCTTCGACATCCATGGTCCCTCCGAATTCTTCGAAGAGTAGCTTATTCGCCGATTGACTTGGACTGTAGAAGGATATGATGCACGTAACGTTCTCGCGGAAGGGTTTCGCAATCGAGGTAATCTGCTGAGTTAAGACCCAAATAGAGATCTTATCGTGTCTTCCCGAAAATCCCAGCCTAACGAAGTGATTAGACCTATTTTTTAACTCTTTTGAGAAAGCACAATCATCCAAGATAATCAGAGTCTCCTGCCCCGAGAATATCTTCTTACACATGGAAAGTAGATCACAGATCTCGTTCACATCATCTGCCTTAGGCGACAGGACAATGAATCGAGGATCATCTTTAGCGAAGCCTCGATAAGTAAGATTCTCCACGTAGGTGGGACAGATAAGTACGATGTATTCGAACACGTATCGGAAACTATTCCTTAGCGTATTCACTAGATAATGAGTCTTTCCGCAATTCGTAGGACCTGTTATGATACAGTGAAAGGGAGTCTTATCTTTTAGTTCCTCCATTCTTATTTATTGTATCATAACTATGCTTTAATACTCCTAATCCCTCTCCCCTCTAGGGCATGGGGGCTCTTATCCTCAGGGGGGGGGGGGGGGGTTGGAGCCCCCACGTTAGTACCAGTTTTGCTTGAAACTCCTCTTCTCGAACTCCACCAATCCGTCCGCCACGACGAATAAGTAACAGGTCATTTCCTCATCTTCGCTCCCAGCAGTTCTCTTAATGTACAACTTCACCCCTCCCTTCGTAGCGTCAGAAACGAGCCCACTACCATGGATGCCTCCATCAGGATGAGTCCTCAAATCAATCCACAGGGCAAACTTGTCCTCGTAAAACTCCTTTGGAGTTATGGTATCCGTTAATCCATATCGCATTACAATGGACTCCCAAAAGTCCGTTGGTATCATCCCATCGGAATACAACTTATGGGGCACGCTATTCACGTTGATGTCTACTTTGGTAATATTGGGGTTCGTGAACTTTTCTGAGTCCCTAGCGCAGGCCGTATATGGGTCTATGAATATCAGTAGGATCCCAGTCATGGATCGTAGGGGGAGGTTGATCTGTTCGTTGATCACGGTTGTCTTCTTCTTATTGATGGGAAAACTCTTGTGCATCAATACGTTCTCGTAGTAAAATCCCCTACCATCTTCGTAGGTGCTTAATGCTTCGTCTGCTAGATATTCGCTCGTAATGGTCTCGTACTCTAGTTCTAGATTGGATAAGGTATACTTTGCGTCCTCTTGGGTTGAGGTTACGATCTTCGCGTTTGTGGAAAAGGTAACCTGGAAGAGTAGAGTATCTACTAATCCGTTGGAATAATATACTCCATGAGAGTCGAGAATGGCGTGGGATATGGGGATTCTGTATCGTGTTCCATAGATCGCAGCAAGTGCAACTTCTGCAGAATCATCCTCAGTCTTATCTCCAGCTGCTGTTCTTAGTTTCCGCATGTTTTCCGAGGAGATCCCTTCTCTTAGTCTATTCTTTCGTTCTTCTTTTCTGAGGAATAAGTCGCCGTAAGTTTGATAGAGGTCATATCGAACCAAATCTTCTATTGATCTTCCTCCAAAGGTAACTCTCATCTCTTCGATAAGGTTCTTTCCCAGGTTATTAACCACGGTCTTATTTACGTCAGAGGTGCTCCCATCCTTCAAAGTGAGATCTACCAAGAGTGCCACGCTTCCGGGAACAATGACAACGTTCTCCGGTAACTTGGGTATGTGAACATCCAACGTTCGTCCTGGATCCACTGTGGCTGGACTAAAGCTCACGCGATGAATGTTCTTCTCTGCTTTGAGTCCGTAGGGCTGTTTAAAGGACCTATCTATATCAAGCTTTTCTGGGATTGTTCTTGCCATCTTTCTTATTTATGTAATAATGAGTTACTCTCTTAAATACTATGGAAAGAAGAAAGGGAGTTGCTCTCTTAAATACTATGGAGAAACTCTCCCACGAAAAGAAGCTTTCAAACGTTTATTACTCAACTGAAGGATATTGGAAGGGATATTCCGCGATCTCGAGACTATCCGAAGCAACAGGCATTTCCGAAGAGATCACGAGGAAGTGGCTTATTAAGCAAGCTTTGTGGCAAATATACCTCCCTGCCCCCACGTACATTCCCAGATACCATTGGAACATTTCTGAGCCTGATCAGATCCATCAAGCGGACTTACTCTTTATGCCTCACGATACAGTGAAGAAAAAGACTTATAAGTACGCTCTCGTCGTGGTCGACGTTGCTTCTAGATACGTGGATGCGGAACCTTTGACCGCGAAGTACTCTACGGGAGTATCTGAGGCTTTGGAAAGTATTTATTCTAGGAAATTATATTGGCCTGAAACTTTGATGGTTGATCCAGGAACAGAATTCAAGGGAGCTTTTACGAAACTTATGAAGAAAAGTGATGTAGAAATCCAAAGATCAGATCCTGGAAATCACAGAGCACAATCCCTCGTGGAGCGTGCTAATCGAACGATCGCTGAGCAGCTGTTTAGTCATCAGTATGCACAAGAGATGCTTATGGAAGTTTCTAAGACCCACGTTGGGGACACGAGGTCACGAGAATGGGTGGAACGACTTCCTAACGTGATAAAGTCTATTAACAACGAAGTCAAGAAGATTACTGGGAAGAAAGCAAAGGAGGCACAAAATCTAAAGTCTCTCGAGCTAAAAGATCCCATCTACAAAAGACCCGTGGGATCAAAGGAAAATAGGATCCCTGGAGGGGTTTTTGTTCGATACTTGTATGCCGCTGGGGAAGAGGAGGGAGGTCGACAGCGCGCTACTGACCCCATTTGGTCTATAGAAGTTTACGAGATATCGCGTGCGACCATTACTCCTAATCAACCTGTGCTTTATTATCTTTCTGAAAGTTGGGTAAATCCTTTGACTGATATGGGAAGGCATGGGAGAAAGACTCCCAAGCGTTCTTTCGTTAGAGAAGAGTTACAGGTTATTCCCGAGGACACGGAACTCCCGCCTGATGGTGTTTTGGGCTAAAGATTGTTCATGAGTAGGGTTATACTGCCGGTTCGTCATGTAGTGTCCGTGGGCTAAAGATTGTTCATGTAATGTCCATGAGTTAAAGATTGTTCATGTAGTGACCGTGGGCTAAGGTCGTGAGAGGATCTCCTCGTAAGATTACTCGCTTGTCGTCCTTTGAGGAAAGAGCGATCTTATTGACCTTTTCTGAAGTTATTTCATGTGATCGGCTTCTGAAGACTCTCATTGTTCTCATAACTTCTCCTCCAGTAAATAAGCACTCTTTGTAGTGGTAGAAGCGAATGCTGTTTTCTACGACGCATCTTTTGATTCCCTTGCACTTCTTTTCCTCGTGGAGGCCTTCTATTCCCTGGGGGCCTTCTATTCCCTGGAGGCCTTCTATTCCCTGGGGGGCTTCTGTTCCCTGGGGGGCTTCTGTTCCCTGGGGGGCTTCTGTTCCCTGGGGGGCTTCTGTTCCCTGGGGGGCTTCTGTTCCCTGGGGGGCTTCTGTTCTGAAGGAATAGAGCTTCGCTCTTAGCGTAACGAATTCCGTGACTTGCTTTCCAGCTGTCTCGTCCTTCATCATTCCTCTTACTTTTTTGTTCACTCTCTTCTTTATTCCCGCGTGATCTTTGGGATAATTGCTTGTGTCAAATAACCTCTCGATGTCCCCTTCCATGTCTTTGTAAAGATCGCGCGTCTGGATTTCGTAGATTAGACTATCAGTATCAGTGTAAAGAAGGGTTACTTTGTACTTGTACTTCTCCTTGACGTAGTTATAGTGAAAGTCATACATGAATTTCTTAGATAAGTCTAAGATGGACATTCCTAGGTAAATGGGCTTGTTGTACTCTAAGCGCGTTCTTCTCATGTGAATGGCGGCTAACTTTTCAGAGAAGGATTTGGCTCCAAGGAAGTTCGGCTTACGAGTTAGCTTATTCGCTTGCTTTTTGTTTGTGATTAAGCGTATGTCTCGTCGATTACGAATGTTCTCCATGGTCTTTCCGAAGACGCTGTTGTTCATGAGCTTGAAGAAATCTTTCTCGAAATCGTTCGTCGCCTTGGTTCTTAAGTCCGTATTTAGGTCAATGTACTTCTTTAACCAGGGGGATTCTTGAAAGGAAATTCCTCTATGGACCTTCGTGATTATTAGTCCCTGGCTTTCGTAGAATTTTAGAGTATCGTGATGTACCACGTAGTGTGACTTGTCGTAGAAGTTCGGAATAAGCTTCATTACTCCACTTTTCGCCTTAAGGTGCTCTGGGGCAAGGGGGTAGTCGTTATGGATATTGTGTAGTTGTCGGGGATACTCTAGATCAACGTCTAAGATACAGGGAATTCTTCTCCACTTCCACAGCTTGCTTCGAGTCATCCACGTGAAGCCTTTCGTTGGAAGGGGTTGGGACATTGCCCATCCGTAGAGGTTATTCGCGTCCCAGTAGGGAATGTAAGTGCTTTTTTCCTTAGGATTGTAGTTCTTCAGGTACTTATTATTAGCCTTTGCGTAGCGCTTACTTCCCACAGAGGAAATTCCTCCTCGGATTCCGCTTTCCATCATTAAGATCATGTCTATGTCGCTGAGAAGTTCTAGTCGGACGTTCGTGATTTTTAGCATGGCGTCCCAAGCAAGCCCAGGGGCTGTGTAATA
Source organism: Anthopleura xanthogrammica (assembly GCA_964019055.1). Taxonomy (NCBI): domain Eukaryota; kingdom Metazoa; phylum Cnidaria; class Anthozoa; order Actiniaria; family Actiniidae; genus Anthopleura; species Anthopleura xanthogrammica. The sequence goes on along the minus strand of OZ025214.1, from coordinate 9,192,124 downwards.
CCAAGCGGGATCTAAGTCATAGTATCTTCTACAAACGATTCTGAAGTTCTCGAATACGTCCGCTAGGAGAAGTACGTCCGTTTGGAGATATAGGTCGTGATAGTCTTTCATCGTCTTCATGTCGAAGGTTTTCCATACTTTTTGCGCGTGCTCGTAGTCTTCTTTTGTGATGTCGCTATCGTTAAGATCTGAATGAAAGGCTTCTATTGGGGGTAAGTGGGGTTCCTCTAACTTCGTAAGGGAATCCATGTACTCGTAGGGGTACACTCCTTTTCTCATCAATAAGTTAAGATCTTCGCCTCCATAAAAGGAACTGATGACTTCAAACTGGTCTTTCGTTAGATTGTTGGTAAGGTTGCTCAAGCTGGAGGACATGAACTTGTAGCTGTCGAGGAATCTCGCTTCTAAGTAAAGATCATGGATTTTCCCTTTTTTATCCGAGTAGTGATCTACGATGACTCCCTTACTAAAAGACATGTATTGTTCCTCGTTCTTCGCGATGCACTTAATCTTACCTTTGCTGATTCCTAGGGCTTTTACGAATAGATGGGCGTCGTATCCTGAAAGATTGTGGAAAAAGATGGGAATGAAGTTCGGAAGTTTGTAACGAAGATTACACCTACTATCCGCCGCTCCTCGGAATTTCCCTGTGAGATGATCGTGATCTCTTACTTTGTCGCTTCCTAGCTCTTTCTTACAGATATGGCAGTGCTTTGCTTCTTCGTATTCCTTTCGATCCAGGTCGGTCATTACCAGCTTTTTCTTCTCGGAAAGTTTTTTGTATAAGAAAAGAACATCTTCTTCTATTGATCTCATGAAGTGTTCTCCCAAGTCTTCTTCCTCGCTTTGAGCCGTGTATTTCACGATTTTTGGAGGAAGCGTGTTCTCATTGTACTTGATTACGTAACAGTATCCCGAGGGCTTGTGCTTTTGGCATGATTCTGTAAAAGATCTTTTTGGGTCTGAAGAACAAGAAGCGACTTTTTCCAGAATGCACTCAAAGTCGGCATAGATGACGAAGGGAACTTTCATAGAACGATGGTGGTTCTGGAACTCGAGTGCAGTTCCTTTGGGGGGAACGGTTACTTTTACGGATTTGTGTTGTCCACACCATTCGGAATGGTCTCGGAGAAGGTACTCGTTGGTAAAGGAGTTAAGACATCTTAAGCAGAAGTGTCTCTTATGTTCGTTACTCGATAGTTTGGAGGATAAGAGCCTCGAGATGTTCTTGATCCAACAATAGTGCTTCGTTCTCTCGTTGGAGATTAGTAGTAGAACGATGTTGTGCTCCCTGATCTCCCCTTCGTAGATTCTGAGGGGCTCGAAGTCCTCCTTTTCGTAACCTAAGACACTAATCGCGTAGTCCTTGTTATTTTTCTCGAAGATTTTGATGTCTCGGAGCTCTAGGGGGAAGCGAAGTCCCTCCCAGTTCAGCTTTTCCGCGTTTTCCCTAAGAGTTCGCGTTATCCTCTCAGGATGACTTTTTGCCGTAAATCGGGCAATGGTTACCGCCCACTTAAAGCATTGATCGTCTTCGTTCTGGGGGTTAATGATGGCCTTCTTTGTTACTAATTCTTGAGGAAGGCGAATGAATGTGCTACCTCTTAGGGGTTCGTATTTCGCGAAATGAATGCTTAAGGATACTACTTTCCCAATGGCCCAGCCAGAACCCTCGTTCTGGAATTCGGCGATTCTTTCTAGGATGTCCTCGGAAATTTTCTCGTACAGGGTTAATAAGTTGGTGCTTTTTGTTACTATTTCTGGTACTGTGTGGAAATGTCCTTCACTAGTGACTTCTTGTCCATCATTTCCGATCTTATGGAACTCACAGGTTAAGTAGAACTTAATCTTCGTGGGCTTCTTAGTTATCGAGATGGTCTCTAGGACGCGTTTTTCCTGCTTCTTTAAGAATATCTGGGGGTCTACGTCATCATTACCCCCAAGAATCCTGTGTTCCTTAAGATACGAATCGAATGAGGATTTTTTCGGCGCATTCTCTTTTTCCGATCTACGATAAATAGTCTTTATTCTCTTCTTCAGCTTCGCGATCTTCACCTCAACGCGATTCCTAATCTTGGGGCGAATCATTGGTAATAACCACTCTGAAAAATTTTTTAACTCCTCCTGGATTTTCTTGATGATGCGGGGCTTTGGACTTGAAGTTGGCTTTGTCGGCCTTATTGGAGGGACTAGGGGTATTTTAGTCTCAGGAATAGGGCTGTCTAAAATGTTCTGCATTTTTTCACTTTATTATGGCCTAGATATTCTTTGGAAACAAATTTCTTTTTCCACAGATCTTAAAGTTCTTCTTTAAGATCTTAATTGGCTCTAATTACTAGGGTTAGGCTTATAAGGATAAGGCTGACTCATAAAGTCGGGATCCTTAGGTCGAGAATATTGGTTGTATCGTACGGAACGATAGGGATTGTTATGGGGGTTGTTCCAGTGCCCATCTATGTTCGGAACAGAACACACATTACTAGCCTTACTATTTATTCCTTTTCCTTTTGGCATCTTTTCTTTTATGATAAGCAAGATTTTTTTTCAACTTTTATTTACTTTAGTATTTTTAGAAAGATCTTCTTTTCTTTTCTTTGTGGGGGAGTTCCTCCCCCACACCCCCACACCCCCGTGCTCACTCTCCTCCCCCAAAATAGCTCACGCCTTCCCTCATTTCTTGCGCACATCTAGTCCAGACTAGCCCCCTCTGAAAAAGTGTTCTTTCACTTAAAGTCTTACTCTGACTCAGGTGTGATCTCTAGAGTTCAGAGAAGCCCCTTGAGCGCAACTTGGGGAAAAGAAGGAGAATTACTCTGGTCCAGGTGTGATCTTTGGACTTCGGGGAAGGCGTGAGGGGTCGTGTTGGGGGATTAGGGGGGTTTAGGCGTGTTGTTGGAGGGAGAGGGAAGGCGTGAGGGGTCGTGTTGGGGGATTAGGGGGTTTAGGCGTGATGTTGGAGGGAGAGGGAAGGGTGGGGGGAAATGTGCGGCGAGACCGTGTCTGTGTAAGGAACTCTTAGGCGTGATTTTTGGAGATGTGTTCTTTTGACTGGGAGGAGTGAGCCGCAGCCTCGGAACCGGGGAGGGGGAGGGGTGAGGGGGAATATGCGGCAAGGCCGTGCCTGTGTATAAAAATTTTAGGCGTGATTTGGGCAGATGTGATGTTGGAGAGGGGGAAGAGTGGGGGGTGTTTGTGGCGAGGCCGTGCCCGTGTAAAAAACTGTTAGGCGTGATTTTTGGAGATGTGTTCTTTTGACTGGGAGGAGTGAGCCGCAGACCTAGAACCGGCACTACATACCTACTTATGCTGTAGTAAGCATCAGAAATATCTATTGCTCCCATATAACAATTTGGTTTCAAAAGATCGATGGCACATTGAAGTGATTCCATTTTGAAGTGTTGTTTGCAAACTGACTCATTGAGTGATTTTAAGTTCAAGATCATTCTAAATTTTCCATCTTTCTTTGGACGTAAGAATACTGAGGAAATATATTCGCCCTTCTCGTGTTTACTTTCTACTATTACTCCTTTGTCTTGGAGTTTAGTAAGCTCTGATTCCATTACGGTAATTTCTTTTCCCGTAACCTGAATTTCTTTGGGAACATGAGATTGTTCTGGTATGCTACTAAATTCAATTCTATAGTGCTTGACCGCGTCAAGGACATAGCGGTCATTTGTTAGTCTTTCCCATTCAGAGGAAAAATGTCTCAGTCTGCCTGCGACCTTAACGTATGGATTTTGTAAACATAGACTTACCTCATTAGAGGATTTTTGGGGATTTGTCTTTATGACTGTGTTCGTTGGTTTTGGCTTCTGCCGCTTCCCCGTTTCCAACGATTTCCCCTGTTCGAACCAGTTCTTGAGCCTAAAAAAGGACGGGAATTTCTTGAACGATTGTAATAAGATCCAGACGAGCGGCTTTTGTATCCAAATCCCGTAGACTTATTAGATGCTTGGCCGCTCTGAGTGACCTTTTGGCCGACTCGGTTCACTTCTGTAAGGTCTTTCACTTGCTTCGGGAGTTCGTCCCCGAATAGCCAAGAGGTTGACTGGATTGAACTCGAGCACAAATACTTATAGTCGTGATGTAGATCAGGTTTGATCAGTTCCTTACGCCTCATGTTAAGCTCGTTGTTTGCGTTTGCGAGTAACACAACACTATCAGACAACAATTGTGTCACGTCCTTCTCGCCAGGAATGTCGTTGAGACGCGAAAGTATTTTGTCTGTAGCGCGAACGACTCCAGTGAGCCCTTTTATCAGTGATGTTTGCACTTTTTGCATACGAAGGTCCTGAGACCTTATGTTGGCGCTTAAATTGTCCCACACGAGTTGGTTAACTTTGACCTTTGTCAGGCTCTCACAGTTACTGGGACGCCCCATTTTGTTCAGGCGGTCTTGCAGCCTTTCGTCCTGCATGCCTTTGGCTAGCAGATTTGTGATGACCATGGCAAACTCGTCATCGATTGCCTCACCAACCTCTTCCAAATTGAGGTCTTGTTTTATGCTCTCGAGAGCACTCACTTTGGATACCTCATTAGAGGATTTTTCGTTGTTCTGGGAGCTTTTCTCCCGAATAAGTGACTCCATGGACACTCCAGTTTCCCGCTCTTTTGGCGATGGTTCTTGGTCACCAATTTCTGACTCTGATCACGCCGGGCCTGCGCGCTCAAAATATACGCCAAATTGGCCAGCAGTTTTATATCTAAATATGGCGGCCACGTTGGTCTTTGGAATCAGATTTCAAATGATATGCATTATTCATGATAAAAGCAGTCTCGCTTGGATGTGCCTGCGTTTGCAGAGGACTTGACGGCCATATTTGAAGAGCAGAAGAACGACCTTTCTTTTGCTGGTTCTTTGGACTCTTAAGGGTAAATATGAATTTTTTTCTTTAACTTTGACTATAAGGGCAGTGTTCTTAAATTAGGCCTTACGTTTTCCAGGGTTTTTTGGGAAAAAAAGCTTTTCTAGCATCGAAAAATGAATATTTACAAAATCGAAAACGATAGATACCTAGATAAACGTTGTTCTTTTTCTTTTATTCTAGGTCTTAACAGCAAAAATGTCATTAGCTTCCATAAATTGGTTCCGCATTTTCGAAGTTGAGAGCTAACTTCTTAGTGACATGACAGAGAAGGGAGTTTAAAGTGCCATTTGGTTCAGCCTCGAATGGGTAAAAAGGGACGCGAGCACAAAAGCCATCTCGAGGGACAGGTTTCCAGTAGCTGGTCTTGCTAAAAAGCGAAAGGAATTAAGAGAAAAATTAATTTCTAGCTCAATTTCAGCAATTGCTGAAATGGCGCGTTTATGATCGCTTCAGGCCCGGCGTGGATTCGTCATCTTCTAGCATATTTTCTTCCCAGGAAGAAAACGCCTGCTGGATCATTGAGCCCATAGAGCTGGCCATTGAGTGGAAGCCATCTTCGATGGCCTTCTGAATATTGACGATCTGCTCATTAGAGCATGTGGTCGTCGCCTGCTCTCGCTCTGACTCCAAGGTTTGTTCGTCGGTTTCCATCGTTCTCTCCCCCTCTTTCAACACAATTTCCGGTTCTAGAGGTATTCGTGAAGGTGTTTTCTCCTTGCTTTGTTTCTTCTTGTCTCCCATGTTGTAGAAAACTGAAGAAAGAAGTCCTTATGTTCGCTCTATTAAATAACACGTCCGCTCTTATTAAAAGACGACAACGCAATGAGTCCGCGCAGGCGCAATGCTATCTCATGTGATCCCTTATTGCGGTGACAAAGTAGAATCAAACATACGCCGGCAACAGTCAAAAAATCGATTTCGCTCATATTTTGGTATTAGGTAGGCCTATATGCGAGATATATCATGCTATGTTTCATTTGTCGAAATATGGCTTCATTTCCGAGAAAAACGAGAAAAACGAATTTGTCAATAATTGACCCTTTGAGAGAGCCAAAATATACTCCAACTTCGGGGGGCTCGCTTGCCTTTGCAAAAATATCTACATGTTTAATTCCCAAACAACTGTTTTATATAATGTTTTAACTTTAAAAATCTGAAATTTCATTGTCTTCCAATAAATTTATAACGGTAAAAAAAAATTATTTACCAGGGTACTTTGACGCCTTGTGAAAAGTAACGAATTTTCAAAAAATGTTTTCACCATGTGCTAAATAAAATAAAACGCCGATATTAAGAAAATGAAAAATCGAAATAATATTCTAACCGTGACTGAAAGCTTTTTTGGGGTTTTTTTTGTCTGCGACGAGAAATAAAAATTTTGGCTGATAAAACTTGCTTTTTGGTCAAAAAAGGTGTTTTTTGCTGAGAAAATTTGAAGTTTGCTGAGAATTTTCTTTTGCTCAAAACACGACGTTTTCACTGCTAAACGCAAGTTTTGGCCGAGAAAAGCACATTTTGGGTGTCCAAAACACTGTTTTGCTGAAAAAAAAAGCTTTTTAGCCCAAAAAACTGAAAAATGGCCATTTTGGCTCTCAAAACCAGGTTTTTCGCTGACGGCGTGACCTGTTGGCTGAAACCCCCACTTTTTGCTCATGAAAATACCTCTTGAGATAAAAACACGACTTTTTGGCGAAAAAAAATTCGGTTTTGGCTGAGTAAAGGTGCTTTTTGGTCAAAAAAGCTGTTTTTTGCTAAGAAAATTGGAAATTTGCTGAGAATTTTCTGTTGCTCAAAACACCACGTTATCACTGCTAAACGCAAGTTTTGGCCGAGAAAAGCACATTTTGGGTGTCCAAAACACTGTTTTGTTGAAAAAAAAAACTTTTTAGCCCAAAAAACTGAAAAATGGCCATTTTGGCTCTCAAAACCAGGTTTTTCGTTGACGGCGTGACCTGTTTGCTGAAACCCCCACTTTTTGCTCATGAAAATACCTCTTGAGATAAAAACACGACTTTTTGGCGAAAAAATATTTGGTTTTGGCTGAGTAAAGGTGGTTTTTGGTCAAAAAATAGCCATTTTGGCTCTCAAAACCAGGTTTTTCGCTTACGGCGTGACCTGTTTGCTGAAACCCCCACTTTTTGCTCATGAAAATACCTGTTCAGATAAAAACACGACTTTTTGGCGAAAAAAAATTCGGTTTTGACTGGGTAAAGGTGCTTTTTGCTGAAAAAAGCTGTTTTTTGCTGAGAAAATTGGAAATTTACTGAGAATTTTCTTTTGCTCAAAACACGACGTTTTCACTGCTAAACGCAAGTTTTGGCCGGGAAAAGCACATTTTGGGTGTCCAAAACACTGTTTTGCTGGAACAAAAAGCTTTTTAGCCCAAAAAACTGAAAAATGGCCATTTTGGCTCTCAAAACCAGGTTTTTCGCTGACGGCGTGACCTGTTTGCTGAAACCCCCACTTTTTGCTCATGAAAATACCTCTTGAGATAAAAACACGACTTTTTGGCGAAAAAAAATTCGGTTTTGGCTGAGTAAAGGTGCTTTTTGGTCAAAAAAGCTGTTTTTTGCTGACAAAATTGGAAATTTGCTGAGAATTTTCTTTTGCTCAAAACACGACGTTTTCACTGCTAAACGCAAGTTTTGGCCGGGAAAAGCACATTTTGGGTGTCCAAAACACTGTTTTGCTGGAACAAAAAGCTTTTTAGCCCAAAAAACTGAAAAATTGCCATTTTGGCTCTCAAAACCAGGTTTTTCGCTTACGGAATCACCTGTTGCCTGAAACCCCCACTTTTTGCTCATGAAAATACCTCTTGAGATAAAAACACGACTTTTTGGCGAAAAAAAATTCGGTTTTGACTGAGTAAAGGTGCTTTTTGGTCAAAAAAGCTGTTTTTTGCTGACAAAATTGGAAATTTGCTGAGAATTTTCTTTTGCTCGAAACACGACGTTTTCACTGCTAAACGCAAGTTTTGGCCGGGAAAAGCACATTTTGGGTGTCCAAAACACTGTTTTGCTGGGAAAAAAAGCTTTTTAGCCCAAAAAACTGAAAAATGGCCGTTTTGGCTCTCAAAACCAGGTTTTTCGTTGACGGCGTGACCTGTTTGCTGAAACCCCCACTTTTTGCTCATGAAAATACCTCTTGAGATAAAAACACGACTTTTTGGCGAAAAAATATTTGGTTTTGGCTGAGTAAAGGTGGTTTTTGGTCAAAAAATAGCCATTTTGGCTCTCAAAACCAGGTTTTTCGCTTACGGCGTGACCTGTTTGCTGAAACCCCCACTTTTTGCTCATGAAAATACCTGTTGAGATAAAAACACGACTTTTTGGCGAAAAAAAATTCGGTTTTGACTGGGTAAAGGTGCTTTTTGCTGAAAAAAGCTGTTTTTTGCTGAGAAAATTGGAAATTTACTGAGAATTTTCTTTTGCTCAAAACACGACGTTTTCACTGCTAAACGCAAGTTTTGGCCGGGAAAAGCACATTTTGGGTGTCCAAAACACTGTTTTGCTGGAACAAAAAGCTTTTTAGCCCAAAAAACTGAAAAATGGCCATTTTGGCTCTCAAAACCAGGTTTTTCGCTGACGGCGTGACCTGTTTGCTGAAACCCCCACTTTTTGCTCATGAAAATACCTCTTGAGATAAAAACACGACTTTTTGGCGAAAAAAAATTCGGTTTTGGCTGAGTAAAGGTGCTTTTTGGTCAAAAAAGCTGTTTTTTGCTGACAAAATTGGAAATTTGCTGAGAATTTTCTTTTGCTCAAAACACGACGTTTTCACTGCTAAACGCAAGTTTTGGCCGGGAAAAGCACATTTTGGGTGTCCAAAACACTGTTTTGCTGGAACAAAAAGCTTTTTAGCCCAAAAAACTGAAAAATTGCCATTTTGGCTCTCAAAACCAGGTTTTTCGCTTACGGAATCACCTGTTGGCTGAAACCCCCACTTTTTGCTCATGAAAATACCTCTTGAGATAAAAACACGACTTTTTGGCGAAAAAAAATTCGGTTTTGACTGAGTAAAGGTGCTTTTTGGTCAAAAAAGCTGTTTTTTGCTGACAAAATTGGAAATTTGCTGAGAATTTTCTTTTGCTCGAAACACGACGTTTTCACTGCTAAACGCAAGTTTTGGCCGGGAAAAGCACATTTTGGGTGTCCAAAACACTGTTTTGCTGGGAAAAAAAGCTTTTTAGCCCAAAAAACTGAAAAATGGCCGTTTTGGCTCTCAAAACCAGGTTTTTCGCTTACGGCGTCACCTGTTTGCTGAAACCCCCACTTTTTGCTCATGAAAATACCTCTTGAGATAAAAACACGACTTTTTGGCGAAAAAAAGTTCGGTTTTGACTGAGTAAAGGTGCTTTTTGGTCAAAAAAGCTGTTTTTTGCTGAGAAAATTGGAAATTTGCTGAGAATTTTCTTTTGCTCAAAACACGACGTTTTCACTGCTAAACGCAAGTTTTGGCCGGGAAAAGCACATTTTGGGTGTCCAAAACACTGTTTTGCTGGAAAAAAAAGCTTTTTAGCCCAAAAAACTGAAAAATGGCCATTTTGGCTTTCAAAACCAGGTTTTTCGCTTACGGAGTAGTATAAAAGTACCAATTCTGGGACAGAACACCTTTACACCCCATTACATCCCATTACACCCCCCATTACATCCCATTACACCCCCAATACACCTCCACAAAGAAACTGTAAACCCCCCAAAAGACAGAACAAGAAACGCCACGGACCCAACCCCAATCATTATAGACCACCCCCACCCTCAGTGACTCCCACGAAACAACACCCCCTTCCCAAGACCTGAATCAACCTGGACCAAACCTGAATCAATCTGGACCAAACCTGGATCAAACCTAATCCAAACATGAGTCAAACATGAGCATGGGGTGGACTAGATTGGGGTGGGTTTGAGCAATATTGGGGTGGGGTGGTGGTGTGGTGTGGTGTGGTGTGGTGGTGGTGTGTGAGAAAAAGAATTTTCTCCATATATAAAGAAAGAGGAATAAGTAGTAAGACCCCACATAAACGACTAGTATCCTCGATCTAAGTCTTCTGAGTTCATGAGTCAACCTTATCCGTGATTATGGGTAATTAAGATCTCAAAGAAATCTTTGAGATCTAGGGGAAACAAAAATGTTTCTTAAAAATGTGTAGCCATACTATAAAGGAAAAAATGTCGAACATCTTGGATACACCCATACCCGAGATCAAAACACCAATATTAGTACCAACGAAACCAACGAAGTCAAGTCCAAGTCTAAAACCACACATCATCAAGGGAATTCTGAAGGTGGTGGAACATTTTTCGGAGTGGTTATTACCACGCGTTCGCTCCAAGATTAGGAACCCTGTTGAGGTGAAGCTTGCGAAACTAAAGAAGAAAGTAAAGGCTATTTATCGTAGGGCGGAAAGGGGAAGGATCATGAGGAAATCCTCATTCAAGTCATATCTTACGGAACATAGGATCTTTGAAGGTGATACTGATGTGGATCCCGCTGTATTCATGGGAAAACATAGGAGACGTATTTTAAAGACCATATGGATAAGTAAGAAGCCCGCGAAGATTAAGCTTTACCTACCCTGCGAGTTTAGTAAGATCGGAAATAATAGAGAAAAAATCACTAATGAAGGACACTTCCACACAGCGCCAGAAATCATAATGAAAGACACGAAATTAGGAGAGTTGTACAAGAAACTTTCTGATGATATCCTAGAAAGAGTCGCTGAATTCCAAAACAAGGGTTCTTGGTGGGTCATGCGGAGAGTAGTATCCTTAAGCATTCATTTCGCAAGATACGAACCCCTAAGAGGTAACACATACATTCCACTTCCTCAAGAATTAGCAAAGAAGAGAGCCATCATTAATCCCCAGAACAAAGACGATCAATGCTTCAAGTGGGTAGTAACCATAGCTATATTTACACCAAACGACCACCCTGAGAGGATATCAAGGACACTTAGGGAGAATGTGGGAAAGCTAAACTGGGATGGACTTCACTTTCCAGTAGAGCTCCAAGACATCCAAATCTTCGAGAAGAACAACAAGGACTACGCAATTACTGTCTTATGGTATGAAAGGATGAAATTCGAACCCCTTAGGATTTACGAGGGTGAAATCAGGAAGCATAACATAGTCCTACTACTAATCTCCTATGAGAAAACAAAGCACTATTGTTGGGTCAAGAACTTGTCAAGACTCTTATCCTCCAAACTATCAAGCGATGGACATAAGAGACACTTTTGTTTAAGATGTCTTAACTCCTTTACCACTGAGCACGTCCTCCAAAAACATTCCGAATGGTGTGGACAACACAAGGCCGTGAGAGTAACCATGCCCCCAAAGGGAACCCCACTCCAGTTTAACAACCATCCTCATTCTATGAAAGTCCCCTTTGTTATTTACGCTGATTTTGAGTGTATCCTAGAAAAAGTCGCTTCTTGTTCCCACAATTCAGAGAGATCTTTTACAGAACCATACCAAAAACACAAACCATCGGGCTACTGCTACGTGATTAAGTCTGATGAGAACACATATCCTCCCAAGATCGTGAAATACACAGCCCAAAGAGAGGAAGAAGACTTGGGGAACACTTCATTAGATCAATAGAAGAGGACGTCATAGCCTTATACAAGAAGCTCTCCACGAAGAAAAAGATGGTGATGTCTGACAAGGATCGAAAAGAATACAGGGAAGCAAGATACTGCCACATCTGTAGGGGGTTGTTGTTGGGTGACAAAGTAAGAGATCACAACCATCTCACGGGAAAATATCGAGGTGCAGCTCACAAAAAATGTAATCTTCGTTACAAACTCCCTGACTTCATTCCCATCTTCTTTCACAATCTCGCAGGATACGACGCCCACCTATTCGTAAAAGCCTTAGGAATCAGCGAGGGTAAGATTAAGTGCATTGCAAGGAACGAGGAACAATACATCTCATTTAGTAAGAGAATTGTCGTGGATCACTATACAGACAAAAAGGGGAAAATTCATGACCTCTACTTAGAAGCGAGATTCCTTGATAGCTACAAATTCATGTCCTCCAGATTGAGTAATCTTGCTAATAATCTAACGAAAGATCAATTCGGAGTTACCAGCTGGTTTTATGGAGGTAGACAGCTTGACATATTAATGAGAAAAGGGATCTACCCCTATGAGTACATGAATTCCCTTACGAAATTAGAGGAACCCCACTTACCCCCCATGGAAGACTTTCATTCTGAGCTTAACGATAATGACATCACGGAGGAAGACTACGAACATGCGTGGAAAGTATGGCGGATGTTCGACATGAAGGCGATGAGAGACTATCATGACCTATACCTCAAAACCGACGTCCTCCTCCTAGCAGACGTCTTTGAAAACTTCAGAATCGTTTGTATGAGGTATTATGACTTAGATCCTGCTTGGTATTACACAGCCCCCGGACTTGCTTGGAATGCCATGTTAAAAATCACGAATATCCAACTAGAGCTCCTTAGTGATATAGATATGATCTTGATGATAGAAAGCGGGATTCGAGGGGGAATTTCCTCTGTGGGGAGTAAGCGTTATGCGAAAGCTAATAATAAGTACAGGGAGGACTACGACCCCAACGAGAAAAGCACGTACATACCCTATTGGGATGCAAACAACCTCTATTGGTGGGCAATGTCCCAACCCCTCCCAACAGGGGGCTTCGAATGGATGAATGAGAAACGACTGGAGAACTGGAAAGGAATTCCCTGTATTTTGGATGTTGACCTAGAGTATCCCCCCGAATTACACGATCTCCACAACGACTACCCCCTTGCCCCCGAACACCTTGAGGCAAAAAGTGGAGTAATGAAGCTTATCCCGAACTTCTACCATAAGTCACACTACGTAGTCCATCACGACACCCTAAAATTTTATGAGAGTCAGGGATTAAGAATCACGAAGGTCCATCGAGGGATCTCATTTGGAGAATCCCCCTGGTTGAAGAAATACATAGATCTAAATACACACTTAAGAACCAACGCAACGAACGACTTCGAGAAGGATTTCTTCAAACTCATGAACAACTCTGTCTTTGGAAAGACCATGGAAAACATTCGTAATAGACAAGATATACGGTTGGTGACAAGTCAGAAGCAGGCAAGTAAGCTAATCCGTAAGCCTAATTTCCTTGGAGCCAAAATCTTCTCCGAAAACTTAGCTGCCATCCACATGAGGAGAACACACTTAGAGTATAACAAACCCATTTAGCTAGGAATGTCTATCTTGGACTTATCCAAGAGATTCATGTATGACTTCCACTATAACTACGTCAAGAAGAAGCATGCTAACAAAGCAACCCTCCTTTACACAGATACTGATAGTCTAATCTACGAAATTAGTACGGACGATCTTTACAAGGACATGGAAGGGGACATCGAAAGGTTGTTTGATACAAGTAACTACCCCCCAGACCATGCTGGAATAAGAAAGAGAGTCAACAAGAAAGTAATAGGGATGATGAAGGACGAAACAGCAGGGAAACAAATCACGGAATTCGTCAGGCTAAGAGCAAAGCTGTATTCTTTCAAGACAGAGGGGGGAAGAGAGGAAAAGAAGTGTAAGGGAGTCAAAAAATGCGTCATCGAAAATAGTATCCGCTTCACCGACTATAAGGATTGCCTATTAAACGGAGAAGGACTTATGAGAACAATGAGAGTCTTCAGGAGTCGCTCACACGAAATAACTTCGGAAAAGGTCAACAAGATTGCTCTTTCCTCGAAAGACGACAAACGAGTAATCTCACAGGAAGATCCTATCACAACCTACGCCCACGGTCATTACCTTAAAACACTATCCGGTGGTACTTCCGTGTCCTCAGGGATAACTTGTAACTCCTCCCTAACAAAAGAACGCTTGGGACCCTCAGAAAGGTAGTAGAGCACAGGTTGATTAGGACTAATAGTCGCACGTGATATCTCATAAACTTCTATAGACCAAATGGGGTCAGTAGCGCGTTGTTGCCCACCCTCATCTTCCCCAGGGGCATATAAGTATCGAACGAGCACCCCTGCAGGGATCCTATTTTCTTTTGGTCCCACGGGTCTCTTATAGGTTATGGTCTTCACCTCAACGGACTCTGAGTTTATTGCCTCTCTTGCTGTCTTCCCAGTAATCCTTTTGACTTCGTTGTTGATAGCCCCTATCACAGCAGGAAGTCGTTGAACCCATTCTCGGGATCTAATATCTCCTCCAACGTGATTAGAGGCTTTGAGCATCTCTTGTGCATACTGATGACTAAACAGCTTTTCTGATATCGTTCGATTAGCGCGCTCCACAAGGGATTGTGCTCTATGATTTCCAGCTTCTGATCTTTGAACTTTTATAACACGTTTCTTCATGACCTTCGTGAGTTCCCCCATGAATTCTGTTCCTGGGTCAACCATCAAAGTCTCAGGCCGATCTAATGTCCTAGAATATATACTATCGAAAGCCCTAGATATTTCTGTGAAGTATTTTGTGGAGGTAGGTTCAGCATCCACGTACCTAGAAGCAATATCCACCACAACGAGAGCATACTTATACGTCTTTCTCTTTACGACGTCATGAGGCAAAAAGAGTAAGTCTGCTTGATGGATCTCATTGGGGGTAGAAATGTTCCAATGAAATCTGGGAATGTAGGTGGGAGCAGGTAGGTATATTTGCCACAAGGCTTGCTTAATAAGCCACTTTCTCGTTGTCTCTTCAGAAATGCCTGTCGCTTCGGATAGTTTCGAAATCGCCGAATATCCCTTCCAATATCCTTCGGTTGAGTAATAAGCGTTTGAAAGCTTCTTTTCGTCCATAGTATCTAAGAGAGTAACTAGTTATTACATAAATAAGAAAAATGTCGAGAGCAATTCCAGAAAAGCTCGATATATATAGGTCTTTCAAACAACCCTACGGACTCAAAGCAGAGAAGAATATCCATCGTGTGAGCTTTAGTCCAGCCACAGTGGATCCTGGACGAACGTTGGATGTCCACATACCCAAGTTACCGGAGAATGTTGTTATTGTTCCCGGAAGTGTGGCACTCTTGGTGGATCTCACTTTGAAGGATGGGGCCACCTCTGATGCAAATAAGACTGTGGTTAATAACCTGGGTAAGAACCTTATCGAAGAGATGAGAGTTACATTTGGTGGACGACCAATAGAAGATTTGGTTCGATATGACCTCTATCAAACTTACGGCAACCTATTCCTCAGAAAGGAAGAACGAAAGAATAGACTAAGAGAAGGGATCTCGTCAGAAAACACGAGGAAACTAAGAACGGCAGCGGGAGATAAGGTCGAGACCGATGCTGCAGAAGTTGCCTTAGCCAAAGTATATGGAACACGATACAGGATCCCCATATCCCACACCATCCTCGACTCCCATGGAGTATATTATTCCAACGGATTAATAGATACCCTACTCTTTCAGGTTACCTTTTCAACAAGCGCGAAAATCGTAACCTCAACCCAAACAGACGCTAAGTATGCCCTATCCAACCTAGAACTAGAGTATGAGACCATTACCAGCGAATATCTCGCAAACGAAGCATTAAACAGATACGAAGATGGTAAGGGGTTTTACTATGAGAACGTATTGATGCATAAGAGTTTCCCCATCAACAAGAAAAATACCACCGTAATCAACGAACAGATCAACCTCCCCCTACGATCGATGGCTGGGATCCTTATGATATTCATTGAGCCATATACAGCCTGCGCTAGGGACTCAGAAAAATTCACGAACCCCAATATTACCAAGGTAGACATCAACGTGAATAGTGTGCCCCATAAGTTGTATTCTGATGGCATGATACCAACAGACTTTTGGGAGGCGATCGTGATGCGATATGGATTGACGGATAACATGAGTCCAAAAGAGTTTTATGCGGATAAGTTTGCTTTGTGGATTGACTTGAGAACTCATCCTGATGGGGATATTCATGGTAGTGGACTTGTTTCGGACGCCACGAAGGGTGGGGTGAAGTTGTATATTAAGAGAACTGCGGGGACGGAAGATGAGGAAATGACGTGTTACTTGTTTGTGGTAGCCGATGGATTGGTGGAGTTCCAGAATAGGAATTTCAAGCAAAACTGGTACTAAGACTTATCTCAAAAACTTCACACGAATAGGTACTAAAAGATTGTTATGATACAATAAAAAAGGATGGAGGAACTAAAAGATAAGACACCCTTTCACTGTATCATAACAGGTCCTACGAATTGTGGGAAGACTCAATACCTAGTGAATACCTTAAGGAATAGTTTCCGATATGTGTTCGAATACGTCATACTTATCTGCCCTACTTATGTGGAGAACCTTACTTATCGAGGCTTTGCCAAAAAGGATCCCAGGTTTATTGTCCTATCACCTAACGCAGATGACGTGACTGAGATCTACTTTCCATGTGTAAGACGATATTCTCAGGGCACGACACCCTAATTATCTTGGATGATTGTGCTTTCTCGAAAGAGTTAAAACAAAGGTCTAATCACTTCATTAGGATGGGTCTTTCGGGAAGACACGACAAGATCTCCATTTGGGTCTTAACCCAGCAAATTACCTCCATTGCAAAACCCTTCCGCGAAAATGTTGCGTGTATTATATCCTTCTACAGTCCAAGTCAATCATCAAATAGGATACTGTTTGAAGAATTTGGAGGGGGTATGGATATCGAAGACAGGAATGCCTTCATGAAAATACTAAAGAAGGAAAAGTACTCCAGAATATGTTTTTGCTTAATACACCCACATCCATCCTATGTTGAAATACCTGGTCTAAGTATATGTTGATGATGATAAAATAAGGAATGGCATCCATAATGGAACAATACGATGATAAGTCAGAACCTTCGAAGTCAGAAGAAGTAAAGGACACACCTCCCTCAAAGAAGAAGTCTAAGTCTGAGCCTGAAAAGGATGATGAAGAGTTAGAGGAAAAGCGTGAACAACTTTGCATACTTGCCACACTAGGAACCATTACTGAATATACTGGATGCAAACTAAGTCTAGGAGACGTCAAAAGATTACCCTCAACGGACGTCAAGAAATATTATAACAGGTATCAGACCGCCACAGGGGCCAAGATGGCGAATGGGTTAATGAATGTACTCCAAGGAATTGCAGTAGAAGTTATCTCACGCATAATTCCGCTTGATGATAAGAAAGAGCTTATTAAAGATTTGGAGAACGATAAATTCCTGAGAGAAAGCCTGACCAACGACATCGGATATCTCGGGTTGAAGGGGGAAAGATTTATAGCATTAGCAGATTTTCTTTTCCAAGTTGGAAAGCATATTAAGACAGATTTTTTTGGTCCACCTCCGGATTTTTTGGAACCAGCGGAGCAACTTGTTAGGGAGTTTGAGCAAGACTTAAGCAAGACTTAAGCATTTGTTGATAAGTAATAAATATGGCAACGAAAGAAGAAGATGGTGGTGGTGATGAAGGACGAATTACGAAAGAACCCGAAAGGATCGTTCGAGAAAAAGATCCTAAGAAGGTTGCTGCCGGAAAGAAATTAGTGGAATATAATAGGAAAGCTAAGCAGGCATTGCTAGAAAAGGAAGCTGCGGAAAAGGAAGCTGCGGAAAAGAATGTTAGTAAGGAAGAAGGATCGGGGGGATCATGGATGCCTGAACTCGACCTCACTAGTGTATTAACCATGATAGGAATAACGCTAACGGTTGTTGACCTATACTTTAAGTGGAAAAAGAGTAATCACCCCATGCCTTCCCAGTACGCATCACACCCCATGCCTTCCCAGTACGCATCACAACATCCCACACCTCCCCCATGCACCCCCACTCCAGCTGATAACACTCCCATGCCTTCCCAGTCTAACCCCATGCCTTCCCAAAACCCTCACACACCCACCCACCCTAAGCCCATGCCTTCCCAGTCTAGGCCAATGATAGGAATGGAAGGACCCTAAGGAAAAATCATATAAGCAATGATATGCCCATCAAATAAAAGGCATGGCAAAGGAAGTACCAAAAGGAAACGACCTCGTGAAAAAGATCACGGAATCTGCAGTAGTCATGGGGATTGCTGCAGGGGTTGGTTACATAGGGAAGAAGATGATGAAAGAGTCATTCATTAACGATCCATCCAATAGCTTGACAAATTATGGTAAGTGGGTGGCTGTGCTTGCGGGCTCCATGTATTTGAAGGAGTACCTAGAAGAGAAGAAGATCTTACCCGCATCTCTCTAATGAGTAGCCAAAAAATAAAACACCTAAACACTTATCTTTCTCAATGAAAGATAAAATGGCGTCAATAGCAATAATGGCTGTTGGAGCACTACTCAATGCAACGGCATTCGTGGGAGGATCTTATTTGGCTAAGTCGTTATCGGGTGATGGTGATCCGATGAAGGAAAAAATTCGTCATGATAAGGCTTTGGAGGCGTATCAGAGGGATATGGGGGCGTGGGAAAAGAAAAGGGGGGAGTATAGAGATTACCTAGACTCACGATATGCAAACAAGAAGATAGCAGAAAAGAATATGAGAGAAACAGATGAAGGTCTTCTGCTCTATGCTAAGACTCATCCCACGGCTTCCCCTTCCTCCTTCGATAAGAAATATCCGGAACCTAAGTTCTCAGATTATTACGAGCTAAGCAAGGAGCAGAAGCAGTACGAGATGCTTTACGTGGGTGGGGGAATCTTGGCTTTAACGTACGTTATTCTTAGAGTAATATAAATATGGCAGAATTTGGAGGAGATATAGACTTTGATCCACTCACGGAAGAGGGGCGTAACGACATCAATGATGACTTAGACCCCTTATTGGAGCGTGAGGATATAGGTGAGAGGAGTTGGATGAAGAGATTTAGGGAGTTCTTTTCGAAGAGGGGGAGGGACATGAGTGATAGGGAATTAGGGGGGTACGAGAGAGTATCTGGTGAGGATAATGATGCGTATCGTAGTAGAATCCGTAATAGCATCCAAGAGTTTGAGTTGAGTAACATAAGGGAAAGGGTGGAGATTGGGGGAAAAAAGGACGCTGGTGATATGATAAAGGATAAGTACCCATTCTTCGATGATGTTTCTAACAGAGCTCTTACTAGGATGAATGGCGATCGACCTGAGATAAGATTGTCTGGAAGCAGAAATAAGTGGTATGACTTTGAAGATCCTAAGTTACCACAGACTCTGAAGGATAGATTAGGTCCATCGACTGAGAAGTTTATTGCCCATAATGATGAGATGGTAAACAAGAACGAAGAAGAGATCGAAAGGTTACGAGAGGAGAACAATCCTAATAATGAGGAACGAATAGAAGAACTAGAGAGAGAAAACGAGCTAATAGAAGGAGAAAACGAAGCCATAGCAGAAAGAGTTTCCCTGAACGAGCGCATCAAAGAGATCTTCAAAAAAGCAGGGGGAATCACCATAGCTTCTGTACTAGCAGCTACCCTCGTCGTAGTTGGATTCATTCTTTCCAAACTCAAGGCAGGGTTATCCGCTATGGGGAGGGGGTTGAAGAAGCTAGGTGAGAAGTTGGCGGGAATGCTACCTGGGTTGATAGGCAGTATCGTTTCATTCCTATTTAAGACAGCAGGAGAGGTTGTGGGGTTTTTGGCTAAGAATGCGTGGTTGTTAATTCTGGCCGTGGTGTTGTATGTGGTTGAACAATTTAAGAAGAGAAAAAGAGATAAGGAGTAGATATAAATGGTAAGACTTTTCATGAAATTAAGGAAGTCTGATGAGACGTTTTGGTTGGAGCATCCTATAGGTAGGAAGTGTAAGATGATGTTGTTGAGTTGTATGTTTAAGAATAGACTCTATGATCTCACAGGAGAAGGACTCGTGTATGGTCCTAATGGAAAGGTTGCTCTTACGATTCCTCAGGGAAATTATTACATGAGTACTTTTGTGTCTTTTCTTGAGGAAGAAAAAAACTCTCTCTTGAAGGTGAAAGAAAATAATGAGAAGAAATGGGTCGTGAGTACCACCCAAAAGGGTACGACCCTAAGTCCAAACTTAGCCTCTTTCCTGGGGGTACCTAAGGATCTACCTTGGGATGGAGAGAAAAAGATGTCACACCAAATAACTCTTAAGGAATCCCCATCCATTCTTTATCTCCATTGTAACCTCGTGAATTCCTTTCATACCCTAATCGATGAACAACGTGACTCATTATCATACAAGACATTAGCTTCTTCCCAGGTGTTTTCCCTGATAGACGCAGGGGATATTGGTGAAAACGTAGCACATTTCTTCAAGGATGCCCACGATACCCCCATTTTGAGAGAAAAGATCAGTAGTATCAGACTTTGGATTACGGATACTGATAACAATAGCGTTATTGATGGAATATATCCAATGATGATTTCCATGGAAATCACATAAGAATAGTAAGGTAACATATAAAATGGTGGATAACGATATAAAAAAAACAGCAAGACTATATCCAACAGCCCCAGAATTCACCAATGGTGAGGATTTTAGGTTACATAAGGTGGATGATGTATTCACGAAGTTAGAATGTGAGCGCGATCGATACGAAAAGGTGCGAAAGAAATATTCACGATGGAGGTTGTTTTTTCATACTTTCTCAATAACCTCAGGGGGGCTTTCTGTTTTGTTTACGGTGGGAGGTATTGGTACGTCACTCACAGGCCCTGGACTGATAATTGGAATACCGTTGTCTGCGGTGGGGGGTTTCATGGGGGTTGTTTCTGCCTTGTGTGGGGTGGCTGTTAAGAAGATAACTGTAAAAGTAAGTAAGCATGAGAAGACGGTTCAGCTCATTCGTTCTAAGCTTAATAGTATTAACGATCTTGTCTCGAAAGCTTTGAAGGATAACAGGATTAGTGAGGAAGAGTTTACTCTTATTCTCTCTGAGATGGGGAAGTATGAGAAACTTAGGGGAGAGATTAGGATGAAGAAGAATGAAGAATTCTCGCAAAAAAAAGTATTCGACATCGAAGGACTAAGGTAGGAGATGAGGGAAGAATTTATTCAACAACTCACACAACCAAGGAAATAGTGTTTCGACTAGGAGGGCTTGAGTATAAAATTCATCGTGAGGATAGAATAGAGACCTAAATGGGAAAGAAATAGGTTATATAAAGAAGAAACATGTTTGATGCATTTGGTAACGATTTTGATAACCCTAGATGGGGTCCCATCTATGAATTTCCCACAGACAAATCCACCTACCACCCACCAGCTCTTAGCCTCACGTCTTCCCCATCCAAGGACCCCACGTCTTCCCCACACGTTCCCCCCATTCCTAGCCCCAATACCCTCATAGAGTTCAAAAAACATGAAAGACCTAAGCCCAACTTCCCCGAATACCTCATGAGATTTGGGAAGCCATACCATTTTTACAACAACAAACCTGAGGGGGGCTTTTCTGAGCTAGTAACCAATCTCCTGATCCAGGTTGCTCCAAAAGCATTCTTCAAAACAACACTTAGGAACATCTTTGAGGAAACAACAATAACACACAATTCACACAAAGAAAGTACTGCTTGGCTAGCGGGCCCTAACATGAAGTACTGGCCCCAACAGCTAAACTTTGCCGTTTGGGCTGCTACTAAGGGGTGTGGGGTTGGACTTGACATGATGAAGAACATTCCGTTTTTCCGATTCCACGTGGCTTTTACAGCGCGCAGATTGCTGTATGAGTTGGGGTGTCCGCTTCCTAAAGATCTCACGTTTAATAGGATGGATAATCACTATGATAAGATTGCGTGGGAGCGATTGAAGAATGAGTTCGGGTTAGTGAATCCAGACTTTAGGAATAAGGAGGGGACAGCTCATGGTCTTGGAGAAACCTACTTCTACTATCCTAGTGGTTCAAATATTAACTATAAGGGAATGGGATATCCTTCTAAGTATAAGTTTAGTGATAATGGGGGTTCGGGATCCGTGGGGAACCTCATTTACTTCATACGAAGCCTTGAGGAGAAACCCTGGAGACCGTTTTTTGCTGAGAAGGGGTTGGGGTTAAAGAGGTTGATTAGGATTAATCGTAGCATTGAAGCCTTCGTGTATTGCGTTCTTGGAGCTCAGGTTAATACACGCACTTCTATCTATGATACGGAGAATAGTGGTGGTGCCCAGGAAACACAAAAGGTCTTCCTTGTTGTTTTTGAGAGCAGCATTCTTGTAAACAGTATTACTGTTGGGATCCAAGACTATCAGAAAGCTGTGAATGATACGAATGCGGTGTTGGATTACGCGTTAGCTCCGGGTTGTTGGTTGATGCCAAGTAGGCTCATCATAAATGAGGAACCCATAAAGGGGTATGACGATAAGCTTAGGAAAGTACATACTTGGATGAAGTTTGGGGTGAATGAGATCAATAAGAAGACTGAGAGTGAGTATGAAGAGGAGGAGAAGGAGAAGGAAAGGAAAGAGAAGGTCTCTAATCACGTGGATAAGGCTGGGAAGGATGCGACTAAGACTGGGAAGCAGGGGGAGGACGTGACTAAGACTGGGAAGCAGGGGGAGGATGTGACTAAGACTGGGAAGCAGGGGGAGGATGTGACTAAGACTGGGAAAACCAATAGCGTTGTTAAGAGACCAAATGGGTATCTTAAGCCTACTGGTGATAGTTCGCATGACGTGAACTTAGTGGTGGTTGCTGTGGTAGCAGCTGGGATTGGTTGGGTGTTGTTTAGGTAGCGGTGCCGTGTTGTATGCTGGGAAGGTATGTCTCGTCTATCTCTGAATCTGACTCCTCCTCTTCTTCTATTTCTGGATCTGGCTTTAGTAGTCTCTCATGCTCCTTAGGATGCTTGGTGGTTGCTTCCCATACTCTAATGACTAAGCTTACTTTACCTGAAGATCCTACGTATATGTTACTGATGTGTAGCGCAACGTTCGCATCTATTTTCTTACCAATGAGTCCTTCTGGGTCTATCCTTTTCCCGGACAGATCGTAAAATCTTCCTCCTAGCTTACCCGTAGCCCTGTTTGTTGGTATTTTTGGGTATAGCGTGGGTCCCTTACCCTTTACTTTCTCTAAGGTAACACTCCCATCTTCTCCTGTTACTGGTTCTCGTTTCCAATATAAGGGGTTTAGTCCACCCTTACCCTTTTTTAGGTCCGACCTAGTTATTTCTACTACTCCTAGTTCTTTCTTATGGTATACTACGGCTTCCATGCACATGTCTACCACCTTATTAAAGGAGCTTATCCACCTTTCCTGATCCTTGGTTGGTCCTTCCCTGTTCCACATGCATAATGGTAGACTATAGTCCTTCCTTGATGATCCTTCGAATAAGCTTTCTGAAGGCCCAAATGAGAATACCCACCCGGATGGTACTATTAGCTTTCCTGTTGTTTCGTCATTATCATATGTTGTGTTTATCTCGATCAACATGTACTTTATCTTCTTTCCTACCACTTCTTTTTGTATTGGTTTAGAGAATCGTAGTTCCCTTGCATCATAGCCTATCATACTTGTTAGCCTTGGTTCTGTTAGTGACATTTTCTTTGTTCTCTTTAATATATGACTAGATATTTTTAGACCATATTTTTTGTGTTAGATGTCAAAGTAAGGATCTTTGATATCTCACGTTACTTAGCCTCCGAGTAACTCCCCTTCTCTAATCCCTCTCGAGATCCTTAATTTCCTTGCCTCCTCAATGGGATCTAACCGCCTCCTTATCGCTTGCCTCGCGATTGGTGGTAATTCCGCACAGCATGATTTGAGCTCTTCATACATTGGTGATTGTTCAAAGATTGATGCTATACTCTCAAACTGTGCTGTTAATAATCCGATCCACCACGACTTGATGTCCTCTGGTAGTGGTGTGTGTATCATAGTCATTAGGAATTGGTGCGCGTCTGTTTCTTTTCTTGTTTCGCTCATGATATGATTCCTTTATGGTATGCTTATACATTTCTTAAACGCTTTTTGATGGATAGATGTCAAAGTAAGGATCTTTGATATCTCACATTACTTAGCCTTCAATATTACGCACCCTTCAGGTAACTCCTCTTCTCTGAAGAAAGCGAACTCATATCGTTGATCATCGATCTTTGATTTCCCGGTTTTCGCATAACCCCCTCCCTTACAACACGCATCTATGAGACCTGTGTTTATTCCCAAGCGCTTACCTGTTGCGTACATGCTGTGAAAGTAGGCCTTTTCTTTGGTAAGTATGTTCGTGGCTACCACACATTTCCTATTCTCCCAGGTGTTCATTAGGAAGGAATAGTCCTTTTTCTTGGGTGGCTGGGCTCGAGGATAATTTCGTGGGGGTGGTGTGGGTGTGGGTTCTTCTTTTGGAGGGGTTTTGGTTACTTTGGGTAATGTGTGGGAAGGGGTTTTGGTTACTTGGGGTAATGTGGGGGAAAGGGTCATGGATTCGAGGCACGCTTTTATGATCTGCTTGAGGGTTTCCTCAGTCATGTGGATCTCTTTCCCACTTTGGGGTGTAGTGCTTCGTTTCTCCTTCTTTCCCATCTTGTCTCCTCTCTGACGACTTTTTTTATCCTTCTTTCCCATGTTGTCTTTATTATATATATAGATATTCTTAAATCATCTTATTTACTTTTTTCCTAATCTTCACTTCCTTTTTTCACACCCCACCACCACCACCACCACCACCACACCACACCACACCACACCACCACCCCACCCCAATATTGCTCAAACCCACCCCAATCTAGTCCACCCCATGCTCATGTTTGACTCATGTTTGGTCTAGGTTTGATCCAGGTTTGGTCCATATTGATTCAGGTTTGGTCCAGGTTGATTCAGGTCTTGGGAAGGGGGTGTTGTTTCGTGGGAGTCACTGAGGGTGGGGGTGGTCTATAATGATTGGGGTTGGGTCCGTGGCGTTTCTTGTTCTGTCTTTTGGGGGGTTTACAGTTTCTTTGTGGAGGTGTATTGGGGGTGTAATGGGATGTAATGGGGGATGTAAAGGGATGTAATGGGGTGTAAAGGTGTTCTGTCCCAGAATTGGTACTTTTATACTACTTACGGCGTGACCTGTTTGCTGAAACCCCCACTTTTTGCTCATGAAAATACCTGTTGAGATAAAAACACGACTTTTTGGCGAAAAAAAATTCGGTTTTGACTGAGTAAAGGTGCTTTTTGGTCAAAAAAGCTGTTTTTTGCTGACAAAATTGGAAATTTGCTGAGAATTTTCTTTTGCTCAAAACACGACGTTTTCACTGCTAAACGCAAGTTTTGGCCGGGAAAAGCACATTTTGGGTGTCCAAAACACTGTTTTGCTGGAAAAAAAAGCTTTTTAGCCCAAAAAACTGAAAAATGGCCATTTTGGCTCTCAAAACCAGGTTTTTCGCTTACGGAATCACCTGTTGCCTGAAACCCCCACTTTTTGCTCATGAAAATACCTCTTGAGATAAAAACACGACTTTTTGGCGAAAAAAAATTCGGTTTTGACTGAGTAAAGGTGCTTTTTGGTCAAAAAAGCTGTTTTTTGCTGACAAAATTGGAAATTTGCTGAGAATTTTCTTTTGCTCGAAACACGACGTTTTCACTGCTAAACGCAAGTTTTGGCCGGGAAAAGCACATTTTGGGTGTCCAAAACACTGTTTTGCTGGAAAAAAAAGCTTTTTAGCCCAAAAAAACTGAAAAATGGCCATTTTGGCTCTCAAAACCAGGTTTTTCGCTTACGGCGTCACCTGTTTGCTGAAACCCCCACTTTTTGCTCATGAAAATACCTCTTGAGATAAAAACACGACTTTTTGGCTAAAAAAAATTCGGTTTTGACTGAGTAAAGGTGCTTTTTGGTCAAAAAAGCTGTTTTTTGCTGACAAAATTGGAAATTTGCTGAGAATTTTCTTTTGCTCGAAACACGACGTTTTCACTGCTAAACGCAAGTTTTGGCCGGGAAAAGCACATTTTGGGTGTCCAAAACACTGTTTTGCTGGAAAAAAAAGCTTTTTAGCCCAAAAAACTGAAAAATGGCCATTTTGGCTCTCAAAACCAGGTTTTTCGCTTACGCCGTCACCTGTTGGCTGAAACCCCCACTTTTTGCTCATGAAAATACCTCTTGAGATAAAAACACGACTTTTTGGCGAAAAAAAATTCGGTTTTGACTGAGTAAAGGTGCTTTTTGGTCAAAAAAGCTGTTTTTTGCTGACAAAATTGGAAATTTGCTGAGAATTTTCTTTTGCTCGAAACACGACGTTTTCACTGCTAAACGCAAGTTTTGGCCGGGAAAAGCACATTTTGGGTGTCCAAAACACTGTTTTGCTGGAAAAAAAAGCTTTTTAGCCCAAAAAACTGAAAAATGGCCATTTTGGCTCTCAAAACCAGGTTTTTCGCTTACGGCGTCACCTGTTGGCTGAAACCCCCACTTTTTGCTCATGAAAATACCTCTTGAGATAAAAACACGACTTTTTGGCGAAAAAAAATTCGGTTTTGACTGAGTAAAGGTGCTTTTTGGTCAAAAAAGCTGTTTTTTGCTGACAAAATTGGAAATTTGCTGAGAATTTTCTTTTGCTCAAAACACGACGTTTTCACTGCTAAACGCAAGTTTTGGCCGGGAAAAGCACATTTTGGGTGTCCAAAACACTGTTTTGCTGGAAAAAAAAGCTTTTTAGCCCAAAAAACTGAAAAATGGCCATTTTGGCTCTCAAAACCAGGTTTTTCGCTTACGGAATCACCTGTTGCCTGAAACCCCCACTTTTTGCTCATGAAAATACCTCTTGAGATAAAAACACGACTTTTTGGCGAAAAAAAATTCGGTTTTGACTGAGTAAAGGTGCTTTTTGGTCAAAAAAGCTGTTTTTTGCTGACAAAATTGGAAATTTGCTGAGAATTTTCTTTTGCTCGAAACACGACGTTTTCACTGCTAAACGCAAGTTTTGGCCGGGAAAAGCACATTTTGGGTGTCCAAAACACTGTTTTGCTGGAAAAAAAAGCTTTTTAGCCCAAAAAAACTGAAAAATGGCCATTTTGGCTCTCAAAACCAGGTTTTTCGCTTACGGCGTCACCTGTTTGCTGAAACCCCCACTTTTTGCTCATGAAAATACCTCTTGAGATAAAAACACGACTTTTTGGCTAAAAAAAATTCGGTTTTGACTGAGTAAAGGTGCTTTTTGGTCAAAAAAGCTGTTTTTTGCTGACAAAATTGGAAATTTGCTGAGAATTTTCTTTTGCTCGAAACACGACGTTTTCACTGCTAAACGCAAGTTTTGGCCGGGAAAAGCACATTTTGGGTGTCCAAAACACTGTTTTGCTGGAAAAAAAAGCTTTTTAGCCCAAAAAACTGAAAAATGGCCATTTTGGCTCTCAAAACCAGGTTTTTCGCTTACGCCGTCACCTGTTGGCTGAAACCCCCACTTTTTGCTCATGAAAATACCTCTTGAGATAAAAACACGACTTTTTGGCGAAAAAAAATTCGGTTTTGACTGAGTAAAGGTGCTTTTTGGTCAAAAAAGCTGTTTTTTGCTGACAAAATTGGAAATTTGCTGAGAATTTTCTTTTGCTCGAAACACGACGTTTTCACTGCTAAACGCAAGTTTTGGCCGGGAAAAGCACATTTTGGGTGTCCAAAACACTGTTTTGCTGGAAAAAAAAGCTTTTTAGCCCAAAAAACTGAAAAATGGCCATTTTGGCTCTCAAAACCAGGTTTTTCGCTTACGGCGTCACCTGTTGGCTGAAACCCCCACTTTTTGCTCATGAAAATACCTCTTGAGATAAAAACACGACTTTTTGGCGAAAAAAAATTCGGTTTTGACTGAGTAAAGGTGCTTTTTGGTCAAAAAAGCTGTTTTTTGCTGACAAAATTGGAAATTTGCTGAGAATTTTCTTTTGCTCGAAACACGACGTTTTCACTGCTAAACGCAAGTTTTGGCCGGGAAAAGCACATTTTGGGTGTCCAAAACACTGTTTTGCTGGAACAAAAAGCTTTTTAGCCCAAAAAAATGAAAAATGGCCATTTTGGCTCTCAAAACCAGGTTTTTCGCTTACGCCGTCACCTGTTGGCTGAAACCCCCACTTTTTGCTCATGAAAATACCTCTTGAGATAAAAACACGACTTTTTGGCGAAAAAAAATTCGGTTTTGACTGAGTAAAGGTGCTTTTTGGTGAAAAAAGCTGTTTTTTGCTGACAAAATTGGAAATTTGCTGAGAATTTTCTTTTGCTCGAAACACGACGTTTTCACTGCTAAACGCAAGTTTTGGCCGGGAAAAGCACATTTTGGGTGTCCAAAACACTGTTTTGCTGGAAAAAAAAGCTTTTTAGCCCAAAAAACTGAAAAATGGCCATTTTGGCTCTCAAAACCAGGTTTTTCGCTTACGGCGTCACCTGTTGGCTGAAACCCCCACTTTTTGCTCATGAAAATACCTCTTGAGATAAAAACACGACTTTTTGGCGAAAAAAAATTCGGTTTTGACTGAGTAAAGGTGCTTTTTGGTCAAAAAAGCTGTTTTTTGCTGACAAAATTGGAAATTTGCTGAGAATTTTCTTTTGCTCGAAACACGACGTTTTCACTGCTAAACGCAAGTTTTGGCCGGGAAAAGCACATTTTGGGTGTCCAAAACACTGTTTTGCTGGAAAAAAAAAGCTTTTTAGCCCAAAAAACTGAAAAATGGCCATTTTGGCTCTCAAAACCAGGTTTTTCGCTTACGGCGTCACCTGTTGGCTGAAACCCCCACTTTTTGCTCATGAAAATACCTCTTGAGATAAAAACACGACTTTTTGGCGAAAAAAAATTCGGTTTTCACTGAGTAAAGGTGCTTTTTGGTCAAAAAAGCTGTTTTTTGCTGACAAAATTGGAAATTTGCTGAGAATTTTCTTTTGCTCGAAACACGACGTTTTCACTGCTAAACGCAAGTTTTGGCCGGGAAAAGCACATTTTGGGTGTCCAAAACACTGTTTTGCTGGAAAAAAAAGCTTTTTAGCCCAAAAAACTGAAAAATGGCCATTTTGGCTCTCAAAACCAGGTTTTTCGCTTACGGCGTCACCTGTTGGCTGAAACCCCCACTTTTTGCTCATGAAAATACCTCTTGAGATAAAAACACGACTTTTTGGTGAAAAAAAATTCGGTTTTGACTGAGTAAAGGTGCTTTTTGGTCAAAAAAACTGTTTTTTGCTGACAAAATTGGAAATTTGCTGAGAATTTTCTTTTGCTCGAAACACGACGTTTTCACTGCTAAACGCAAGTTTTGGCCGGGAAAAGCACATTTTGGGTGTCCAAAACACTGTTTTGCTGGAAAAAAAAGCTTTTTAGCCCAAAAAACTGAAAAATGGCCATTTTGGCTCTCAAAACCAGGTTTTTCGCTTACGGCGTCACCTGTTGGCTGAAACCCCCACTTTTTGCTCATGAAAATACCTCTTGAGATAAAAACACGACTTTTTGGCGAAAAAAAATTCGGTTTTGACTGAGTAAAGGTGCTTTTTGGTCAAAAAAGCTGTTTTTTGCTGACAAAATTGGAAATTTGCTGAGAATTTTCTTTTGCTCGAAACACGACGTTTTCACTGCTAAACGCAAGTTTTGGCCGGGAAAAGCACATTTTGGGTGTCCAAAACACTGTTTTGCTGGAAAAAAAAGCTTTTTAGCCCAAAAAACTGAAAAATGGCCATTTTGGCTCTCAAAACCAGGTTTTTCGCTTACGGCGTCACCTGTTGGCTGAAACCCCCACTTTTTGCTCATGAAAATACCTCTTGAGATAAAAACACGACTTTTTGGCGAAAAAAAATTCGGTTTTGGACTGAGTAAAGGTGCTTTTTGGTCAAAAAAGCTGTTTTTTGCTGACAAAATTGGAAATTTGCTGAGAATTTTCTTTTGCTCGAAACACGACGTTTTCACTGCTAAACGCAAGTTTGGCCGGGAAAAGCACATTTTGGGTGTCCAAAACACTGTTTTGCTGGAAAAAAAAGCTTTTTAGCCCAAAAAACTGAAAAATGGCCATTTTGGCTCTCAAAACCAGGTTTTTCGCTTACGGCGTCACCTGTTGGCTGAAACCCCCACTTTTTGCTCATGAAAATACCTCTTGAGATGAAAACACGACTTTTTGGCGAAAAAAAATTCGGTTTTGACTGGGTAAAGGTGCTGTTTTTTGCTGACAAAATTGGAAATTTGCTGAGAATTTTCTTTTGCTCGAAACACGACGTTTTCACTGCTAAACGCAAGTTTTGGCCGGGAAAAGCACATTTTGGGTGTCCAAAACACTGTTTTGCTGGAAAAAAAAGCTTTTTAGCCCAAAAAACTGAAAAATGGCCATTTTGGCTCTCAAAACCAGGTTTTTCGCTTACGGCGTCACCTGTTGGCTGAAACCCCCACTTTTTGCTCATGAAAATACCTCTTGAGATAAACACACGACTTTTTGGCGAAAAAAAATTCGGTTTTGACTGAGTAAAGGTGCTTTTTGGTCAAAAAAGCTGTTTTTTGCTGACAAAATTGGAAATTTGCTGAGAATTTTCTTTTGCTCGAAACACGACGTTTTCACTGCTAAACGCAAGTTTTGGCCGGGAAAAGCACATTTTGGGTGTCCAAAACACTGTTTTGCTGGAAAAAAAAGCTTTTTAGCCCAAAAAACTGAAAAATGGCCATTTTGGCTCTCAAAACCAGGTTTTTCGCTTACGGCGTCACCTGTTGGCTGAAACCCCCACTTTTTGCTCATGAAAATACCTCTTGAGATAAAAACACGACTTTTTGGCGAAAAAAAATTCGGTTTTGACTTGGTAAAGGTGCTGTTTTTTGCTGACAAAATTGGAAATTTGCTGAGAATTTTCTTTTGCTCGAAACACGACGTTTTCACTGCTAAACGCAAGTTTTGGCCGGGAAAAGCACATTTTGGGTGTCCAAAACACTGTTTTGCTGGAAAAAAAAGCTTTTTAGCCCAAAAAACTGAAAAATGGCCATTTTGGCTCTCAAAACCAGGTTTTTCGCTTACGGCGTCACCTGTTGGCTGAAAACCCCACTTTTTGCTCATGAAAATAACTCTTGAGATAAAAACACGACTTTTTGGCGAAAAAAAAATTCGGTTTTGACTGAGTAAAGGTGCTTTTTGGTCAAAAAAGCTGTTTTTTGCTGACAAAATTGGAAATTTGCTGA
Source organism: Anthopleura xanthogrammica (assembly GCA_964019055.1). Classification (NCBI taxonomy): domain Eukaryota; kingdom Metazoa; phylum Cnidaria; class Anthozoa; order Actiniaria; family Actiniidae; genus Anthopleura; species Anthopleura xanthogrammica. Next base: position 9,161,273 of record OZ025214.1, on the reverse strand, counting down.
GAATTTTCTTTTGCTCGAAACACGACGTTTTCACTGCTAAACGCAAGTTTTGGCCGGGAAAAGCACATTTTGGGTGTCCAAAACACTGTTTTGCTGGAAAAAAAAGCTTTTTAGCCCAAAAAAATGAAAAATGGCCATTTTGGCTCTCAAAACCAGGTTTTTCGCTTACAGCGTCACCTGTTGGCTGAAACCCCCACTTTTTGCTCATGAAAATACCTCTTGAGATAAAAACACGACTTTTTGGCGAAAAAAAATTCGGTTTTCACTGAGTAAAGGTGCTTTTTGGTCAAGAAAGCTGTTTTTTGCTGACAAAATTGGAAATTTGCTGAGAATTTTCTTTTGCTCGAAACACGACGTTTTCACTGCTAAACGCAAGTTTTGGCCGGGAAAAGCACATTTTGGGTGTCCAAAACACTGTTTTGCTGGAAAAAAAAGCTTTTTAGCCCAAAAAACTGAAAAATGGCCATTTTGGCTCTCAAAACCAGGTTTTTCGCTTACGGCGTCACCTGTTGGCTGAAACCCCCACTTTTTGCTCATGAAAATACCTCTTGAGATAAAAACACGACTTTTTGGCGAAAAAAAATTCGGTTTTGACTGAGTAAAGGTGCTTTTTGGTCAAAAAAGCTGTTTTTTGCTGACAAAATTGGAAATTTGCTGAGAATTTTCTTTTGCTCGAAACACGACGTTTTCACTGCTAAACGCAAGTTTTGGCCGGGAAAAGCACATTTTGGGTGTCCAAAACACTGTTTTGCTGGAAAAAAAAGCTTTTTAGCCCAAAAAAATGAAAAATGGCCATTTTGGCTCTCAAAACCAGGTTTTTCGCTTACAGCGTCACCTGTTGGCTGAAACCCCCACTTTTTGCTCATGAAAATACCTCTTGAGATAAAAACACGACTTTTTGGCGAAAAAAAATTCGGTTTTCACTGAGTAAAGGTGCTTTTTGGTCAAGAAAGCTGTTTTTTGCTGACAAAATTGGAAATTTGCTGAGAATTTTCTTTTGCTCGAAACACGACGTTTTCACTGCTAAACGCAAGTTTTGGCCGGGAAAAGCACATTTTGGGTGTCCAAAACACTGTTTTGCTGGAAAAAAAAGCTTTTTAGCCCAAAAAACTGAAAAATGGCCATTTTGGCTCTCAAAACCAGGTTTTTCGCTTACGGCGTCACCTGTTGGCTGAAACCCCCACTTTTTGCTCATGAAAATACCTCTTGAGATAAAAACACGACTTTTTGGCGAAAAAAAATTCGGTTTTGACTGAGTAAAGGTGCTTTTTGGTCAAAAAAGCTGTTTTTTGCTGACAAAATTGGAAATTTGCTGAGAATTTTCTTTTGCTCAAAACACGACGTTTTCACTGCTAAACGCAAGTTTCGGCCGGGAAAAGCACATTTTGGGTGTCCAAAACACTGTTTTGCTGGAAAAAAAAGCTTTTTAGCCCAAAAAACTGAAAAATGGCCATTTTGGCTCTCAAAACCAGGTTTTTCGCTTACGGCGTCACCTGTTGGCTGAAACCCCCACTTGTTGCTCATGAAAATACCTCTTGAGATAAAAACACGACTTTTTGGCGAAAAAAAATTCGGTTTTGACTGAGTAAAGGTGCTTTTTGGTCAAAAAAGCTGTTTTTTGCTGACAAAATTGGAAATTTGCTGAGAATTTTCTTTTGCTCGAAACACGACGTTTTCACTGCTAAACGCAAGTTTTGGCCGGGAAAAGCACATTTTGGGTGTCCAAAACACTGTTTTGCTGGAAAAAAAAGCTTTTTAGCCCAAAAAACTGAAAAATGGCCATTTTGGCTCTCAAAACCAGGTTTTTCGCTTACGGCGTCACCTGTTGGCTGAAACCCCCACTTTTTGCTCATGAAAATACCTCTTGAGATAAAAACACGACTTTTTGGCGAAAAAAAATTCGGTTTTGACTGAGTAAAGGTGCTTTTTGGTCAAAAAAGCTGTTTTTTGCTGACAAAATTGGAAATTTGCTGAGAATTTTCTTTTGCTCGAAACACGACGTTTTCACTGCTAAACGCAAGTTTTGGCCGGGAAAACCACCTTTTGGGTGTCCAAAACACTGTTTTGCTGGAAAAAAAAGCTTTTTAGCCCAAAAAACTGAAAAATGGCCATTTTGGCTCTCAAAACCAGGTTTTTCGCTTACGGCGTCACCTGTTGGCTGAAACCCCCACTTTTTGCTCATGAAAATACCTCTTGAGATAAAAACACGACTTTTTGGCGAAAAAAAATTCGGTTTTGACTGAGTAAAGGTGCTTTTTGGTCAAAAAAGCTGTTTTTTGCTGACAAAATTGGAAATTTGCTGAGAATTTTCTTTTGCTCGAAACACGACGTTTTCACTGCTAAACGCAAGTTTTGGCCGGGAAAAGCACATTTTGGGTGTCCAAAACACTGTTTTGCTGGAAAAAAAAGCTTTTTAGCCCAAAAAACTGAAAAATGGCCATTTTGGCTCTCAAAACCAGGTTTTTCGCTTACGGCGTCACCTGTTGGCAGAAACCCCCACTTTTTGCTCATGAAAATACCTCTTGAGATAAAAACACGACTTTTTGGCGAAAAAAAATTCGGTTTTGACTGAGTAAAGGTGCTTTTTGGTCAAAAAAGCTGTTTTTTGCTGACAAAATTGGAAATTTGCTGAGAATTTTCTTTTGCTCGAAACACGACGTTTTCACTGCTAAACGCAAGTTTTGGCCGGGAAAAGCACATTTTGGGTGTCCAAAACACTGTTTTGCTGGAAAAAAAAGCTTTTTAGCCCAAAAAACTGAAAAATGGCCATTTTGGCTCTCAAAACCAGGTTTTTCGCTTACGGCGTCACCTGTTGGCTGAAACCCCCTCTTTTTGCTCATGAAAATACCTCTTGAGATAAAAACACGACTTTTTGGCGAAAAAAAATTCGGTTTTGACTGAGTAAAGGTGCTTTTTGGTCAAAAAAGCTGTTTTTTGCTGACAAAATTGGAAATTTGCTGAGAATTTTCTTTTGCTCGAAACACGACGTTTTCACTGCTAAACGCAAGTTTTGGCCGGGAAAAGCACATTTTGGGTGTCCAAAACACTGTTTTGCTGGAAAAAAAAGCTTTTTAGCCCAAAAAACTGAAAAATGGCCATTTTGGCTCTCAAAACCAGGTTTTTCGCTTACGGCGTCACCTGTTGGCTGAAACCCCCACTTTTTGCTCATGAAAATACCTCTTTAGATTAAAACACGACTTTTTGGCGAAAAAAAATTCGGTTTTGACTGAGTAAAGGTGCTTTTTGGTCAAAAAAGCTGTTTTTTGCTGACAAAATTGGAAATTTGCTGAGAATTTTCTTTTGCTCGAAACACGACATTTTCACTGCTAAACGCAAGTTTTGGCCGGGAAAAGCACATTTTGGGTGTCCAAAACACTGTTTTGCTGGAAAAAAAAGCTTTTTAGCCCAAAAAACTGAAAAATGGCCATTTTGGCTCTCAAAACCAGGTTTTTCGCTTACGCCGTCACCTGTTGGCTGAAACCCCCACTTTTTGCTCATGAAAATACCTCTTGAGATAAAAACACGACTTTTTGGCGAAAAAAAATTCGGTTTTGACTGAGTAAAGGTGCTTTTTGGTCAAAAAAGCTGTTTTTTGCTGACAAAATTGGAAATTTGCTGAGAATTTTCTTTTGCTCGAAACACGACATTTTCACTGCTAAACGCAAGTTTTGGCCGGGAAAAGCACATTTTGGGTGTCCAAAACACTGTTTTGCTGGAAAAAAAAGCTTTTTAGCCCAAAAAACTGAAAAATGGCCATTTTGGCTCTCAAAACCAGGTTTTTCGCTTACGCCGTCACCTGTTGGCTGAAACCCCCACTTTTTGCTCATGAAAATACCTCTTGAGATAAAAACACGACTTTTTGGCGAAAAAAAATTCGGTTTTGACTGAGTAAAGGTGCTTTTTGGTCAAAAAAGCTGTTTTTTGCTGACAAAATTGGAAATTTGCTGAGAATTTTCTTTTGCTCGAAACACGACGTTTTCACTGCTAAACGCAAGTTTTGGCCGGGAAAAGCACATTTTGGGTGTCCAAAACACTGTTTTGCTGGAAAAAAAAGCTTTTTAGCCCAAAAAACTGAAAAATGGCCATTTTGGCTCTCAAAACCAGGTTTTTCGCTTACGGCGTCACCTGTTGGCTGAAACCCCCACTTTTTGCTCATGAAAATACCTCTTGAGATAAAAACACGACTTTTTGGCGAAAAAAAATTCGGTTTTGACTGAGTAAAGGTGCTTTTTGGTCAAAAAAGCTGTTTTTTGCTGACAAAATTGGAAATTTGCTGAGAATTTTCTTTTGCTCGAAACACGACGTTTTCACTGCTAAACGCAAGTTTTGGCCGGGAAAAGCACATTTTGGGTGTCCAAAACACTGTTTTGCTGGAAAAAAAAAGCTTTTTCGCCCAAAAAACTGAAAAATGGCCATTTTGGCTCTCAAAACCAGGTTTTTCGCTTACGGCGTCACCTGTTGGCTGAAACCCCCACTTTTTGCTCATGAAAATACCTCTTGAGATAAAAACACGACTTTTTGGCGAAAAAAAATTCGGTTTTGACTGAGTAAAGGTGCTTTTTGGTCAAAAAAGCTGTTTTTTGCTGACAAAATTGGAAATTTGCTGAGAATTTTCTTTTGCTCGAAACACGACGTTTTCACTGCTAAACGCATGTTTTGGCCGGGAAAAGCACATTTTGGGTGTCCAAAACACTGTTTTGCTGGAAAAAAAAGCTTTTTAGCCCAAAAAACTGAAAAATGGCCATTTTGGCTCTCAAAACCAGGTTTTTCGCTTACGGCGTCACCTGTTGGCTGAAACCCCCACTTTTTGCTCATGAAAATACCTCTTGAGATAAAAACACGACTTTTTGGCGAAAAAAAATTCGGTTTTGACTGAGTAAAGGTGCTTTTTGGTCAAAAAAGCTGTTTTTTGCTGACAAAATTGGAAATTTGCTGAGAATTTTCTTTTGCTCGAAACACGACGTTTTCACTGCTAAACGCAAGTTTTGGCCGGGAAAAGCACATTTTTGGTGTCCAAAACACTCTTTTGCTGGAAAAAAAAGCTTTTTAGCCCAAAAAACTGAAAAATGGCCATTTTGGCTCTCAAACCAGGTATTTCGCTTACGGCGTCACCTGTTGGCTGAAACCCCCACTTTTTGCTCATGAAAATACCTCTTGAGATAAAAACACGACTTTTTGGCGAAAAAAAATTCGGTTTTGACTGAGTAAAGGTGCTTTTTGGTCAAAAAAGCTGTTTTTTGCTGACAAAATTGGAAATTTGCTGAGAATTTTCTTTTGCTCGAAACACGACGTTTTCACTGCTAAACGCATGTTTTGGCCGGGAAAAGCACATTTTGGGTAACCAAAACACTGTTTTGCTGGAAAAAAAAGCTTTTTAGCCCAAAAAACTGAAAAATGGCCATTTTGGCTCTCAAAACCAGGTTTTTCGCTTACGGCGTCACCTGTTGGCTGAAACCCCCACTTTTTGCTCATGAAAATACCTCTTGAGATAAAAACACGACTTTTTGGCGAAAAAAAATTCGGTTTTGACTGAGTAAAGGTGCTTTTTGGTCAAAAAAGCTGTTTTTTGCTGATAAAATTGGAAATTTGCTGAGAATTTTCTTTTGCTCGAAACACGACGTTTTCACTGCTAAACGCATGTTTTGGCCGGGAAAAGCACATTTTGGGTGTCCAAAACACTGTTTTGCTGGAAAAAAAAGCTTTTTAGCCCAAAAAACTGAAAAATGGCCATTTTGTCTCTCAAACCAGGTATTTCGCTTACGGCGTCACCTGTTGGCTGAAACCCCCACTTTTTGCTCATGAAAATACCTCTTGAGATAAAAACACGACTTTTTGGCGAAAAAAAATTCGGTTTTGACTGAGTAAAGGTGCTTTTTGGTCAAAAAAGCTGTTTTTTTGCTGACAAAATTGGAAATTTGCTGAGAATTTTCTTTTGCTCGAAACACGACGTTTTCACTGCTAAACGCAAGTTTTGGCCGGGAAAAGCACATTTTGGGTGTCCAAAACACTGTTTTGCTGGAAAAAAAAGCTTTTTAGCCCAAAAAACTGAAAAATGGCCATTTTGGCTCTCAAAACCAGGTTTTTCGCTTACGGCGTCACCTGTTGGCTGAAACCCCCACTTTTTGCTCATGAAAATACCTCTTGAGATAAAAACACGACTTTTTGGCGAAAAAAAATTCGGTTTTGACTGAGTAAAGGTGCTTTTTGGTCAAAAAAGCTGTTTTTTGCTGACAAAATTGGAAATTTGCTGAGAATTTTCTTTTGCTCGAAACACGACGTTTTCACTGCTAAACGCAAGTTTTGGCCGGGAAAAGCACATTTTGGGTGTCCAAAACACTGTTTTGCAGGAAAAAAAAGCTTTTTAGCCCAAAAAAGCTTTTTAGCCCAAAAAACTGAAAAATGGCCATTTTGGCTCTCAAAACCAGGTTTTTCGCTTACGCCGTCACCTGTTGGCTGAAACCCCCACTTTTTGCTCATGAAAATACCTCTTGAGATAAAAACACGACTTTTTGGCGAAAAAAAATTCGGTTTTGACTGTGTAAAGGTGCTTTTTGGTCAAAAAAGCTGTTTTTTGCTGACAAAATTGGAAATTTGCTGAGAATTTTCTTTTGCTCGAAACACGACGTTTTCACTGCTAAACGCAAGTTTTGGCCGGGAAAAGCACATTTTGGGTGTCCAAAACACTGTTTTGCTGGAAAAAAAAGCTTTTTAGCCCAAAAAACTGAAAAATGGCCATTTTGGCTCTCAAAACCAGGTTTTTCGCTTACGGCGTCACCTGTTGGCTGAAACCCCCACTTGTTGCTCATGAAAATACCTCTTGAGATAAAAACACGACTTTTTGGCGAAAAAAAATTCGGTTTTGACTGAGTAAAGGTGCTTTTTGGTCAAAAAAGCTGTTTTTTGCTGACAAAATTGGAAATTTGCTGAGAATTTTCTTTTGCTCGAAACACGACGTTTTCACTGCTAAACGCAAGTTTTGGCCGGGAAAAGCACATTTTTGGTGTCCAAAACACTGTTTTGCTGGAAAAAAAAGCTTTTTAGCCCAAAAAACTGAAAAATGGCCATTTTGGCTCTCAAAACCAGGTTTTTCGCTTACGGCGTCACCTGTTGGCTGAAACCCCCACTTTTTGCTCATGAAAATACCTCTTGAGATAAAAACACGACTTTTTGGCGAAAAAAAATTCGGTTTTGACTGAGTAAAGGTGCTTTTTGGTCAAAAAAGCTGTTTTTTGCTGACAAAATTGGAAATTTGCTGAGAATTTTCTTTTGCTCGAAACACGACGTTTTCACTGCTAAACGCAAGTTTTGGCCGGGAAAAGCACATTTTGGGTGTCCAAAACACTGTTTTGCTGGAAAAAAAAGCTTTTTAGCCCAAAAAACTGAAAAATGGCCATTTTGGCTCTCAAAACCAGGTTTTTCGCTTACGGCGTCACCTGTTGGCTGAAACCCCCACTTTTTGCTCATGAAAATACCTCTTGAGATAAAAACACGACTTTTTGGCGAAAAAAAATTCGGTTTTGACTGAGTAAAGGTGCTTTTTGGTCAAAAAAGCTGTTTTTTGCTGACAAAATTGGAAATTTGCTGAGAATTTTCTTTTGCTCGAAACACGACGTTTTCACTGCTAAACGCAAGTTTTGGCCGGGAAAAGCACATTTTGGGTGTCCAAAACACTGTTTTGCAGGAAAAAAAAGCTTTTTAGCCCAAAAAAGCTTTTTAGCCCAAAAAACTGAAAAATGGCCATTTTGGCTCTCAAAACCAGGTTTTTCGCTTACGCCGTCACCTGTTGGCTGAAACCCCCACTTTTTGCTCATGAAAATACCTCTTGAGATAAAAACACGACTTTTTGGCGAAAAAAAATTCGGTTTTGACTGTGTAAAGGTGCTTTTTGGTCAAAAAAGCTGTTTTTTGCTGACAAAATTGGAAATTTGCTGAGAATTTTCTTTTGCTCGAAACACGACGTTTTCACTGCTAAACGCAAGTTTTGGCCGGGAAAAGCACATTTTGGGTGTCCAAAACACTGTTTTGCTGGAAAAAAAAGCTTTTTAGCCCAAAAAACTGAAAAATGGCCATTTTGGCTCTCAAAACCAGGTTTTTCGCTTACGGCGTCACCTGTTGGCTGAAACCCCCACTTGTTGCTCATGAAAATACCTCTTGAGATAAAAACACGACTTTTTGGCGAAAAAAAATTCGGTTTTGACTGAGTAAAGGTGCTTTTTGGTCAAAAAAGCTGTTTTTTGCTGACAAAATTGGAAATTTGCTGAGAATTTTCTTTTGCTCGAAACACGACGTTTTCACTGCTAAACGCAAGTTTTGGCCGGGAAAAGCACATTTTTGGTGTCCAAAACACTGTTTTGCTGGAAAAAAAAGCTTTTTAGCCCAAAAAACTGAAAAATGGCCATTTTGGCTCTCAAAACCAGGTTTTTCGCTTACGGCGTCACCTGTTGGCTGAAACCCCCACTTTTTGCTCATGAAAATACCTCTTGAGATAAAAACACGACTTTTTGGCGAAAAAAAATTCGGTTTTGACTGAGTAAAGGTGCTTTTTGGTCAAAAAAGCTGTTTTTTGCTGACAAAATTGGAAATTTGCTGAGAATTTTCTTTTGCTCGAAACACGACGTTTTCACTGCTAAACGCAAGTTTTGGCCGGGAAAAGCACATTTTGGGTGTCCAAAACACTGTTTTGCTGGAAAAAAAAGCTTTTTAGCCCAAAAAACTGAAAAATGGCCATTTTGGCTCTCAAAACCAGGTTTTTCGCTTACGGCGTCACCTGTTGGCTGAAACCCCCACTTTTTGCTCATGAAAATACCTCTTGAGATAAAAACACGACTTTTTGGCGAAAAAAAATTCGGTTTTGACTGAGTAAAGGTGCTTTTTGGTCAAAAAAGCTGTTTTTTGCTGACAAAATTGGAAATTTGCTGAGAATTTTCCTTGGCTCGAAACACGACGTTTTCACTGCTAAACGCAAGTTTTGGCCGGGAAAAGCACATTTTGGGTGTCCAAAACACTGTTTTGCTGGAAAAAAAAGCTTTTTAGCCCAAAAAACTGAAAAATGGCCATTTTGGCTCTCAAAACCAGGTTTTTCGCTTACGGCGTCACCTGTTGGCTGAAACACCCACTTTTTGCTCATGAAAATACCTTTTGAGATAAAAACACGACTTTTTGGCGAAAACAAATTCGGTTTTGACTGAGTAAAGGTGCTTTTTGGTCAAAAAAGCTGCTTTTTGCTGACAAAATTGGAAATTTGCTGAGAATTTTCTTTTGCTCGAAACACGACGTTTTCACTGCTAAACGCAAGTTTTGGACACCCAAAACTTTGGCCGGGAAAAGCACATTTTGGGTGTCCAAAACACTGTTTTGCTGGAAAAAAAAGCTTTTTAGCCCAAAAAACTGAAAAATGGCCATTTTGGCTCTCAAAACCAGGTTTTTCGCTTACGGCGTCACCTGTTGGCTGAAACCCCCACTTTTTGCTCATGAAAATACCTCTTGAGATAAAAACACGACTTTTTGGCGAAAAAAAATTCGGTTTTGACTGAGTAAAGGTGCTTTTTTGGTCAAAAAAGCTGTTTTTTGCTGACAAAATTGGAAATTTGCTGAGAATTTTCTTTTGCTCGAAACACGACGTTTTCACTGCTAAACGCAAGTTTTGGCCGGGAAAAGCACATTTTGGGTGTCCAAAACACTGTTTTGCTGGAAAAAAAAGCTTTTTAGCCGAAAAAACTGAAAAATGGCCATTTTGGCTCTCAAAACCAGGTTTTTCGCTTACGCCGTCACCTGTTGGCTGAAACCCCCACTTTTTGCTCATGAAAATACCTCTTGAGATAAAAACACGACTTTTTGGCGAAAAAAAATTCGGTTTTGACTGAGTAAAGGTGCTTTTTGGTCAAAAAAGCTGTTTTTTGCTGACAAAATTGGAAATTTGCTGAGAATTTTCTTTTGCTCGAAACACGACGTTTTCACTGCTAAACGCAAGTTTTGGCCGGGAAAAGCACATTTTGGGTGTCCAAAACACTGTTTTGCTGGAAAAAAAAGCTTTTTAGCCCAAAAAACTGAAAAATGGCCATTTTGGCTCTCAAAACCAGGTTTTTCGCTTACGGCGTCACCTGTTGGCTGAAACACCCACTTTTTGCTCATGAAAATACCTTTTGAGATAAAAACACGACTTTTTGGCGAAAACAAATTCGGTTTTGACTGAGTAAAGGTGCTTTTTGGTCAAAAAAGCTGCTTTTTGCTGACAAAATTGGAAATTTGCTGAGAATTTTCTTTTGCTCGAAACACGACGTTTTCACTGCTAAACGCAAGTTTTGGACACCCAAAACTTTGGCCGGGAAAAGCACATTTTGGGTGTCCAAAACACTGTTTTGCTGGAAAAAAAAGCTTTTTAGCCCAAAAAACTGAAAAATGGCCATTTTGGCTCTCAAAACCAGGTTTTTCGCTTACGGCGTCACCTGTTGGCTGAAACCCCCACTTTTTGCTCATGAAAATACCTCTTGAGATAAAAACACGACTTTTTGGCGAAAAAAAATTCGGTTTTGACTGAGTAAAGGTGCTTTTTTGGTCAAAAAAGCTGTTTTTTGCTGACAAAATTGGAAATTTGCTGAGAATTTTCTTTTGCTCGAAACACGACGTTTTCACTGCTAAACGCAAGTTTTGGCCGGGAAAAGCACATTTTGGGTGTCCAAAACACTGTTTTGCTGGAAAAAAAAGCTTTTTAGCCGAAAAAACTGAAAAATGGCCATTTTGGCTCTCAAAACCAGGTTTTTCGCTTACGGCGTCACCTGTTGGCTGAAACCCCCACTTTTTGCTCATGAAAATACCTCTTGAGATAAAAACACGACTTTTTGGCGAAAAAAAATTCGGTTTTCACTGAGTAAAGGTGCTTTTTGGTCAAAAAAGCTGTTTTTTGCTGACAAAATTGGAAATTTGCTGAGAATTTTCTTTTGCTCGAAACACGACGTTTTCACTGCTAAACGCAAGTTTTGGCCGGGAAAAGCACATTTTGGGTGTCCAAAACACTGTTTTGCTGGAAAAAAAAGCTTTTTAGCCCAAAAAACTGAAAAATGGCCATTTTGGCTCTCAAAACCAGGTTTTTCGCTTACGGCGTCACCTGTTGGCTGAAACCCCCACTTTTTGCTCATGAAAATACCTCTTGAGATAAAAACACGACTTTTTGGCGAAAAAAAATTCGGTTTTGACTGAGTAAAGGTGCTTTTTTGGTCAAAAAAGCTGTTTTTTGCTGACAAAATTGGAAATTTGCTGAGAATTTTCTTTTGCTCGAAACACGACGTTTTCACTGCTAAACGCAAGTTTTGGCCGGGAAAAGCACATTTTGGGTGTCCAAAACACTGTTTTGCTGGAAAAAAAAGCTTTTTAGCCGAAAAAACTGAAAAATGGCCATTTTGGCTCTCAAAACCAGGTTTTTCGCTTACGGCGTCACCTGTTGGCTGAAACCCCCACTTTTTGCTCATGAAAATACCTCTTGAGATAAAAACACGACTTTTTGGCGAAAAAAAATTCGGTTTTCACTGAGTAAAGGTGCTTTTTGGTCAAAAAAGCTGTTTTTTGCTGACAAAATTGGAAATTTGCTGAGAATTTTCTTTTGCTCGAAACACGACGTTTTCACTGCTAAACGCAAGTTTTGGCCGGGAAAAGCACATTTTGGGTGTCCAAAACACTGTTTTGCTGGAAAAAAAAGCTTTTTAGCCCAAAAAACTGAAAAATGGCCATTTTGGCTCTCAAAACCAGGTTTTTCGCTTACGGCGTCACCTGTTGGCTGAAACCCCCACTTTTTGCTCATGAAAATACCTCTTGAGATAAACACACGACTTTTTGGCGGAAAAAAATTCGGTTTTGACTGAGTAAAGGTGCTTTTTGGTCAAAAAAGCTGTTTTTTGCTGACAAAATTGGAAATTTGCTGAGAATTTTCTTTTGCTCGAAACACGACGTTTTCACTGCTAAACGCAAGTTTTGGCCGGGAAAAGCACATTTTGGGTGTCCAAAACACTGTTTTGCTGGAAAAAAAAGCTTTTTAGCCCAAAAAACTGAAAAATGGCCATTTTGGCTCTCAAAACCAGGTTTTTCGCTTACGGCGTCACCTGTTGGCTGAAACCCCCACTTTTTGCTCATGAAAATACCTCTTGAGATAAACACACGACTTTTTGGCGGAAAAAAATTCGGTTTTGACTGAGTAAAGGTGCTTTTTGGTCAAAAAAGCTGTTTTTTGCTGACAAAATTGGAAATTTGCTGAGAATTTTCTTTTGCTCGAAACACGACGTTTTCACTGCTAAACGCAACTTTTGGCCGGGAAAAGCACATTTTGGGTGTCCAAAACACTGTTTTGCTGGAAAAAAAAGCTTTTTAGCCCAAAAAACTGAAAAATGGCCATTTTGGTACTCAAAACCAGGTTTTTTGCTTACGGCGTCACCTGTTGGCTGAAACCCCCACTTTTTGCTCATGAAAATACCTCTTGAGATAAAAACACGACTTTTTGGCGAAAAAAAATTCGGTTTTGACTGAGTAAAGGTGCTTTTTGGTCAAAAAAGCTGTTTTTTGCTGACAAAATTGGAAATTTGCTGAGAATTTTCTTTTGCTCGAAACACGACGTTTTCACTGCTAAACGCAAGTTTTGGCCGGGAAAAGCACATTTTGGGTGTCCAAAACACTGTTTTGCTGGAAAAAAAAGCTTTTTAGCCCAAAAAACTGAAAAATGGCCATTTTGGCTCTCAAAACCAGGTTTTTCGCTTACGGCGTCACCTGTTGGCTGAAACCCCCACTTTTTGCTCATGAAAATACCTCTTGAGATAAAAACACGTTTTTTTGGCGAAAAAAAATTCGGTTTTGACTGAGTAAAGGTGCTTTTTGGTCAAAAAAGCTGTTTTTTGCTGACAAAATTGGAAATTTCCTGAGAATTTTCTTTTGCTCGAAACACGACGTTTTCACTGCTAAACGCAAGTTTTGGCCGGGAAAAGCACATTTTGGGTGTCCAAAACACTGTTTTGCTGAAAAAAAAAGCTTTTTAGCCCAAAAAACTGAAAAATGGTCATTTTGGCTCTCAAAACCAGGTTTTTCGCTTACGGCGTGACCTGTTTGCTGAAACTCCCCCTTTTTGCTCATGAAAATACCTCTTGAGATAAAAACACGACTTTTTGGCGAAAAAAAATTCGGTTTTGACTGAGTAAAGGTGCTTTTTGGTCAAAAAAGCTGTTTTTTGCTGACAAAATTGGAAATTTGCTGAGAATTTTCTTTTGCTCGAAACACGACGTTTTCACTGCTAAACGCAAGTTTTGGCCGGGAAAAGCACATTTTGGGTGTCCAAAACACTGTTTTGCTGGAAAAAAAAGCTTTTTAGCCCAAAAAACTGAAAAATGGCCATTTTGGCTCTCAAAACCAGGTTTTTCGCTTACGGCGTCACCTGTTGGCTGAAACCCCCACTTTTTGCTCATGAAAATACCTCTTGAGATAAAAACACGTTTTTTTGGCGAAAAAAAATTCGGTTTTGACTGAGTAAAGGTGCTTTTTGGTCAAAAAAGCTGTTTTTTGCTGACAAAATTGGAAATTTGCTGAGAATTTTCTTTTGCTCGAAACACGACGTTTTCACTGCTAAACGCAAGTTTTGGCCGGGAAAAGCACATTTTGGGTGTCCAAAACACTGTTTTGCTGAAAAAAAAAGCTTTTTAGCCCAAAAAACTGAAAAATGGTCATTTTGGCTCTCAAAACCAGGTTTTTCGCTTACGGCGTGACCTGTTGGCTGAAACCCCCACTTTTTGCTCATGAAAATACCTCTTGAGATAAAAACACGACTTTTTGGCGAAAAAAAATTCGGTTTTGACTGAGTAAAGGTGCTTTTTGGTCAAAAAAGCTGTTTTTTGCTGACAAAATTGGAAATTTGCTGAGAATTTTCTTTTGCTCGAAACACGACGTTTTCACTGCTAAACGCAAGTTTTGGCCGGGAAAAGCACATTTTGGATGTCCAAAACACTGTTTTGCTGGAAAAAAAAGCTTTTTAGCCCAAAAAACTGAAAAATGGCCATTTTGGCTCTCAAAACCAGGTTTTTCGCTTACGGCGTCACCTGTTGGCTGAAACCCCCACTTTTTGCTCATGAAAATACCTCTTGAGATAAAAACACGACTTTTTGGCGAAAAAAAATTCGGTTTTGACTGAGTAAAGGTGCTTTTTGGTCAAAAAAGCTGTTTTTTGCTGACAAAATTGGAAATTTGCTGAGAATTTTCTTTTGCTCGAAACACGACGTTTTCACTGCTAAACGCAAGTTTTGGCCGGGAAAAGCACATTTTGGGTGTCCAAAACACTGTTTTGCTGGAAAAAAAAGCTTTTTAGCCCAAAAAACTGAAAAATGGTCATTTTGGCTCTCAAAACCAGGTTTTTCGCTTACGGCGTGACCTGTTTGCTGAAACTCCCCCTTTTTGCTCATGAAAATACCTCTTGAGATAAAAACACGACTTTTTGGCGAAAAAAAATTCGGTTTTGACTGAGTAAAGGTGCTTTTTGGTCAAAAAAGCTGTTTTTTGCTGACAAAATTGGAAATTTGCTGAGAATTTTCTTTTGCTCGAAACACGACGTTTTCACTGCTAAACGCAAGTTTTGGCCGGGAAAAGCACATTTTGGGTGTCCAAAACACTGTTTTGCTGGAAAAAAAAGCTTTTTAGCCCAAAAAACTGAAAAATGGCCATTTTGGCTCTCAAAACCAGGTTTTTCGCTTACGGCGTCACCTGTTGGCTGAAACCCCCACTTTTTGCTCATGAAAATACCTCTTGAGATAAAAACACGTTTTTTTGGCGAAAAAAAATTCGGTTTTGACTGAGTAAAGGTGCTTTTTGGTCAAAAAAGCTGTTTTTTGCTGACAAAATTGGAAATTTGCTGAGAATTTTCTTTTGCTCGAAACACGACGTTTTCACTGCTAAACGCAAGTTTTGGCCGGGAAAAGCACATTTTGGGTGTCCAAAACACTGTTTTGCTGAAAAAAAAAGCTTTTTAGCCCAAAAAACTGAAAAATGGTCATTTTGGCTCTAAAAACCAGGTTTTTCGCTTACGGCGTGACCTGTTGGCTGAAACCCCCACTTTTTGCTCATGAAAATACCTCTTGAGATAAAAACACGACTTTTTGGCGAAAAAAAATTCGGTTTTGACTGAGTAAAGGTGCTTTTTGGTCAAAAAAGCTGTTTTTTGCTGACAAAATTGGAAATTTGCTGAGAATTTTCTTTTGCTCGAAACACGACGTTTTCACTGCTAAACGCAAGTTTTGGCCGGGAAAAGCACATTTTGGATGTCCAAAACACTGTTTTGCTGGAAAAAAAAGCTTTTTAGCCCAAAAAACTGAAAAATGGCCATTTTGGCTCTCAAAACCAGGTTTTTCGCTTACGGCGTCACCTGTTGGCTGAAACCCCCACTTTTTGCTCATGAAAATACCTCTTGAGATAAAAACACGACTTTTTGGCGAAAAAAAATTCGGTTTTGACTGAGTAAAGGTGCTTTTTGGTCAAAAAAGCTGTTTTTTGCTGACAAAATTGGAAATTTGCTGAGAATTTTCTTTTGCTCGAAACACGACGTTTTCACTGCTAAACGCAAGTTTTGGCCGGGAAAAGCACATTTTGGGTGTCCAAAACACTGTTTTGCTGGAAAAAAAAGCTTTTTAGCCCAAAAAACTGAAAAATGGTCATTTTGGCTCTCAAAACCAGGTTTTTCGCTTACGGCGTGACCTGTTTGCTGAAACCCCCACTTTTTGCTCATGAAAATACCTCTTGAGATAAAAACACGACTTTTTGGCGAAAAAAAATTCGGTTTTGACTGAGTAAAGGTGCTTTTTGGTCAAAAAAGCTATTTTTTGCTGACAAAATTGGAAATTTGCTGAGAATTTTCTTTTGCTCGAAACACGACGTTTTCACTGCTAAACGCAAGTTTTGGCCGGGAAAAGCACATTTTGGGTGTCCAAAACACTGTTTTGCTGGAAAAAAAAGCTTTTTAGCCCAAAAAACTGAAAAATGGCCATTTTGGCTCTCAAAACCAGGTTTTTCGCTTACGGCGTCACCTGTTTGCTGAATCCCCCACTTTTTGCTCATGAAAATACCTCTTGAGATAAAAACACGACTTTTTGGCGAAAAAAAATTCGGTTTTGACTGAGTAAAGGTGCTTTTTGGTCAAAAAAGCTATTTTTTGCTGACAAAATTGGAAATTTGCTGAGAATTTTCTTTTGCTCGAAACACGACGTTTTCACTGCTAAACGCAAGTTTTGGCCGGGAAAAGCACATTTTGGGTGTCCAAAACACTGTTTTGCTGGAAAAAAAAGCTTTTTAGCCCAAAAAACTGAAAAATGGCCATTTTGGCTCTCAAAACCAGGTTTTTCGCTTACGGCGTCACCTGTTGGCTGAAACCCCCACTTTTTGCTCATGAAAATACCTCTTGAGATAAAAACACGACTTTTTGGCGAAAAAAAATTCGGTTTTGACTGAGTAAAGGTGCTTTTTGGTCAAAAAAGCTGTTTTTTGCTGACAAAATTGGAAATTTGCTGAGAATTTTCTTTTGCTCGAAACACGACGTTTTCACTGCTAAACGCAAGTTTTGGCCGGGAAAAGCACATTTTGGGTGTCCAAAACACTGTTTTGCTGGAAAAAAAAGCTTTTTAGCCCAAAAAACTGAAAAATGGCCATTTTGGCTCTCAAAACCAGGTTTTTCGCTTACGGCGTCACCTGTTGGCTGAAACCCCCACTTTTTGCTCATGAAAATACCTCTTGAGATAAAAACACGACTTTTTGGCGAAAAAAAATTCGGTTTTGACTGAGTAAAGGTGCTTTTTGGTCAAAAAAGCTGTTTTTTGCTGACAAAATTGGAAATTTGCTGAGAATTTTCTTTTGCTCGAAACACGACGTTTTCACTGCTAAACGCAAGTTTTGGCCGGGAAAAGCACATTTTGGGTGTCCAAAACACTGTTTTGCTGAAAAAAAAAGCTTTTTAGCCCAAAAAACTGAAAAAAGGCCATTTTGGCTCTCAAAACCAGGTTTTTCGCTTACGGCGTCACCTGTTGGCTGAAACCCCCCCTTTTTGCTCATTAAAATACCTCTTGAGATAAAAACACGACTTTTTGGCGAAAAAAAATTCGGTTTTGACTGAGTAAAGGTGCTTTTTGGTCAAAAAAGCTGTTTTTTGCTGACAAAATTGGAAATTTGCTGAGAATTTTCTTTTGCTCGAAACACGACGTTTTCACTGCTAAACGCAAGTTTTGGCCGGGAAAAGCACATTTTGGGTGTCCAAAACACTGTTTTGCTGAAAAAAAAAGCTTTTTAGCCCAAAAAACTGAAAAAAGGCCATTTTGGCTCTCAAAACCAGGTTTTTCGCTTACGGCGTCACCTGTTGGCTGAAACCCCCCCTTTTTGCTCATTAAAATACCTCTTGAGATAAAAACACGACTTTTTGGCGAAAAAAAATTCGGTTTTGACTGAGTAAAGGTGCTTTTTGGTCAAAAAAGCTGTTTTTTGCTGACAAAATTGGAAATTTGCTGAGAATTTTCTTTTGCTCGAAACACGACGTTTTCACTGCTAAACGCAAGTTTTGGCCGAGAAAAGCACATTTTGGGTGTCCAAAACACTGTTTTGCTGGAAAAAAAAGCTTTTTAGCCCAAAAAACTGAAAAATGGCCATTTTGGCTCTCAAAACCAGGTTTTTCGCTTACGGCGTCACCTGTTGGTTGAAACCCCCACTTTTTGCTCATGAAAATACCTCTTGAGATAAAAACACGACTTTTTGGCGAAAAAAAATTCGGTTTTGACTGAGTAAAGGTGCTTTTTGGTCAAAAAAGCTGTTTTTTGCTGAGAAAATTGGAAATTTGCTGAGAATTTTCTTTTGCTCGAAACACGACGTTTTCACTGCTAAACGCAAGTTTTGGCCGGGAAAAGCACATTTTGGGTGTCCAAAACACTGTTTTGCTGGAAAAAAAAGCTTTTTAGCCCAAAAAACTGAAAAATGGCCATTTTGGCTCTCAAAACCAGGTTTTTCGCTTACGGCGTCACCTGTTGGCTGAAACCCCCACTTTTTGCTCATGAAAATACCTCTTGAGATAAAAACACGACTTTTTGGCGAAAAAAAATTCGGTTTTGACTGAGTAAAGGTGCTTTTTGGTCAAAAAAGCTGTTTTTTGCTGACAAAATTAGAAATTTGCTGAGAATTTTCTTTTGCTCGAAACACGACGTTTTCACTGCTAAACGCAAGTTTTGGCCGGGAAAAGCACATTTTGGGTGTCCAAAACACTGTTTTGCTGGGAAAAAAAGCTTTTTAGCCCAAAAAACTGAAAAATGGCCATTTTGGCTCTCAAAACCAGGTTTTTCGCTTACGGCGTCACCTGTTGGCTGAAACCCCCACTTTTTGCTCATGAAAATACCTCTTGAGATAAAAACACGACTTTTTGGCGAAAAAAAATTCGGTTTTGACTGAGTAAAGGTGCTTTTTGGTCAAAAAAGCTGTTTTTTGCTGACAAAATTGGAAATTTGCTGAGAATTTTCTTTTGCTCGAAACACGACGTTTTCACTGCTAAACGCAAGTTTTAGCCGGGAAAAGCACATTTTGGGTGTCCAAAACACTGTTTTGCTGGGAAAAAAAGCTTTTTAGCCCAAAAAACTGAAAAATGGCCATTTTGGCTCTCAAAACCAGGTTTTTCGCTTACGGCGTCACCAGTTGGCTGAAACCCCCACTTTTTGCTCATGAAAATACCTCTTGAGATAAAAACACGACTTTTTGGCGAAAAAAAATTCGGTTTTCACTGAGTAAAGGTGCTTTTTGGTCAAAAAAGCTGTTTTTTGCTGACAAAATTGGAAATTTGCTGAGAATTTTCTTTTGCTCGAAACACGACGTTTTCACTGCTAAACGCAAGTTTTGGCCGGGAAAAGCACATTTTGGGTGTCCAAAACACTGTTTTGCTGGAAAAAAAAGCTTTTTAGCCCAAAAAACTGAAAAATGGCCATTTTGGCTCTCAAAACCAGGTTTTTCGCTTACGGCGTCACCTGTTGGCTGAAACCCCCACTTTTTGCTCATGAAAATACCTCTTGAGATAAAAACACGACTTTTTGGCGAAAAAAAATTCGGTTTTGACTGAGTAAAGGTGCTTTTTGGTCAAAAAAGCTGTTTTTTGCTGACAAAATTGGAAATTTGCTGAGAATTTTCTTTTGCTCGAAACACGACGTTTTCACTGCTAAACGCAAGTTTTGGCCGGGAAAAGCACATTTTGGGTGTCCAAAACACTGTTTTGCTGGGAAAAAAAGCTTTTTAGCCCAAAAAACTGAAAAATGGCCATTTTGGCTCTCAAAACCAGGTTTTTCGCTTACGGCGTCACCTGTTGGCTGAAACCCCCACTTTTTGCTCATGAAAATACCTCTTGAGATAAAAACACGACTTTTTGGCGAAAAAAAATTCGGTTTTGACTGAGTAAAGGTGCTTTTTGGTCAAAAAAGCTGTTTTTTGCTGACAAAATTGGAAATTTGCTGAGAATTTTCTTTTGCTCGAAACACGACGTTTTCACTGCTAAACGCAAGTTTTAGCCGGGAAAAGCACATTTTGGGTGTCCAAAACACTGTTTTGCTGGGAAAAAAAGCTTTTTAGCCCAAAAAACTGAAAAATGGCCATTTTGGCTCTCAAAACCAGGTTTTTCGCTTACGGCGTCACCAGTTGGCTGAAACCCCCACTTTTTGCTCATGAAAATACCTCTTGAGATAAAAACACGACTTTTTGGCGAAAAAAAATTCGGTTTTCACTGAGTAAAGGTGCTTTTTGGTCAAAAAAGCTGTTTTTTGCTGACAAAATTGGAAATTTGCTGAGAATTTTCTTTTGCTCGAAACACGACGTTTTCACTGCTAAACGCAAGTTTTGGCCGGGAAAAGCACATTTTGGGTGTCCAAAACACTGTTTTGCTGGAAAAAAAAGCTTTTTAGCCCAAAAAACTGAAAAATGGCCATTTTGGCTCTCAAAACCAGGTTTTTCGCTTACGGCGTCACCTGTTGGCTGAAACCCCCACTTTTTGCTCATGAAAATACCTCTTGAGATAAAAACACGACTTTTTGGCGAAAAAAAATTCGGTTTGACTGAGTAAAGGTGCTTTTTGGTCAAAAAAGCTGTTTTTTGCTGACAAAATTGGAAATTTGCTGAGAATTTTCTTTTGCTCGAAACACGACGTTTTCACTGCTAAACGCAAGTTTTGGCCGGGAAAAGCACATTTTGGGTGTCCAAAACACTGTTTTGCTGGAAAAAAAGCTTTTTAGCCCAAAAAACTGAAAAATGGCCATTTTGGCTCTCAAAACCAGGTTTTTCGCTTACGGCGTCACCTGTTGGCTGAAACCCCCACTTTTTGCTCATGAAAATACCTCTTGAGATAAAAACACGACTTTTTGGCGAAAAAAAATTCGGTTTTGACTGAGTAAAGGTGCTTTTTGGTCAAAAAAGCTGTTTTTTGCTGACAAAATTGGAAATTTGCTGAGAATTTTCTTTTGCTCGAAACACGACGTTTTCACTGCTAAACGCAAGTTTTGGCCGGGAAAAGCACATTTTGGGTGTCCAAAACACTGTTTTGCTGGAAAAAAAAGCTTTTTAGCCCAAAAAACTGAAAAATGGCCATTTTGGCTCTCAAAACCAGGTTTTTCGCTTACGGCGTCACCTGTTGGCTGAAACCCCCACTTTTGCTCATGAAAATACCTCTTGAGATAAAAACACGACTTTTTGGCGAAAAAAAATTCGGTTTTGACTGAGTAAAGGTGCTTTTTGGTCAAAAAAGCTGTTTTTTGCTGACAAAATTGGAAATTTGCTAAGAATTTTCTTTTGCTCGAAACACGACGTTTTCACTGCTAAACGCAAGTTTTGGCCGGGAAAAGCACATTTTGGGTGTCCAAAACACTGTTTTGCTGGAAAAAAAGCTTTTTAGCCCAAAAAACTGAAAAATGGCCATTTTGGCTCTCAAAACCAGGTTTTTCGCTTACGGCGTCACCTGTTGGCTGAAAAAAAAGCTTTTTAGGCCCAAAAACTGAAAAATGGCCATTTTGGCTCTCAAAACCAGGTTTTTCGCTTACGGCGTCACCTGTTGGCTGAAACCCCCACTTTTTGCTCATGAAAATACCTCTTGAGATAAAAACACGACTTTTTGGCGAAAAAAAATTCGGTTTTGACTGAGTAAAGGTGCTTTTTGGTCAAAAAAGCTGTTTTTTGCTGACAAAATTGGAAATTTGCTGAGAATTTTCTTTTGCTCGAAACACGACGTTTTCACTGCTAAACGTAAGTTTTGGCCGGGAAAAGCACATTTTGGGTGTCCAAAACACTGTTTTGCTGGAAAAAAAAGCTTTTTAGCCCACAAAACTGAAAAATGGCCATTTTGGCTCTCAAAACCAGGTTTTTCGCTTACGGCGTCACCTGTTGGCTGAAAAAAAAGCTTTTTAGGCGAAAAAACTAAAAAATGGCCATTTTGGCTCTCAAAACCAGGTTTTTCGCTTACGGCGTCACCTGTTGGCTGAAACCCCCACTTTTTGCTCATGAAAATACCTCTTGAGATAAAAACACGACTTTTTGGCGAAAAAAAATTCGGTTTTGACTGAGTAAAGGTGCTTTTTGGTCAAAAAAGCTGTTTTTTGCTGACAAAATTGGAAATTTGCTGAGAATTTTCTTTTGCTCGAAACACGACGTTTTCACTGCTAAACGTAAGTTTTGGCCGGGAAAAGCACATTTTGGGTGTCCAAAACACTGTTTTGCTGGAAAAAAAAGCTTTTTAGCCCAAAAAACTGAAAAATGGCCATTTTGGCTCTCAAAACCAGGTTTTTCGCTTACGGCGTCACCTGTTGGCTGAAACCCCCACTTTTTGCTCATGAAAATACCTCTTGAGATAAAAACACGACTTTTTGGCGAAAAAAAATTCGGTTTTGACTGAGTAAAGGTGCTTTTTGGTCAAAAAAGCTGTTTTTTGCTGACAAAATTGGAAATTTGCTGAGAATTTTCTTTTGCTCGAAACACGACGTTTTCACTGCTAAACGCAAGTCTTGGCCGGGAAAAGCACATTTTGGGTGTCCAAAACACTGTTTTGCTGGGAAAAAAAGCTTTTTAGCCCAAAAAACTGAAAAATGGCCATTTTGGCTCTCAAAACCAGGTTTTTCGCTTACGGCGTCACCTGTTGGCTGAAACCCCCACTTTTTGCTCATGAAAATACCTCTCGAGATAAAAACACGACTTTTTGGCGAAAAAAAATTCGGTTTTGACTGAGTAAAAGTGCTTTTTGGTCAAAAAAGCTGTTTTTTGCTGACAAAATTGGAAATTTGCTGAGAATTTTGTTTTCCTCGAAACACGACGTTTTCACTGCTAAACGCAAGTCTTGGCCGGGAAAAGCACATTTTGGGTGTCCAAAACACTGTTTTGCTGGTAAAAAAAGCTTTTTAGCCCAAAAAACTGAAAAATGGCCATTTTGGCTCTCAAAACCAGGTTTTTCGCTTACGGCGTCACCTGTTGGCTGAAACCCCCACTTTTTGCTCATGAAAATACGTCTTGAGATAAAAACACGAACTTTTGGCGAAAACCCCACTTTTTGCTCATGAAAATACCTATTGAGATAAAAACACGACTTTTTGGCGAAAAAAAATTCGGTTTTGACTGAGTAAAGGTGCTTTTTGGTCAAAAAAGACCGTAAAATTCCAATTTTTTTTTCGCCAAAAAGTCGTGTTTTTATCTCAAGAGTTATTTTCATGAGCAAAAAGTGGGGTTTTCAGCCAACAGGTGACGCCGTAAGCGAAAAACCTGGTTTTGAGAGCCAAAATGGCCATTTTTCAGTTTTTTGGGCTAAAAAGCTTTTTTTTCCAGCAAAACAGTGTTTTGGACACCCAAAATGTGCTTTTCCCGGCCAAAACTTGCGTTTAGCAGTGAAAACGTCGTGTTTCGAGCAAAAGAAAATTCTCAGCAAATTTCCAATTTTGTCAGCAAAAAACAGCTTTTTTGACCAAAAAGCACCTTTACTCAGTCAAAACCGAATTTGTTTTCGCCAAAAAGTCGTGTTTTTATCTCAAGAGGTATTTTCATGAGCAAAAAGTGGGGGTTTCAGCCAACAGGTGACGCCGTAAGCGAAAAACCTGGTTTTGAGAGCCAAAATGGCCATTTTTCAGTTTTTTGGGCTAAAAAGCTTTTTTTTCCAGCAAAACAGTGTTTTGGACACCCAAAATGTGCTTTTCCCGGCCAAAACTTGCGTTTAGCAGTGAAAACGTCGTGTTTCGAGCAAAAGAAAATTCTCAGCAAATTTCCAATTTTGTCAGCAAAAAACAGCTTTTTTGACCAAAAAGCACCTTTACTCAGTCAAAACCGACTTTTTTTTCGCCAAAAAGTCGTGTTTTTATCTCAAGAGGTATTTTCATGAGCAAAAAGTGGGGGTTTCGCCAAAAAGTCGTGTTTTTATCTCAAGAGGTATTTTCATGAGCAAAAAGTGGGGGTTTCAGCCAACAGGTGACGCCGTAAGCGAAAAAACCTGGTTTTGAGAGCCAAAATGGCCATTTTTCAGTTTTTTGGGCTAAAAAGCTTTTTTTTCCAGCAAAACAGTGTTTTGGACACCCAAAATGTGCTTTTCCCGGCCAAAACTTGCGTTTAGCAGTGAAAACGCCGTGTTTCGAGGAAAAGAAAATTCTCAGCAAATTTCCAATTTTGTCAGCAAAAAACAGCTTTTTTGACCAAAAAGCACCTTTACTCAGTCAAAACCGAATTTTTTTTTGGCCAAAAAGTCGTGTTTTTATCTCAAGAGGTATTTTCATGAGCAAAAAGTGGGGGTTTCAGCCAACAGGTGACGCCGTAAGCGAAAAACCTGGTTTTGAGAGCCAAAATGGCCATTTTTCAGTTTTTTGGCCTAAAAAGCTTTTTTTCCCAGCAAAACAGTGTTTTGGACACCCAAAATGTGCTTTTCCCGGCCAAAACTTGCGTTTAGCAGTGAAAACGTCGTGTTTCGAGCAAAAGAAAATTCTCAGCAAATTTCCAATTTTGTCAGCAAAAAACAGCTTTTTTGACCAAAAAGCACCTTTACTCAGTCAAAACCGAATTTTTTTTCGCCAAAAACTCGTGTTTTTATCTCAAGAGGTATTTTCATGAGCAAAAAGTGGGGGTTTCAGCCAACAGGTGACGCCGTAAGCGAAAAACCTGGTTTTGAGAGCCAAAATGGCCATTTTTCAGTTTTTTGGGCTAAAAACCTTTTTTTTCCAGCAAAACAGTGTTTTGGACACCCAAAATGTGCTTTTCCCGGCCAAAACTTGCGTTTAGCAGTGAAAACGTCGTGTTTCGAGCAAAAGAAAATTCTCAGCAAATTTCCAATTTTGTCAGCAAAAAACAGCTTTTTTGACCAAAAAGCACCTTTACTCAGTCAAAACCGAATTTTTTTTCGCCAAAAAGTCGTGTTTTTATCTCAAGAGGTATTTTCATGAGCAAAAAGTGGGGGTTTCAGCCAACAGGTGACGCCGTAAGCGAAAAACCTGGTTTTGAGAGCCAAAATGGCCATTTTTCAGTTTTTGGGGCTAAAAAGCTTTTTTTTCCAGCAAAACAGTGTTTTGGACACCCAAAATGTGCTTTTCCCGGCCAAAACTTGCGTTTAGCAGTGAAAACGTCGTGTTTCGAGCAAAAGAAAATTCTCAGCAAATTTCCAATTTTGTCAGCAAAAAACAGCTTTTTTGACCAAAAAGCACCTTTACTCAGTCAAAACCGACTTTTTTTTCGCCAAAAAGTCGTGTTTTTATCTCAAGAGGTATTTTCATGAGCAAAAAGTGGGGGTTTCAGCCAACAGGTGACGCCGTAAGCGAAAAACCTGGTTTTGAGAGCCAAAATGGCCATTTTTCAGTTTTTTGGGCTAAAAAGCTTTTTTTTCCAGCAAAACAGTGTTTTGGACACCCAAAATGTGCTTTTCCCGGCCAAAACTTGCGTTTAGCAGTGAAAACGTCGTGTTTCGAGCAAAAGAAAATTCTCAGCAAATTTCCAATTTTGTCAGCAAAAAACAGCTTTTTTGACCAAAAAGCACCTTTACTCAGTCAAAACCGACTTTTTTTTCGCCAAAAAGTCGTGTTTTTATCTCAAGAGGTATTTTCATGAGCAAAAAGTGGGGGTTTCAGCCAACAGGTGACGCCGTAAGCGAAAAACCTGGTTTTGAGAGCCAAAATGGCCATTTTTCAGTTTTTTGGGCTAAAAAGCTTTTTTTTCCAGCAAAACAGTGTTTTGGACACCCAAAATGTGCTTTTCCCGGCCAAAACTTGCGTTTAGCAGTGAAAACGTCGTGTTTCGAGCAAAAGAAAATTCTCAGCAAATTTCCAATTTTGTCAGCAAAAAACAGCTTTTTTGACCAAAAAGCACCTTTACTCAGTCAAAACCGAATTTTTTTTCGCCAAAAAGTCGTGTTTTTATCTCAAGAGGTATTTTCATGAGCAAAAAGTGGGGGTTTCAGCCAACAGGTGACGCCGTAAGCGAAAAACCTGGTTTTGAGAGCCAAAATGGCCATTTTTCAGTTTTTTGGCCTAAAAAGCTTTTTTTTCCCAGCAAAACAGTGTTTTGGACACCCAAAATGTGCTTTTCCCGGCCAAAACTTGCGTTTAGCAGTGAAAACGTCGTGTTTCGAGCAAAAGAAAATTCTCAGCAAATTTCCAATTTTGTCAGCAAAAAACAGCTTTTTTGACCAAAAAGCACCTTTACTCAGTCAAAACCGAATTTTTTTTCGCCAAAAAGTCGTGTTTTTATCTCAAGAGGTATTTTCATGAGCAAAAAGTGGGGTTTTCGCCAAAAAGTCGTGTTTTTATCTCAAGAGGTATTTTCATGAGCAAAAAGTGGGGGTTTCAGCCAACAGGTGACGCCGTAAGCGAAAAACCTGGTTTTGAAAGCCAAAATGGCCATTTTTCAGTTTTTGGGGCTAAAAAGCTTTTTTTTCCAGCAAAACAGTGTTTTGGACACCCAAAATGTGCTTTTCCCGGCCAAAACTTGCGTTTAGCAGTGAAAACGTCGTGTTTCGAGCAAAAGAAAATTCTCAGCAAATTTCCAATTTTGTCAGCAAAAAACAGCTTTTTTGACCAAAAAGCACCTTTACTCAGTCAAAACCGAATTTTTTTTCGCCAAAAAGTCGTGTTTTTATCTCAAGAGGTATTTTCATGAGCAAAAAGTGGGGGTTTCAGCCAACAGGTGACGGCGTAAGCGAAAAACCTGGTTTTGAGAGCCAAAATGGCCATTTTTCAGTTTTTTGGGCTAAAAAGCTTTTTTTCCCAGCAAACCAGAGTTTTGGACACCCAAAATGTGCTTTTCCCGGCCAAAACTTGCGTTTAGCAGTGAAAACGTCGTGTTTCGAGCAAAAGAAAATTCTCAGCAAATTTCCAATTTTGTCAGCAAAAAACAGCTTTTTTGACCAAAAAGCACCTTTACTCAGTCAAAACCGAATTTTTTTTCGCCAAAAAGTCGTGTTTTTATCTCAAGAGGTATTTTCATGAGCAAAAAGTGGGGTTTCAGCCAACAGGTGACGCCGTAAGCGAAAAACCTGGTTTTGAGAGCCAAAATGGCCATTTTTCAGTTTTTTGGCCTAAAAAGCTTTTTTTTCCCAGCAAAACAGTGTTTTGGACACCCAAAATGTGCTTTTCCCGGCCAAAACTTGCGTTTAGCAGTGAAAACGTCGTGTTTCGAGCAAAAGAAAATTCTCAGCAAATTTCCAATTTTGTCAGCAAAAAACAGCTTTTTTGACCAAAAAGCACCTTTACTCAGTCAAAACCGAATTTGTTTTCGCCAAAAAGTCGTGTTTTTATCTCAAGAGGTATTTTCATGAGCAAAAAGTGGGGTTTTCGCCAAAAAGTCGTGTTTTTATCTCAAGAGGTATTTTCATGAGCAAAAAGTGGGGGTTTCAGCCAACAGGTGACGCCGTAAGCGAAAAACCTGGTTTTGAAAGCCAAAATGGCCATTTTTCAGTTTTTGGGGCTAAAAAGCTTTTTTTTCCAGCAAAACAGTGTTTTGGACACCCAAAATGTGCTTTTCCCGGCCAAAACTTGCGTTTAGCAGTGAAAACGTCGTGTTTCGAGCAAAAGAAAATTCTCAGCAAATTTCCAATTTTGTCAGCAAAAAACAGCTTTTTTGACCAAAAAGCACCTTTACTCAGTCAAAACCGAATTTGTTTTCGCCAAAAAGTCGTGTTTTTATCTCAAGAGGTATTTTCATGAGCAAAAAGTGGGGTTTTCGCCAAAAAGTCGTGTTTTTATCTCAAGAGGTATTTTCATGAGCAAAAAGTGGGGGTTTCAGCCAACAGGTGACGCCGTAAGCGAAAAACCTGGTTTTGAAAGCCAAAATGGCCATTTTTCAGTTTTTGGGGCTAAAAAGCTTTTTTTTCCAGCAAAACAGTGTTTTGGACACCCAAAATGTGCTTTTCCCGGCCAAAACTTGCGTTTAGCAGTGAAAACGTCGTGTTTCGAGCAAAAGAAAATTCTCAGCAAATTTCCAATTTTGTCAGCAAAAAACAGCTTTTTTGACCAAAAAGCACCTTTACCCAGTCAAAACCGAGGGTAAAGGTGCTTTTTGGTCAAAAAAGCTGTTTTTTGCTGACAAAATTGGAAATTTGCTGAGAATTTTCTTTTGCTCGAAACACGACGTTTTCACTGCTAAACGCAAGTTTTGGCCGGGAAAAGCACATTTTGGCTGTCCAAAACACTGTTTTGCTGGAAAAAAAGCTTTTTAGCCCCAAAAACTGAAAAATGGCCATTTTGGCTCTCAAAACCAGGTTTTTCGCTTACGGCGTCACCTGTTGGCTGAAACCCCCACTTTTTGCTCATGAAAATACCTCTTGAGATAAAAACACGACTTTTTGGCGAAAAAAAATTCGGTTTTGACTGAGTAAAGGTGCTTTTTGGTCAAAAAAGCTGTTTTTTGCTGACAAAATTGGAAATTTGCTGAGAATTTTCTTTTGCTCGAAACACGACGTTTTCACTGCTAAACGCAAGTTTTGGCCGGGAAAAGCACATTTTGGGTGTCCAAAACACTGTTTTGCTGGAAAAAAAAGCTTTTTAGCCCAAAAAACTGAAAAATGGCCATTTTGGCTCTCAAAACCAGGTTTTTCGCTTACGGCGTCACCTGTTGGCTGAAACCCCCACTTTTTGCTCATGAAAATACCTCTTGAGATAAAAACACGACTTTTTGGCGAAAAAAAATTCGGTTTTGACTGAGTAAAGGTGCTTTTTGGTCAAAAAAGCTGTTTTTTGCTGACAAAATTGGAAATTTGCTGAGAATTTTCTTTTGCTCGAAACACGACGTTTTCACTGCTAAACGCAAGTTTTGGCCGGGAAAAGCACATTTTGGGTGTCCAAAACACTGTTTTGCTGGAAAAAAAAGCTTTTTAGCCCAAAAAACTGAAAAATGGCCATTTTGGCTCTCAAAACCAGGTTTTTCGCTTACGGCGTCACCTGTTGGCTGAAACCCCCACTTTTTGCTCATGAAAATACCTCTTGAGATAAAAACACGACTTTTTGGCGAAAAAAAATTCGGTTTTGACTGAGTAAAGGTGCTTTTTGGTCAAAAAAGCTGTTTTTTGCTGACAAAATTGGAAATTTGCTGAGAATTTTCTTTTGCTCGAAAAACGACGTTTTCACTGCTAAACGCAAGTTTTGGCCGGGAAAAGCACATTTTGGGTGTCCAAAACACTGTTTTGCTGGAAAAAAAAGCTTTTTAGCCCCAAAAACTGAAAAATGGCCATTTTGGCTCTCAAAACCAGGTTTTTCGCTTACGGCGTCACCTGTTGGCTGAAACCCCCACTTTTTGCTCATGAAAATACCTCTTGAGATAAAAACACGACTTTTTGGCGAAAAAAAATTCGGTTTTGACTGAGTAAAGGTGCTTTTTGGTCAAAAAAGCTGTTTTTTGCTGACAAAATTGGAAATTTGCTGAGAATTTTCTTTTGCTCGAAACACGACGTTTTCACTGCTAAACGCAAGTTTTGGCCGGGAAAAGCACATTTTGGGTGTCCAAAACACTGTTTTGCTGGGAAAAAAAGCTTTTTAGCCCAAAAAACTGAAAAATGGCCATTTTGGCTCTCAAAACCAGGTTTTTCGCTTACGGCGTCACCTGTTGGCTGAAACCCCCACTTTTTGCTCATGAAAATACCTCTTGAGATAAAAACACGACTTTTTGGCGAAAAAAAATTCGGTTTTGACTGAGTAAAGGTGCTTTTTGGTCAAAAAAGCTGTTTTTTGCTGACAAAATTGGAAATTTGCTGAGAATTTTCTTTTGCTCGAAACACGACGTTTTCACTGCTAAACGCAAGTTTTGGCCGGGAAAAGCACATTTTGGGTGTCCAAAACACTGTTTTGCTGGGAAAAAAAAGCTTTGTAGCCCAAAAAACTGAAAAATGGCCATTTTGGCTCTCAAAACCAGGTTTTTCGCTTACGGCGTCACCTGTTGGCTGAAACCCCCACTTTTTGCTCATGAAAATACCTCTTGAGATAAAAACACGACTTTTTGGCGAAAAAAAAGTCGGTTTTGACTGAGTAAAGGTGCTTTTTGGTCAAAAAAGCTGTTTTTTGCTGACAAAATTGGAAATTTGCTGAGAATTTTCTTTTGCTCGAAACACGACGTTTTCACTGCTAAACGCAAGTTTTGGCCGGGAAAAGCACATTTTGGGTGTCCAAAACACTGTTTTGCTGGAAAAAAAAGCTTTTTAGCCCAAAAAACTGAAAAATGGCCATTTTGGCTCTCAAAACCAGGTTTTTCGCTTACGGCGTCACCTGTTGGCTGAAACCCCCACTTTTTGCTCATGAAAATACCTCTTGAGATAAAAACACGACTTTTTGGCGAAAAAAAAATCGGTTTTGACTGAGTAAAGGTGCTTTTTGGTCAAAAAAGCTGTTTTTTGCTGACAAAATTGGAAATTTGCTGAGAATTTTCTTTTGCTCGAAACACGACGTTTTCACTGCTAAACGCAAGTTTTGGCTGGGAAAAGCACATTTTGGGTGTCCAAAACACTGTTTTGCTGGAAAAAAAAGCTTTTTAGCCCAAAAAACTGAAAAATGGCCATTTTGGCTCTCAAAACCAGGTTTTTCGCTTACGGCGTCACCTGTTGGCTGAAACCCCCACTTTTTGCTCATGAAAATACCTCTTGAGATAAAAACACGACTTTTTGGCGAAAAAAAATTCGGTTTTGACTGAGTAAAGGTGCTTTTTGGTCAAAAAAGCTGTTTTTTGCTGACAAAATTGGAAATTTGCTGAGAATTTTCTTTTGCTCGAAACACGACGTTTTCACTGCTAAACGCAAGTTTTGGCCGGGAAAAGCACATTTTGGGTGTCCAAAACACTGTTTTGCTGGAAAAAAAAGCTTTTTAGCCCAAAAAACTGAAAAATGGCCATTTTGGCTCTCAAAACCAGGTTTTTCGCTTACGGCGTTACCTGTTGGCTGAAACCCCCACTTTTTGCTCATGAAAATACCTCTTGAGATAAAAACACGACTTTTTGGCGAAAAAAAATTCGGTTTTGACTGAGTAAAGGTGCTTTTTGGTCAAAAAAGCTGTTTTTTGCTGACAAAATTGGAAATTTGCTGAGAATTTTCTTTTGCTCGAAACACGACGTTTTCACTGCTAAACGCAAGTTTTGGCCGGGAAAAGCACATTTTGGGTGTCCAAAACACTGTTTTGCTGGAAAAAAAAGCTTTTTAGCCCAAAAAACTGAAAAATGGCCATTTTGGCTCTCAAAACCGGGTTTTTCGCTTACGGCGTCACCTGTTGGCTGAAACCCCCACTTTTTGCTCATGAAAATACCTCTTGAGATAAAAACACGACTTTTTGGCGAAAAAAAATTCGGTTTTGACTGAGTAAAGGTGCTTTTTGGTCAAAAAAGCTGTCTTTTGCTGACAAAATTGGAAATTTGCTGAGAATTTTCTTTTGCTCGAAACACGACGTTTTCACTGCTAAACGCAAGTTTTGGCCGGGAAAAGCACATTTTGGGTGTCCAAAACACTGTTTTGCTGGAAAAAAAAGCTTTTTAGCCCAAAAAACTGAAAAATGGCCATTTTGGCTCTCAAAACCAGGTTTTTCGCTTACGGCGTCACCTGTTGGCTGAAACCCCCACTTTTTGCTCATGAAAATACCTCTTGAGATAAAAACACGACTTTTTGGCGAAAAAAAATTCGGTTTTGACTGAGTAAAGGTGCTTTTTGGTCAAAAAAGCTGTTTTTTGCTGACAAAATTGGAAATTTGCTGAGAATTTTCTTTTGCTCGAAACACGACGTTTTCACTGCTAAACGCAAGTTTTGGCCGGGAAAAGCACATTTTGGGTGTCCAAAACACTGTTTTGCTGGAAAAAAAAGCTTTTCAGCCCAAAAAACTGAAAAATGGCCATTTTGGCTCTCAAAACCAGGTTTTTCGCTTACGGCGTCACCTGTTGGCTGAAACCCCCACTTTTTGCTCATGAAAATACCTCTTGAGATAAAAACACGACTTTTTGGCGAAAAAAAATTCGGTTTTGACTGAGTAAAGGTGCTTTTTGGTCAAAAAAGCTGTTTTTTGCTGACAAAATTGGAAATTTGCTGAGAATTTTCTTTTGCTCGAAACACGACGTTTTCACTGCTAAACGCAAGTTTTGGCCGGGAAAAGCACATTTTGGGTGTCCAAAACACTGTTTTGCTGGGAAAAAAAGCTTTTTAGCCCAAAAAACTGAAAAATGGCCATTTTGGCTCTCAAAACCAGGTTTTTCGCTTACGGCGTCACCTGTTGGCTGAAACCCCCACTTTTTGCTCAGGAAAATACCTCTTGAGATAAAAACACGACTTTTTGGCGAAAAAAAATTCGGTTTTGACTGAGTAAAGGTGCTTTTTGGTCAAAAAAGCTGTTTTTTGCTGAGAAAATTGGAAATTTGCTGAGAATTTTCTTTTGCTCGAAACACGACGTTTTCACTGCTAAACGCAAGTTTTGGCCGGGAAAAGCACATTTTGGGTGTCCAAAACACTGTTTTGCTGGAAAAAAAAGCTTTTTAGCCCAAAAAACTGAAAAAGGGCCATTTTGGCTCTCAAAACCAGGTTTTTCGCTTACGGCGTCACCTGTTGGCTGAAACCCCCACTTTTTGCTCATGAAAATACCTCTTGAGATAAAAACACGACTTTTTGGCGAAAAAAAATTCGGTTTTGACTGAGTAAAGGTGCTTTTTGGTCAAAAAAGCTGTTTTTTGCTGACAAAATTGGAAATTTGCTGAGAATTTTCTTTTGCTCGAAACACGACGTTTTCACTGCTAAACGCAAGTTTTGGCCGGGAAAAGCACATTTTGGGTGTCCAAAACACTGTTTTGCTGGAAAAAAAAGCTTTTTAGCCCAAAAAACTGAAAAATGGCCATTTTGGCTCTCAAAACCAGGTTTTTCGCTTACGGCGTCACCTGTTGGCTGAAACCCCCACTTTTTGCTCATGAAAATACCTCTTGAGATAAAAACACGACTTTTTCGCGAAAAAAAAATCGGTTTTGACTGAGTAAAGGTGCTTTTTGGTCAAAAAAGCTGTTTTTTGCTGACAAAATTGGAAATTTGCTGAGAATTTTCTTTTGCTCGAAACACGACGTTTTCACTGCTAAACGCAAGTTTTGGCCGGGAAAAGCACATTTTGGGTGTCCAAAACACTGTTTTGCTGGAAAAAAAAGCTTTTTAGCCCAAAAAAGTGAAAAATGGCCATTTTGGCTCTCAAAACCAGGTTTTTCGCTTACGGCGTCACCTGTTGGCTGAAACCCCCACTTTTTGCTCATGAAAATACCTCTTGAGATAAAAACACGACTTTTTCGCGAAAAAAAAATTCGGTTTTGACTGAGTAAAGGTGCTTTTTGGTCAAAAAAGCTGTTTTTTGCTGACAAAATTGGAAATTTGCTGAGAATTTTCTTTTGCTCGAAACACGACGTTTTCACTGCTAAACGCAAGTTTTGGCCGGGAAAAGCACATTTTGGGTGTCCAAAACACTGTTTTGCTGGAAAAAAAAGCTTTTTAGCCCAAAAAACTGAAAAATGGCCATTTTGGCTCTCAAAACCAGGTTTTTCGCTTACGGCGTTACCTGTTGGCTGAAACCCCCACTTTTTGCTCATGAAAATACCTCTTGAGATAAAAACACGACTTTTTGGCGAAAAAAAATTCGGTTTTGACTGAGTAAAGGTGCTTTTTGGTCAAAAAAGCTGTTTTTTGCTGACAAAATTGGAAATTTGCTGAGAATTTTCTTTTGCTCGAAACACGACGTTTTCACTGCTAAACGCAAGTTTTGGCCGGGAAAAGCACATTTTGGGTGTCCAAAACACTGTTTTGCTGGAAAAAAAAGCTTTTTAGCCCAAAAAACTGAAAAATGGCCATTTTGGCTCTCAAAACCAGGTTTTTCGCTTACGGCGTTACCTGTTGGCTGAAACCCCCACTTTTTGCTCATGAAAATACCTCTTGAGATAAAAACACGACTTTTTGGCGAAAAAAAATTCGGTTTTGACTGAGTAAAGGTGCTTTTTGGTCAAAAAAGCTGTTTTTTGCTGACAAAATTGGAAATTTGCTGAGAATTTTCTTTTGCTCGAAACACGACGTTTTCACTGCTAAACGCAAGTTTTGGCCGGGAAAAGCACATTTTGGGTGTCCAAAACACTGTTTTGCTGGGAAAAAAAGCTTTTTAGCCCAAAAAAGTGAAAAATGGCCATTTTGGCTCTCAAAACCAGGTTTTTCGCTTACGGCGTCACCTGTTGGCTGAAACCCCCACTTTTTGCTCATGAAAATACCTCTTGAGATAAAAACACGACTTTTTGGCGAAAAAAAATTCGGTTTTGACTGAGTAAAGGTGCTTTTTGGTCAAAAAAGCTGTTTTTTGCTGAGAAAATTGGAAATTTGCTGAGAATTTTCTTTTGCTCGAAACACGACGTTTTCACTGCTAAACGCAAGTTTTGGCCGGGAAAAGCACATTTTGGGTGTCCAAAACACTGTTTTGCTGGAAAAAAAAGCTTTTTAGCCCAAAAAACTGAAAAATGGCCATTTTGGCTCTCAAAACCAGGTTTTTCGCTTACGGCGTCACCTGTTGGCTGAAACCCCCACTTTTTGCTCATGAAAATACCTCTTGAGATAAAAACACGACTTTTTGGCGAAAAAAAAGTCGGTTTTGACTGAGTAAAGGTGCTTTTTGGTCAAAAAAGCTGTTTTTTGCTGACAAAATTGGAAATTTGCTGAGAATTTTCTTTTGCTCGAAACACGACGTTTTCACTGCTAAACGCAAGTTTTGGCCGGGAAAAGCACATTTTGGGTGTCCAAAACACTGTTTTGCTGGAAAAAAAAGCTTTTTAGCCCAAAAAACTGAAAAATGGCCATTTTGGCTCTCAAAACCAGGTTTTTCGCTTACGGCGTCACCTGTTGGCTGAAACCCCCACTTTTTGCTCATGAAAATACCTCTTGAGATAAAAACACGACTTTTTGGCGAAAAAAAATTCGGTTTTGACTGAGTAAAGGTGCTTTTTGGTCAAAAAAGCTGTTTTTTGCTGACAAAATTGGAAATTTGCTGAGAATTTTCTTTTGCTCGAAACACGACGTTTTCACTGCTAAACGCAAGTTTTGGCCGGGAAAAGCACATTTTGGGTGTCCAAAACACTGTTTTGCTGGAAAAAAAAGCTTTTTAGCCCAAAAAACTGAAAAATGGCCATTTTGGCTCTCAAAACCAGGTTTTTCGCTTACGGCGTCACCTGTTGGCTGAAACCCCCACTTTTTGCTCATGAAAATACCTCTTGAGATAAAAACACGACTTTTTGGCGAAAAAAAATTCGGTTTTGACTGAGTAAAGGTGCTTTTTGGTCAAAAAAGCTGTTTTTTGCTGACAAAATTGGAAATTTGCTGAGAATTTTCTTTTGCTCGAAACACGACGTTTTCACTGCTAAACGCAAGTTTTGGCCGGGAAAAGCACATTTTGGGTGTCCAAAACACTGTTTTGCTGGAAAAAAAAGCTTTTTAGCCCAAAAAACTGAAAAATGGCCATTTTGGCTCTCAAAACCAGGTTTTTCGCTTACGGCGTCACCTGTTGGCTGAAACCCCCACTTTTTGCTCATGAAAATACCTCTTGAGATAAAAACACGACTTTTTGGCGAAAAAAAATTCGGTTTTGACTGAGTAAAGGTGCTTTTTGGTCAAAAAAGCTGTTTTTTGCTGACAAAATTGGAAATTTGCTGAGAATTTTCTTTTGCTCGAAACACGACGTTTTCACTGCTAAACGCAAGTTTTGGCCGGGAAAAGCACATTTTGGGTGTCCAAAACACTGTTTTGCTGGGAAAAAAAAGCTTTTTAGCCCAAAAAAATGAAAAATGGCCATTTTGGCTCTCAAAACCAGGTTTTTCGCTTACGGCGTCACCTGTTGGCTGAAACCCCCACTTTTTGCTCATGAAAATACCTCTTGAGATAAAAACACGACTTTTTGGCGAAAAAAGATTCGGTTTTGACTGAGTAAAGGTGCTTTTTGGTCAAAAAAGCTGTTTTTTGCTGACAAAATTGGAAATTTGCTGAGAATTTTCTTTTGCTCGAAACACGACGTTTTCACTGCTAAACGCAAGTTTTGGCCGGGAAAAGCACATTTTGGGTGTCCAAAACACTGTTTTGCTGGAAAAAAAAGCTTTTTAGCCCAAAAAACTGAAAAATGGCCATTTTGGCTCTCAAAACCAGGTTTTTCGCTTCCCGCGTCACCTGTTGGCTGAAACCCCCACTTTTTGCTCATGAAAATACCTCTTGAGATAAAAACACGACTTTTTGGCGAAAAAAAATTCGGTTTTGACTGAGTAAAGGTGCTTTTTGGTCAAAAAAGCTGTTTTTTGCTGACAAAATTGGAAATTTGCTGAGAATTTTCTTTTGCTCGAAACACGACGTTTTCACTGCTAAACGCAAGTTTTGGCCGGGAAAAGCACATTTTGGGTGTCCAAAACACTGTTTTGCTGGGAAAAAAAAGCTTTTTAGCCCAAAAAAATGAAAAATGGCCATTTTGGCTCTCAAAACCAGGTTTTTCGCTTACGGCGTCACCTGTTGGCTGAAACCCCCACTTTTTGCTCATGAAAATACCTCTTGAGATAAAAACACGACTTTTTGGCGAAAAAAAATTCGGTTTTGACTGAGTAAAGGTGCTTTTTGGTCAAAAAAGCTGTTTTTTGCTGACAAAATTGGAAATTTGCTGAGAATTTTCTTTTGCTCGAAACACGACGTTTTCACTGCTAAACGCAAGTTTTGGCCGGGAAAAGCACATTTTGGGTGTCCAAAACACTGTTTTGCTGGAAAAAAAAGCTTTTTAGCCCAAAAAACTGAAAAATGGCCATTTTGGCTCTCAAAACCAGGTTTTTCGCTTACGGCGTCACCTGTTGGCTGAAACCCCCACTTTTTGCTCATGAAAATACCTCTTGAGATAAAAACACGACTTTTTGGCGAAAAAAAATTCGGTTTTGACTGAGTAAAGGTGCTTTTTGGTCAAAAAAGCTGTTTTTTGCTGACAAAATTGGAAATTTGCTGAGAATTTTCTTTTGCTCGAAACACGACGTTTTCACTGCTAAACGCAAGTTTTGGCCGGGAAAAGCACATTTTGGGTGTCCAAAACACTGTTTTGCTGGGAAAAAAAGCTTTTTAGCCCAAAAAACTGAAAAATGGCCATTTTGGCTCTCAAAACCAGGTTTTTCGCTTACGGCGTCACCTGTTGGCTGAAACCCCCACTTTTTGCTCATGAAAATACCTCTTGAGATAAAAACACGACTTTTTGGCGAAAAAAAATTCGGTTTTGACTGAGTAAAGGTGCTTTTTGGTCAAAAAAGCTGTTTTTTGCTGACAAAATTGGAAATTTGCTGAGAATTTTCTTTTGCTCGAAACACGACGTTTTCACTGCTAAACGCAAGTTTTGGCCGGGAAAAGCACATTTTGGGTGTCCAAAACACTGTTTTGCTGGGAAAAAAAAGCTTTTTAGCCCAAAAAACTGAAAAATGGCCATTTTGGCTCTCAAAACCAGGTTTTTCGCTTACGGCGTCACCTGTTGGCTGAAACCCCCACTTTTTGCTCATGAAAATACCTCTTGAGATAAAAACACGACTTTTTGGCGAAAAAAAATTCGGTTTTGACTGAGTAAAGGTGCTTTTTGGTCAAAAAAGCTGTTTTTTGCTGACAAAATTGGAAATTTGCTGAGAATTTTCTTTTGCTCGAAACACGACGTTTTCACTGCTAAACGCAAGTTTTGGCCGGGAAAAGCACATTTTGGGTGTCCAAAACACTGTTTTGCTGGGAAAAAAAAGCTTTTTAGCCCAAAAAACTGAAAAATGGCCATTTTGGCTCTCAAAACCAGGTTTTTCGCTTACGGCGTCACCTGTTGGCTGAAACCCCCACTTTTTGCTCATGAAAATACCTCTTGAGATAAAAACACGACTTTTTGGCGAAAAAAGATTCGGTTTTGACTGAGTAAAGGTGCTTTTTGGTCAAAAAAGCTGTTTTTTGCTGACAAAATTGGAAATTTGCTGAGAATTTTCTTTTGCTCGAAACACGACGTTTTCACTGCTAAACGCAAGTTTTGGCCGGGAAAAGCACATTTTGGGTGTCCAAAACACTGTTTTGCTGGAAAAAAAAGCTTTTTAGCCCAAAAAACTGAAAAATGGCCATTTTGGCTCTCAAAACCAGGTTTTTCGCTTACGGCGTCACCTGTTGGCTGAAACCCCCAATTTTTGCTCATGAAAATACCTCTTGAGATAAAAACACGACTTTTTGGCGAAAAAAAATTCGGTTTTGACTGAGTAAAGGTGCTTTTTGGTCAAAAAAGCTGTTTTTTGCTGACAAAATTGGAAATTTGCTGAGAATTTTCTTTTGCTCATTTTCGTTTTCACTCGTTTTCACTCGTTTTCAATGCTAAACGCAAGTTTTGGCCGGGAAAAGCACATTTTGGGTGTCCAAAACACTGTTTTGCTGGAAAAAAAAAGCTTTTTAGCCCAAAAAACTGAAAAATGGCCATTTTGGCTCTCAAAACCAGGTTTTTCGCTTACGGCGTCACCTGTTGGCTGAAACCCCCACTTTTTGCTCATGAAAATACCTCTTGAGATAAAAACACGACTTTTTGGCGAAAACCCCACTTTTTGCTCATGAAAATACCTCTTGAGATAAAAACACGACTTTTTGGCGAAAAAAAATTCGGTTTTGACTGAGTAAAGGTGCTTTTTGGTCAAAAAAGCTGTTTTTTGCTGACAAAATTGGAAATTTGCTGAGAATTTTCTTTTGCTCGAAACACGACGTTTTCACTGCTAAACGCAAGTTTTGGCCGGGAAAAGCACATTTTGGGTGTCCAAAACACTGTTTTGCTGGAAAAAAAAGCTTTTTAGCCCAAAAAACTGAAAAATGGCCATTTTGGCTCTCAAAACCAGGTTTTTCGCTTACGGCGTCACCTGTTGGCTGAAACCCCCACTTTTTGCTCATGAAAATACCTCTTGAGATAAAAACACGACTTTTTGGCGAAAAAAATTCGGTTTTGACTGAGTAAAGGTGCTTTTTGGTCAAAAAAGCTGTTTTTTGCTGACAAAATTGGAAATTTGCTGAGAATTTTCTTTTGCTCGAAACACGACGTTTTCACTGCTAAACGCAAGTTTTGGCCGGGAAAAGCACATTTTGGGTGTCCAAAACACTGTTTTGCTGGAAAAAAAAAGCTTTTTAGCCCAAAAAACTGAAAAATGGCCATTTTGGCTCTCAAAACCAGGTTTTTCGCTTACGGCGTCACCTGTTGGCTGAAACCCCCACTTTTTGCTCATGAAAATACCTCTTGAGATAAAAACACGACTTTTTGGCGAAAAAAAATTCGGTTTTGACTGAGTAAAGGTGCTTTTTGGTCAAAAAAGCTGTTTTTTGCTGACAAAATTGGAAATTTGCTGAGAATTTTTTTTTGCTCGAAACACGACGTTTTCACTGCTAAACGCAAGTTTTGGCCGGGAAAAGCACATTTTGGGTGTCCAAAACACTGTTTTGCTGGAAAAAAAAGCTTTTTAGCCCAAAAAACTGAAAAATGGCCATTTTGGCTCTCAAAACCAGGTTTTTCGCTTACGGCGTCACCTGTTGGCTGAAACCCCCACTTTTTGCTCATGAAAATACCTCTTGAGATAAAAACACGACTTTTTGGCGAAAAAAAATTCGGTTTTGACTGAGTAAAGGTGCTTTTTGGTCAAAAAAGCTGTTTTTTGCTGACAAAATTGGAAATTTGCTGAGAATTTTCTTTTGCTCGAAACACGACGTTTTCACTGCTAAACGCAAGTTTTGGCCGGGAAAAGCACATTTTGGGTGTCCAAAACACTGTTTTGCTGGAAAAAAAAGCTTTTTAGCCCAAAAAACTGAAAAATGGCCATTTTGGCTCTCAAAACCAGGTTTTTCGCTTACGGCGTCACCTGTTGGCTGAAACCCCCACTTTTTGCTCATGAAAATACCTCTTGAGATAAAAACACGACTTTTTGGCGAAAAAAAATTCGGTTTTGACTGAGTAAAGGTGCTTTTTGGTCAAAAAAGCTGTTTTTTGCTGACAAAATTGGAAATTTGCTGAGAATTTTTTTTTGCTCGAAACACGACGTTTTCACTGCTAAACGCAAGTTTTGGCCGGGAAAAGCACATTTTGGGTGTCCAAAACACTGTTTTGCTGGAAAAAAAAGCTTTTTAGCCCAAAAAACTGAAAAATGGCCATTTTGGCTCTCAAAACCAGGTTTTTCGCTTACGGCGTCACCTGTTGGCTGAAACCCCCACTTTTTGCTCATGAAAATACCTCTTGAGATAAAAACACGACTTTTTGGCGAAAAAAAATTCGGTTTTGACTGAGTAAAGGTGCTTTTTGGTCAAAAAAGCTGTTTTTTGCTGACAAAATTGGAAATTTGCTGAGAATTTTCTTTTGCTCGAAACACGACGTTTTCACTGCTAAACGCAAGTTTTGGCCGGGAAAAGCACATTTTGGGTGTCCAAAACACTGTTTTGCTGGAAAAAAAAGCTTTTTAGCCCAAAAAACTGAAAAATGGCCATTTTGGCTCTCAAAACCAGGTTTTTCGCTTACGGCGTCACCTGTTGGCTGAAACCCCCACTTTTTGCTTATGAAAATACCTCTTGAGATAAAAACACGACTTTTTGGCGAAAAAAAATTCGGTTTTGACTAACTAAAGGTGCTTTTTGGTCAAAAAAGCTGTTTTTTGCTGACAAAATTGGAAATTTGCTGAGAATTTTCTTTTGCTCGAAACACGACGTTTTCACTGCTAAACGCAAGTTTTGGCCGGGAAAAGCACATTTTGGGTGTCCAAAACACTGTTTTGCTGGAAAAAAAAGCTTTTTAGCCCAAAAAACTGAAAAATGGCCATTTTGGCTCTCAAAACCAGGTTTTTCGCTTACGGCGTCACCTGTTGGCTGAAACCCCCACTTTTCGCTCATGAAAATACCTCTTGAGATAAAAACACGACTTTTTGGCGAAAAAAAATTCGGTTTTGACTGAGTAAAGGTGCTTTTTGGTCAAAAAAGCTGTTTTTTGCTGACAAAATTGGAAATTTGCTGAGAATTTTCTTTTGCTCGAAACACGACGTTTTCACTGCTAAACGCAAGTTTTGGCCGGGAAAAGCACATTTTGGGTGTCCAAAACACTGTTTTGCTGGAAAAAAAAGCTTTTTAGCCCAAAAAACTGAAAAATGGCCATTTTGGCTCTCAAAACCAGGTTTTTCGCTTACGGCGTCACCTGTTGGCTGAAACCCCCACTTTTTGCTCATGAAAATACCTCTTGAGATAAAAACACGACTTTTTGGCGAAAAAAAATTCGGTTTTGACTGAGTAAAGGTGCTTTTTGGTCAAAAAAGCTGTTTTTTGCTGACAAAATTGGAAATTTGCTGAGAATTTTCTTTTGCTCGAAACACGACGTTTTCACTGCTAAACGCAAGTTTTGGCCGGGAAAAGCACATTTTGGGTGTCCAAAACACTGTTTTGCTGGAAGAAAAAGCTTTTTAGCCCAAAAAACTGAAAAATGGCCATTTTGGCTCTCAAAACCAGGTTTTTCGCTTACGGCGTCACCTGTTGGCTGAAACCCCCACTTTTTGCTCATGAAAATACCTCTTGAGATAAAAACACGACTTTTTGGCGAAAAAAAATTCGGTTTTGACTGAGTAAAGGTGCTTTTTGGTCAAAAAAGCTGTTTTTTGCTGACAAAATTGGAAATTTGCTGAGAATTTTCTTTTGCTCGAAACACGACGTTTTCACTGCTAAACGCAAGTTTTGGCCGGGAAAAGCACATTTTGGGTGTCCAAAACACTGTTTTGCTGGAAGAAAAAGCTTTTTAGCCCAAAAAACTGAAAAATGGCCATTTTGGCTCTCAAAACCAGGTTTTTCGCTTACGGCGTCACCTGTTGGCTGAAACCCCCACTTTTTGCTCATGAAAATACCTCTTGAGATAAAAACACGACTTTTTGGCGAAAAAAAATTCGGTTTTGACTGAGTAAAGGTGCTTTTTGGTCAAAAAAGCTGTTTTTTGCTGACAAAATTGGAAATTTGCTGAGAATTTTCTTTTGCTCGAAACACGACGTTTTCACTGCTAAACGCAAGTTTTGGCCGGGAAAAGCACATTTTGGGTGTCCAAAACACTGTTTTGCTGGAAAAAAAAGCTTTTTAGCCCAAAAAACTGAAAAATGGCCATTTTGGCTCTCAAAACCAGGTTTTTCGCTTACGGCGTCACCTGTTGGCTGAAACCCCCACTTTTTGCTCATGAAAATACCTCTTGAGATAAAAACACGACTTTTTGGCTAAAAAAAATTCGGTTTTGACTGAGTAAAGGTGCTTTTTGGTCAAAAAAGCTGTTTTTTGCTGACAAAATTGGAAATTTGCTGAGAATTTTCTTTTGCTCGAAACACGACGTTTTCACTGCTAAACGCAAGTTTTGGCCGGGAAAAGCACATTTTGGGTGTCCAAAACACTGTTTTGCTGGAAAAAAAAGCTTTTTAGCCCAAAAAACTGAAAAATGGCCATTTTGGCTCTCAAAACCAGGTTTTTCGCTTACGGCGTCACCTGTTGGCTGAAACCCCCACTTTTTGCTCATGAAAATACCTCTTGAGATAAAAACACGACTTTTTGGCGAAAAAAAAAATTCGGTTTTGACTGAGTAAAGGTGCTTTTTGGTCAAAAAAGCTGTTTTTTGCTGACAAAATTGGAAATTTGCTGAGAATTTTCTTTTGCTCGAAACACGACGTTTTCACTGCTAAACGCAAGTTTTGGCCGGGAAAAGCACATTTTGGGTGTCCAAAACACTGTTTTGCTGGGAAAAAAAAGCTTTGTAGCCCAAAAAACTGAAAAATGGCCATTTTGGCTCTCAAAACCAGGTTTTTCGCTTACGGCGTCACCTGTTGGCTGAAACCCCCACTTTTTGCTCATGAAAATACCTCTTGAGATAAAAACACGACTTTTTGGCGAAAAAAAATTCGGTTTTGACTGAGTAAAGGTGCTTTTTGGTCAAAAAAGCTGTTTTTTGCTGACAAAATTGGAAATTTGCTGAGAATTTTCTTTTGCTCGAAACACGACGTTTTCACTGCTAAACGCAAGTTTTGGCCGGGAAAAGCACATTTTTGGTGTCCAAAACACTGTTTTGCTGGGAAAAAAAGCTTTTTAGCTCAAAAAAATGAAAAATGGCCATTTTGGCTCTCAAAACCAGGTTTTTCGCTTACGGCGTCACCTGTTGGCTGAAACCCCCACTTTTTGCTCATGAAAATACCTCTTGAGATAAAAACACGACTTTTTGGCGAAAAAAAATTCGGTTTTGACTGAGTAAAGGTGCTTTTTGGTCAAAAAAGCTGTTTTTTGCTGACAAAATTGGAAATTTGCTGAGAATTTTCTTTTGCTCGAAACACGACGTTTTCACTGCTAAACGCAAGTTTTGGCCGGGAAAAGCACATTTTGGGTGTCCAAAACACTGTTTTGCTGGAAAAAAAAGCTTTTTAGCCCAAAAAACTGAAAAATGGCCATTTTGGCTCTCAAAACCAGGTTTTTCGCTTACGGCGTCACCTGTTGGCTGAAACCCCCACTTTTTGCTCATGAAAATACCTCTTGAGATAAAAACACGACTTTTTGGCGAAAAAAAATTCGCTTTTGACTGAGTAAAGGTGCTTTTTGGTCAAAAAAGCTGTTTTTTGCTGACAAAATTGGAAATTTGCTGAGAATTTTCTTTTGCTCGAAACACGACGTTTTCACTGCTAAACGCAAGTTTTGGCCGGGAAAAGCACATTTTGGGTGTCCAAAACACTGTTTTGCTGGAAAAAAAAGCTTTTTAGCCCCAAAAACTGAAAAATGGCCATTTTGGCTCTCAAAACCAGGTTTTTCGCTTACGGCGTCACCTGTTGGCTGAAACCCCCACTTTTTGCTCATGAAAATACCTGTTGAGATAAAAACACGACTTTTTGGCGAAAAAAAATTCGGTTTTGACTGAGTAAAGGTGCTTTTTGGTCAAAAAAGCTGTTTTTTGCTGACAAAATTGGAAATTTCCTGATAATTTTCTTTTGCTCGAAACACGACGTTTTCACTGCTAAACGCAAGTTTTGGCCGGGAAAAGCACATTTTGGGTGTCCAAAACACTGTTTTGCTGGAAAAAAAAGCTTTTTAGCCCAAAAAACTGAAAAATGGCCATTTTGGCTCTCAAAACCAGGTTTTTCGCTTACGGCGTCACCTGTTGGCTGAAACCCCCACTTTTTGCTCATGAAAATACCTCTTGAGATAAAAACACGACTTTTTGGCGAAAAAAAATTCGGTTTTGACTGAGTAAAGGTGCTTTTTGGTCAAAAAAGCTGTTTTTTGCTGACAAAATTGGAAATTTGCTGAGAATTTTCTTTTGCTCGAAACACGACGTTTTCACTGCTAAACGCAAGTTTTGGCCGGGAAAAGCACATTTTGGGTGTCCAAAACACTGT
Source organism: Anthopleura xanthogrammica (assembly GCA_964019055.1). Lineage (NCBI taxonomy): Eukaryota > Metazoa > Cnidaria > Anthozoa > Actiniaria > Actiniidae > Anthopleura > Anthopleura xanthogrammica. Next base: position 9,117,413 of record OZ025214.1, on the reverse strand, counting down.
TTTGCTGGGGAAAAAAGCTTTTTAGCCCAAAAAACTGAAAAATGGCCATTTTGGCTCTCAAAACCAGGTTTTTCGCTTACGGCGTCACCTGTTGGCTGAAACCCCCACTTTTTGCTCATGAAAATACCTGTTGAGATAAAAACACGACTTTTTGGCGAAAAAAAATTCGGTTTTGACTGAGTAAAGGTGCTTTTTGGTCAAAAAAGCTGTTTTTTGCTGACAAAATTGGAAATTTGCTGAGAATTTTCTTTTGCTCGAAACACGACGTTTTCACTGCTAAACGCAAGTTTTGGCCGGGAAAAGCACATTTTGGGTGTCCAAAACACTGTTTTGCTGGAAAAAAAAGCTTTTTAGCCCAAAAAACTGAAAAATGGCCATTTTGGCTCTCAAAACCAGGTTTTTCGCTTACGGCGTCACCTGTTGGCTGAAACCCCCACTTTTTGCTCATGAAAATACCTCTTGAGATAAAAACACGACTTTTTGGCGAAAAAAAATTCGGTTTTGACTGAGTAAAGGTGCTTTTTGGTCAAAAAAGCTGTTTTTTGCTGACAAAATTGGAAATTTGCTGAGAATTTTCTTTTGCTCGAAACATGACGTTTTCACTGCTAAACGCAAGTTTTGGCCGGGAAAAGCACATTTTGGGTGTCCAAAACACTGTTTTGCTGGAAAAAAAAGCTTTTTAGCCCAAAAAACTGAAAAATGGCCATTTTGGCTCTCAAAACCAGGTTTTTCGCTTACGGCGTCACCTGTTGGCTGAAACCCCCACTTTTTGCTCATGAAAATACCTCTTGAGATAAAAACACGACTTTTTGGCGAAAAAAAATTCGGTTTTGACTGAGTAAAGGTGCTTTTTGGTCAAAAAAGCTGTTTTTTGCTGACAAAATTGGAAATTTGCTGAGAATTTTCTTTTGCTCGAAACACGACGTTTTCACTGCTAAACGCAAGTTTTGGCCGGGAAAAGCACATTTTGGGTGTCCAAAACACTGTTTTGCTGGAAAAAAAAGCTTTTTAGCCCAAAAAACTGAAAAATGGCCATTTTGGCTCTCAAAACCAGGTTTTTCGCTTACGGCGTCACCTGTTGGCTGAAACCCCCACTTTTCGCTCATGAAAATACCTCTTGAGATAAAAACACGACTTTTTGGCGAAAAAAAATTCGGTTTTGACTGAGTAAAGGTGCTTTTTGGTCAAAAAAGCTGTTTTTTGCTGACAAAATTGGAAATTTGCTGAGAATTTTTTTTTGCTCGAAACATGACGTTTTCACTGCTAAACGCAAGTTTTGGCCGGGAACAGCACATTTTGGGTGTCCAAAACACTGTTTTGCTGGAAAAAAAAGCTTTTTAGCCCAAAAAACTGAAAAATGGCCATTTTGGCTCTCAAAACCAGGTTTTTCGCTTACGGCGTCACCTGTTGGCTGAAACCCCCACTTTTTGCTCATGAAAATACCTCTTGAGATAAAAACACGACTTTTTGGCGAAAAAAAATTCGGTTTTGACTGAGTAAAGGTGCTTTTTGGTCAAAAAAGCTGTTTTTTGCTGACAAAATTGGAAATTTGCTGAGAATTTTCTTTTGCTCGAAACACGACGTTTTCACTGCTAAACGCAAGTTTTGGCCGGGAAAAGCACATTTTGGGTGTCCAAAACACTGTTTTGCTGGAAAAAAAAGCTTTTTAGCCCAAAAAACTGAAAAATGGCCATTTTGGCTCTCAAAACCAGGTTTTTCGCTTACGGCGTCACTTGTTGGCTGAAACCCCCACTTTTCGCTCATGAAAATACCTCTTGAGATAAAAACACGACTTTTTGGCGAAAAAAAATTCGGTTTTGACTGAGTAAAGGTGCTTTTTGGTCAAAAAAGCTGTTTTTTGCTGACAAAATTGGAAATTTGCTGAGAATTTTCTTTTGCTCGAAACACGACGTTTTCACTGCTAAACGCAAGTTTTGGCCGGGAACAGCACATTTTGGGTGTCCAAAACACTGTTTTGCTGGAAAAAAAAAGCTTTTTAGCCCAAAAAACTGAAAAATGGCCATTTTGGCTCTCAAAACCAGGTTTTTCGCTTACGGCGTCACCTGTTGGCCGAAACCCCCACTTTTTGCTCATGAAAATACCTCTTGAGATAAAAACACGACTTTTTGGCGAAAAAAAAATCGGTTTTGACTGAGTAAAGGTGCTTTTTGGTCAAAAAAGCTGTTTTTTGCTGACAAAATTGGAAATTTGCTGAGAATTTTCTTTTGCTCGAAACACGACGTTTTCACTGCTAAACGCAAGTTTTGGCCGGGAAAAGCACATTTTGGGTGTCCAAAACACTGTTTTGCTGGAAAAAAAAAGCTTTTTAGCCCAAAAAACTGAAAAATGGCCATTTTGGCTCTCAAAACCAGGTTTTTCGCTTACGGCGTCACCTGTTGGCCGAAACCCCCACTTTTTGCTCATGAAAATACCTCTTGAGATAAAAACACGACTTTTTGGCGAAAAAAAATTCGGTTTTGACTGAGTAAAGGTGCTTTTTGGTCAAAAAAGCTGTTTTTTGCTGACAAAATTGGAAATTTGCTGAGAATTTTCTTTTGCTCGAAACACGACGTTTTCACTGCTAAACGCAAGTTTTGCCCGGGAAAACCACATTTTGGGTGTCCAAAACACTGTTTTGCTGGAAAAAAAAGCTTTTTAGCCCAAAAAACTGAAAAATGGCCATTTTGGCTCTCAAAACCAGGTTTTTCGCTTACGGCGTCACCTGTTGGCTGAAACCCCCACTTTTTGCTCATGAAAATACCTCTTGAGATAAAAACACGACTTTTTGGCGAAAAAAAAATCGGTTTTGACTGAGTAAAGGTGCTTTTTGGTCAAAAAAGCTGTTTTTTGCTGACAAAATTGGAAATTTGCTGAGAATTTTCTTTTGCTCGAAACACGACGTTTTCACTGCTAAACGCAAGTTTTGGCCGGGAAAAGCACATTTTGGGTGTCCAAAACACTGTTTTGCTGGAAAAAAAAGCTTTTTAGCCCAAAAAACTGAAAAATGGCCATTTTGGCTCTCAAAACCAGGTTTTTCGCTTACGGCGTCACCTGTTGGCTGAAACCCCCACTTTTTGCTCATGAAAATACCTCTTGAGATAAAAACACGACTTTTTGGCGAAAAAAAATTCGGTTTTGACTGAGTAAAGGTGCTTTTTGGTCAAAAAAGACCGTAAAATTCGAATTTTTTTTTCGCCAAAAAGTCGTGTTTTTATCTCAAGAGGTATTTTCATGAGCAAAAAGTGGGGGTTTCTGCCAACAGGTGACGCCGTAAGCGAAAAACCTGGTTTTGAGAGTCAAAATGGCCATTTTTCAGTTTTTTGGGCTAAAAAGCTTTTTTTTCCAGCAAAACAGTGTTTTGGACACCCAAAATGTGCTTTTCCCGGCCAAAACTTGCGTTTAGCAGTGAAAACGTCGTGTTTCGAGCAAAAGAAAATTCTCAGCAAATTTCCAATTTTGTCAGCAAAAAACAGCTTTTTTGACCAAAAAGCACCTTTACTCAGTCAAAACCGAATTTTTTTTCGCCAAAAAGTCGTGTTTTTATCTCAAGAGGTATTTTCATGAGCAAAAAGTGGGGGTTTCAGCCAACAGGTGACGCCGTAAGCGAAAAACCTGGTTTTGAGAGCCAAAATGGCCATTTTTCAGTTTTTTGGGCTAAAAAGCTTTTTTTTCCAGCAAAACAGTGTTTTGGACACCCAAAATGTGCTTTTCCCGGCCAAAACTTGCGTTTAGCAGTGAAAACGTCGTGTTTCGAGCAAAAGAAAATTCTCAGCAAATTTCCAATTTTGTCAGCAAAAAACAGCTTTTTTGACCAAAAAGCACCTTTACTCAGTCAAAACCGAATTTTTTTTCGCCAAAAAGTCGTGTTTTTATCTCAAGAGGTATTTTCATGAGCAAAAAGTGGGGGTTTCAGCCAACAGGTGACGGCGTAAGCGAAAAACCTGGTTTTGAGAGCCAAAATGGCCATTTTTCAGTTTTTTGGGCTAAAAAGCTTTTTTTTCCAGCAAAACAGTGTTTTGGACAGCCAAAATGTGCTTCTCCCGGCCAAAACTTGCGTTTAGCAGTGAAAACGTCGTGTTTCGAGCAAAAGAAAATTCTCAGCAAATTTCCAATTTTGTCAGCAAAAAACAGCTTTTTTGACCAAAAAGCACCTTTACTCAGTCAAAACCGAATTTTTTTTCGCCAAAAAGTCGTGTTTTTATCTCAAGAGGTATTTTCATGAGCAAAAAGTGGGGGTTTCAGCCAACAGGTGACGGCGTAAGCGAAAAACCTGGTTTTGAGAGCCAAAATGGCCATTTTTCAGTTTTTTGGGCTAAAAAGCTTTTTTTTCCAGCAAAACAGTGTTTTGGACAGCCAAAATGTGCTTTTCCCGGCCAAAACTTGCGTTTAGCAGTGAAAACGTCGTGTTTCGAGCAAAAGAAAATTCTCAGCAAATTTCCAATTTTGTCAGCAAAAAACAGCTTTTTTGACCAAAAAGCACCTTTACTCAGTCAAAACCGAATTTTTTTTCGCCAAAAAGTCGTGTTTTTATCTCAAGAGGTATTTTCATGAGCAAAAAGTGGGGGTTTCAGCCAACAGGTGACGGCGTAAGCGAAAAACCTGGTTTTGAGAGCCAAAATGGCCATTTTTCAGTTTTTTGGGCTAAAAAGCTTTTTTTTCCAGCAAAACAGTGTTTTGGACACCCAAAATGTGCTTTTCCCGGCCAAAACTTGCGTTTAGCAGTGAAAACGTCGTGTTTCGAGCAAAAGAAAATTCTCAGCAAATTTCCAATTTTGTCAGCAAAAAACAGCTTTTTTGACCAAAAAGCACCTTTACTCAGTCAAAACCGAATTTTTTTTCGCCAAAAAGTCGTGTTTTTATCTCAAGAGGTATTTTCATGAGCAAAAAGTGGGGGTTTCAGCCAACAGGTGACGGCGTAAGCGAAAAACCTGGTTTTGAGAGCCAAAATGGCCATTTTTCAGTTTTTTGGGCTAAAAAGCTTTTTTTTCCAGCAAAACAGTGTTTTGGACACCCAAAATGTGCTTTTCCCGGCCAAAACTTGCGTTTAGCAGTGAAAACGTCGTGTTTCGAGCAAAAGAAAATTCTCAGCAAATTTCCAATTTTGTCAGCAAAAAACAGCTTTTTTGACCAAAAAGCACCTTTACTCAGTCAAAACCGAATTTTTTTTCGCCAAAAAGTCGTGTTTTTATCTCAAGAGGTATTTTCATGAGCAAAAAGTGGGGGTTTCAGCCAACAGGTGACGCCGTAAGCGAAAAACCTGGTTTTGAGAGCCAAAATGGCCATTTTTCAGTTTTTTGGGCTAAAAAGCTTTTTTTTCCAGCAAAACAGTGTTTTGGACACCCAAAATGTGCTTTTCCCGGCCAAAACTTGCGTTTAGCAGTGAAAACGTCGTGTTTCGAGCAAAAGAAAATTCTCAGCAAATTTCCAATTTTGTCAGCAAAAAACAGCTTTTTTGACCAAAAAGCACCTTTACTCAGTCAAAACCGAATTTTTTTTCGCCAAAAAGTCCTGTTTTTATCTCAAGAGGTATTTTCATGAGCAAAAAGTGGGGGTTTCAGACAACAGGTGACGCCGTAAGCGAAAAACCTGGTTTTGAGAGCCAAAATGGCCATTTTTCAGTTTTTTGGGCTAAAAAGCTTTTTTTTCCAGCAAAACAGTGTTTTGGACACCCAAAATGTGCTTTTCCCGGCCAAAACTTGCGTTTAGCAGTGAAAACGTCGTGTTTCGAGCAAAAGAAAATTCTCAGCAAATTTCCAATTTTGTCAGCAAAAAACAGCTTTTTTGACCAAAAAGCACCTTTACTCAGTCAAAACCGAATTTTTTTTCGCCAAAAAGTCGTGTTTTTATCTCAAGAGGTATTTTCATGAGCAAAAAGTGGGGGTTTCAGCCAACAGGTGACGCCGTAAGCGAAAAACCTGGTTTTGAGAGCCAAAATGGCCATTTTTCAGTTTTTTGGGCTAAAAAGCTTTTTTTTTCCAGCAAAACAGTGTTTTGGACACCCAAAATGTACTTTTCCCGGCCAAAACTTGCGTTTAGCAGTGAAAACGTCGTGTTTCGAGCAAAAGAAAATTCTCAGCAAATTTCCAATTTTGTCAGCAAAAAACAGCTTTTTTGACCAAAAAGCACCTTTACTCAGTCAAAACCGAATTTTTTTTCGCCAAAAAGTCGTGTTTTTATCTCAAGAGGTATTTTCATGAGCAAAAAGTGGGGGTTTCAGCCAACAGGTGACGCCGTAAGCGAAAAACCTGGTTTTGAGAGCCAAAATGGCCATTTTTCAGTTTTTGGGGCTAAAAAGCTTTTTTTTTCAGCAAAACAGTATTTTGGACACCCAAAATGTGCTTTTCCCGGCCAAAACTTGCGTTTAGCAGTGAAAACGTCGTGTTTCGAGCAAAAGAAAATTCTCAGCAAATTTCCAATTTTGTCAGCAAAAAACAGCTTTTTTGACCAAAAAGCACCTTTACTCAGTCAAAACCGAATTTTTTTTCGCCAAAAAGTCGTGTTTTTATCTCAAGAGGTATTTTCATGAGCAAAAAGTGGGGGTTTCAGCCAACAGGTGACGGCGTAAGCGAAACACCTGGTTTTGAGAGCCAAAATGGCCATTTTTCAGTTTTTGGGGCTAAAAAGCTTTTTTTTCGTGCAAAACAGTGTTTTGGACACCCAAAATGTGCTTTTCCCGGCCAAAACTTGCGTTTAGCAGTGAAAACGTCGTGTTTCGAGCAAAAGAAAATTCTCAGCAAATTTCCAATTTTGTCAGCAAAAAACAGCTTTTTTGACCAAAAAGCACCTTTACTCAGTCAAAACCGAATTTTTTTTCGCCAAAAAGTCGTGTTTTTATCTCAAGAGGTATTTTCATGAGCAAAAAGTGGGGGTTTCAGCCAACAGGTGACGCCGTAAGCGAAAAACCTGGTTTTGAGAGCCAAAATGGCCATTTTTCAGTTTTTGGGGCTAAAAAGCTTTTTTTCCAGCAAAACAGTGTTTTGGACACCCAAAATGTGCTTTTCCCGACCAAAACTTGCGTTTAGCAGTGAAAACGTCGTGTTTCGAGCAAAAGAAAATTCTCAGCAAATTTCCAATTTTGTCAGCAAAAAACAGCTTTTTTGACCAAAAAGCACCTTTACTCAGTCAAAACCGAATTTTTTTTCGCCAAAAAGTCGTGTTTTTATCTCAAGAGGTATTTTCATGAGCAAAAAGTGGGGGTTTCAGCCAACAGGTGACGCCGTAAGCGAAAAACCTGGTTTTGAGAGCCAAAATGGCCATTTTTCAGTTTTTGGGGCTAAAAAGCTTTTTTTCCAGCAAAACAGTGTTTTGGACACCCAAAATGTGCTTTTCCCGACCAAAACTTGCGTTTAGCAGTGAAAACGTCGTGTTTCGAGCAAAAGAAAATTCTCAGCAAATTTCCAATTTTGTCAGCAAAAAACAGCTTTTTTGACCAAAAAGCACCTTTACTCAGTCAAAACCGAATTTTTTTTCGCCAAAAAGTCGTGTTTTTATCTCAAGAGGTATTTTCATGAGCAAAAAGTGGGGGTTTCAGCCAACAGGTGACGCCGTAAGCGAAAAACCTGGTTTTGAGAGCCAAAATGGCCATTTTTCAGTTTTTGGGGCTAAAAAGCTTTTTTTCCAGCAAAACAGTGTTTTGGACACCCAAAATGTGCTTTTCCCGACCAAAACTTGCGTTTAGCAGTGAAAACGTCGTGTTTCGAGCAAAAGAAAATTCTCAGCAAATTTCCAATTTTGTCAGCAAAAAACAGCTTTTTTGACCAAAAAGCACCTTTACTCAGTCAAAACCGAATTTTTTTTCGCCAAAAAGTCGTGTTTTTATCTCAAGAGGTATTTTCATGAGCAAAAAGTGGGGGTTTCAGCCAACAGGTGACGCCGTAAGCGAAAAACCTGGTTTTGAGAGCCAAAATGGCCATTTTTCAGTTTTTGGGGCTAAAAAGCTTTTTTTCCAGCAAAACAGTGTTTTGGACACCCAAAATGTGCTTTTCCCGACCAAAACTTGCGTTTAGCAGTGAAAACGTCGTGTTTCGAGCAAAAGAAAATTCTCAGCAAATTTCCAATTTTGTCAGCAAAAAACAGCTTTTTTGACCAAAAAGCACCTTTACTCAGTCAAAACCGAATTTTTTTTCGCCAAAAAGTCGTGTTTTTATCTCAAGAGGTATTTTCATGAGCAAAAAGTGGGGGTTTCAGCCAACAGGTGACGCCGTAAGCGAAAAACCTGGTTTTGAGAGCCAAAATGGCCATTTTTCAGTTTTTGGGGCTAAAAAGCTTTTTTTCCAGCAAAACAGTGTTTTGGACACCCAAAATGTGCTTTTCCCGACCAAAACTTGCGTTTAGCAGTGAAAACGTCGTGTTTCGAGCAAAAGAAAATTCTCAGCAAATTTCCAATTTTGTCAGCAAAAAACAGCTTTTTTGACCAAAAAGCACCTTTACTCAGTCAAAACCGAATTTTTTTTCGCCAAAAAGTCGTGTTTTTATCTCAAGAGGTATTTTCATGAGCAAAAAGTGGGGGTTTCAGCCAACAGGTGACGCCGTAAGCGAAAAACCTGGTTTTGAGAGCCAAAATGGCCATTTTTCAGTTTTTGGGGCTAAAAAGCTTTTTTTCCAGCAAAACAGTGTTTTGGACACCCAAAATGTGCTTTTCCCGACCAAAACTTGCGTTTAGCAGTGAAAACGTCGTGTTTCGAGCAAAAGAAAATTCTCAGCAAATTTCCAATTTTGTCAGCAAAAAACAGCTTTTTTGACCAAAAAGCACCTTTACTCAGTCAAAACCGAATTTTTTTTCGCCAAAAAGTCGTGTTTTTATCTCAAGAGGTATTTTCATGAGCAAAAAGTGGGGGTTTCAGCCAACAGGTGACGCCGTAAGCGAAAAACCTGGTTTTGAGAGCCAAAATGGCCATTTTTCAGTTTTTGGGGCTAAAAAGCTTTTTTTTTCAGCAAAACAGTATTTTGGACACCCAAAATGTGCTTTTCCCGGCCAAAACTTGCGTTTAGCAGTGAAAACGTCGTGTTTCGAGCAAAAGAAAATTCTCAGCAAATTTCCAATTTTGTCAGCAAAAAACAGCTTTTTTGACCAAAAAGCACCTTTACTCAGTCAAAACCGAATTTTTTTTCGCCAAAAAGTCGTGTTTTTATCTCAAGAGGTATTTTCATGAGCAAAAAGTGGGGGTTTCAGCCAACAGGTGACGCCGTAAGCGAAAAACCTGGTTTTGAGAGCCAAAATGGCCATTTTTCAGTTTTTGGGGCTAAAAAGCTTTTTTTCCAGCAAAACAGTGTTTTGGACACCCAAAATGTGCTTTTCCCGACCAAAACTTGCGTTTAGCAGTGAAAACGTCGTGTTTCGAGCAAAAGAAAATTCTCAGCAAATTTCCAATTTTGTCAGCAAAAAACAGCTTTTTTGACCAAAAAGCACCTTTACTCAGTCAAAACCGAATTTTTTTTCGCCAAAAAGTCGTGTTTTTATCTCAAGAGGTATTTTCATGAGCAAAAAGTGGGGGTTTCAGCCAACAGGTGACGCCGTAAGCGAAAAACCTGGTTTTGAGAGCCAAAATGGCCATTTTTCAGTTTTTGGGGCTAAAAAGCTTTTTTTCCAGCAAAACAGTGTTTTGGACACCCAAAATGTGCTTTTCCCGACCAAAACTTGCGTTTAGCAGTGAAAACGTCGTGTTTCGAGCAAAAGAAAATTCTCAGCAAATTTCCAATTTTGTCAGCAAAAAACAGCTTTTTTGACCAAAAAGCACCTTTACTCAGTCAAAACCGAATTTTTTTTCGCCAAAAAGTCGTGTTTTTATCTCAAGAGGTATTTTCATGAGCAAAAAGTGGGGGTTTCAGCCAACAGGTGACGCCGTAAGCGAAAAACCTGGTTTTGAGAGCCAAAATGGCCATTTTTCAGTTTTTGGGGCTAAAAAGCTTTTTTTCCAGCAAAACAGTGTTTTGGACACCCAAAATGTGCTTTTCCCGACCAAAACTTGCGTTTAGCAGTGAAAACGTCGTGTTGCGAGCAAAAGAAAATTCTCAGCAAATTTCCAATTTTGTCAGCAAAAAACAGCTTTTTTGACCAAAAAGCACCTTTACTCAGTCAAAACCGAATTTTTTTTCGCCAAAAAGTCGTGTTTTTATCTCAAGAGGTATTTTCATGAGCAAAAAGTGGGGGTTTCAGCCAACAGGTGACGCCGTAAGCGAAAAACCTGGTTTTGAGAGCCAAAATGGCCATTTTTCAGTTTTTGGGGCTAAAAAGCTTTTTTTCCAGCAAAACAGTGTTTTGGACACCCAAAATGTGCTTTTCCCGACCAAAACTTGCGTTTAGCAGTGAAAACGTCGTGTTTCGAGCAAAAGAAAATTCTCAGCAAATTTCCAATTTTGTCAGCAAAAAACAGCTTTTTTGACCAAAAAGCACCTTTACTCAGTCAAAACCGAGGGTAAAGGTGCTTTTTGGTCAAAAAAGCTGTTTTTTGCTGACAAAATTGGAAATTTGCTGAGAATTTTCTTTTGCTCGAAACACGACGTTTTCACTGCTAAACGCAAGTTTTGGCCGGGAAAAGCACATTTTGGGTGTCCAAAACACTGTTTTGCTGGAAAAAAAAGCTTTTTAGCCCAAAAAACTGAAAAATGGCCATTTTGGCTCTCAAAACCAGGTTTTTCGCTTACGGCGTCACCTGTTGGCTGAAACCCCCACTTTTTGCTCATGAAAATACCTCTTGAGATAAAAACACGACTTTTTGGCGAAAAAAAATTCGGTTTTGACTGAGTAAAGGTGCTTTTTGGTCAAAAAAGCTGTTTTTTGCTGACAAAATTGGAAATTTGCTGAGAATTTTCTTTTGCTCGAAACACGACGTTTTCACTGCTAAACGCAAGTTTTGGCCGGGAAAAGCACATTTTGGGTGTCCAAAACACTGTTTTGCTGGAAAAAAAAGCTTTTTAGCCCAAAAAACTGAAAAATGGCCATTTTGGCTCTCAAAACCAGGTTTTTCGCTTACGGCGTCACCTGTTGGCTGAAACCCCCACTTTTTGCTCATGAAAATACCTCTTGAGATAAAAACACGACTTTTTGGCGAAAAAAAATTCGGTTTTGACTGAGTAAAGGTGCTTTTTGGTCAAAAAAGCTGTTTTTTGCTGACAAAATTGGAAATTTGCTGAGAATTTTCTTTTGCTCGAAACACGACGTTTTCACTGCTAAACGCAAGTTTTGGCCGGGAAAAGCACATTTTGGGTGTCCAAAACACTGTTTTGCTGGAAAAAAAAGCTTTTTAGCCCAAAAAACTGAAAAATGGCCATTTTGGCTCTCAAAACCAGGTTTTTCGCTTACGGCGTCACCTGTTGGCTGAAACCCCGCACTTTTTGCTCATGAAAATACCTCTTGAGATAAAAACACGACTTTTTGGCGAAAAAAAATTCGGTTTTGACTGAGTAAAGGTGCTTTTTGGTCAAAAAAGCTGTTTTTTGCTGACAAAATTGGAAATTTGCTGAGAATTTTCTTTTGCTCGAAGCACGACGTTTTCACTGCTAAACGCAAGTTTTGGCCGGGAAAAGCACATTTTGGGTGTCCAAAACACTGTTTTGCTGGAAAAAAAAGCTTTTTAGCCCAAAAAACTGAAAAATGGCCATTTTGGCTCTCAAAACCAGGTTTTTCGCTTACGGCGTCACCTGTTGGCTGAAACCCCCACTTTTTGCTCATGAAAATACCTCTTGAGATAAAAACACGACTTTTTGGCGAAAAAAAATTCGGTTTTGACTGAGTAAAGGTGCTTTTTGGTCAAAAAAGCTGTTTTTTGCTGACAAAATTGGAAATTTGCTGAGAATTTTCTTTTGCTCGAAACACGACGTTTTCACTGCTAAACGCAAGTTTTGGCCGGGAAAAGCACATTTTGGCTGTCCAAAACACTGTTTTGCTGGAAAAAAAAGCTTTTTAGCCCAAAAAACTGAAAAATGGCCATTTTGGCTCTCAAAACCAGGTTTTTCGCTTACGGCGTCACCTGTTGGCTGAAACCCCCACTTTTTGCTCATGAAAATACCTCTTGAGATAAAAACACGACTTTTTGGCGAAAAAAAATTCGGTTTTGACTGAGTAAAGGTGCTTTTTGGTCAAAAAAGCTGTTTTTTGCTGACAAAATTGGAAATTTGCTGAGAATTTTCTTTTGCTCGAAACACGACGTTTTCACTGCTAAACGCAAGTTTTGGCCGGGAAAAGCACATTTTGGGTGTCCAAAACACTGTTTTGCTGGAAAAAAAAGCTTTTTAGCCCAAAAAACTGAAAAATGGCCATTTTGGCTCTCAAAACCAGGTTTTTCGCTTACGCCGTCACCTGTTGGCTGAAACCCCCACTTTTTGCTCATGAAAATACCTCTTGAGATAAAAACACGACTTTTTGGCGAAAAAAAATTCGGTTTTGACTGAGTAAAGGTGCTTTTTGGTCAAAAAAGCTGTTTTTTGCTGACAAAATTGGAAATTTGCTTAGAATTTTCTTTTGCTCGAAACACGACGTTTTCACTGCTAAACGCAAGTTTTGGCCGGGAAAAGCACATTTTGGGTGTCCAAAACACTGTTTTGCTGGAAAAAAAAGCTTTTTAGCCCAAAAAACTGAAAAATGGCCATTTTGGCTCTCAAAACCAGGTTTTTCGCTTACGGCGTCACCTGTTGGCTGAAACCCCCACTTTTTGCTCATGAAAATACCTCTTGAGATAAAAACACGACTTTTTGGCGAAAAACCCACTTTTTGCTCATGAAAATACCTCTTGAGATAAAAACACGACTTTTTGGCGAAAAAAAATTCGGTTTTGACTGAGTAAAGGTGCTTTTTGGTCAAAAAAGCTGTTTTTTGCTGACAAAATTGGAAATTTGCTGAGAATTTTCTTTTGCTCGAAACACGACGTTTTCACTGCTAAACGCAAGTTTTGGCCGGGAAAAGCACATTTTGGGTGTCCAAAACACTGTTTTGCTGGAAAAAAAAGCTTTTTAGCCCAAAAAACTGAAAAATGGCCATTTTGGCTCTCAAAACCAGGTTTTTCGCTTACGGCGTCACCTGTTGGCTGAAACCCCCACTTTTTGCTCATGAAAATACCTCTTGAGATAAAAACACGACTTTTTGGCGAAAAAAAATTCGGTTTTGACTGAGTAAAGGTGCTTTTTGGTCAAAAAAGCTGTTTTTTGCTGACAAAATTGGAAATTTGCTGAGAATTTTCTTTTGCTCGAAACACGACGTTTTCACTGCTAAACGCAAGTTTTGGCCGGGAAAAGCACATTTTGGGTGTCCAAAACACTGTTTTGCTGGAAAAAAAAGCTTTTTAGCCCAAAAAACTGAAAAATGGCCATTTTGGCTCTCAAAACCAGGTTTTTCGCTTACGGCGTCACCTGTTGGCTGAAACCCCGCACTTTTTGCTCATGAAAATACCTCTTGAGATAAAAACACGACTTTTTGGTGAAAAAAAATTCGGTTTTGACTGAGTAAAGGTGCTTTTTGGTCAAAAAAGCTGTTTTTTGCTGACAAAATTGGAAATTTGCTGAGAATTTTCTTTTGCTCGAAACACGACGTTTTCACTGCTAAACGCAAGTTTTGGCCGGGAAAAGCACATTTTGGGTGTCCAAAACACTGTTTTGCTGGAAAAAAAAGCTTTTTAGCCCAAAAAACTGAAAAATGGCCATTTTGGCTCTCAAAACCAGGTTTTTCGCTTACGGCGTCACCTGTTGGCTGAAACCCCCACTTTTTGCTCATGAAAATACCTCTTGAGATAAAAACACGACTTTTTGGCGAAAAAAAATTCGGTTTTGACTGAGTAAAGGTGCTTTTTGGTCAAAAAAGCTGTTTTTTGCTGACAAAATTGGAAATTTGCTGAGAATTTTCTTTTGCTCGAAGCACGACGTTTTCACTGCTAAACGCAAGTTTTGGCCGGGAAAAGCACATTTTGGGTGTCCAAAACACTGTTTTGCTGGAAAAAAAAGCTTTTTAGCCCAAAAAACTGAAAAATGGCCATTTTGGCTCTCAAAACCAGGTTTTTCGCTTACGGCGTCACCTGTTGGCTGAAACCCCCACTTTTTGCTCATGAAAATACCTCTTGAGATAAAAACACGACTTTTTGGCGAAAAAAAATTCGGTTTTGACTGAGTAAAGGTGCTTTTTGGTCAGAAAAGCTGTTTTTTGCTGACAAAATTGGAAATTTGCTGAGAATTTTCTTTTGCTCGAAACACGACGTTTTTACTGCTAAACGCAAGTTTTGGCCGGGAAAAGCACATTTTGGCTGTCCAAAACACTGTTTTGCTGGAAAAAAAAGCTTTTTAGCCCAAAAAACTGAAAAATGGCCATTTTGGCTCTCAAAACCAGGTTTTTCGCTTACGCCGTCACCTGTTGGCTGAAACCCCCACTTTTTGCTCATGAAAATACCTCTTGAGATAAAAACACGACTTTTTGGCGAAAAAAAATTCGGTTTTGACTGAGTAAAGGTGCTTTTTGGTCAAAAAAGCTGTTTTTTGCTGACAAAATTGGAAATTTGCTGAGAATTTTCTTTTGCTCGAAACACGACGTTTTCACTGCTAAACGCAAGTTTTGGCCGGGAAAAGCACATTTTGGGTGTCCAAAACACTGTTTTGCTGGAAAAAAAAGCTTTTTAGCCCAAAAAACTGAAAAATGGCCATTTTGGCTCTCAAAACCAGGTTTTTCGCTTACGCCGTCACCTGTTGGCTGAAACCCCCACTTTTTGCTCATGAAAATACCTCTTGAGATAAAAACACGACTTTTTGGCGAAAAAAAATTCGGTTTTGACTGAGTAAAGGTGCTTTTTGGTCAAAAAAGCTGTTTTTGGCTGACAAAATTGGAAATTTGCTGAGAATTTTCTTTTGCTCGAAACACGACGTTTTCACTGCTAAACGCAAGTTTTGGCCGGGAAAAGCACATTTTGGGTGTCCAAAACACTGTTTTGCTGGAAAAAAAAGCTTTTTAGCCCAAAAAACTGAAAAATGGCCATTTTGGCTCTCAAAACCAGGTTTTTCGCTTACGCCGTCACCTGTTGGCTGAAACCCCCACTTTTTGCTCATGAAAATACCTCTTGAGATAAAAACACGACTTTTTGGCGAAAAAAAATTCGGTTTTGACTGAGTAAAGGTGCTTTTTGGTCAAAAAAGCTGTTTTTTGCTGACAAAATTGGAAATTTGCTGAGAATTTTCTTTTGCTCGAAACACGACGTTTTCACTGCTAAACGCAAGTTTTGGCCGGGAAAAGCACATTTTGGGTGTCCAAAACACTGTTTTGCTGGAAAAAAAAGCTTTTTAGCCCAAAAAACTGAAAAATGGCCATTTTGGCTCTCAAAACCAGGTTTTTCGCTTACGCCGTCACCTGTTGGCTGAAACCCCCACTTTTTGCTCATGAAAATACCTCTTGAGATAAAAACACGACTTTTTGGCGAAAAAAAATTCGGTTTTGACTGAGTAAAGGTGCTTTTTGGTCAAAAAAGCTGTTTTTTGCTGACAAAATTGGAAATTTGCTGAGAATTTTCTTTTGCTCGAAACACGACGTTTTCACTGCTAAACGCAAGTTTTGGCCGGGAAAAGCACATTTTGGGTGTCCAAAACACTGTTTTGCTGGAAAAAAAAGCTTTTTAGCCCAAAAAACTGAAAAATGGCCATTTTGGCTCTCAAAACCAGGTTTTTCGCTTACGCCGTCACCTGTTGGCTGAAACCCCCACTTTTTGCTCATGAAAATACCTCTTGAGATAAAAACACGACTTTTTGGCGAAAAAAAATTCGGTTTTGACTTAGTAAAGGTGCTTTTTGGTCAAAAAAGCTGTTTTTTGCTGACAAAATTGGAAATTTGCTGAGAATTTTCTTTTGCTCGAAACACGACGTTTTCACTGCTAAACGCAAGTTTTGGCCGGGAAAAGCACATTTTGGGTGTCCAAAACACTGTTTTGCTGGAAAAAAAAGCTTTTTAGCCCAAAAAACTGAAAAATGGCCATTTTGGCTCTCAAAACCAGGTTTTTCGCTTACGCCGTCACCTGTTGGCTGAAACCCCCACTTTTTGCTCATGAAAATACCTCTTGAGATAAAAACACGACTTTTTGGCGAAAAAAATTCGGTTTTGACTGAGTAAAGGTGCTTTTTGGTCAAAAAAGCTGTTTTTTGCTGACAAAATTGGAAATTTGCTGAGAATTTTCTTTTGCTCGAAACACGACGTTTTCACTGCTAAACGCAAGTTTTGGCCGGGAAAAGCACATTTTGGGTGTCCAAAACACTGTTTTGCTGGAAAAAAAAGCTTTTTAGCCCAAAAAACTGAAAAATGGCCATTTTGGCTCTCAAAACCAGGTTTTTCGCTTACGCCGTCACCTGTTGGCTGAAACCCCCACTTTTTGCTCATGAAAATACCTCTTGAGATAAAAACACGACTTTTTGGCGAAAAAAATTCGGTTTTGACTGAGTAAAGGTGCTTTTTGGTCAAAAAAGCTGTTTTTTGCTGACAAAATTGGAAATTTGCTGAGAATTTTCTTTTGCTCGAAACACGACGTTTTCACTGCTAAACGCAAGTTTTGGCCGGGAAAAGCACATTTTGGGTGTCCAAAACACTGTTTTGCTGGAAAAAAAAGCTTTTTAGCCCAAAAAACTGAAAAATGGCCATTTTGGCTCTCAAAACCAGGTTTTTCGCTTACGCCGTCACCTGTTGGCTGAAACCCCCACTTTTTGCTCATGAAAATACCTCTTGAGATAAAAACACGACTTTTTGGCGAAAAAAAATTCGGTTTTGACTGAGTAAAGGTGCTTTTTGGTCAAAAAAGCTGTTTTTTGCTGACAAAATTGGAAATTTGCTGAGAATTTTCTTTTGCTCGAAACACGACGTTTTCACTGCTAAACGCAAGTTTTGGCCGGGAAAAGCACATTTTGGGTGTCCAAAACACTGTTTTGCTGGAAAAAAAAGCTTTTTAGCCCAAAAAACTGAAAAATGGCCATTTTGGCTCTCAAAACCAGGTTTTTCGCTTACGCCGTCACCTGTTGGCTGAAACCCCCACTTTTTGCTCATGAAAATACCTCTTGAGATAAAAACACGACTTTTTGGCGAAAAAAATTCGGTTTTGACTGAGTAAAGGTGCTTTTTGGTCAAAAAAGCTGTTTTTTGCTGACAAAATTGGAAATTTGCTGAGAATTTTCTTTTGCTCGAAACACGACGTTTTCACTGCTAAACGCAAGTTTTGGCCGGGAAAAGCACATTTTGGGTGTCCAAAACACTGTTTTGCTGGAAAAAAAAGCTTTTTAGCCCAAAAAACTGAAAAATGGCCATTTTGGCTCTCAAAACCAGGTTTTTCGCTTACGCCGTCACCTGTTGGCTGAAACCCCCACTTTTTGCTCATGAAAATACCTCTTGAGATAAAAACACGACTTTTTGGCGAAAAAAAATTCGGTTTTGACTGAGTAAAGGTGCTTTTTGGTCAAAAAAGCTGTTTTTTGCTGACAAAATTGGAAATTTGCTGAGAATTTTCTTTTGCTCGAAACACGACGTTTTCACTGCTAAACGCAAGTTTTGGCCGGGAAAAGCACATTTTGGGTGTCCAAAACACTGTTTTGCTGGAAAAAAAAGCTTTTTAGCCCAAAAAACTGAAAAATGGCCATTTTGGCTCTCAAAACCAGGTTTTTCGCTTACGCCGTCACCTGTTGGCTGAAACCCCCACTTTTTGCTCATGAAAATACCTCTTGAGATAAAAACACGACTTTTTGGCGAAAAAAAATTCGGTTTTGACTGAGTAAAGGTGCTTTTTGGTCAAAAAAGCTGTTTTTTGCTGACAAAATTGGAAATTTGCTGAGAATTTTCTTTTGCTCGAAACACGACGTTTTCACTGCTAAACGCAAGTTTTGGCCGGGAAAAGCACATTTTGGGTGTCCAAAACACTGTTTTGCTGGAAAAAAAAGCTTTTTAGCCCAAAAAACTGAAAAATGGCCATTTTGGCTCTCAAAACCAGGTTTTTCGCTTACGCCGTCACCTGTTGGCTGAAACCCCCACTTTTTGCTCATGAAAATACCTCTTGAGATAAAAACACGACTTTTTGGCGAAAAAAAATTCGGTTTTGACTGAGTAAAGGTGCTTTTTGGTCAAAAAAGCTGTTTTTTGCTGACAAAATTGGAAATTTGCTGAGAATTTTCTTTTGCTCGAAACACGACGTTTTCACTGCTAAACGCAAGTTTTGGCCGGGAAAAGCACATTTTGGGTGTCCAAAACACTGTTTTGCTGGAAAAAAAAGCTTTTTAGCCCAAAAAACTGAAAAATGGCCATTTTGGCTCTCAAAACCAGGTTTTTCGCTTACGCCGTCACCTGTTGGCTGAAACCCCCACTTTTTGCTCATGAAAATACCTCTTGAGATAAAACCACGACTTTTTGGCGAAAAAAAATTCGGTTTTGACTGAGTAAAGGTGCTTTTTGGTCAAAAAAGCTGTTTTTTGCTGACAAAATTGGAAATTTGCTGAGAATTTTCTTTTGCTCGAAACACGACGTTTTCACTGCTAAACGCAAGTTTTGGCCGGGAAAAGCACATTTTGGGTGTCCAAAACACTGTTTTGCTGGAAAAAAAAGCTTTTTAGCCCAAAAAACTGAAAAATGGCCATTTTGGCTCTCAAAACCAGGTTTTTCGCTTACGCCGTCACCTGTTGGCTGAAACCCCCACTTTTTGCTCATGAAAATACCTCTTGAGATAAAAACACGACTTTTTGGCGAAAAAAAATTCGGTTTTGACTGAGTAAAGGTGCTTTTTGGTCAAAAAAGCTGTTTTTTGCTGACAAAATTGGAAATTTGCTGAGAATTTTCTTTTGCTCGAAACACGACGTTTTCACTGCTAAACGCAAGTTTTGGCCGGGAAAAGCACATTTTGGGTGTCCAAAACACTGTTTTGCTGGAAAAAAAAGCTTTTTAGCCCAAAAAACTGAAAAATGGCCATTTTGGCTCTCAAAACCAGGTTTTTCGCTTACGCCGTCACCTGTTGGCTGAAACCCCCACTTTTTGCTCATGAAAATACCTCTTGAGATAAAACCACGACTTTTTGGCGAAAAAAAATTCGGTTTTGACTGAGTAAAGGTGCTTTTTGGTCAAAAAAGCTGTTTTTTGCTGACAAAATTGGAAATTTGCTGAGAATTTTCTTTTGCTCGAAACACGACGTTTTCACTGCTAAACGCAAGTTTTGGCCGGGAAAAGCACATTTTGGGTGTCCAAAACACTGTTTTGCTGGAAAAAAAAGCTTTTTAGCCCAAAAAACTGAAAAATGGCCATTTTGGCTCTCAAAACCAGGTTTTTCGCTTACGCCGTCACCTGTTGGCTGAAACCCCCACTTTTTGCTCATGAAAATACCTCTTGAGATAAAAACACGACTTTTTGGCGAAAAAAAATTCGGTTTTGACTGAGTAAAGGTGCTTTTTGGTCAAAAAAGCTGTTTTTTGCTGACAAAATTGGAAATTTGCTGAGAATTTTCTTTTGCTCGAAACACGACGTTTTCACTGCTAAACGCAAGTTTTGGCCGGGAAAAGCACATTTTGGCTGTCCAAAACACTGTTTTGCTGGAAAAAAAAGCTTTTTAGCCCAAAAAACTGAAAAATGGCCATTTTGGCTCTCAAAACCAGGTTTTTCGCTTACGCCGTCACCTGTTGGCTGAAACCCCCACTTTTTGCTCATGTAAATACCTCTTGAGATAAAAACACGACTTTTTGGCGAAAAAAAATTCGGTTTTGACTGAGTAAAGGTGCTTTTTGGTCAAAAAAGCTGTTTTTTGCTGACAAAATTGGAAATTTGCTGAGAATTTTCTTTTGCTCGAAACACGACGTTTTCACTGCTAAACGCAAGTTTTGGCCGGGAAAAGCACATTTTGGGTGTCCAAAACACTGTTTTGCTGGTTAAAAAAGCTTTTTAGCCCAAAAAACTGAAAAATGGCCATTTTGGCTCTCAAAACCAGGTTTTTCGCTTACGGCGTCACCTGTTGGCTGAAACCCCCACTTTTTGCTCATGAAAATACCTCTTGAGATAAAAACACGACTTTTTGGCGAAAAAAAATTCGGTTTTGACTGAGTAAAGGTGCTTTTTGGTCAAAAAAGCTGTTTTTTGCTGACAAAATTGGAAATTTGCTGAGAATTTACTTTTGCTCGAAACACGACGTTTTCACTGCTAAACGCAAGTTTTGGCCGGGAAAAGCACATTTTGGGTGTCCAAAACACTGTTTTGCTGGAAAAAAAGCTTTTTAGCCCAAAAAACTGAAAAATGGCCATTTTGGCTCTCAAAACCAGGTTTTTCGCTTACGCCGTCACCTGTTGGCTGAAACCCCCACTTTTTGCTCATGAAAATACCTCTTGAGATAAAAACACGACTTTTTGGCGAAAAAAAATTCGGTTTTGACTGAGTAAAGGTGCTTTTTGGTCAAAAAAGCTGTTTTTTGCTGACAAAATTGGAAATTTGCTGAGAATTTTCTTTTGCTCGAAACACGACGTTTTCACTGCTAAACGCAAGTTTTGGCCGGGAAAAGCACATTTTGGGTGTCCAAAACACTGTTTTGCTGGAAAAAAAAGCTTTTTAGCCCAAAAAACTGAAAAATGGCCATTTTGGCTCTCAAAACCAGGTTTTTCGCTTACGCCGTCACCTGTTGGCTGAAACCCCCACTTTTTGCTCATGAAAATACCTCTTGAGATAAAAACACGACTTTTTGGCGAAAAAAAATTCGGTTTTGACTGAGTAAAGGTGCTTTTTGGTCAAAAAAGCTGTTTTTTGCTGACAAAATTGGAAATTTGCTGAGAATTTTCTTTTGCTCGAAACACGACGTTTTCACTGCTAAACGCAAGTTTTGGCCGGGAAAAGCACATTTTGGGTGTCCAAAACACTGTTTTGCTGGAAAAAAAAGCTTTTTAGCCCAAAAAACTGAAAAATGGCCATTTTGGCTCTCAAAACCAGGTTTTTCGCTTACGCCGTCACCTGTTGGCTGAAACCCCCACTTTTTGCTCATGAAAATACCTCTTGAGATAAAAACACGACTTTTTGGCGAAAAAAAATTCGGTTTTGACTGAGGAAAGGTGCTTTTTGGTCAAAAAAGCTGTTTTTTGCTGACAAAATTGGAAATTTGCTGAGAATTTTCTTTTGCTCGAAACACGACGTTTTCACTGCTAAACGCAAGTTTTGGCCGGGAAAAGCACATTTTGGGTGTCCAAAACACTGTTTTGCTGGAAAAAAAAGCTTTTTAGCCCAAAAAACTGAAAAATGGCCATTTTGGCTCTCAAAACCAGGTTTTTCGCTTACGCCGTCACCTGTTGGCTGAAACCCCCACTTTTTGCTCATGAAAATACCTCTTGAGATAAAAACACGACTTTTTGGCGAAAAAAAATTCGGTTTTGACTGAGTAAAGGTGCTTTTTGGTCAAAAAAGCTGTTTTTTGCTGACAAAATTGGAAATTTGCTGAGAATTTTCTTTTGCTCGAAACACGACGTTTTCACTGCTAAACGCAAGTTTTGGCCGGGAAAAGCACATTTTGGGTGTCCAAAACACTGTTTTGCTGGAAAAAAAAGCTTTTTAGCCCAAAAAACTGAAAAATGGCCATTTTGGCTCTCAAAACCAGGTTTTTCGCTTACGCCGTCACCTGTTGGCTGAAACCCCCACTTTTTGCTCATGAAAATACCTCTTGAGATAAAAACACGACTTTTTGGCGAAAAAAAATTCGGTTTTGACTGAGTAAAGGTGCTTTTTGGTCAAAAAAGCTGTTTTTTGCTGACAAAATTGGAAATTTGCTGAGAATTTTCTTTTGCTCGAAACACGACGTTTTCACTGCTAAACGCAAGTTTTGGCCGGGAAAAGCACATTTTGGGTGTCCAAAACACTGTTTTGCTGGAAAAAAAAGCTTTTTAGCCCAAAAAACTGAAAAATGGCCATTTTGGCTCTCAAAACCAGGTTTTTCGCTTACGGCGTCACCTGTTGGCTGAAACCCCCACTTTTTGCTCATGAAAATACCTCTTGAGATAAAAACACGACTTTTTGGCGAAAAAAAATTCGGTTTTGACTGAGTAAAGGTGCTTTTTGGTCAAAAAAGCTGTTTTTTGCTGACAAAATTGGAAATTTGCTGAGAATTTTCTTTTGCTCGAAACACGACGTTTTCGCTGCTAAACGCAAGTTTTGGCCGGGAAAAGCACATTTTGGGTGTCCAAAACACTGTTTTGCTGGAAAAAAAAGCTTTTTAGCCCAAAAAACTGAAAAATGGCCATTTTGGCTCTCAAAACCAGGTTTTTCGCTTACGCCGTCACCTGTTGGCTGAAACCCCCACTTTTTGCTCATGAAAATACCTCTTGAGATAAAAACACGACTTTTTGGCGAAAAAAAATTCGGTTTTGACTGAGTAAAGGTGCTTTTTGGTCAAAAAAGCTGTTTTTTGCTGACAAAATTGGAAATTTGCTGAGAATTTTCTTTTGCTCGAAACACGACGTTTTCACTGCTAAACGCAAGTTTTGGCCGGGAAAAGCACATTTTGGCTGTCCAAAACACTGTTTTGCTGGAAAAAAAAGCTTTTTAGCCCAAAAAACTGAAAAATGGCCATTTTGGCTCTCAAAACCAGGTTTTTCGCTTACGCCGTCACCTGTTGGCTGAAACCCCCACTTTTTGCTCATGAAAATACCTCTTGAGATAAAAACACGACTTTTTGGCGAAAAAAAATTCGGTTTTGACTGAGTAAAGGTGCTTTTTGGTCAAAAAAGCTGTTTTTTGCTGACAAAATTGGAAATTTGCTGAGAATTTTCTTTTGCTCGAAACACGACGTTTTCACTGCTAAACGCAAGTTTTGGCCGGGAAAAGCACATTTTGGGTGTCCAAAACACTGTTTTGCTGGAAAAAAAAGCTTTTTAGCCCAAAAAACTGAAAAATGGCCATTTTGGCTCTCAAAACCAGGTTTTTCGCTTACGCCGTCACCTGTTGGCTGAAACCCCCACTTTTTGCTCATGAAAATACCTCTTGAGATAAAAACACGACTTTTTGGCGAAAACAAATTCGGTTTTGACTGAGTAAAGGTGCTTTTTGGTCAAAAAAGCTGTTTTTTGCTGACAAAATTGGAAATTTGCTGAGAATTTTCTTTTGCTCGAAACACGACGTTTTCACTGCTAAACGCAAGTTTTGGCCGGGAAAAGCACATTTTGGGTGTCCAAAACACTGTTTTGCTGGAAAAAAAAAGCTTTTTAGCCCAAAAAACTGAAAAATGGCCATTTTGGCTCTCAAAACCAGGTTTTTCGCTTACGCCGTCACCTGTTGGCTGAAACCCCCACTTTTTGCTCATGAAAATACCTCTTGAGATAAAAAAACACTTCTTTTTGGCAAAAAAAATTCGGTTTTGACTGAGTAAAGGTGCTTTTTGGTCAAAAAAGCTGTTTTTTGCTGACAAAATTGGAAATTTGCTGAGAATTTTCTTTTGCTCGAAACACGACGTTTTCACTGCTAAACGCAAGTTTTGGCCGGGAAAAGCACATTTTGGGTGTCCAAAACACTGTTTTGCTGGAAAAAAAAGCTTTTTAGCCCAAAAAACTGAAAAATGGCCATTTTGGCTCTCAAAACCAGGTTTTTCGCTTACGCCGTCACCTGTTGGCTGAAACCCCCACTTTTTGCTCATGAAAATACCTCTTGAGATAAAAACACGACTTTTTGGCGAAAAAAAATTCGGTTTTGACTGAGTAAAGGTGCTTTTTGGTCAAAAAAGCTGTTTTTTGCTGACAAAATTGGAAATTTGCTGAGAATTTTCTTTTGCTCGAAACACGACGTTTTCACTGCTAAACGCAAGTTTTGGCCGGGAAAAGCACATTTTGGGTGTCCAAAACACTGTTTTGCTGGAAAAAAAAGCTTTTTAGCCCAAAAAACTGAAAAATGGCCATTTTGGCTCTCAAAACCAGGTTTTTCGCTTACGCCGTCACCTGTTGGCTGAAACCCCCACTTTTTGCTCATGAAAATACCTCTTGAGATAAAAACACGACTTTTTGGCGAAAAAAAATTCGGTTTTGACTGAGTAAAGGTGCTTTTTGGTCAAAAAAGCTGTTTTTTGCTGACAAAATTGGAAATTTGCTGAGAATTTTCTTTTGCTCGAAACACGACGTTTTCACTGCTAAACGCAAGTTTTGGCCGGGAAAAGCACATTTTGGGTGTCCAAAACACTGTTTTGCTGGAAAAAAAAGCTTTTTAGCCCAAAAAACTGAAAAATGGCCATTTTGGCTCTCAAAACCAGGTTTTTCGCTTACGCCGTCACCTGTTGGCTGAAACCCCCACTTTTTGCTCATGAAAATACCTCTTGAGATAAAAACACGACTTTTTGGCGAAAAAAAATTCGGTTTTGACTGAGTAAAGGTGCTTTTTGGTCAAAAAAGCTGTTTTTTGCTGACAAAATTGGAAATTTGCTGAGAATTTTCTTTTGCTCGAAACACGACGTTTTCACTGCTAAACGCAAGTTTTGGCCGGGAAAAGCACATTTTGGGTGTCCAAAACACTGTTTTGCTGGGAAAAAAAGCTTTTTAGCCCAAAAAACTGAAAAATGGCCATTTTGGCTCTCAAAACCAGGTTTTTCGCTTACGCCGTCACCTGTTGGCTGAAACCCCCACTTTTTGCTCATGAAAATACCTCTTGAGATAAAAACACGACTTTTTGGCGAAAAAAAATTCGGTTTTGACTGAGTAAAGGTGCTTTTTGGTCAAAAAAGCTGTTTTTTGCTGACAAAATTGGAAATTTGCTGAGAATTTTCTTTTGCTCGAAACACGACGTTTTCACTGCTAAACGCAAGTTTTGGCCGGGAAAAGCACATTTTGGGTGTCCAAAACACTGTTTTGCTGGAAAAAAAAGCTTTTTAGCCCAAAAAACTGAAAAATGGCCATTTTGGCTCTCAAAACCAGGTTTTTCGCTTACGCCGTCACCTGTTGGCTGAAACCCCCACTTTTTGCTCATGAAAATACCTCTTGAGATAAAAACACGACTTTTTGGCGAAAAAAAATTCGGTTTTGACTGAGTAAAGGTGCTTTTTGGTCAAAAAAGCTGTTTTTTGCTGACAAAATTGGAAATTTGCTGAGAATTTTCTTTTGCTCGAAACACGACGTTTTCACTGCTAAACGCAAGTTTTGGCCGGGAAAAGCACATTTTGGGTGTCCAAAACACTGTTTTGCTGGAAAAAAAAGCTTTTTAGCCCAAAAAACTGAAAAATGGCCATTTTGGCTCTCAAAACCAGGTTTTTCGCTTACGCCGTCACCTGTTGGCTGAAACCCCCACTTTTTGCTCATGAAAATACCTCTTGAGATAAAAACACGACTTTTTGGCGAAAAAAAATTCGGTTTTGACTGAGTAAAGGTGCTTTTTGGTCAAAAAAGCTGTTTTTTGCTGACAAAATTGGAAATTTGCTGAGAATTTTCTTTTGCTCGAAACACGACGTTTTCACTGCTAAACGCAAGTTTTGGCCGGGAAAAGCACATTTTGGGTGTCCAAAACACTGTTTTGCTGGAAAAAAAAGCTTTTTAGCCCAAAAAACTGAAAAATGGCCATTTTGGCTCTCAAAACCAGGTTTTTCGCTTACGCCGTCACCTGTTGGCTGAAACCCCCACTTTTTGCTCATGAAAATACCTCTTGAGATAAAAACACGACTTTTTGGCGAAAAAAAATTCGGTTTTGACTGAGTAAAGGTGCTTTTTGGTCAAAAAAGCTGTTTTTTGCTGACAAAATTGGAAATTTGCTGAGAATTTTCTTTTGCTCGAAACACGACGTTTTCACTGCTAAACGCAAGTTTTGGCCGGGAAAAGCACATTTTGGGTGTCCAAAACACTGTTTTGCTGGGAAAAAAAGCTTTTTAGCCCAAAAAACTGAAAAATGGCCATTTTGGCTCTCAAAACCAGGTTTTTCGCTTACGCCGTCACCTGTTGGCTGAAACCCCCACTTTTTGCTCATGAAAATACCTCTTGAGATAAAAACACGACTTTTTGGCGAAAAAAAATTCGGTTTTGACTGAGTAAAGGTGCTTTTTGGTCAAAAAAGCTGTTTTTTGCTGACAAAATTGGAAATTTGCTGAGAATTTTCTTTTGCTCGAAACACGACGTTTTCACTGCTAAACGCAAGTTTTGGCCGGGAAAAGCACATTTTGGGTGTCCAAAACACTGTTTTGCTGGAAAAAAAAGCTTTTTAGCCCAAAAAACTGAAAAATGGCCATTTTGGCTCTCAAAACCAGGTTTTTCGCTTACGCCGTCACCTGTTGGCTGAAACCCCCACTTTTTGCTCATGAAAATACCTCTTGAGATAAAAACACGACTTTTTGGCGAAAAAAAATTCGGTTTTGACTGAGTAAAGGTGCTTTTTGGTCAAAAAAGCTGTTTTTTGCTGACAAAATTGGAAATTTGCTGAGAATTTTCTTTTGCTCGAAACACGACGTTTTCACTGCTAAACGCAAGTTTTGGCCGGGAAAAGCACATTTTGGGTGTCCAAAACACTGTTTTGCTGGAAAAAAAAGCTTTTTAGCCCAAAAAACTGAAAAATGGCCATTTTGGCTCTCAAAACCAGGTTTTTCGCTTACGCCGTCACCTGTTGGCTGAAACCCCCACTTTTTGCTCATGAAAATACCTCTTGAGATAAAAACACGACTTTTTGGCGAAAAAAAATTCGGTTTTGACTGAGTAAAGGTGCTTTTTGGTCAAAAAAGCTGTTTTTTGCTGACAAAATTGGAAATTTGCTGAGAATTTTCTTTTGCTCGAAACACGACGTTTTCACTGCTAAACGCAAGTTTTGGCCGGGAAAAGCACATTTTGGGTGTCCAAAACACTGTTTTGCTGGAAAAAAAAGCTTTTTAGCCCAAAAAACTGAAAAATGGCCATTTTGGCTCTCAAAACCAGGTTTTTCGCTTACGCCGTCACCTGTTGGCTGAAACCCCCACTTTTTGCTCATGAAAATACCTCTTGAGATAAAAACACGACTTTTTGGCGAAAAAAAATTCGGTTTTGACTGAGTAAAGGTGCTTTTTGGTCAAAAAAGCTGTTTTTTGCTGACAAAATTGGAAATTTGCTGAGAATTTTCTTTTGCTCGAAACACGACGTTTTCACTGCTAAACGCAAGTTTTGGCCGGGAAAAGCACATTTTGGGTGTCCAAAACACTGTTTTGCTGGAAAAAAAAGCTTTTTAGCCCAAAAAACTGAAAAATGGCCATTTTGGCTCTCAAAACCAGGTTTTTCGCTTACGCCGTCACCTGTTGGCTGAAACCCCCACTTTTTGCTCATGAAAATACCTCTTGAGATAAAAACACGACTTTTTGGCGAAAAAAAATAAATTCGGTTTTGACTGAGTAAAGGTGCTTTTTGGTCAAAAAAGCTGTTTTTTGCTGACAAAATTGGAAATTTGCTGAGAATTTTCTTTTGCTCGAAACACGACGTTTTCACTGCTAAACGCAAGTTTTGGCCGGGAAAAGCACATTTTGGGTGTCCAAAACACTGTTTTGCTGGGAAAAAAAGCTTTTTAGCCCAAAAAACTGAAAAATGGCCATTTTGGCTCTCAAAACCAGGTTTTTCGCTTACGCCGTCACCTGTTGTCTGAAACCCCCACTTTTTGCTCATGAAAATACCTCTTGAGATAAAAACACGACTTTTTGGCGAAAAAAAATTCGGTTTTGACTGAGTAAAGGTGCTTTTTGGTCAAAAAAGCTGTTTTTTGCTGACAAAATTGGAAATTTGCTGAGAATTTTCTTTTGCTCGAAACACGACGTTTTCACTGCTAAACGCAAGTTTTGGCCGGGAAAAGCACATTTTGGGTGTCCAAAACACTGTTTTGCTGGAAAAAAAAGCTTTTTAGCCCAAAAAACTGAAAAATGGCCATTTTGGCTCTCAAAACCAGGTTTTTCGCTTACGCCGTCACCTGTTGGCTGAAACCCCCACTTTTTGCTCATGAAAATACCTCTTGAGATAAAAACACGACTTTTTGGCGAAAAAAAATTCGGTTTTGACTGAGTAAAGGTGCTTTTTGGTCAAAAAAGCTGTTTTTTGCTGACAAAATTGGAAATTTGCTGAGAATTTTCTTTTGCTCGAAACACGACGTTTTCACTGCTAAACGCAAGTTTTGGCCGGGAAAAGCACATTTTGGGTGTCCAAAACACTGTTTTGCTGGAAAAAAAAGCTTTTTAGCCCAAAAAACTGAAAAATGGCCATTTTGGCTCTCAAAACCAGGTTTTTCGCTTACGCCGTCACCTGTTGGCTGAAACCCCCACTTTTTGCTCATGAAAATACCTCTTGAGATAAAAACACGACTTTTTGGCGAAAAAAAATTCGGTTTTGACTGAGTAAAGGTGCTTTTTGGTCAAAAAAGCTGTTTTTTGCTGACAAAATTGGAAATTTGCTGAGAATTTTCTTTTGCTCGAAACACGACGTTTTCACTGCTAAACGCAAGTTTTGGCCGGGAAAAGCACATTTTGGGTGTCCAAAACACTGTTTTGCTGGAAAAAAAAGCTTTTTAGCCCAAAAAACTGAAAAATGGCCATTTTGGCTCTCAAAACCAGGTTTTTCGCTTACGCCGTCACCTGTTGGCTGAAACCCCCACTTTTTGCTCATGAAAATACCTCTTGAGATAAAAACACGACTTTTTGGCGAAAAAAAATAAATTCGGTTTTGACTGAGTAAAGGTGCTTTTTGGTCAAAAAAGCTGTTTTTTGCTGACAAAATTGGAAATTTGCTGAGAATTTTCTTTTGCTCGAAACACGACGTTTTCACTGCTAAACGCAAGTTTTGGCCGGGAAAAGCACATTTTGGGTGTCCAAAACACTGTTTTGCTGGAAAAAAAAGCTTTTTAGCCCAAAAAACTGAAAAATGGCCATTTTGGCTCTCAAAACCAGGTTTTTCGCTTACGCCGTCACCTGTTGGCTGAAACCCCCACTTTTTGCTCATGAAAATACCTCTTGAGATAAAAACACGACTTTTTGGCGAAAAAAAATTCGGTTTTGACTGAGTAAAGGTGCTTTTTGGTCAAAAAAGCTGTTTTTTGCTGACAAAATTGGAAATTTGCTGAGAATTTTCTTTTGCTCGAAACACGACGTTTTCACTGCTAAACGCAAGTTTTGGCCGGGAAAAGCACATTTTGGGTGTCCAAAACACTGTTTTGCTGGAAAAAAAAGCTTTTTAGCCCAAAAAACTGAAAAATGGCCATTTTGGCTCTCAAAACCAGGTTTTTCGCTTACGCCGTCACCTGTTGGCTGAAACCCCCACTTTTTGCTCATGAAAATACCTCTTGAGATAAAAACACGACTTTTTGGCGAAAAAAAATTCGGTTTTGACTGAGTAAAGGTGCTTTTTGGTCAAAAAAGCTGTTTTTTGCTGACAAAATTGGAAATTTGCTGAGAATTTTCTTTTGCTCGAAACACGACGTTTTCACTGCTAAACGCAAGTTTTGGCCGGGAAAAGCACATTTTGGGTGTCCAAAACACTGTTTTGCTGGAAAAAAAAGCTTTTTAGCCCAAAAAACTGAAAAATGGCCATTTTGGCTCTCAAAACCAGGTTTTTCGCTTACGCCGTCACCTGTTGGCTGAAACCCCCACTTTTTGCTCATGAAAATACCTCTTGAGATAAAAACACGACTTTTTGGCGAAAAAAAATTCGGTTTTGACTGAGTAAAGGTGCTTTTTGGTCAAAAAAGCTGTTTTTTGCTGACAAAATTGGAAATTTGCTGAGAATTTTCTTTTGCTCGAAACACGACGTTTTCACTGCTAAACGCAAGTTTTGGCCGGGAAAAGCACATTTTGGGTGTCCAAAACACTATTTTGATGGAAAAAAAAGCTTTTTAGCCCAAAAAACTGAAAAATGGCCATTTTGGCTCTCAAAACCAGGTTTTTCGCTTACGCCGTCACCTGTTGGCTGAAACCCCCACTTTTTGCTCATGAAAATACCTCTTGAGATAAAAACACGACTTTTTGGCGAAAAAAAATTCGGTTTTGACTGAGTAAAGGTGCTTTTCGGTCAAAAAAGCTGTTTTTTGCTGACAAAATTGGAAATTTGCTGAGAATTTTCTTTTGCTCGAAACACGACGTTTTCACTGCTAAACGTAAGTTTTGGCCGGGAAAAGCACATTTTGGGTGTCCAAAACACTGTTTTGCTGGAAAAAAAAGCTTTTTAGCCCAAAAAACTGAAAAATGGCCATTTTGGCTCTCAAAACCAGGTTTTTCGCTTACGCCGTCACCTGTTGGCTGAAACCCCCACTTTTTGCTCATGAAAATACCTCTTGAGATAAAAACACGACTTTTTGGCGAAAAAAAATTCGGTTTTGACTGAGTAAAGGTGCTTTTTGGTCAAAAAAGCTGTTTTTTGCTGACAAAATTGGAAATTTGCTGAGAATTTTCTTTTGCTCGAAACACGACGTTTTCACTGCTAAACGCAAGTTTTGGCCGGGAAAAGCACATTTTGGGTGTCCAAAACACTATTTTGATGGAAAAAAAAGCTTTTTAGCCCAAAAAACTGAAAAATGGCCATTTTGGCTCTCAAAACCAGGTTTTTCGCTTACGCCGTCACCTGTTGGCTGAAACCCCCACTTTTTGCTCATGAAAATACCTCTTGAGATAAAAACACGACTTTTTGGCGAAAAAAAATTCGGTTTTGACTGAGTAAAGGTGCTTTTCGGTCAAAAAAGCTGTTTTTTGCTGACAAAATTGGAAATTTGCTGAGAATTTTCTTTTGCTCGAAACACGACGTTTTCACTGCTAAACGTAAGTTTTGGCCGGGAAAAGCACATTTTGGGTGTCCAAAACACTGTTTTGCTGGAAAAAAAAGCTTTTTAGCCCAAAAAAACTGAAAAATGGCCATTTTGGCTCTCAAAACCAGGTTTTTCGCTTACGCCGTCACCTGTTGGCTGAAACCCCCACTTTTTGCTCATGAAAATACCTCTTGAGATAAAAACACGACTTTTTGACGAAAAAAAATTCGGTTTTGACTGAGTAAAGGTGCTTTTTGGTCAAAAAAGCTGTTTTTTGCTGACAAAATTGGAAATTTGCTGAGAATTTTCTTTTGCTCGAAACACGACGTTTTCACTGCTAAACGCAAGTTTTGGCCGGGAAAAGCACATTTTGGGTGTCCAAAACACTGTTTTGCTGGAAAAAAAAGCTTTTTAGCCCAAAAAAACTGAAAAATGGCCATTTTGGCTCTCAAAACCAGGTTTTTCGCTTACGCCGTCACCTGTTGGCTGAAACCCCCACTTTTTGCTCATGAAAATACCTCTTGAGATAAAAACACGACTTTTTGGCGAAAAAAAATTCGGTTTTGACTGAGTAAAGGTGCTTTTTGGTCAAAAAAGCTGTTTTTTGCTGACAAAATTGGAAATTTGCTGAGAATTTTCTTTTGCTCGAAACACGACGTTTTCACTGCTAAACGCAAGTTTTGGCCGGGAAAAGCACATTTTGGGTGTCCAAAACACGGTTTTGCTGGAAAAAAAACCTTTTTAGCCCAAAAAACTGAAAAATGGCCATTTTGGCTCTCAAAACCAGGTTTTTCGCTTACGCCGTCACCTGTTGGCTGAAACCCCCACTTTTTGCTCATGAAAATACCTCTTGAGATAAAAACACGACTTTTTGGCGAAAAAAAATTCGGTTTTGACTGAGTAAAGGTGCTTTTTGGTCAAAAAAGCTGTTTTTTGCTGACAAAATTGGAAATTTGCTGAGAATTTTCTTTTGCTCGAAACACGACGTTTTCACTGCTAAACGCAAGTTTTGGCCGGGAAAAGCACATTTTGGGTGTCCAAAACACTGTTTTGCTGGAAAAAAAAGCTTTTTAGCCCAAAAAACTGAAAAATGGCCATTTTGGCTCTCAAAACCAGGTTTTTCGCTTACGCCGTCACCTGTTGGCTGAAACCCCCACTTTTTGCTCATGAAAATACCTCTTGAGATAAAAACACGACTTTTTGGCGAAAAAAAATTCGGTTTTGACTGAGTAAAGGTGCTTTTTGGTCAAAAAAGCTGTTTTTTGCTGACAAAATTGGAAATTTGCTGAGAATTTTCTTTTGCTCGAAACACGACGTTTTCACTGCTAAACGCAAGTTTTGGCCGGGAAAAGCACATTTTGGGTGTCCAAAACACTGTTTTGCTGGAAAAAAAAGCTTTTTAGCCCAAAAAACTGAAAAATGGCCATTTTGGCTCTCAAAACCAGGTTTTTCGCTTACGGCGTCACCTGTTGGCTGAAACCCCCACTTTTTGCTCATGAAAATACCTCTTGAGATAAAAACACGACTTTTTGGCGAAAAAAAATTCGGTTTTGACTGAGTAAAGGCTCTTTTTGGTCAAAAAAGCTGTTTTTTGCTGACAAAATTGGAAATTTGCTGAGAATTTTCTTTTGCTCGAAACACGACGTTTTCACTGCTAAACGCAAGTTTTGGCCGGGAAAAGCACATTTTGGGTGTCCAAAACACTGTTTTGCTGGAAAAAAAAGCTTTTTAGCCCAAAAAACTGAAAAATGGCCATTTTGGCTCTCAAAACCAGGTTTTTCGCTTACGCCGTCACCTGTTGGCTGAAACCCCCACTTTTTGCTCATGAAAATACCTCTTGAGATAAAAACACGACTTTTTGGCGAAAAAAAATTCGGTTTTGGCTGAGTAAAGGTGCTTTTTGGTCAAAAAAGCTGTTTTTTGCTGACAAAATTGGAAATTTGCTGAGAATTTTCTTTTGCTCGAAACACGACGTTTTCACTGCTAAACGCAAGTTTTGGCCGGGAAAAGCACATTTTGGGTGTCCAAAACACTGTTTTGCTGGAAAAAAAAGCTTTTTAGCCCAAAAAACTGAAAAATGGCCATTTTGGCTCTCAAAACCAGGTTTTTCGCTTACGCCGTCACCTGTTGGCTGAAACCCCCACTTTTTGCTCATGAAAATACCTCTTGAGATAAAAACACGACTTTTTGGCGAAAAAAAATTCGGTTTTGACTGAGTAAAGGTGCTTTTCGGTCAAAAAAGCTGTTTTTTGCTGACAAAATTGGAAATTTGCTGAGAATTTTCTTTTGCTCGAAACACGACGTTTTCACTGCTAAACGTAAGTTTTGGCCGGGAAAAGCACATTTTGGGTGTCCAAAACACTGTTTTGCTGGAAAAAAAAGCTTTTTAGCCCAAAAAAACTGAAAAATGGCCATTTTGGCTCTCAAAACCAGGTTTTTCGCTTACGCCGTCACCTGTTGGCTGAAACCCCCACTTTTTGCTCATGAAAATACCTCTTGAGATAAAAACACGACTTTTTGACGAAAAAAAATTCGGTTTTGACTGAGTAAAGGTGCTTTTTGGTCAAAAAAGCTGTTTTTTGCTGACAAAATTGGAAATTTGCTGAGAATTTTCTTTTGCTCGAAACACGACGTTTTCACTGCTAAACGCAAGTTTTGGCCGGGAAAAGCACATTTTGGGTGTCCAAAACACTGTTTTGCTGGAAAAAAAAGCTTTTTAGCCCAAAAAAACTGAAAAATGGCCATTTTGGCTCTCAAAACCAGGTTTTTCGCTTACGCCGTCACCTGTTGGCTGAAACCCCCACTTTTTGCTCATGAAAATACCTCTTGAGATAAAAACACGACTTTTTGGCGAAAAAAAATTCGGTTTTGACTGAGTAAAGGTGCTTTTTGGTCAAAAAAGCTGTTTTTTGCTGACAAAATTGGAAATTTGCTGAGAATTTTCTTTTGCTCGAAACACGACGTTTTCACTGCTAAACGCAAGTTTTGGCCGGGAAAAGCACATTTTGGGTGTCCAAAACACTGTTTTGCTGGAAAAAAAAGCTTTTTAGCCCAAAAAACTGAAAAATGGCCATTTTGGCTCTCAAAACCAGGTTTTTCGCTTACGCCGTCACCTGTTGGCTGAAACCCCCACTTTTTGCTCATGAAAATACCTCTTGAGATAAAAACACGACTTTTTGGCGAAAAAAAATTCGGTTTTGACTGAGTAAAGGTGCTTTTTGGTCAAAAAAGCTGTTTTTTGCTGACAAAATTGCAAATTTGCTGAGAATTTTCTTTTGCTCGAAACACGACGTTTTCACTGCTAAACGCAAGTTTTGGCCGGGAAAAGCACATTTTGGGTGTCCAAAACACTGTTTTGCTGGAAAAAAAAGCTTTTTAGCCCAAAAAACTGAAAAATGGCCATTTTGGCTCTCAAAACCAGGTTTTTCGCTTACGCCGTCACCTGTTGGCTGAAACCCCCACTTTTTGCTCATGAAAATACCTCTTGAGATAAAAACACGACTTTTTGGCGAAAAAAAATTCGGTTTTGACTGAGTAAAGGTGCTTTTTGGTCAAAAAAGCTGTTTTTTGCTGACAAAATTGGAAATTTGCTGAGAATTTTCTTTTGCTCGAAACACGACGTTTTCACTGCTAAACGCAAGTTTTGGCCGGGAAAAGCACATTTTGGGTGTCCAAAACACGGTTTTCCTGGAAAAAAAACCTTTTTAGCCCAAAAAACTGAAAAATGGCCATTTTGGCTCTCAAAACCAGGTTTTTCGCTTACGCCGTCACCTGTTGGCTGAAACCCCCACTTTTTGCTCATGAAAATACCTCTTGAGATAAAAACATGACTTTTTGGCGAAAAAAAATTCGGTTTTGACTGAGTAAAGGTGCTTTTTGGTCAAAAAAGCTGTTTTTTGCTGACAAAATTGGAAATTTGCTGAGAATTTTCTTTTGCTCGAAACACGACGTTTTCACTGCTAAACGCAAGTTTTGGCCGGGAAAAGCACATTTTGGGTGTCCAAAACACTATTTTGCTGGAAAAAAAAGCTTTTTAGCCCAAAAAACTGAAAAATGGCCATTTTGGCTCTCAAAACCAGGTTTTTCGCTTACGCCGTCACCTGTTGGCTGAAACCCCCACTTTTTGCTCATGAAAATACCTTTTGAGATAAAAACACGACTTTTTGGCGAAAAAAAATTCGGTTTTGACTGAGTAAAGGTGCTTTTTGGTCAAAAAAGCTGTTTTTTGCTGACAAAATTGGAAATTTGCTGAGAATTTTCTTTTGCTCGAAACACGACGTT
The DNA here is from genome assembly GCA_964019055.1 of Anthopleura xanthogrammica. NCBI lineage: Eukaryota > Metazoa > Cnidaria > Anthozoa > Actiniaria > Actiniidae > Anthopleura > Anthopleura xanthogrammica. Next base: position 9,082,492 of record OZ025214.1, on the reverse strand, counting down.
TTCACTGCTAAACGCAAGTTTTGGCCGGGAAAAGCACATTTTGGGTGTCCAAAACACTGTTTTGCTGGAAAAAAAAGCTTTTTAGCCCAAAAAACTGAAAAATGGCCATTTTGGCTCTCAAAACCAGGTTTTTCGCTTACGCCGTCACCTGTTGGCTGAAACCCCCACTTTTTGCTCATGAAAATACCTCTTGAGATAAAAACACGACTTTTTGGCGAAAAAAAATTCGGTTTTGACTGAGTAAAGGTGCTTTTTGGTCAAAAAAGCTGTTTTTTGCTGACAAAATTGGAAATTTGCTGAGAATTTTCTTTTGCTCGAAACACGACGTTTTCACTGCTAAACGCAAGTTTTGGCCGGGAAAAGCACATTTTGGGTGTCCAAAACACTGTTTTGCTGGAAAAAAAAGCTTTTTAGCCCAAAAAACTGAAAAATGGCCATTTTGGCTCTCAAAACCAGGTTTTTCGCTTACGGCGTCACCTGTTGGCTGAAACCCCCACTTTTTGCTCATGAAAATACCTCTTGAGTTAAAAACACGACTTTTTGGCGAAAAACAAATTCGGTTTTGACTGAGTAAAGGTGCTTTTTGGTCAAAAAAGCTGTTTTTTGCTGACAAAATTGGAAATTTGCTGAGAATTTTCTTTTGCTCGAAACACGACGTTTTCACTGCTAAACGCAAGTTTTGGCCGGGAAAAGCACATTTTGGGTGTCCAAAACACTGTTTTGCTGGAAAAAAAAGCTTTTTAGCCCAAAAAACTGAAAAATGGCCATTTTGGCTCTCAAAACCAGGTTTTTCGCTTACGCCGTCACCTGTTGGCTGAAACCCCCACTTTTTGCTCATGAAAATACCTCTTGAGATAAAAACACGACTTTTTGGCGAAAAAAAATTCGGTTTTGACTGAGTAAAGGTGCTTTTTGGTCAAAAAAGCTGTTTTTTGCTGACAAAATTGGAAATTTGCTGAGAATTTTCTTTTGCTCGAAACACGACGTTTTCACTGCTAAACGCAAGTTTTGGCCGGGAAAAGCACATTTTGGGTGTCCAAAACACTGTTTTGCTGGAAAAAAAAGCTTTTTAGCCCAAAAAACTGAAAAATGGCCATTTTGGCTCTCAAAACCAGGTTTTTCGCTTACGGCGTCACCTGTTGGCTGAAACCCCCACTTTTTGCTCATGAAAATACCTCTTGAGATAAAAACACGACTTTTTGGCGAAAAAAAATTCGGTTTTGACTGAGTAAAGGCTCTTTTTGGTCAAAAAAGCTGTTTTTTGCTGACAAAATTGGAAATTTGCTGAGAATTTTCTTTTGCTCGAAACACGACGTTTTCACTGCTAAACGCAAGTTTTGGCCGGGAAAAGCACATTTTGGGTGTCCAAAACACTGTTTTGCTGGAAAAAAAAGCTTTTTAGCCCAAAAAACTGAAAAATGGCCATTTTGGCTCTCAAAACCAGGTTTTTCGCTTACGCCGTCACCTGTTGGCTGAAACCCCCACTTTTTGCTCATGAAAATACCTCTTGAGATAAAAACACGACTTTTTGGCGAAAAAAAATTCGGTTTTGACTGAGTAAAGGTGCTTTTTGGTCAAAAAAGCTGTTTTTTGCTGACAAAATTGGAAATTTGCTGAGAATTTTCTTTTGCTCGAAACACGACGTTTTCACTGCTAAACGCAAGTTTTGGCCGGGAAAAGCACATTTTGGGTGTCCAAAACACTGTTTTGCTGGAAACAAAAAACTTTTTAGCCCAAAAAACTGAAAAATGGCCATTTTGGCTCTCAAAACCAGGTTTTTCGCTTACGCCGTCACCTGTTGGCTGAAACCCCCACTTTTTGCTCATGAAAATACCTCTTGAGATAAAAACACGACTTTTTGGCGAAAAAAAATTCGGTTTTGACTGAGTAAAGGTGCTTTTTGGTCAAAAAAGCTGTTTTTTCTGACAAAATTGGAAATTTGCTGAGAATTTTCTTTTGCTCGAAACACGACGTTTTCACTGCTAAACGCAAGTTTTGGCCGGGAAAAGCACATTTTGGGTGTCCAAAACACTGTTTTGCTGGAAAAAAAAGCTTTTTAGCCCAAAAAACTGAAAAATGGCCATTTTGGCTCTCAAAACCAGGTTTTTCGCTTACGCCGTCACCTGTTGGCTGAAACCCCCACTTTTTGCTCATGAAAATACCTCTTGAGATAAAAACACGACTTTTTGGCGAAAAAAAATTCGGTTTTGACTGAGTAAAGGTGCTTTTTGGTCAAAAAAGCTGTTTTTTGCTGACAAAATTGGAAATTTGCTGAGAATTTTCTTTTGCTCGAAACACGACGTTTTCACTGCTAAACGCAAGTTTTGGCCGGGAAAAGCACATTTTGGGTGTCCAAAACACTGTTTTGCTGGAAAAAAAAGCTTTTTAGCCCAAAAAACTGAAAAATGGCCATTTTGGCTCTCAAAACCAGGTTTTTCGCTTACGCCGTCACCTGTTGGCTGAAACCCCCACTTTTTGCTCATGAAAATACCTCTTGAGATAAAAACACGACTTTTTGGCGAAAAAAAATTCGGTTTTGACTGAGTAAAGGTGCTTTTTGGTCAAAAAAGCTGTTTTTTGCTGACAAAATTGGAAATTTGCTGAGAATTTTCTTTTGCTCGAAACACGACGTTTTCACTCCTAAACGCAAGTTTTGGCCGGGAAAAGCACATTTTGGGTGTCCAAAACACTGTTTTGCTGGAAAAAAAAGCTTTTTAGCCCAAAAAACTGAAAAATGGCCATTTTGGCTCTCAAAACCAGGTTTTTCGCTTACGGTGTCACCTGTTGGCTAAAACCCCCACTTTTTGCTCATGAAAATACCTCTTGAGATAAAAACACGACTTTTTGGCGAAAAAAAATTCGGTTTTGACTGAGTAAAGGTGCTTTTTGGTCAAAAAAGCTGTTTTTTGCTGACAAAATTGGAAATTTGCTGAGAATTTTCTTTTGCTCGAAACACGACGTTTTCACTCCTAAACGCAAGTTTTGGCCGGGAAAAGCACATTTTGGGTGTCCAAAACACTGTTTTGCTGGAAAAAAAAGCTTTTTAGCCCAAAAAACTGAAAAATGGCCATTTTGGCTCTCAAAACCAGGTTTTTCGCTTACGGTGTCACCTGTTGGCTGAAACCCCCACTTTTTGCTCATGAAAATACCTCTTGAGATAAAAACACGACTTTTTGGCGAAAAAAAATTCGGTTTTGACTGAGTAAAGGTGCTTTTTGGTCAAAAAAGCTGTTTTTTGCTGACAAAATTGGAAATTTGCTGAGAATTTTCTTTTGCTCGAAACACGACGTTTTCACTGCTAAACGCAAGTATTGGCCGGGAAAAGCACATTTTGGGTGTCCAAAACACTGTTTTGCTGGAAAAAAAAGCTTTTTAGCCCAAAAAACTGAAAAATGGCCATTTTGGCTCTCAAAACCAGGTTTTTCGCTTACGCCGTCACCTGTTGGCTGAAACCCCCACTTTTTGCTCATGAAAATACCTCTTGAGATAAAAACACGACTTTTTGGCGAAAAAAAATTCGGTTTTGACTGAGTAAAGGTGCTTTTTGGTCAAAAAAGCTGTTTTTTGCTGACAAAATTGGAAATTTGCTGAGAATTTTCTTTTGCTCGAAACACGACGTTTTCACTGCTAAACGCAAGTTTTGGCCGGGAAAAGCACATTTTGGGTGTCCAAAACACTGTTTTGCTGGAAAAAAAAGCTTTTTAGCCCAAAAAACTGAAAAATGGCCATTTTGGCTCTCAAAACCAGGTTTTTCGCTTACGGCGTCACCTGTTGGCTGAAACCCCCACTTTTTGCTCATGAAAATACCTCTTGAGATAAAAACACGACTTTTTGGCGAAAAAAAATTCGGTTTTGACTGAGTAAAGGTGCTTTTTGGTCAAAAAAGCTGTTTTTTGCTGACAAAATTGGAAATTTGCTGAGAATTTTCTTTTGCTCGAAACACGACGTTTTCACTGCTAAACGCAAGTTTTGGCCGGGAAAAGCACATTTTGGGTGTCCAAAACACTGTTTTGCTGGAAAAAAAAGCTTTTTAGCCCAAAAAACTGAAAAATGGCCATTTTGGCTCTCAAAACCAGGTTTTTCGCTTACGCCGTCACCTGTTGGCTGAAACCCCCACTTTTTGCTCATGAAAATACCTCTTGAGATAAAAACACGACTTTTTGGCGAAAAAAAATTCGGTTTTGACTGAGTAAAGGTGCTTTTTGGTCAAAAAAGCTGTTTTTTGCTGACAAAATTGGAAATTTGCTGAGAATTTTCTTTTGCTCGAAACACGACGTTTTCACTGCTAAACGCAAGTTTTGGCCGGGAAAAGCACATTTTGGGTGTCCAAAACACTGTTTTGCTGGAAAAAAAAGCTTTTTAGCCCAAAAAACTGAAAAATGGCCATTTTGGCTCTCAAAACCAGGTTTTTCGCTTACGGCGTCACCTGTTGGCTGAAACCCCCACTTTTTGCTCATGAAAATACCTCTTGAGTTAAAAACACGACTTTTTGGCGAAAAACAAATTCGGTTTTGACTGAGTAAAGGTGCTTTTTGGTCAAAAAAGCTGTTTTTTGCTGACAAAATTGGAAATTTGCTGAGAATTTTCTTTTGCTCGAAACACGACGTTTTCACTGCTAAACGCAAGTTTTGGCCGGGAAAAGCACATTTTGGGTGTCCAAAACACTGTTTTGCTGGAAAAAAAAGCTTTTTAGCCCAAAAAACTGAAAAATGGCCATTTTGGCTCTCAAAACCAGGTTTTTCGCTTACGCCGTCACCTGTTGGCTGAAACCCCCACTTTTTGCTCATGAAAATACCTCTTGAGATAAAAACACGACTTTTTGGCGAAAAAAAATTCGGTTTTGACTGAGTAAAGGTGCTTTTTGGTCAAAAAAGCTGTTTTTTGCTGACAAAATTGGAAATTTGCTGAGAATTTTCTTTTGCTCGAAACACGACGTTTTCACTGCTAAACGCAAGTTTTGGCCGGGAAAAGCACATTTTGGGTGTCCAAAACACTGTTTTGCTGGAAAAAAAAGCTTTTTAGCCCAAAAAACTGAAAAATGGCCATTTTGGCTCTCAAAACCAGGTTTTTCGCTTACGGCGTCACCTGTTGGCTGAAACCCCCACTTTTTGCTCATGAAAATACCTCTTGAGATAAAAACACGACTTTTTGGCAAAAAAAAATTCGGTTTTGACTGAGTAAAGGTGCTTTTTGGTCAAAAAAGCTGTTTTTTGCTGACAAAATTGGAAATTTGCTGAGAATTTTCTTTTGCTCGAAACACGACGTTTTCACTGCTAAACGCAAGTTTTGGCCGGGAAAAGCACATTTTGGGTGTCCAAAACACTGTTTTGCTGGAAAAAAAAGCTTTTTAGCCCAAAAAACTGAAAAATGGCCATTTTGGCTCTCAAAACCAGGTTTTTCGCTTACGCCGTCACCTGTTGGCTGAAACCCCCACTTTTTGCTCATGAAAATACCTCTTGAGATAAAAACACGACTTTTTGGCGAAAAAAAATTCGGTTTTGACTGAGTAAAGGTGCTTTTTGGTCAAAAAAGCTGTTTTTTGCTGACAAAATTGGAAATTTGCTGAGAATTTTCTTTTGCTCGAAACACGACGTTTTCACTGCTAAACGCAAGTTTTGGCCGGGAAAAGCACATTTTGGGTGTCCAAAACACTGTTTTGCTGGAAAAAAAAGCTTTTTAGCCCAAAAAACTGAAAAATGGCCATTTTGGCTCTCAAAACCAGGTTTTTCGCTTACGGCGTCACCTGTTGGCTGAAACCCCCACTTTTTGCTCATGAAAATACCTCTTGAGATAAAAACACGACTTTTTGGCGAAAAAAAATTCGGTTTTGACTGAGTAAAGGTGCTTTTTGGTCAGAAAAGCTGTTTTTTGCTGACAAAATTGGAAATTTGCTGAGAATTTTCTTTTGCTCGAAACACGACGTTTTCACTGCTAAACGCAAGTTTTGGCCGGGAAAAGCACATTTTGGGTGTCCAAAACACTGTTTTGCTGGAAAAAAAAGCTTTTTAGCCCAAAAAACTGAAAAATGGCCATTTTGGCTCTCAAAACCAGGTTTTTCGCTTACGCCGTCACCTGTTGGCTGAAACCCCCACTTTTTGCTCATGAAAATACCTCTTGAGATAAAAACACGACTTTTTGGCGAAAAAAAGTTCGGTTTTGACTGAGTAAAGGTGCTTTTTGGTCAAAAAAGCTGTTTTTTGCTGACAAAATTGGAAATTTGCTGAGAATTTTCTTTTGCTCGAAACACGACGTTTTCACTGCTAAACGCAAGTTTTGGCCGGGAAAAGCACATTTTGGGTGTCCAAAACACTGTTTTGCTGGAAAAAAAAGCTTTTTAGCCCAAAAAACTGAAAAATGGCCATTTTGGCTCTCAAAACCAGGTTTTTCGCTTACGCCGTCACCTGTTGGCTGAAACCCCCACTTTTTGCTCATGAAAATACCTCTTGAGATAAAAACACGACTTTTTGGCGAAAAAAAATTCGGTTTTGACTGAGTAAAGGTGCTTTTTGGTCAAAAAAGCTGTTTTTTGCTGACAAAATTGGAAATTTGCTGAGAATTTTCTTTTGCTTGAAACACGACGTTTTCACTGCTAAACGCAAGTTTTGGCCGGGAAAAGCACATTTTGGGTGTCCAAAACACTGTTTTGCTGGAAAAAAAAGCTTTTTAGCCCAAAAAACTGAAAAATGGCCATTTTGGCTCTCAAAACTAGGTTTTTCGCTTACGCCGTCACCTGTTGGCTGAAACCCCCACTTTTTGCTCATGAAAATACCTCTTGAGATAAAAACACGACTTTTTGGCGAAAAAAAATTCGGTTTTGACTGAGTAAAGGTGCTTTTTGGTCAAAAAAGCTGTTTTTTGCTGACAAAATTGGAAATTTGCTGAGAATTTTCTTTTGCTCGAAACACGACGTTTTCACTGCTAAACGCAAGTTTTGGCCGGGAAAAGCACATTTTGGGTGTCCAAAACACTGTTTTGCTGGAAAAAAAAGCTTTTTAGCCCAAAAAACTGAAAAATGGCCATTTTGGCTCTCAAAACCAGGTTTTTCGCTTGCGCCGTCACCTGTTGGCTGAAACCCCCACTTTTTGCTCATGAAAATACCTCTTGAGATAAAAACACGACTTTTTGGCGAAAAAAAATTCGGTTTTGACTGAGTAAAGGTGCTTTTTGGTCAAAAAAGCTGTTTTTTGCTGACAAAATTGGAAATTTGCTGAGAATTTTCTTTTGCTCGAAACACGACGTTTTCACTGCTAAACGCAAGTTTTGGCCGGGAAAAGCACATTTTGGGTGTCCAAAACACTGTTTTGCTGGAAAAAAAAGCTTTTTAGCCCAAAAAACTGAAAAATGGCCATTTTGGCTCTCAAAACCAGGTTTTTCGCTTACGGCGTCACCTGTTGGCTGAAACCCCCACTTTTTGCTCATGAAAATACCTCTTGAGATAAAAACACGACTTTTTGGCGAAAAAAAATTCGGTTTTGACTGAGTAAAGGTGCTTTTTGGTCGAAAAAGCTGTTTTTTGCTGACAAAATTGGAAATTTGCTGAGAATTTTCTTTTGCTCGAAACACGACGTTTTCACTGCTAAACGCAAGTTTTGGCCGGGAAAAGCACATTTTGGGTGTCCAAAACACTGTTTTGCTGGAAAAAAAAGCTTTTTAGCCCAAAAAACTGAAAAATGGCCATTTTGGCTCTCAAAACCAGGTTTTTCGCTTACGCCGTCACCTGTTGGCTGAAACCCCCACTTTTTGCTCATGAAAATACCTCTTGAGATAAAAACACGACTTTTTGGCGAAAAAAAATTCGGTTTTGACTGAGTAAAGGTGCTTTTTGGTCAAAAAAGCTGTTTTTTGCTGACAAAATTGGAAATTTGCTGAGAATTTTCTTTTGCTCGAAACACGACGTTTTCACTGCTAAACGCAAGTTTTGGCCGGGAAAAGCACATTTTGGGTGTCCAAAACACTGTTTTGCTGGAAAAAAAAAGCTTTTTAGCCCAAAAAACTGAAAAATGGCCATTTTGGCTCTCAAAACCAGGTTTTTCGCTTACGCCGTCACCTGTTGGCTGAAACCCCCACTTTTTGCTCATGAAAATACCTCTTGACATAAAAACACGACTTTTTGGCGAAAAAAAATTCGGTTTTGACTGAGTAAAGGTGCTTTTTGGTCAAAAAAGCTGTTTTTTGCTGACAAAATTGGAAATTTGCTGAGAATTTTCTTTTGCTCGAAACACGACGTTTTCACTGCTAAACGCAAGTTTTGGCCGGGAAAAGCACATTTTGGGTGTCCAAAACACTGTTTTGCTGGAAAAAAAAGCTTTTTAGCCCAAAAAACTGAAAAATGGCCATTTTGGCTCTCAAAACCAGGTTTTTCGCTTACGGCGTCACCTGTTGGCTGAAACCCCCACTTTTTGCTCATGAAAATACCTCTTGAGATAAAAACACGACTTTTTGGCAAAAAAAAATTCGGTTTTGACTGAGTAAAGGTGCTTTTTGGTCAAAAAAGCTGTTTTTTGCTGACAAAATTGGAAATTTGCTGAGAATTTTCTTTTGCTCGAAACACGACGTTTTCACTGCTAAACGCAAGTTTTGGCCGGGAAAAGCACATTTTGGGTGTCCAAAACACTGTTTTGCTGGAAAAAGAAGCTTTTTAGCCCAAAAAACTAAAAAATGGCCATTTTGGCTCTCAAAACCAGGTTTTTCGCTTACGGTGTCACCTGTTGGCTGAAACCCCCACTTTTTGCTCATGAAAATACCTCTTGAGATAAAAACACGACTTTTTGGCGAAAAAAAATTCGGTTTTGACTGAGTAAAGGTGCTTTTTGGTCAAAAAAGCTGTTTTTTGCTGACAAAATTGGAAATTTGCTGAGAATTTTCTTTTGCTCGAAACACGACGTTTTCACTGGTAAACGCAAGTTTTGGCCGGGAAAAGCACATTTTGGGTGTCCAAAACACTGTTTTGCTGGAAAAAAAAGCTTTTTAGCCCAAAAAACTGAAAAATGGCCATTTTGGCTCTCAAAACCAGGTTTTTCGCTTACGCCGTCACCTGTTGGCTGAAACCCCCACTTTTTGCTCATGAAAATACCTCTTGAGATAAAAACACGACTTTTTGGCGAAAAAAAATTCGGTTTTGACTGAGTAAAGGTGCTTTTTGGTCAAAAAAGCTGTTTTTTGCTGACAAAATTGGAAATTTGCTGAGAATTTTCTTTTGCTCGAAACACGACGTTTTCACTGCTAAACGCAAGTTTTGGCCGGGAAAAGCACATTTTGGGTGTCCAAAACACTGTTTTGCTGGAAAAAAAAGCTTTTTAGCCCAAAAAACTGAAAAATGGCCATTTTGGCTCTCAAAACCAGGTTTTTCGCTTACGCCGTCACCTGTTGGCTGAAACCCCCACTTTTTGCTCATGAAAATACCTCTTGAGATAAAAACACGACTTTTTGGCGAAAAAAAATTCGGTTTTGACTGAGTAAAGGTGCTTTTTGGTCAAAAAAGCTGTTTTTTGCTGACAAAATTGGAAATTTGCTGAGAATTTTCTTTTGCTCGAAACACGACGTTTTCACTGCTAAACGCAAGTTTTGGCCGGGAAAAGCACATTTTGGGTGTCCAAAACACTGTTTTGCTGGAAAAAAAAGCTTTTTAGCCCAAAAAACTGAAAAATGGCCATTTTGGCTCTCAAAACCAGGTTTTTCGCTTACGCCGTCACCTGTTGGCTGAAACCCCCACTTTTTGCTCATGAAAATACCTCTTGAGATAAAAACACGACTTTTTGGCGAAAAAAAATTCGGTTTTGACTGAGTAAAGGTGCTTTTTGGTCAAAAAAGCTGTTTTTTGCTGACAAAATTGGAAATTTGCTGAGAATTTTCTTTTGCTCGAAACACGACGTTTTCACTGCTAAACGCAAGTTTTGGCCGGGAAAAGCACATTTTGGGTGTCCAAAACACTGTTTTGCTGGAAAAAAAAGCTTTTTAGCCCAAAAAACTGAAAAATGGCCATTTTGGCTCTCAAAACCAGGTTTTTCGCTTACGGCGTCACCTGTTGGCTGAAACCCCCACTTTTTGCTCATGAAAATACCTCTTGAGATAAAAACACGACTTTTTGGCGAAAAAAAATTCGGTTTTGACTGAGTAAAGGTGCTTTTTGGTCAAAAAAGCTGTTTTTTGCTGACAAAATTGGAAATTTGCTGAGAATTTTCTTTTGCTCGAAACACGACGTTTTCACTGCTAAACGCAAGTTTTGGCCGGGAAAAGCACATTTTGGGTGTCCAAAACACTGTTTTGCTGGAAAAAAAAGCTTTTTAGCCCAAAAAACTGAAAAATGGCCATTTTGGCTCTCAAAACCAGGTTTTTCGCTTACGCCGTCACCTGTTGGCTGAAACCCCCACTTTTTGCTCATGAAAATACCTCTTGAGATAAAAACACGACTTTTTGGCGAAAATAAATTCGGTTTTGACTGAGTAAAGGTGCTTTTTGGTCAGAAAAGCTGTTTTTTGCTGACAAAATTGGAAATTTGCTGAGAATTTTCTTTTGCTCGAAACACGACGTTTTCACTGCTAAACGCAAGTTTTGGCCGGGAAAAGCACATTTTGGGTGTCCAAAACACTGTTTTGCTGGAAAAAAAAGCTTTTTAGCCCAAAAAACTGAAAAATGGCCATTTTGGCTCTCAAAACCAGGTTTTTCGCTTACGCCGTCACCTGTTGGCTGAAACCCCCACTTTTTGCTCATGAAAATACCTCTTGAGATAAAAACACGACTTTTTGGCGAAAAAAAATTCGGTTTTGACTGAGTAAAGGTGCTTTTTGGTCAAAAAAGCTGTTTTTTGCTGACAAAATTGGAAATTTGCTGAGAATTTTCTTTTGCTCGAAACACGACGTTTTCACTGCTAAACGCAAGTTTTGGCCGGGAAAAGCACATTTTGGGTGTCCAAAACACTGTTTTGCTGGAAAAAAAAGCTTTTTAGCCCAAAAAACTGAAAAATGGCCATTTTGGCTCTCAAAACCAGGTTTTTCGCTTACGCCGTCACCTGTTGGCTGAAACCCCCACTTTTTGCTCATGAAAATACCTCTTGAGATAAAAACACGACTTTTTGGCGAAAAAAAATTCGGTTTTGACTGAGTAAAGGTGCTTTTTGGTCAAAAAAGCTGTTTTTTGCTGACAAAATTGGAAATTTGCTGAGAATTTTCTTTTGCTCGAAACACGACGTTTTCACTGCTAAACGCAAGTTTTGGCCGGGAAAAGCACATTTTGGGTGTCCAAAACACTGTTTTGCTGGAAAAAAAAGCTTTTTAGCCCAAAAAACTGAAAAATGGCCATTTTGGCTCTCAAAACCAGGTTTTTCGCTTACGGCGTCACCTGTTGGCTGAAACCCCCACTTTTTGCTCATGAAAATACCTCTTGAGATAAAAACACGACTTTTTGGCGAAAAAAAATTCGGTTTTGACTGAGTAAAGGTGCTTTTTGGTCAAAAAAGCTGTTTTTTGCTGACAAAATTGGAAATTTGCTGAGAATTTTCTTTTGCTCGAAACACGACGTTTTCACTGCTAAACGCAAGTTTTGGCCGGGAAAAGCACATTTTGGGTGTCCAAAACACTGTTTTGCTGGAAAAAAAAGCTTTTTAGCCCAAAAAACTGAAAAATGGCCATTTTGGCTCTCAAAACCAGGTTTTTCGCTTACGCCGTCACCTGTTGGCTGAAACCCCCACTTTTTGCTCATGAAAATACCTCTTGAGATAAAAACACGACTTTTTGGCGAAAAAAAATTCGGTTTTGACTGAGTAAAGGTGCTTTTTGGTCAAAAAAGCTGTTTTTTGCTGACAAAATTGGAAATTTGCTGAGAATTTTCTTTTGCTCGAAACACGACGTTTTCACTGCTAAACGCAAGTTTTGGCCGGGAAAAGCACATTTTGGGTGTCCAAAACACTTGTTTTGCTGGAAAAAAAAAGCTTTTTAGCCCAAAAAACTGAAAAAAGGCCATTTTGGCTCTCAAAACCAGGTTTTTCGCTTACGCCGTCACCTGTTGGCTGAAACCCCCACTTTTTGCTCATGAAAATACCTCTTGAGATAAAAACACGACTTTTTGGCGAAAAAAAATTCGGTTTTGACTGAGTAAAGGTGCTTTTTGGTCAAAAAAGCTGTTTTTTGCTGACAAAATTGGAAATTTGCTGAGAATTTTCTTTTGCTCGAAACACGACGTTTTCACTGCTAAACGCAAGTTTTGGCCGGGAAAAGCACATTTTGGGTGTCCAAAACACTGTTTTGCTGGGAAAAAAAGCTTTTTAGCCCAAAAAAATGAAAAATGGCCATTTTGGCTCTCAAAACCAGGTTTTTCGCTTACGGCGTCACCTGTTGGCTGAAACCCCCACTTTTTGCTCATGAAAATACCTCTTGAGATAAAAACACGACTTTTTGGCGAAAAAAAATTCGGTTTTGACTGAGTAAGGTGCTTTTTGGTCAAAAAAGCTGTTTTTTGCTGACAAAATTGGAAATTTGCTGAGAATTTTCTTTTGCTCGAAACACGACGTTTTCACTGCTAAACGCAAGTTTTGGCCGGGAAAAGCACATTTTGGGTGTCCAAAACACTTGTTTTGCTGGAAAAAAAAAGCTTTTTAGCCCAAAAAACTGAAAAATGGCCATTTTGGCTCTCAAAACCAGGTTTTTCGCTTACGGCGTCACCTGTTGGCTGAAACCCCCACTTTTTGCTCATGAAAATACCTCTTGAGATAAAAACACGACTTTTTGGCGAAAAAAAATTCGGTTTTGACTGAGTAAAGGTGCTTTTTGGTCAAAAAAGCTGTTTTTTGCTGACAAAATTGGAAATTTGCTGAGAATTTTCTTTTGCTCGAAACACGACGTTTTCACTGCTAAACGCAAGTTTTGGCCGGGAAAAGCACATTTTGGGTGTCCAAAACACTGTTTTGCTGGAAAAAAAAGCTTTTTAGCCCAAAAAACTGAAAAATGGCCATTTTGGCTCTCAAAACCAGGTTTTTCGCTTACGGCGTCACCTGTTGGCTGAAACCCCCACTTTTTGCTCATGAAAATACCTCTTGAGATAAAAACACGACTTTTTGGCGAAAAAAAATTCGGTTTTGACTGAGTAAAGGTGCTTTTTGGTCAAAAAAGCTGTTTTTTGCTGACAAAATTGGAAATTTGCTGAGAATTTTCTTTTGCTCGAAACACGACGTTTTCACTGCTAAACGCAAATTTTGGCCGGGAAAAGCACATTTTGGGTGTCCGAAACACTGTTTTGCTGGAAAAAAAAGCTTTTCAGCCCAAAAAACTGAAAAATGGCCATTTTGGCTCTCAAAACCAGGTTTTTCGCTTACGCCGTCACCTGTTGGCTGAAACCCCCACTTTTTGCTCATGAAAATACCTCTTGAGATAAAAACACGACTTTTTGGCGAAAAAAAATTCGGTTTTGACTGAGTAAAGGTGCTTTTTGGTCAAAAAAGCTGTTTTTTGCTGACAAAATTGGAAATTTGCTGAGAATTTTCTTTTGCTCGAAACACGACGTTTTCACTGCTAAACGCAAGTTTTGGCCGGGAAAAGCACATTTTGGGTGTCCAAAACACTGTTTTGCTGGAAAAAAAAGCTTTTTAGCCCAAAAAACTGAAAAATGGCCATTTTGGCTCTCAAAACCAGGTTTTTCGCTTACGCCGTCACCTGTTGGCTGAAACCCCCACTTTTTGCTCATGAAAATACCTCTTGAGATAAAAACACGACTTTTTGGCGAAAAAAAATTCGGTTTTGACTGAGTAAAGGTGCTTTTTGGTCAAAAAAGCTGTTTTTTGCTGACAAAATTGGAAATTTGCTGAGAATTTTCTTTTGCTCGAAACACGACGTTTTCACTGCTAAACGCAAGTTTTGGCCGGGAAAAGCACATTTTGGGTGTCCAAAACACTGTTTTGCTGGAAAAAAAAGCTTTTTAGCCCAAAAAACTGAAAAATGGCCATTTTGGCTCTCAAAACCAGGTTTTTCGCTTACGGCGTCACCTGTTGGCTGAAACCCCCACTTTTTGCTCATGAAAATACCTCTTGAGATAAAAACACGACTTTTTGGCGAAAAAAAATTCGGTTTTGACTGAGTAAAGGTGCTTTTTGGTCAAAAAAGCTGTTTTTTGCTGACAAAATTGGAAATTTGCTGAGAATTTTCTTTTGCTCGAAACACGACGTTTTCACTGCTAAACGCAAGTTTTGGCCGGGAAAAGCACATTTTGGGTGTCCAAAACACTGTTTTGCTGGAAAAAAAAGCTTTTTAGCCCAAAAAACTGAAAAATGGCCATTTTGGCTCTCAAAACCAGGTTTTTCGCTTACGCCGTCACCTGTTGGCTGAAACCCCCACTTTTTGCTCATGAAAATACCTCTTGAGATAAAAACACGACTTTTTGGCGAAAAAAAATTCGGTTTTGACTGAGTAAAGGTGCTTTTTGGTCAAAAAAGCTGTTTTTTGCTGACAAAATTGGAAATTTGCTGAGAATTTTCTTTTGCTCGAAACACGACGTTTTCACTGCTAAACGCAAGTTTTGGCCGGGAAAAGCACATTTTGGGTGTCCAAAACACTGTTTTGCTGGAAAAAAAAGCTTTTTAGCCCAAAAAACTGAAAAATGGCCATTTTGGCTCTCAAAACCAGGTTTTTCGCTTACGCCGTCACCTGTTGGCTGAAACCCCCACTTTTTGCTCATGAAAATACCTCTTGAGATAAAAACACGACTTTTTGGCGAAAAAAAATTCGGTTTTGACTGAGTAAAGGTGCTTTTTGGTCAAAAAAGCTGTTTTTTGCTGACAAAATTGGAAATTTGCTGAGAATTTTCTTTTGCTCGAAACACGACGTTTTCACTGCTAAACGCAAGTTTTGGCCGGGAAAAGCACATTTTGGGTGTCCAAAACACTGTTTTGCTGGAAAAAAAAGCTTTTTAGCCCAAAAAACTGAAAAATGGCCATTTTGGCTCTCAAAACCAGGTTTTTCGCTTACGCCGTCACCTGTTGGCTGAAACCCCCACTTTTTGCTCATGAAAATACCTCTTGAGATAAAAACACGACTTTTTGGCGAAAAAAAATTCGGTTTTGACTGAGTAAAGGTGCTTTTTGGTCAAAAAAGCTGTTTTTTGCTGACAAAATTGGAAATTTGCTGAGAATTTTCTTTTGCTCGAAACACGACGTTTTCACTGCTAAACGCAAGTTTTGGCCGGGAAAAGCACATTTTGGGTGTCCAAAACACTGTTTTGCTGGAAAAAAAAGCTTTTTAGCCCAAAAAACTGAAAAATGGCCATTTTGGCTCTCAAAACCAGGTTTTTCGCTTACGCCGTCACCTGTTGGCTGAAACCCCCACTTTTTGCTCATGAAAATACCTCTTGAGATAAAAACACGACTTTTTGGCGAAAAAAAATTCGGTTTTGACTGAGTAAAGGTGCTTTTTGGTCAAAAAAGCTGTTTTTTGCTGACAAAATTGGAAATTTGCTGAGAATTTTCTTTTGCTCGAAACACGACGTTTTCACTGCTAAACGCAAGTTTTGGCCGGGAAAAGCACATTTTGGGTGTCCAAAACACTGTTTTGCTGGAAAAAAAAGCTTTTTAGCCCAAAAAACTGAAAAATGGCCATTTTGGCTCTCAAAACCAGGTTTTTCGCTTACGCCGTCACCTGTTGGCTGAAACCCCCACTTTTTGCTCATGAAAATACCTCTTGAGATAAAAACACGACTTTTTGGCGAAAAAAAATTCGGTTTTGACTGAGTAAAGGTGCTTTTTGGTCAAAAAAGCTGTTTTTTGCTGACAAAATTGGAAATTTGCTGAGAATTTTCTTTTGCTCGAAACACGACGTTTTCACTGCTAAACGCAAGTTTTGGCCGGGAAAAGCACATTTTGGGTGTCCAAAACACTGTTTTGCTGGAAAAAAAAGCTTTTTAGCCCAAAAAACTGAAAAATGGCCATTTTGGCTCTCAAAACCAGGTTTTTCGCTTACGCCGTCACCTGTTGGCTGAAACCCCCACTTTTTGCTCATGAAAATACCTCTTGAGATAAAAACACGACTTTTTGGCGAAAAAAAATTCGGTTTTGACTGAGTAAAGGTGCTTTTTGGTCAAAAAAGCTGTTTTTTGCTGACAAAATTGGAAATTTGCTGAGAATTTTCTTTTGCTCGAAACACGACGTTTTCACTGCTAAACGCAAGTTTTGGCCGGGAAAAGCACATTTTGGGTGTCCAAAACACTGTTTTGCTGGAAAAAAAAGCTTTTTAGCCCAAAAAACTGAAAAATGGCCATTTTGGCTCTCAAAACCAGGTTTTTCGCTTACGCCGTCACCTGTTGGCTGAAACCCCCACTTTTTGCTCATGAAAATACCTCTTGAGATAAAAACACGACTTTTTGGCGAAAAAAAATTCGGTTTTGACTGAGTAAAGGTGCTTTTTGGTCAAAAAAGCTGTTTTTTGCTGACAAAATTGGAAATTTGCTGAGAATTTTCTTTTGCTCGAAACACGACGTTTTCACTGCTAAACGCAAGTTTTGGCCGGGAAAAGCACATTTTGGGTGTCCAAAACACTGTTTTGCTGGAAAAAAAAGCTTTTTAGCCCAAAAAACTGAAAAATGGCCATTTTGGCTCTCAAAACCAGGTTTTTCGCTTACGCCGTCACCTGTTGGCTGAAACCCCCACTTTTTGCTCATGAAAATACCTCTTGAGATAAAAACACGACTTTTTGGCGAAAAAAAATTCGGTTTTGACTGAGTAAAGGTGCTTTTTGGTCAAAAAAGCTGTTTTTTGCTGACAAAATTGGAAATTTGCTGAGAATTTTCTTTTGCTCGAAACACGACGTTTTCACTGCTAAACGCAAGTTTTGGCCGGGAAAAGCACATTTTGGGTGTCCAAAACACTGTTTTGCTGGAAAAAAAAGCTTTTTAGCCCAAAAAACTGAAAAATGGCCATTTTGGCTCTCAAAACCAGGTTTTTCGCTTACGCCGTCACCTGTTGGCTGAAACCCCCACTTTTTGCTCATGAAAATACCTCTTGAGATAAAAACACGACTTTTTGGCGAAAAAAAATTCGGTTTTGACTGAGTAAAGGTGCTTTTTGGTCAAAAAAGCTGTTTTTTGCTGACAAAATTGCAAATTTGCTGAGAATTTTCTTTTGCTCGAAACACGACGTTTTCACTGCTAAACGCAAGTTTTGGCCGGGAAAAGCACATTTTGGGTGTCCAAAACACTGTTTTGCTGGAAAAAAAAGCTTTTTAGCCCAAAAAACTGAAAAATGGCCATTTTGGCTCTCAAAACCAGGTTTTTCGCTTACGCCGTCACCTGTTGGCTGAAACCCCCACTTTTTGCTCATGAAAATACCTCTTGAGATAAAAACACGACTTTTTGGCGAAAAAAAATTCGGTTTTGACTGAGTAAAGGTGCTTTTTGGTCAAAAAAGCTGTTTTTTGCTGACAAAATTGGAAATTTGCTGAGAATTTTCTTTTGCTCGAAACACGACGTTTTCACTGCTAAACGCAAGTTTTGGCCGGGAAAAGCACATTTTGGGTGTCCAAAACACTGTTTTGCTGGAAAAAAAAGCTTTTTAGCCCAAAAAACTGAAAAATGGCCATTTTGGCTCTCAAAACCAGGTTTTTCGCTTACGCCGTCACCTGTTGGCTGAAACCCCCACTTTTTGCTCATGAAAATACCTCTTGAGATAAAAACACGACTTTTTGGCGAAAAAAAATTCGGTTTTGACTGAGTAAAGGTGCTTTTTGGTCAAAAAAGCTGTTTTTTGCTGACAAAATTGGAAATTTGCTGAGAATTTTCTTTTGCTCGAAACACGACGTTTTCACTGCTAAACGCAAGTTTTGGCCGGGAAAAGCACATTTTGGGTGTCCAAAACACTGTTTTGCTGGAAAAAAAAGCTTTTTAGCCCAAAAAACTGAAAAATGGCCATTTTGGCTCTCAAAACCAGGTTTTTCGCTTACGCCGTCACCTGTTGGCTGAAACCCCCACTTTTTGCTCATGAAAATACCTCTTGAGATAAAAACACGACTTTTTGGCGAAAAAAAATTCGGTTTTGACTGAGTAAAGGTGCTTTTTGGTCAAAAAAGCTGTTTTTTGCTGACAAAATTGGAAATTTGCTGAGAATTTTCTTTTGCTCGAAACACGACGTTTTCACTGCTAAACGCAAGTTTTGGCCGGGAAAAGCACATTTTGGGTGTCCAAAACACTGTTTTGCTGGAAAAAAAAGCTTTTTAGCCCAAAAAACTGAAAAATGGCCATTTTGGCTCTCAAAACCAGGTTTTTCGCTTACGCCGTCACCTGTTGGCTGAAACCCCCACTTTTTGCTCATGAAAATACCTCTTGAGATAAAAACACGACTTTTTGGCGAAAAAAAATTCGGTTTTGACTGAGTAAAGGTGCTTTTTGGTCAAAAAAGCTGTTTTTTGCTGACAAAATTGGAAATTTGCTGAGAATTTTCTTTTGCTCGAAACACGACGTTTTCACTGCTAAACGCAAGTTTTGGCCGGGAAAAGCACATTTTGGGTGTCCAAAACACTGTTTTGCTGGAAAAAAAAGCTTTTTAGCCCAAAAAACTGAAAAATGGCCATTTTGGCTCTCAAAACCAGGTTTTTCGCTTACGCCGTCACCTGTTGGCTGAAACCCCCACTTTTTGCTCATGAAAATACCTCTTGAGATAAAAACACGACTTTTTGGCGAAAAAAAATTCGGTTTTGACTGAGTAAAGGTGCTTTTTGGTCAAAAAAGCTGTTTTTTGCTGACAAAATTGGAAATTTGCTGAGAATTTTCTTTTGCTCGAAACACGACGTTTTCACTGCTAAACGCAAGTTTTGGCCGGGAAAAGCACATTTTGGGTGTCCAAAACACTGTTTTGCTGGAAAAAAAAGCTTTTTAGCCCAAAAAACTGAAAAATGGCCATTTTGGCTCTCAAAACCAGGTTTTTCGCTTACGCCGTCACCTGTTGGCTGAAACCCCCACTTTTTGCTCATGAAAATACCTCTTGAGATAAAAACACGACTTTTTGGCGAAAAAAAATTCGGTTTTGACTGAGTAAAGGTGCTTTTTGGTCAAAAAAGCTGTTTTTTGCTGACAAAATTGGAAATTTGCTGAGAATTTTCTTTTGCTCGAAACACGACGTTTTCACTGCTAAACGCAAGTTTTGGCCGGGAAAAGCACATTTTGGGTGTCCAAAACACTGTTTTGCTGGAAAAAAAAGCTTTTTAGCCCAAAAAACTGAAAAATGGCCATTTTGGCTCTCAAAACCAGGTTTTTCGCTTACGCCGTCACCTGTTGGCTGAAACCCCCACTTTTTGCTCATGAAAATACCTCTTGAGATAAAAAC
Source organism: Anthopleura xanthogrammica (assembly GCA_964019055.1). Lineage (NCBI taxonomy): Eukaryota > Metazoa > Cnidaria > Anthozoa > Actiniaria > Actiniidae > Anthopleura > Anthopleura xanthogrammica. The sequence continues at coordinate 9,063,201 of OZ025214.1, read as the reverse complement.
ACGACTTTTTGGCGAAAAAAAATTCGGTTTTGACTGAGTAAAGGTGCTTTTTGGTCAAAAAAGCTGTTTTTTGCTGACAAAATTGGAAATTTGCTGAGAATTTTCTTTTGCTCGAAACACGACGTTTTCACTGCTAAACGCAAGTTTTGGCCGGGAAAAGCACATTTTGGGTGTCCAAAACACTGTTTTGCTGGAAAAAAAAGCTTTTTAGCCCAAAAAACTGAAAAATGGCCATTTTGGCTCTCAAAACCAGGTTTTTCGCTTACGCCGTCACCTGTTGGCTGAAACCCCCACTTTTTGCTCATGAAAATACCTCTTGAGATAAAAACACGACTTTTTGGCGAAAAAAAATTCGGTTTTGACTGAGTAAAGGTGCTTTTTGGTCAAAAAAGCTGTTTTTTGCTGACAAAATTGGAAATTTGCTGAGAATTTTCTTTTGCTCGAAACACGACGTTTTCACTGCTAAACGCAAGTTTTGGCCGGGAAAAGCACATTTTGGGTGTCCAAAACACTGTTTTGCTGGAAAAAAAAGCTTTTTAGCCCAAAAAACTGAAAAATGGCCATTTTGGCTCTCAAAACCAGGTTTTTCGCTTACGCCGTCACCTGTTGGCTGAAACCCCCACTTTTTGCTCATGAAAATACCTCTTGAGATAAAAACACGACTTTTTGGCGAAAAAAAATTCGGTTTTGACTGAGTAAAGGTGCTTTTTGGTCAAAAAAGCTGTTTTTTGCTGACAAAATTGGAAATTTGCTGAGAATTTTCTTTTGCTCGAAACACGACGTTTTCACTGCTAAACGCAAGTTTTGGCCGGGAAAAGCACATTTTGGGTGTCCAAAACACTGTTTTGCTGGAAAAAAAAGCTTTTTAGCCCAAAAAACTGAAAAATGGCCATTTTGGCTCTCAAAACCAGGTTTTTCGCTTACGCCGTCACCTGTTGGCTGAAACCCCCACTTTTTGCTCATGAAAATACCTCTTGAGATAAAAACACGACTTTTTGGCGAAAAAAAATTCGGTTTTGACTGAGTAAAGGTGCTTTTTGGTCAAAAAAGCTGTTTTTTGCTGACAAAATTGGAAATTTGCTGAGAATTTTCTTTTGCTCGAAACACGACGTTTTCACTGCTAAACGCAAGTTTTGGCCGGGAAAAGCACATTTTGGGTGTCCAAAACACTGTTTTGCTGGAAAAAAAAGCTTTTTAGCCCAAAAAACTGAAAAATGGCCATTTTGGCTCTCAAAACCAGGTTTTTCGCTTACGCCGTCACCTGTTGGCTGAAACCCCCACTTTTTGCTCATGAAAATACCTCTTGAGATAAAAACACGACTTTTTGGCGAAAAAAAATTCGGTTTTGACTGAGTAAAGGTGCTTTTTGGTCAAAAAAGCTGTTTTTTGCTGACAAAATTGGAAATTTGCTGAGAATTTTCTTTTGCTCGAAACACGACGTTTTCACTGCTAAACGCAAGTTTTGGCCGGGAAAAGCACATTTTGGGTGTCCAAAACACTGTTTTGCTGGAAAAAAAAGCTTTTTAGCCCAAAAAACTGAAAAATGGCCATTTTGGCTCTCAAAACCAGGTTTTTCGCTTACGCCGTCACCTGTTGGCTGAAACCCCCACTTTTTGCTCATGAAAATACCTCTTGAGATAAAAACACGACTTTTTGGCGAAAAAAAATTCGGTTTTGACTGAGTAAAGGTGCTTTTTGGTCAAAAAAGCTGTTTTTTGCTGACAAAATTGGAAATTTGCTGAGAATTTTCTTTTGCTCGAAACACGACGTTTTCACTGCTAAACGCAAGTTTTGGCCGGGAAAAGCACATTTTGGGTGTCCAAAACACTGTTTTGCTGGAAAAAAAAGCTTTTTAGCCCAAAAAACTGAAAAATGGCCATTTTGGCTCTCAAAACCAGGTTTTTCGCTTACGCCGTCACCTGTTGGCTGAAACCCCCACTTTTTGCTCATGAAAATACCTCTTGAGATAAAAACACGACTTTTTGGCGAAAAAAAATTCGGTTTTGACTGAGTAAAGGTGCTTTTTGGTCAAAAAAGCTGTTTTTTGCTGACAAAATTGGAAATTTGCTGAGAATTTTCTTTTGCTCGAAACACGACGTTTTCACTGCTAAACGCAAGTTTTGGCCGGGAAAAGCACATTTTGGGTGTCCAAAACACTGTTTTGCTGGAAAAAAAAGCTTTTTAGCCCAAAAAACTGAAAAATGGCCATTTTGGCTCTCAAAACCAGGTTTTTCGCTTACGCCGTCACCTGTTGGCTGAAACCCCCACTTTTTGCTCATGAAAATACCTCTTGAGATAAAAACACGACTTTTTGGCGAAAAAAAATTCGGTTTTGACTGAGTAAAGGTGCTTTTTGGTCAAAAAAGCTGTTTTTTGCTGACAAAATTGGAAATTTGCTGAGAATTTTCTTTTGCTCGAAACACGACGTTTTCACTGCTAAACGCAAGTTTTGGCCGGGAAAAGCACATTTTGGGTGTCCAAAACACTGTTTTGCTGGAAAAAAAAGCTTTTTAGCCCAAAAAACTGAAAAATGGCCATTTTGGCTCTCAAAACCAGGTTTTTCGCTTACGCCGTCACCTGTTGGCTGAAACCCCCACTTTTTGCTCATGAAAATACCTCTTGAGATAAAAACACGACTTTTTGGCGAAAAAAAATTCGGTTTTGACTGAGTAAAGGTGCTTTTTGGTCAAAAAAGCTGTTTTTTGCTGACAAAATTGGAAATTTGCTGAGAATTTTCTTTTGCTCGAAACACGACGTTTTCACTGCTAAACGCAAGTTTTGGCCGGGAAAAGCACATTTTGGGTGTCCAAAACACTGTTTTGCTGGAAAAAAAAGCTTTTTAGCCCAAAAAACTGAAAAATGGCCATTTTGGCTCTCAAAACCAGGTTTTTCGCTTACGCCGTCACCTGTTGGCTGAAACCCCCACTTTTTGCTCATGAAAATACCTCTTGAGATAAAAACACGACTTTTTGGCGAAAAAAAATTCGGTTTTGACTGAGTAAAGGTGCTTTTTGGTCAAAAAAGCTGTTTTTTGCTGACAAAATTGGAAATTTGCTGAGAATTTTCTTTTGCTCGAAACACGACGTTTTCACTGCTAAACGCAAGTTTTGGCCGGGAAAAGCACATTTTGGGTGTCCAAAACACTGTTTTGCTGGAAAAAAAAGCTTTTTAGCCCAAAAAACTGAAAAATGGCCATTTTGGCTCTCAAAACCAGGTTTTTCGCTTACGCCGTCACCTGTTGGCTGAAACCCCCACTTTTTGCTCATGAAAATACCTCTTGAGATAAAAACACGACTTTTTGGCGAAAAAAAATTCGGTTTTGACTGAGTAAAGGTGCTTTTTGGTCAAAAAAGCTGTTTTTTGCTGACAAAATTGGAAATTTGCTGAGAATTTTCTTTTGCTCGAAACACGACGTTTTCACTGCTAAACGCAAGTTTTGGCCGGGAAAAGCACATTTTGGGTGTCCAAAACACTGTTTTGCTGGAAAAAAAAGCTTTTTAGCCCAAAAAACTGAAAAATGGCCATTTTGGCTCTCAAAACCAGGTTTTTCGCTTACGCCGTCACCTGTTGGCTGAAACCCCCACTTTTTGCTCATGAAAATACCTCTTGAGATAAAAACACGACTTTTTGGCGAAAAAAAATTCGGTTTTGACTGAGTAAAGGTGCTTTTTGGTCAAAAAAGCTGTTTTTTGCTGACAAAATTGGAAATTTGCTGAGAATTTTCTTTTGCTCGAAACACGACGTTTTCACTGCTAAACGCAAGTTTTGGCCGGGAAAAGCACATTTTGGGTGTCCAAAACACTGTTTTGCTGGAAAAAAAAGCTTTTTAGCCCAAAAAACTGAAAAATGGCCATTTTGGCTCTCAAAACCAGGTTTTTCGCTTACGCCGTCACCTGTTGGCTGAAACCCCCACTTTTTGCTCATGAAAATACCTCTTGAGATAAAAACACGACTTTTTGGCGAAAAAAAATTCGGTTTTGACTGAGTAAAGGTGCTTTTTGGTCAAAAAAGCTGTTTTTTGCTGACAAAATTGGAAATTTGCTGAGAATTTTCTTTTGCTCGAAACACGACGTTTTCACTGCTAAACGCAAGTTTTGGCCGGGAAAAGCACATTTTGGGTGTCCAAAACACTGTTTTGCTGGAAAAAAAAGCTTTTTAGCCCAAAAAACTGAAAAATGGCCATTTTGGCTCTCAAAACCAGGTTTTTCGCTTACGCCGTCACCTGTTGGCTGAAACCCCCACTTTTTGCTCATGAAAATACCTCTTGAGATAAAAACACGACTTTTTGGCGAAAAAAAATTCGGTTTTGACTGAGTAAAGGTGCTTTTTGGTCAAAAAAGCTGTTTTTTGCTGACAAAATTGGAAATTTGCTGAGAATTTTCTTTTGCTCGAAACACGACGTTTTCACTGCTAAACGCAAGTTTTGGCCGGGAAAAGCACATTTTGGGTGTCCAAAACACTGTTTTGCTGGAAAAAAAAGCTTTTTAGCCCAAAAAACTGAAAAATGGCCATTTTGGCTCTCAAAACCAGGTTTTTCGCTTACGCCGTCACCTGTTGGCTGAAACCCCCACTTTTTGCTCATGAAAATACCTCTTGAGATAAAAACACGACTTTTTGGCGAAAAAAAATTCGGTTTTGACTGAGTAAAGGTGCTTTTTGGTCAAAAAAGCTGTTTTTTGCTGACAAAATTGGAAATTTGCTGAGAATTTTCTTTTGCTCGAAACACGACGTTTTCACTGCTAAACGCAAGTTTTGGCCGGGAAAAGCACATTTTGGGTGTCCAAAACACTGTTTTGCTGGAAAAAAAAGCTTTTTAGCCCAAAAAACTGAAAAATGGCCATTTTGGCTCTCAAAACCAGGTTTTTCGCTTACGCCGTCACCTGTTGGCTGAAACCCCCACTTTTTGCTCATGAAAATACCTCTTGAGATAAAAACACGACTTTTTGGCGAAAAAAAATTCGGTTTTGACTGAGTAAAGGTGCTTTTTGGTCAAAAAAGCTGTTTTTTGCTGACAAAATTGGAAATTTGCTGAGAATTTTCTTTTGCTCGAAACACGACGTTTTCACTGCTAAACGCAAGTTTTGGCCGGGAAAAGCACATTTTGGGTGTCCAAAACACTGTTTTGCTGGAAAAAAAAGCTTTTTAGCCCAAAAAACTGAAAAATGGCCATTTTGGCTCTCAAAACCAGGTTTTTCGCTTACGCCGTCACCTGTTGGCTGAAACCCCCACTTTTTGCTCATGAAAATACCTCTTGAGATAAAAACACGACTTTTTGGCGAAAAAAAATTCGGTTTTGACTGAGTAAAGGTGCTTTTTGGTCAAAAAAGCTGTTTTTTGCTGACAAAATTGGAAATTTGCTGAGAATTTTCTTTTGCTCGAAACACGACGTTTTCACTGCTAAACGCAAGTTTTGGCCGGGAAAAGCACATTTTGGGTGTCCAAAACACTGTTTTGCTGGAAAAAAAAGCTTTTTAGCCCAAAAAACTGAAAAATGGCCATTTTGGCTCTCAAAACCAGGTTTTTCGCTTACGCCGTCACCTGTTGGCTGAAACCCCCACTTTTTGCTCATGAAAATACCTCTTGAGATAAAAACACGACTTTTTGGCGAAAAAAAATTCGGTTTTGACTGAGTAAAGGTGCTTTTTGGTCAAAAAAGCTGTTTTTTGCTGACAAAATTGGAAATTTGCTGAGAATTTTCTTTTGCTCGAAACACGACGTTTTCACTGCTAAACGCAAGTTTTGGCCGGGAAAAGCACATTTTGGGTGTCCAAAACACTGTTTTGCTGGAAAAAAAAGCTTTTTAGCCCAAAAAACTGAAAAATGGCCATTTTGGCTCTCAAAACCAGGTTTTTCGCTTACGCCGTCACCTGTTGGCTGAAACCCCCACTTTTTGCTCATGAAAATACCTCTTGAGATAAAAACACGACTTTTTGGCGAAAAAAAATTCGGTTTTGACTGAGTAAAGGTGCTTTTTGGTCCAAAAAGCTGTTTTTTGCTGACAAAATTGGAAATTTGCTGAGAATTTTCTTTTGCTCGAAACACGACGTTTTCACTGCTAAACGCAAGTTTTGGCCGGGAAAAGCACATTTTGGGTGTCCAAAACACTGTTTTGCTGGAAAAAAAAGCTTTTTAGCCCAAAAAACTGAAAAATGGCCATTTTGGCTCTCAAAACCAGGTTTTTCGCTTACGCCGTCACCTGTTGGCTGAAACCCCCACTTTTTGCTCATGAAAATACCTCTTGAGATAAAAACACGACTTTTTGGCGAAAAAAAATTCGGTTTTGACTGAGTAAAGGTGCTTTTTGGTCAAAAAAGCTGTTTTTTGCTGACAAAATTGGAAATTTGCTGAGAATTTTCTTTTGCTCGAAACACGACGTTTTCACTGCTAAACGCAAGTTTTGGCCGGGAAAAGCACATTTTGGGTGTCCAAAACACTGTTTTGCTGGAAAAAAAAGCTTTTTAGCCCAAAAAACTGAAAAATGGCCATTTTGGCTCTCAAAACCAGGTTTTTCGCTTACGCCATCACCTGTTGGCTGAAACCCCCACTTTTTGCTCATGAAAATACCTCTTGAGATAAAAACACGACTTTTTGGCGAAAAAAAATTCGGTTTTGACTGAGTAAAGGTGCTTTTTGGTCAAAAAAGCTGTTTTTTGCTGACAAAATTGGAAATTTGCTGAGAATTTTCTTTTGCTCGAAACACGACGTTTTCACTGCTAAACGCAAGTTTTGGCCGGGAAAAGCACATTTTGGGTGTCCAAAACACTGTTTTGCTGGAAAAAAAAGCTTTTTAGCCCAAAAAACTGAAAAATGGCCATTTTGGCTTTCAAAACCAGGTTTTTCGCTTACGCCGTCACCTGTTGGCTGAAACCCCCACTTTTTGCTCATGAAAATACCTCTTGAGATAAAAACACGACTTTTTGGCGAAAAAAAATTCGGTTTTGACTGAGTAAAGGTGCTTTTTGGTCAAAAAAGCTGTTTTTTGCTAACAAAATTGGAAATTTGCTGAGAATTTTCTTTTGCTCGAAACACGACGTTTTCACTGCTAAACGCAAGTTTTGGCCGGGAAAAGCACATTTTGGGTGTCCAAAACACTGTTTTGCTGGAAAAAAAAGCTTTTTAGCCCAAAAAACTGAAAAATGGCCATTTTGGCTCTCAAAACCAGGTTTTTCGCTTACGCCGTCACCTGTTGGCTGAAACCCCCACTTTTTGCTCATGAAAATACCTCTTGAGATAAAAACACGACTTTTTGGCGAAAAAAAAATTCGGTTTTGACTGAGTAAAGGTGCTTTTTGGTCAAAAAAGCTGTTTTTTGCTGACAAAATTGGAAATTTGCTGAGAATTTTCTTTTGCTCGAAACACGACGTTTTCACTGCTAAACGCAAGTTTTGGCCGGGAAAAGCACATTTTGGGTGTCCAAAACACTGTTTTGCTGGAAAAAAAAGCTTTTTAGCCCAAAAAACTGAAAAATGGCCATTTTGGCTCTCAAAACCAGGTTTTTCGCTTACGCCGTCACCTGTTGGCTGAAACCCCCACTTTTTGCTCATGAAAATACCTCTTGAGATAAAAACACGACTTTTTGGCGAAAAAAAATTCGGTTTTGACTGAGTAAAGGTGCTTTTTGGTCAAAAAAGCTGTTTTTTGCTGACAAAATTGGAAATTTGCTGAGAATTTTCTTTTGCTCGAAACACGACGTTTTCACTGCTAAACGCAAGTTTTGGCCGGGAAAAGCACATTTTGGGTGTCCAAAACACTGTTTTGCTGGAAAAAAAAGCTTTTTAGCCCAAAAAACTGAAAAATGGCCATTTTGGCTCTCAAAACCAGGTTTTTCGCTTACGCCGTCACCTGTTGGCTGAAACCCCCACTTTTTGCTCATGAAAATACCTCTTGAGATAAAAACACGACTTTTTGGCGAAAAAAAATTCGGTTTTGACTGAGTAAAGGTGCTTTTTGGTCCAAAAAGCTGTTTTTTGCTGACAAAATTGGAAATTTGCTGAGAATTTTCTTTTGCTCGAAACACGACGTTTTCACTGCTAAACGCAAGTTTTGGCCGGGAAAAGCACATTTTGGGTGTCCAAAACACTGTTTTGCTGGAAAAAAAAGCTTTTTAGCCCAAAAAACTGAAAAATGGCCATTTTGGCTCTCAAAACCAGGTTTTTCGCTTACGCCGTCACCTGTTGGCTGAAACCCCCACTTTTTGCTCATGAAAATACCTCTTGAGATAAAAACACGACTTTTTGGCGAAAAAAAATTCGGTTTTGACTGAGTAAAGGTGCTTTTTGGTCAAAAAAGCTGTTTTTTGCTGACAAAATTGGAAATTTGCGGAGAATTTTCTTTTGCTCGAAACACGACGTTTTCACTGCTAAACGCAAGTTTTGGCCGGGAAAAGCATATTTTGGGTGTCCAAAACACTGTTTTGCTGGAAAAAAAAGCTTTTTAGCCCAAAAAACTGAAAAATGGCCATTTCGGCTCTCAAAACCAGGTTTTTCGCTTACGCCGTCACCTGTTGGCTGAAACCCCCACTTTTTGCTCATGAAAATACCTCTTGAGATAAAAACACGACTTTTTGGCGAAAAAAAATTCGGTTTTGACTGAGTAAAGGTGCTTTTTGGTCAAAAAAGCTGTTTTTTGCTGACAAAATTGGAAATTTGCTGAGAATTTTCTTTTGCTCGAAACACGACGTTTTCACTGCTAAACGCAAGTTTTGGCCGGGAAAAGCACATTTTGGGTGTCCAAAACACTGTTTTGCTGGAAAAAAAAGCTTTTTAGCCCAAAAAACTGAAAAATGGCCATTTTGGCTCTCAAAACCAGGTTTTTCGCTTACGCCGTCACCTGTTGGCTGAAACCCCCACTTTTTGCTCATGAAAATACCTCTTGAGATAAAAACACGACTTTTTGGCGAAAAAAAATTCGGTTTTGACTGAGTAAAGGTGCTTTTTGGTCAAAAAAGCTGTTTTTTGCTGACAAAATTGGAAATTTGCGGAGAATTTTCTTTTGCTCGAAACACGACGTTTTCACTGCTAAACGCAAGTTTTGGCCGGGAAAAGCACATTTTGGGTGTCCAAAACACTGTTTTGCTGGAAAAAAAAGCTTTTTAGCCCAAAAAACTGAAAAATGGCCATTTTGGCTCTCAAAACCAGGTTTTTCGCTTACGCCGTCACCTGTTGGCTGAAACCCCCACTTTTTGCTCATGAAAATACCTCTTGAGATAAAAACACGACTTTTTGGCGAAAAAAAAATCGGTTTTGACTGAGTAAAGGTGCTTTTTGGTCAAAAAAGCTGTTTTTTGCTGACAAAATTGGAAATTTGCTGAGAATTTTCTTTTGCTCGAAACACGACGTTTTCACTGCTAAACGCAAGTTTTGGCCGGGAAAAGCACATTTTGGGTGTCCAAAACACTGTTTTGCTGGAAAAAAAAGCTTTTTAGCCCAAAAAACTGAAAAATGGCCATTTTGGCTCTCAAAACCAGGTTTTTCGCTTACGCCGTCACCTGTTGGCTGAAACCCCCACTTTTTGCTCATGAAAATACCTCTTGAGATAAAAACACGACTTTTTGGCGAAAAAAAATTCGGTTTTGACTGAGTAAAGGTGCTTTTTGGTCAAAAAAGCTGTTTTTTGCTGACAAAATTGGAAATTTGCGGAGAATTTTCTTTTGCTCGAAACACGACGTTTTCACTGCTAAACGCAAGTTTTGGCCGGGAAAAGCACATTTTGGGTGTCCAAAACACTGTTTTGCTGGAAAAAAAAGCTTTTTAGCCCAAAAAACTGAAAAATGGCCATTTTGGCTCTCAAAACCAGGTTTTTCGCTTACGCCGTCACCTGTTGGCTGAAACCCCCACTTTTTGCTCATGAAAATACCTCTTGAGATAAAAACACGACTTTTTGGCGAAAAAAAATTCGGTTTTGACTGAGTAAAGGTGCTTTTTGGTCAAAAAAGCTGTTTTTTGCGGACAAAATTGGAAATTTGCTGAGAATTTTCTTTTGCTCGAAACACGACGTTTTCACTGCTAAACGCAAGTTTTGGCCGGGAAAAGCACATTTTGGGTGTCCAAAACACTGTTTTGCTGGGAAAAAAAGCTTTTTAGCCCAAAAAACTGAAAAATGGCCATTTTGGCTCTCAAAACCAGGTTTTTCGCTTACGCCGTCACCTGTTGGCTGAAACCCCCACTTTTTGCTCATGAAAATACCTCTTGAGATAAAAACACGACTTTTTGGCGAAAAAAAATTCGGTTTTGACTGAGTAAAGGTGCTTTTTGGTCAAAAAAGCTGTTTTTTGCTGACAAAATTGCAAATTTGCTGAGAATTTTCTTTTGCTCGAAAAACGACGTTTTCACTGCTAAACGCAAGTTTTGGCCGGGAAAAGCACATTTTGGGTGTCCAAAACACTGTTTTGCTGGGAAAAAAAGCTTTTTAGCCCAAAAAACTGAAAAATGGCCATTTTGGCTCTCAAAACCAGGTTTTTCGCTTACGCCGTCACCTGTTGGCTGAAACCCCCACTTTTTGCTCATGAAAATACCTCTTGAGATAAAAACACGACTTTTTGGCGAAAAAAAATTCGGTTTTGACTGAGTAAAGGTGCTTTTTGGTCAAAAAAGCTGTTTTTTGGTGACAAAATTGGAAATTTGCTGAGAATTTTCTTTTGCTCGAAACACGACGTTTTCACTGCTAAACGCAAGTTTTGGCCGGGAAAAGCACATTTTGGGTGTCCAAAACACTGTTTTGCTGGAAAAAAAAGCTTTTTAGCCCAAAAAACTGAAAAATGGCCATTTTGGCTCTCAAAACCAGGTTTTTCGCTTACGCCGTCACCTGTTGGCTGAAACCCCCACTTTTTGCTCATGAAAATACCTCTTGAGATAAAAACACGACTTTTTGGCGAAAAAAAATTCGGTTTTGACTGAGTAAAGGTGCTTTTTGGTCAAAAAAGCTGTTTTTTGCTGACAAAATTGGAAATTTGCTGAGAATTTTCTTTTGCTCGAAACACGACGTTTTCACTGCTAAACGCAAGTTTTGGCCGGGAAAAGCACATTTTGGGTGTCCAAAACACTGTTTTGCTGGAAAAAAAAGCTTTTTAGCCCAAAAAACTGAAAAATGGCCATTTTGGCTCTCAAAACCAGGTTTTTCGCTTACGCCGTCACCTGTTGGCTGAAACCCCCACTTTTTGCTCATGAAAATACCTCTTGAGATAAAAACACGACTTTTTGGCGAAAAAAAATTCGGTTTTGACTGAGTAAAGGTGCTTTTTGGTCAAAAAAGCTGTTTTTTGCTGACAAAATTGGAAATTTGCTGAGAATTTTCTTTTGCTCGAAACACGACGTTTTCACTGCTAAACGCAAGTTTTGGCCGGGAAAAGCACATTTTGGGTGTCCAAAACACTGTTTTGCTGGAAAAAAAAGCTTTTTAGCCCAAAAAACTGAAAAATGGCCATTTTGGCTCTCAAAACCAGGTTTTTCGCTTACGCCGTCACCTGTTGGCTGAAACCCCCACTTTTTGCTCATGAAAATACCTCTTGAGATAAAAACACGACTTTTTGGCGAAAAAAAATTCGGTTTTGACTGAGTAAAGGTGCTTTTTGGTCAAAAAAGCTGTTTTTTGCTGACAAAATTGGAAATTTGCTGAGAATTTTCTTTTGCTCGAAACACGACGTTTTCACTGCTAAACGCAAGTTTTGGCCGGGAAAAGCACATTTTGGGTGTCCAAAACACTGTTTTGCTGGAAAAAAAAGCTTTTTAGCCCAAAAAACTGAAAAATGGCCATTTTGGCTCTCAAAACCAGGTTTTTCGCTTACGCCGTCACCTGTTGGCTGAAACCCCCACTTTTTGCTCATGAAAATACCTCTTGAGATAAAAACACGACTTTTTGGCGAAAAAAAATTCGGTTTTGACTGAGTAAAGGTGCTTTTTGGTCAAAAAAGCTGTTTTTTGCTGACAAAATTGGAAATTTGCTGAGAATTTTCTTTTGCTCGAAACACGACGTTTTCACTGCTAAACGCAAGTTTTGGCCGGGAAAAGCACATTTTGGGTGTCCAAAACACTGTTTTGCTGGAAAAAAAAGCTTTTTAGCCCAAAAAACTGAAAAATGGCCATTTTGGCTCTCAAAACCAGGTTTTTCGCTTACGCCGTCACCTGTTGGCTGAAACCCCCACTTTTTGCTCATGAAAATACCTCTTGAGATAAAAACACGACTTTTTGGCGAAAAAAAATTCGGTTTTGACTGAGTAAAGGTGCTTTTTGGTCAAAAAAGCTGTTTTTTGCTGACAAAATTGGAAATTTGCTGAGAATTTTCTTTTGCTCGAAACACGACGTTTTCACTGCTAAACGCAAGTTTTGGCCGGGAAAAGCACATTTTGGGTGTCCAAAACACTGTTTTGCTGGAAAAAAAAGCTTTTTAGCCCAAAAAACTGAAAAATGGCCATTTTGGCTCTCAAAACCAGGTTTTTCGCTTACGCCGTCACCTGTTGGCTGAAACCCCCACTTTTTGCTCATGAAAATACCTCTTGAGATAAAAACACGACTTTTTGGCGAAAAAAAATTCGGTTTTGACTGAGTAAAGGTGCTTTTTGGTCAAAAAAGCTGTTTTTTGCTGACAAAATTGGAAATTTGCTGAGAATTTTCTTTTGCTCGAAACACGACGTTTTCACTGCTAAACGCAAGTTTTGGCCGGGAAAAGCACATTTTGGGTGTCCAAAACACTGTTTTGCTGGAAAAAAAAGCTTTTTAGCCCAAAAAACTGAAAAATGGCCATTTTGGCTCTCAAAACCAGGTTTTTCGCTTACGCCGTCACCTGTTGGCTGAAACCCCCACTTTTTGCTCATGAAAATACCTCTTGAGATAAAAACACGACTTTTTGGCGAAAAAAAATTCGGTTTTGACTGAGTAAAGGTGCTTTTTGGTCAAAAAAGCTGTTTTTTGCTGACAAAATTGCAAATTTGCTGAGAATTTTCTTTTGCTCGAAACACGACGTTTTCACTGCTAAACGCAAGTTTTGGCCGGGAAAAGCACATTTTGGGTGTCCAAAACACTGTTTTGCTGGAAAAAAAAGCTTTTTAGCCCAAAAAACTGAAAAATGGCCATTTTGGCTCTCAAAACCAGGTTTTTCGCTTACGCCGTCACCTGTTGGCTGAAACCCCCACTTTTTGCTCATGAAAATACCTCTTGAGATAAAAACACGACTTTTTGGCGAAAAAAAATTCGGTTTTGACTGAGTAAAGGTGCTTTTTGGTCAAAAAAGCTGTTTTTTGCTGACAAAATTGGAAATTTGCTGAGAATTTTCTTTTGCTCGAAACACGACGTTTTCACTGCTAAACGCAAGTTTTGGCCGGGAAAAGCACATTTTGGGTGTCCAAAACACTGTTTTGCTGGAAAAAAAAGCTTTTTAGCCCAAAAAACTGAAAAATGGCCATTTTGGCTCTCAAAACCAGGTTTTTCGCTTACGCCGTCACCTGTTGGCTGAAACCCCCACTTTTTGCTCATGAAAATACCTCTTGAGATAAAAACACGACTTTTTGGCGAAAAAAAATTCGGTTTTGACTGAGTAAAGGTGCTTTTTGGTCAAAAAAGCTGTTTTTTGCTGACAAAATTGGAAATTTGCTGAGAATTTTCTTTTGCTCGAAACACGACGTTTTCACTGCTAAACGCAAGTTTTGGCCGGGAAAAGCACATTTTGGGTGTCCAAAACACTGTTTTGCTGGAAAAAAAAGCTTTTTAGCCCAAAAAACTGAAAAATGGCCATTTTGGCTCTCAAAACCAGGTTTTTCGCTTACGCCGTCACCTGTTGGCTGAAACCCCCACTTTTTGCTCATGAAAATACCTCTTGAGATAAAAACACGACTTTTTGGCGAAAAAAAATTCGGTTTTGACTGAGTAAAGGTGCTTTTTGGTCAAAAAAGCTGTTTTTTGCTGACAAAATTGGAAATTTGCTGAGAATTTTCTTTTGCTCGAAACACGACGTTTTCACTGCTAAACGCAAGTTTTGGCCGGGAAAAGCACATTTTGGGTGTCCAAAACACTGTTTTGCTGGAAAAAAAAGCTTTTTAGCCCAAAAAACTGAAAAATGGCCATTTCGGCTCTCAAAACCAGGTTTTTCGCTTACGCCGTCACCTGTTGGCTGAAACCCCCACTTTTTGCTCATGAAAATACCTCTTGAGATAAAAACACGACTTTTTGGCGAAAAAAAATTCGGTTTTGACTGAGTAAAGGTGCTTTTTGGTCAAAAAAGCTGTTTTTTGCTGACAAAATTGGAAATTTGCTGAGAATTTTCTTTTGCTCGAAACACGACGTTTTCACTGCTAAACGCAAGTTTTGGCCGGGAAAAGCACATTTTGGGTGTCCAAAACACTGTTTTGCTGGAAAAAAAAGCTTTTTAGCCCAAAAAACTGAAAAATGGCCATTTTGGCTCTCAAAACCAGGTTTTTCGCTTACGCCGTCACCTGTTGGCTGAAACCCCCACTTTTTGCTCATGAAAATACCTCTTGAGATAAAAACACGACTTTTTGGCGAAAAAAAATTCGGTTTTGACTGAGTAAAGGTGCTTTTTGGTCAAAAAAGCTGTTTTTTGCTGACAAAATTGGAAATTTGCTGAGAATTTTCTTTTGCTCGAAACACGACGTTTTCACTGCTAAACGCAAGTTTTGGCCGGGAAAAGCACATTTTGGGTGTCCAAAACACTGTTTTGCTGGAAAAAAAAGCTTTTTAGCCCAAAAAACTGAAAAATGGCCATTTCGGCTCTCAAAACCAGGTTTTTCGCTTACGCCGTCACCTGTTGGCTGAAACCCCCACTTTTTGCTCATGAAAATACCTCTTGAGATAAAAACACGACTTTTTGGCGAAAAAAAATTCGGTTTTGACTGAGTAAAGGTGCTTTTTGGTCAAAAAAGCTGTTTTTTGCTGACAAAATTGGAAATTTGCTGAGAATTTTCTTTTGCTCGAAACACGACGTTTTCACTGCTAAACGCAAGTTTTGGCCGGGAAAAGCACATTTTGGGTGTCCAAAACACTGTTTTGCTGGAAAAAAAAGCTTTTTAGCCCAAAAAACTGAAAAATGGCCATTTTGGCTCTCAAAACCAGGTTTTTCGCTTACGCCGTCACCTGTTGGCTGAAACCCCCACTTTTTGCTCATGAAAATACCTCTTGAGATAAAAACACGACTTTTTGGCGAAAAAAAATTCGGTTTTGACTGAGTAAAGGTGCTTTTTGGTCAAAAAAGCTGTTTTTTGCTGACAAAATTGGAAATTTGCTGAGAATTTTCTTTTGCTCGAAACACGACGTTTTCACTGCTAAACGCAAGTTTTGGCCGGGAAAAGCACATTTTGGGTGTCCAAAACACTGTTTTGCTGGAAAAAAAAGCTTTTTAGCCCAAAAAACTGAAAAATGGCCATTTCGGCTCTCAAAACCAGGTTTTTCGCTTACGCCGTCACCTGTTGGCTGAAACCCCCACTTTTTGCTCATGAAAATACCTCTTGAGATAAAAACACGACTTTTTGGCGAAAAAAAATTCGGTTTTGACTGAGTAAAGGTGCTTTTTGGTCAAAAAAGCTGTTTTTTGCTGACAAAATTGGAAATTTGCTGAGAATTTTCTTTTGCTCGAAACACGACGTTTTCACTGCTAAACGCAAGTTTTGGCCGGGAAAAGCACATTTTGGGTGTCCAAAACACTGTTTTGCTGGAAAAAAAAGCTTTTTAGCCCAAAAAACTGAAAAATGGCCATTTCGGCTCTCAAAACCAGGTTTTTCGCTTACGCCGTCACCTGTTGGCTGAAACCCCCACTTTTTGCTCATGAAAATACCTCTTGAGATAAAAACACGACTTTTTGGCGAAAAAAAATTCGGTTTTGACTGAGTAAAGGTGCTTTTTGGTCAAAAAAGCTGTTTTTTGCTGACAAAATTGGAAATTTGCTGAGAATTTTCTTTTGCTCGAAACACGACGTTTTCACTGCTAAACGCAAGTTTTGGCCGGGAAAAGCACATTTTGGGTGTCCAAAACACTGTTTTGCTGGAAAAAAAAGCTTTTTAGCCCAAAAAACTGAAAAATGGCCATTTTGGCTCTCAAAACCAGGTTTTTCGCTTACGCCGTCACCTGTTGGCTGAAACCCCCACTTTTTGCTCATGAAAATACCTCTTGAGATAAAAACACGACTTTTTGGCGAAAAAAAATTCGGTTTTGACTGAGTAAAGGTGCTTTTTGGTCCAAAAAGCTGTTTTTTGCTGACAAAATTGGAAATTTGCTGAGAATTTTCTTTTGCTCGAAACACGACGTTTTCACTGCTAAACGCAAGTTTTGGCCGGGAAAAGCACATTTTGGGTGTCCAAAACACTGTTTTGCTGGGAAAAAAAGCTTTTTAGCCCAAAAAACTGAAAAATGGCCATTTTGGCTCTCAAAACCAGGTTTTTCGCTTACGCCGTCACCTGTTGGCTGAAACCCCCACTTTTTGCTCATGAAAATACCTCTTGAGATAAAAACACGACTTTTTGGCGAAAAAAAATTCGGTTTTGACTGAGTAAAGGTGCTTTTTGGTCAAAAAAGCTGTTTTTTGCTGACAAAATTGGAAATTTGCTGAGAATTTTCTTTTGCTCGAAACACGACGTTTTCACTGCTAAACGCAAGTTTTGGCCGGGAAAAGCACATTTTGGGTGTCCAAAACACTGTTTTGCTGGGAAAAAAAGCTTTTTAGCCCAAAAAACTGAAAAATGGCCATTTCGGCTCTCAAAACCAGGTTTTTCGCTTACGCCGTCACCTGTTGGCTGAAACCCCCACTTTTTGCTCATGAAAATACCTCTTGAGATAAAAACACGACTTTTTGGCGAAAAAAAATTCGGTTTTGACTGAGTAAAGGTGCTTTTTGGTCAAAAAAGCTGTTTTTTGCTGACAAAATTGGAAATTTGCTGAGAATTTTCTTTTGCTCGAAACACGACGTTTTCACTGCTAAACGCAAGTTTTGGCCGGGAAAAGCACATTTTGGGTGTCCAAAACACTGTTTTGCTGGAAAAAAAAGCTTTTTAGCTCAAAAAACTGAAAAATGGCCATTTCGGCTCTCAAAACCAGGTTTTTCGCTTACGCCGTCACCTGTTGGCTGAAACCCCCACTTTTTGCTCATGAAAATACCTCTTGAGATAAAAACACGACTTTTTGGCGAAAAAAAATTCGGTTTTGACTGAGTAAAGGTGCTTTTTGGTCAAAAAAGCTGTTTTTTGCTGACAAAATTGGAAATTTGCTGAGAATTTTCTTTTGCTCGAAACACGACGTTTTCACTGCTAAACGCAAGTTTTGGCCGGGAAAAGCACATTTTGGGTGTCCAAAACACTGTTTTGCTGGAAAAAAAAGCTTTTTAGCCCAAAAAACTGAAAAATGGCCATTTTGGCTCTCAAAACCAGGTTTTTCGCTTACGCCGTCACCTGTTGGCTGAAACCCCCACTTTTTGCTCATGAAAATACCTCTTGAGATAAAAACACGACTTTTTGGCGAAAAAAAATTCGGTTTTGACTGAGTAAAGGTGCTTTTTGGTCAAAAAAGCTGTTTTTTGCTGACAAAATTGGAAATTTGCTGAGAATTTTCTTTTGCTCGAAACACGACGTTTTCACTGCTAAACGCAAGTTTTGGCCGGGAAAAGCACATTTTGGGTGTCCAAAACACTGTTTTGCTGGAAAAAAAAGCTTTTTAGCCCAAAAAACTGAAAAATGGCCATTTTGGCTCTCAAAACCAGGTTTTTCGCTTACGCCGTCACCTGTTGGCTGAAACCCCCACTTTTTGCTCATGAAAATACCTCTTGAGATAAAAACACGACTTTTTGGCGAAAAAAAATTCGGTTTTGACTGAGTAAAGGTGCTTTTTGGTCAAAAAAGCTGTTTTTTGCTGACAAAATTGGAAATTTGCTGAGAATTTTCTTTTGCTCGAAACACGACGTTTTCACTGCTAAACGCAAGTTTTGGCCGGGAAAAGCACATTTTGGGTGTCCAAAACACTGTTTTGCTGGAAAAAAAAGCTTTTTAGCCCAAAAAACTGAAAAATGGCCATTTCGGCTCTCAAAACCAGGTTTTTCGCTTACGCCGTCACCTGTTGGCTGAAACCCCCACTTTTTGCTCATGAAAATACCTCTTGAGATAAAAACACGACTTTTTGGCGAAAAAAAATTCGGTTTTGACTGAGTAAAGGTGCTTTTTGGTCCAAAAAGCTGTTTTTTGCTGACAAAATTGGAAATTTGCTGAGAATTTTCTTTTGCTCGAAACACGACGTTTTCACTGCTAAACGCAAGTTTTGGCCGGGAAAAGCACATTTTGGGTGTCCAAAACACTGTTTTGCTGGAAAAAAAAGCTTTTTAGCCCAAAAAACTGAAAAATGGCCATTTTGGCTCTCAAAACCAGGTTTTTCGCTTACGCCGTCACCTGTTGGCTGAAACCCCCACTTTTTGCTCATGAAAATACCTCTTGAGATAAAAACACGACTTTTTGGCGAAAAAAAATTCGGTTTTGACTGAGTAAAGGTGCTTTTTGGTCAAAAAAGCTGTTTTTTGCTGACAAAATTGGAAATTTGCTGAGAATTTTCTTTTGCTCGAAACACGACGTTTTCACTGCTAAACGCAAGTTTTGGCCGGGAAAAGCACATTTTGGGTGTCCAAAACACTGTTTTGCTGGAAAAAAAAGCTTTTTAGCCCAAAAAACTGAAAAATGGCCATTTTGGCTCTCAAAACCAGGTTTTTCGCTTACGCCGTCACCTGTTGGCTGAAACCCCCACTTTTTGCTCATGAAAATACCTCTTGAGATAAAAACACGACTTTTTGGCGAAAAAAAATTCGGTTTTGACTGAGTAAAGGTGCTTTTTGGTCAAAAAAGCTGTTTTTTGCTGACAAAATTGGAAATTTGCTGAGAATTTTCTTTTGCTCGAAACACGACGTTTTCACTGCTAAACGCAAGTTTTGGCCGGGAAAAGCACATTTTGGGTGTCCAAAACACTGTTTTGCTGGAAAAAAAAGCTTTTAGCCCAAAAAACTGAAAAATGGCCATTTTGGCTCTCAAAACCAGGTTTTTCGCTTACGCCGTCACCTGTTGGCTGAAACCCCCACTTTTTGCTCATGAAAATACCTCTTGAGATAAAAACACGACTTTTTGGCGAAAAAAAATTCGGTTTTGACTGAGTAAAGGTGCTTTTTGGTCAAAAAAGCTGTTTTTTGCTGACAAAATTGGAAATTTGCTGAGAATTTTCTTTTGCTCGAAACACGACGTTTTCACTGCTAAACGCAAGTTTTGGCCGGGAAAAGCACATTTTGGGTGTTCAAAACACTGTTTTGCTGGAAAAAAAAGCTTTTTAGCCCAAAAAACTGAAAAATGGCCATTTTGGCTCTCAAAACCAGGTTTTTCGCTTACGCCGTCACCTGTTGGCTGAAACCCCCACTTTTTGCTCATGAAAATACCTCTTGAGATAAAAACACGACTTTTTGGCGAAAAAAAATTCGGTTTTGACTGAGTAAAGGTGCTTTTTGGTCAAAAAAGCTGTTTTTTGCTGACAAAATTGGAAATTTGCTGAGAATTTTCTTTTGCTCGAAACACGACGTTTTCACTGCTAAACGCAAGTTTTGGCCGGGAAAAGCACATTTTGGGTGTCCAAAACACTGTTTTGCTGGAAAAAAAAGCTTTTTAGCCCAAAAAACTGAAAAATGGCCATTTTGGCTCTCAAAACCAGGTTTTTCGCTTACGCCGTCACCTGTTGGCTGAAACCCCCACTTTTTGCTCATGAAAATACCTCCTTGAGATAAAAACACGACTTTTTGGCGAAAAAAAATTCGGTTTGGACTGAGTAAAGGTGCTTTTTGGTCAAAAAAGCTGTTTTTTGCTGACAAAATTGGAAATTTGCTGAGAATTTTCTTTTGCTCGAAACACGACGTTTTCACTGCTAAACGCAAGTTTTGGCCGGGAAAAGCACATTTTGGGTGTCCAAAACACTGTTTTGCTGGAAAAAAAAGCTTTTTAGCCCAAAAAACTGAAAAATGGCCATTTTGGCTCTCAAAACCAGGTTTTTCGCTTACGCCGTCACCTGTTGGCTGAAACCCCCACTTTTTGCTCATGAAAATACCTCTTGAGATAAAAACACGACTTTTTGGCGAAAAAAAATTCGGTTTTGACTGAGTAAAGGTGCTTTTTGGTCAAAAAAGCTGTTTTTTGCTGACAAAATTGGAAATTTGCTGAGAATTTTCTTTTGCTCGAAACACGACGTTTTCACTGCTAAACGCAAGTTTTGGCCGGGAAAAGCACATTTTGGGTGTCCAAAACACTGTTTTGCTGGAAAAAAAAGCTTTTTAGCCCAAAAAACTGAAAAATGGCCATTTTGGCTCTCAAAACCAGGTTTTTCGCTTACGCCGTCACCTGTTGGCTGAAACCCCCACTTTTTGCTCATGAAAATACCTCTTGAGATAAAAACACGACTTTTTGGCGAAAAAAAATTCGGTTTTGACTGAGTAAAGGTGCTTTTTGGTCAAAAAAGCTGTTTTTTGCTGACAAAATTGGAAATTTGCTGAGAATTTTCTTTTGCTCGAAACACGACGTTTTCACTGCTAAACGCAAGTTTTGGCCGGGAAAAGCACATTTTGGGTGTCCAAAACACTTTTTTGCTGGAAAAAAAAGCTTTTTAGCCCAAAAAACTGAAAAATGGCCATTTTGGCTCTCAAAACCAGGTTTTTCGCTTACGCCGTCACCTGTTGGCTGAAACCCCCACTTTTTGCTCATGAAAATACCTCTTGAGATAAAAACACGACTTTTTGGCGAAAAAAAATTCGGTTTTGACTGAGTAAAGGTGCTTTTTGGTCAAAAAAGCTGTTTTTTGCTGACAAAATTGGAAATTTGCTGAGAATTTTCTTTTGCTCGAAACACGACGTTTTCACTGCTAAACGCAAGTTTTGGCCGGGAAAAGCACATTTTGGGTGTCCAAAACACTGTTTTGCTGGAAAAAAAAGCTTTTTAGCCCAAAAAACTGAAAAATGGCCATTTTGGCTCTCAAAACCAGGTTTTTCGCTTACGCCGTCACCTGTTGGCTGAAACCCCCACTTTTTGCTCATGAAAATACCTCTTGACATAAAAACACGACTTTTTGGCGAAAAAAAATTCGGTTTTGACTGAGTAAAGGTGCTTTTTGGTCAAAAAAGCTGTTTTTTGCTGACAAAATTGGAAATTTGCTGAGAATTTTCTTTTGCTCGAAACACGACGTTTTCACTGCTAAACGCAAGTTTTGGCCGGGAAAAGCACATTTTGGGTGTCCAAAACACTGTTTTGCTGGAAAAAAAAGCTTTTTAGCCCAAAAAACTGAAAAATGGCCATTTTGGCTCTCAAAACCAGGTTTTTCGCTTACGCCGTCACCTGTTGGCTGAAACCCCCACTTTTTGCTCATGAAAATACCTCTTGAGATAAAAACACGACTTTTTGGCGAAAAAAAATTCGGTTTTGACTGAGTAAAGGTGCTTTTTGGTCAAAAAAGCTGTTTTTTGCTGACAAAATTGGAAATTTGCTGAGAATTTTCTTTTGCTCGAAACACGACGTTTTCACTGCTAAACGCAAGTTTTGGCCGGGAAAAGCACATTTTGGGTGTCCAAAACACTGTTTTGCTGGAAAAAAAAGCTTTTTAGCCCAAAAAACTGAAAAATGGCCATTTTGGCTCTCAAAACCAGGTTTTTCGCTTACGCCGTCACCTGTTGGCTGAAACCCCCACTTTTTGCTCATGAAAATACCTCTTGAGATAAAAACACGACTTTTTGGCGAAAAAAAATTCGGTTTTGACTGAGTAAAGGTGCTTTTTGGTCAAAAAAGCTGTTTTTTGCTGACAAAATTGGAAATTTGCTGAGAATTTTCTTTTGCTCGAAACACGACGTTTTCACTGCTAAACGCAAGTTTTGGCCGGGAAAAGCACATTTTGGGTGTCCAAAACACTGTTTTGCTGGAAAAAAAAGCTTTTTAGCCCAAAAAACTGAAAAATGGCCATTTTGGCTCTCAAAACCAGGTTTTTCGCTTACGCCGTCACCTGTTGGCTGAAACCCCCACTTTTTGCTCATGAAAATACCTCTTGAGATAAAAACACGACTTTTTGGCGAAAAAAAATTCGGTTTTGACTGAGTAAAGGTGCTTTTTGGTCAAAAAAGCTGTTTTTTGCTGACAAAATTGGAAATTTGCTGAGAATTTTCTTTTGCTCGAAACACGACGTTTTCACTGCTAAACGCAAGTTTTGGCCGGGAAAAGCACATTTTGGGTGTCCAAAACACTGTTTTGCTGGAAAAAAAAGCTTTTTAGCCCAAAAAACTGAAAAATGGCCATTTTGGCTCTCAAAACCAGGTTTTTCGCTTACGCCGTCACCTGTTGGCTGAAACCCCCACTTTTTGCTCATGAAAATACCTCTTGAGATAAAAACACGACTTTTTGGCGAAAAAAAATTCGGTTTTGACTGAGTAAAGGTGCTTTTTGGTCAAAAAAGCTGTTTTTTGCTGACAAAATTGGAAATTTGCTGAGAATTTTCTTTTGCTCGAAACACGACGTTTTCACTGCTAAACGCAAGTTTTGGCCGGGAAAAGCACATTTTGGGTGTCCAAAACACTGTTTTGCTGGAAAAAAAAGCTTTTTAGCCCAAAAAACTGAAAAATGGCCATTTTGGCTCTCAAAACCAGGTTTTTCGCTTACGCCGTCACCTGTTGGCTGAAACCCCCACTTTTTGCTCATGAAAATACCTCTTGAGATAAAAACACGACTTTTTGGCGAAAAAAAATTCGGTTTTGACTGAGTAAAGGTGCTTTTTGGTCAAAAAAGCTGTTTTTTGCTGACAAAATTGGAAATTTGCTGAGAATTTTCTTTTGCTCGAAACACGACGTTTTCACTGCTAAACGCAAGTTTTGGCCGGGAAAAGCACATTTTGGGTGTCCAAAACACTGTTTTGCTGGAAAAAAAAGCTTTTTAGCCCAAAAAACTGAAAAATGGCCATTTTGGCTCTCAAAACCAGGTTTTTCGCTTACGCCGTCACCTGTTGGCTGAAACCCCCACTTTTTGCTCATGAAAATACCTCTTGAGATAAAAACACGACTTTTTGGCGAAAAAAAATTCGGTTTTGACTGAGTAAAGGTGCTTTTTGGTCAAAAAAGCTGTTTTTTGCTGACAAAATTGGAAATTTGCTGAGAATTTTCTTTTGCTCGAAACACGACGTTTTCACTGCTAAACGCAAGTTTTGGCCGGGAAAAGCACATTTTGGGTGTCCAAAACACTGTTTTGCTGGAAAAAAAAGCTTTTTAGCCCAAAAAACTGAAAAATGGCCATTTTGGCTCTCAAAACCAGGTTTTTCGCTTACGCCGTCACCTGTTGGCTGAAACCCCCACTTTTTGCTCATGAAAATACCTCTTGAGATAAAAACACGACTTTTTGGCGAAAAAAAATTCGGTTTTGACTGAGTAAAGGTGCTTTTTGGTCAAAAAAGCTGTTTTTTGCTGACAAAATTGGAAATTTGCTGAGAATTTTCTTTTGCTCGAAACACGACGTTTTCACTGCTAAACGCAAGTTTTGGCCGGGAAAAGCACATTTTGGGTGTCCAAAACACTGTTTTGCTGGAAAAAAAAGCTTTTTAGCCCAAAAAACTGAAAAATGGCCATTTTGGCTCTCAAAACCAGGTTTTTCGCTTACGCCGTCACCTGTTGGCTGAAACCCCCACTTTTTGCTCATGAAAATACCTCTTGAGATAAAAACACGACTTTTTGGCGAAAAAAAATTCGGTTTTGACTGAGTAAAGGTGCTTTTTGGTCAAAAAAGCTGTTTTTTGCTGACAAAATTGGAAATTTGCTGAGAATTTTCTTTTGCTCGAAACACGACGTTTTCACTGCTAAACGCAAGTTTTGGCCGGGAAAAGCACATTTTGGGTGTCCAAAACACTGTTTTGCTGGAAAAAAAAGCTTTTTAGCCCAAAAAACTGAAAAATGGCCATTTTGGCTCTCAAAACCAGGTTTTTCGCTTACGCCGTCACCTGTTGGCTGAAACCCCCACTTTTTGCTCATGAAAATACCTCTTGAGATAAAAACACGACTTTTTGGCGAAAAAAAATTCGGTTTTGACTGAGTAAAGGTGCTTTTTGGTCAAAAAAGCTGTTTTTTGCTGACAAAATTGGAAATTTGCTGAGAATTTTCTTTTGCTCGAAACACGACGTTTTCACTGCTAAACGCAAGTTTTGGCCGGGAAAAGCACATTTTGGGTGTCCAAAACACTGTTTTGCTGGAAAAAAAAGCTTTTTAGCCCAAAAAACTGAAAAATGGCCATTTTGGCTCTCAAAACCAGGTTTTTCGCTTACGCCGTCACCTGTTGGCTGAAACCCCCACTTTTTGCTCATGAAAATACCTCTTGAGATAAAAACACGACTTTTTGGCGAAAAAAAATTCGGTTTTGACTGAGTAAAGGTGCTTTTTGGTCAAAAAAGCTGTTTTTTGCTGACAAAATTGGAAATTTGCTGAGAATTTTCTTTTGCTCGAAACACGACGTTTTCACTGCTAAACGCAAGTTTTGGCCGGGAAAAGCACATTTTGGGTGTCCAAAACACTGTTTTGCTGGAAAAAAAAGCTTTTTAGCCCAAAAAACTGAAAAATGGCCATTTTGGCTCTCAAAACCAGGTTTTTCGCTTACGCCGTCACCTGTTGGCTGAAACCCCCACTTTTTGCTCATGAAAATACCTCTTGAGATAAAAACACGACTTTTTGGCGAAAAAAAATTCGGTTTTGACTGAGTAAAGGTGCTTTTTGGTCAAAAAAGCTGTTTTTTGCTGACAAAATTGGAAATTTGCTGAGAATTTTCTTTTGCTCGAAACACGACGTTTTCACTGCTAAACGCAAGTTTTGGCCGGGAAAAGCACATTTTGGGTGTCCAAAACACTGTTTTGCTGGAAAAAAAAGCTTTTTAGCCCAAAAAACTGAAAAATGGCCATTTTGGCTCTCAAAACCAGGTTTTTCGCTTACGCCGTCACCTGTTGGCTGAAACCCCCACTTTTTGCTCATGAAAATACCTCTTGAGATAAAAACACGACTTTTTGGCGAAAAAAAATTCGGTTTTGACTGAGTAAAGGTGCTTTTTGGTCAAAAAAGCTGTTTTTTGCTGACAAAATTGGAAATTTGCTGAGAATTTTCTTTTGCTCGAAACACGACGTTTTCACTGCTAAACGCAAGTTTTGGCCGGGAAAAGCACATTTTGGGTGTCCAAAACACTGTTTTGCTGGAAAAAAAAGCTTTTTAGCCCAAAAAACTGAAAAATGGCCATTTTGGCTCTCAAAACCAGGTTTTTCGCTTACGCCGTCACCTGTTGGCTGAAACCCCCACTTTTTGCTCATGAAAATACCTCTTGAGATAAAAACACGACTTTTTGGCGAAAAAAAATTCGGTTTTGACTGAGTAAAGGTGCTTTTTGGTCAAAAAAGCTGTTTTTTGCTGACAAAATTGGAAATTTGCTGAGAATTTTCTTTTGCTCGAAACACGACGTTTTCACTGCTAAACGCAAGTTTTGGCCGGGAAAAGCACATTTTGGGTGTCCAAAACACTGTTTTGCTGGAAAAAAAAGCTTTTTAGCCCAAAAAACTGAAAAATGGCCATTTTGGCTCTCAAAACCAGGTTTTTCGCTTACGCCGTCACCTGTTGGCTGAAACCCCCACTTTTTGCTCATGAAAATACCTCTTGAGATAAAAACACGACTTTTTGGCGAAAAAAAATTCGGTTTTGACTGAGTAAAGGTGCTTTTTGGTCAAAAAAGCTGTTTTTTGCTGACAAAATTGGAAATTTGCTGAGAATTTTCTTTTGCTCGAAACACGACGTTTTCACTGCTAAACGCAAGTTTTGGCCGGGAAAAGCACATTTTGGGTGTCCAAAACACTGTTTTGCTGGAAAAAAAAGCTTTTTAGCCCAAAAAACTGAAAAATGGCCATTTTGGCTCTCAAAACCAGGTTTTTCGCTTACGCCGTCACCTGTTGGCTGAAACCCCCACTTTTTGCTCATGAAAATACCTCTTGAGATAAAAACACGACTTTTTGGCGAAAAAAAATTCGGTTTTGACTGAGTAAAGGTGCTTTTTGGTCAAAAAAGCTGTTTTTTGCTGACAAAATTGGAAATTTGCTGAGAATTTTCTTTTGCTCGAAACACGACGTTTTCACTGCTAAACGCAAGTTTTGGCCGGGAAAAGCACATTTTGGGTGTCCAAAACACTGTTTTGCTGGAAAAAAAAGCTTTTTAGCCCAAAAAACTGAAAAATGGCCATTTTGGCTCTCAAAACCAGGTTTTTCGCTTACGCCGTCACCTGTTGGCTGAAACCCCCACTTTTTGCTCATGAAAATACCTCTTGAGATAAAAACACGACTTTTTGGCGAAAAAAAATTCGGTTTTGACTGAGTAAAGGTGCTTTTTGGTCAAAAAAGCTGTTTTTTGCTGACAAAATTGGAAATTTGCTGAGAATTTTCTTTTGCTCGAAACACGACGTTTTCACTGCTAAACGCAAGTTTTGGCCGGGAAAAGCACATTTTGGGTGTCCAAAACACTGTTTTGCTGGAAAAAAAAGCTTTTTAGCCCAAAAAACTGAAAAATGGCCATTTTGGCTCTCAAAACCAGGTTTTTCGCTTACGCCGTCACCTGTTGGCTGAAACCCCCACTTTTTGCTCATGAAAATACCTCTTGAGATAAAAACACGACTTTTTGGCGAAAAAAAATTCGGTTTTGACTGAGTAAAGGTGCTTTTTGGTCAAAAAAGCTGTTTTTTGCTGACAAAATTGGAAATTTGCTGAGAATTTTCTTTTGCTCGAAACACGACGTTTTCACTGCTAAACGCAAGTTTTGGCCGGGAAAAGCACATTTTGGGTGTCCAAAACACTGTTTTGCTGGAAAAAAAAGCTTTTTAGCCCAAAAAACTGAAAAATGGCCATTTTGGCTCTCAAAACCAGGTTTTTCGCTTAC
This sequence comes from Anthopleura xanthogrammica, assembly GCA_964019055.1. Taxonomy (NCBI): domain Eukaryota; kingdom Metazoa; phylum Cnidaria; class Anthozoa; order Actiniaria; family Actiniidae; genus Anthopleura; species Anthopleura xanthogrammica. The sequence continues at coordinate 9,036,285 of OZ025214.1, read as the reverse complement.
GCCGTCACCTGTTGGCTGAAACCCCCACTTTTTGCTCATGAAAATACCTCTTGAGATAAAAACACGACTTTTTGGCGAAAAAAAATTCGGTTTTGACTGAGTAAAGGTGCTTTTTGGTCAAAAAAGCTGTTTTTTGCTGACAAAATTGGAAATTTGCTGAGAATTTTCTTTTGCTCGAAACACGACGTTTTCACTGCTAAACGCAAGTTTTGGCCGGGAAAAGCACATTTTGGGTGTCCAAAACACTGTTTTGCTGGAAAAAAAAGCTTTTTAGCCCAAAAAACTGAAAAATGGCCATTTTGGCTCTCAAAACCAGGTTTTTCGCTTACGCCGTCACCTGTTGGCTGAAACCCCCACTTTTTGCTCATGAAAATACCTCTTGAGATAAAAACACGACTTTTTGGCGAAAAAAAATTCGGTTTTGACTGAGTAAAGGTGCTTTTTGGTCAAAAAAGCTGTTTTTTGCTGACAAAATTGGAAATTTGCTGAGAATTTTCTTTTGCTCGAAACACGACGTTTTCACTGCTAAACGCAAGTTTTGGCCGGGAAAAGCACATTTTGGGTGTCCAAAACACTGTTTTGCTGGAAAAAAAAGCTTTTTAGCCCAAAAAACTGAAAAATGGCCATTTTGGCTCTCAAAACCAGGTTTTTCGCTTACGCCGTCACCTGTTGGCTGAAACCCCCACTTTTTGCTCATGAAAATACCTCTTGAGATAAAAACACGACTTTTTGGCGAAAAAAAATTCGGTTTTGACTGAGTAAAGGTGCTTTTTGGTCAAAAAAGCTGTTTTTTGCTGACAAAATTGGAAATTTGCTGAGAATTTTCTTTTGCTCGAAACACGACGTTTTCACTGCTAAACGCAAGTTTTGGCCGGGAAAAGCACATTTTGGGTGTCCAAAACACTGTTTTGCTGGAAAAAAAAGCTTTTTAGCCCAAAAAACTGAAAAATGGCCATTTTGGCTCTCAAAACCAGGTTTTTCGCTTACGCCGTCACCTGTTGGCTGAAACCCCCACTTTTTGCTCATGAAAATACCTCTTGAGATAAAAACACGACTTTTTGGCGAAAAAAAATTCGGTTTTGACTGAGTAAAGGTGCTTTTTGGTCAAAAAAGCTGTTTTTTGCTGACAAAATTGGAAATTTGCTGAGAATTTTCTTTTGCTCGAAACACGACGTTTTCACTGCTAAACGCAAGTTTTGGCCGGGAAAAGCACATTTTGGGTGTCCAAAACACTGTTTTGCTGGAAAAAAAAGCTTTTTAGCCCAAAAAACTGAAAAATGGCCATTTTGGCTCTCAAAACCAGGTTTTTCGCTTACGCCGTCACCTGTTGGCTGAAACCCCCACTTTTTGCTCATGAAAATACCTCTTGAGATAAAAACACGACTTTTTGGCGAAAAAAAATTCGGTTTTGACTGAGTAAAGGTGCTTTTTGGTCAAAAAAGCTGTTTTTTGCTGACAAAATTGGAAATTTGCTGAGAATTTTCTTTTGCTCGAAACACGACGTTTTCACTGCTAAACGCAAGTTTTGGCCGGGAAAAGCACATTTTGGGTGTCCAAAACACTGTTTTGCTGGAAAAAAAAGCTTTTTAGCCCAAAAAACTGAAAAATGGCCATTTTGGCTCTCAAAACCAGGTTTTTCGCTTACGCCGTCACCTGTTGGCTGAAACCCCCACTTTTTGCTCATGAAAATACCTCTTGAGATAAAAACACGACTTTTTGGCGAAAAAAAATTCGGTTTTGACTGAGTAAAGGTGCTTTTTGGTCAAAAAAGCTGTTTTTTGCTGACAAAATTGGAAATTTGCTGAGAATTTTCTTTTGCTCGAAACACGACGTTTTCACTGCTAAACGCAAGTTTTGGCCGGGAAAAGCACATTTTGGGTGTCCAAAACACTGTTTTGCTGGAAAAAAAAGCTTTTTAGCCCAAAAAACTGAAAAATGGCCATTTTGGCTCTCAAAACCAGGTTTTTCGCTTACGCCGTCACCTGTTGGCTGAAACCCCCACTTTTTGCTCATGAAAATACCTCTTGAGATAAAAACACGACTTTTTGGCGAAAAAAAATTCGGTTTTGGCTGAGTAAAGGTGCTTTTTGGTCAAAAAAGCTGTTTTTTGCTGACAAAATTGGAAATTTGCTGAGAATTTTCTTTTGCTCGAAACACGACGTTTTCACTGCTAAACGCAAGTTTTGGCCGGGAAAAGCACATTTTGGGTGTCCAAAACACTGTTTTGCTGGAAAAAAAAGCTTTTTAGCCCAAAAAACTGAAAAATGGCCATTTTGGCTCTCAAAACCAGGTTTTTCGCTTACGCCGTCACCTGTTGGCTGAAACCCCCACTTTTTGCTCATGAAAATACCTCTTGAGATAAAAACACGACTTTTTGGCGAAAAAAAATTCGGTTTTGACTGAGTAAAGGTGCTTTTTGGTCAAAAAAGCTGTTTTTTGCTGACAAAATTGGAAATTTGCTGAGAATTTTCTTTTGCTCGAAACACGACGTTTTCACTGCTAAACGCAAGTTTTGGCCGGGAAAAGCACATTTTGGGTGTCCAAAACACTGTTTTGCTGGAAAAAAAAGCTTTTTAGCCCAAAAAACTGAAAAATGGCCATTTTGGCTCTCAAAACCAGGTTTTTCGCTTACGCCGTCACCTGTTGGCTGAAACCCCCACTTTTTGCTCATGAAAATACCTCTTGAGATAAAAACACGACTTTTTGGCGAAAAAAAATTCGGTTTTGACTGAGTAAAGGTGCTTTTTGGTCAAAAAAGCTGTTTTTTGCTGACAAAATTGGAAATTTGCTGAGAATTTTCTTTTGCTCGAAACACGACGTTTTCACTGCTAAACGCAAGTTTTGGCCGGGAAAAGCACATTTTGGGTGTCCAAAACACTGTTTTGCTGGAAAAAAAAGCTTTTTAGCCCAAAAAACTGAAAAATGGCCATTTTGGCTCTCAAAACCAGGTTTTTCGCTTACGCCGTCACCTGTTGGCTGAAACCCCCACTTTTTGCTCATGAAAATACCTCTTGAGATAAAAACACGACTTTTTGGCGAAAAAAAATTCGGTTTTGACTGAGTAAAGGTGCTTTTTGGTCAAAAAAGCTGTTTTTTGCTGACAAAATTGGAAATTTGCTGAGAATTTTCTTTTGCTCGAAACACGACGTTTTCACTGCTAAACGCAAGTTTTGGCCGGGAAAAGCACATTTTGGGTGTCCAAAACACTGTTTTGCTGGAAAAAAAAGCTTTTTAGCCCAAAAAACTGAAAAATGGCCATTTTGGCTCTCAAAACCAGGTTTTTCGCTTACGCCGTCACCTGTTGGCTGAAACCCCCACTTTTTGCTCATGAAAATACCTCTTGAGATAAAAACACGACTTTTTGGCGAAAAAAAATTCGGTTTTGACTGAGTAAAGGTGCTTTTTGGTCAAAAAAGCTGTTTTTTGCTGACAAAATTGGAAATTTGCTGAGAATTTTCTTTTGCTCGAAACACGACGTTTTCACTGCTAAACGCAAGTTTTGGCCGGGAAAAGCACATTTTGGGTGTCCAAAACACTGTTTTGCTGGAAAAAAAAGCTTTTTAGCCCAAAAAACTGAAAAATGGCCATTTTGGCTCTCAAAACCAGGTTTTTCGCTTACGCCGTCACCTGTTGGCTGAAACCCCCACTTTTTGCTCATGAAAATACCTCTTGAGATAAAAACACGACTTTTTGGCGAAAAAAAATTCGGTTTTGACTGAGTAAAGGTGCTTTTTGGTCAAAAAAGCTGTTTTTTGCTGACAAAATTGGAAATTTGCTGAGAATTTTCTTTTGCTCGAAACACGACGTTTTCACTGCTAAACGCAAGTTTTGGCCGGGAAAAGCACATTTTGGGTGTCCAAAACACTGTTTTGCTGGAAAAAAAAGCTTTTTAGCCCAAAAAACTGAAAAATGGCCATTTTGGCTCTCAAAACCAGGTTTTTCGCTTACGCCGTCACCTGTTGGCTGAAACCCCCACTTTTTGCTCATGAAAATACCTCTTGAGATAAAAACACGACTTTTTGGCGAAAAAAAATTCGGTTTTGACTGAGTAAAGGTGCTTTTTGGTCAAAAAAGCTGTTTTTTGCTGACAAAATTGGAAATTTGCTGAGAATTTTCTTTTGCTCGAAACACGACGTTTTCACTGCTAAACGCAAGTTTTGGCCGGGAAAAGCACATTTTGGGTGTCCAAAACACTGTTTTGCTGGAAAAAAAAGCTTTTTAGCCCAAAAAACTGAAAAATGGCCATTTTGGCTCTCAAAACCAGGTTTTTCGCTTACGCCGTCACCTGTTGGCTGAAACCCCCACTTTTTGCTCATGAAAATACCTCTTGAGATAAAAACACGACTTTTTGGCGAAAAAAAATTCGGTTTTGACTGAGTAAAGGTGCTTTTTGGTCAAAAAAGCTGTTTTTTGCTGACAAAATTGGAAATTTGCTGAGAATTTTCTTTTGCTCGAAACACGACGTTTTCACTGCTAAACGCAAGTTTTGGCCGGGAAAAGCACATTTTGGGTGTCCAAAACACTGTTTTGCTGGAAAAAAAAGCTTTTTAGCCCAAAAAACTGAAAAATGGCCATTTTGGCTCTCAAAACCAGGTTTTTCGCTTACGCCGTCACCTGTTGGCTGAAACCCCCACTTTTTGCTCATGAAAATACCTCTTGAGATAAAAACACGACTTTTTGGCGAAAAAAAATTCGGTTTTGACTGAGTAAAGGTGCTTTTTGGTCAAAAAAGCTGTTTTTTGCTGACAAAATTGGAAATTTGCTGAGAATTTTCTTTTGCTCGAAACACGACGTTTTCACTGCTAAACGCAAGTTTTGGCCGGGAAAAGCACATTTTGGGTGTCCAAAACACTGTTTTGCTGGAAAAAAAAGCTTTTTAGCCCAAAAAACTGAAAAATGGCCATTTTGGCTCTCAAAACCAGGTTTTTCGCTTACGCCGTCACCTGTTGGCTGAAACCCCCACTTTTTGCTCATGAAAATACCTCTTGAGATAAAAACACGACTTTTTGGCGAAAAAAAATTCGGTTTTGACTGAGTAAAGGTGCTTTTTGGTCAAAAAAGCTGTTTTTTGCTGACAAAATTGGAAATTTGCTGAGAATTTTCTTTTGCTCGAAACACGACGTTTTCACTGCTAAACGCAAGTTTTGGCCGGGAAAAGCACATTTTGGGTGTCCAAAACACTGTTTTGCTGGAAAAAAAAGCTTTTTAGCCCAAAAAACTGAAAAATGGCCATTTTGGCTCTCAAAACCAGGTTTTTCGCTTACGCCGTCACCTGTTGGCTGAAACCCCCACTTTTTGCTCATGAAAATACCTCTTGAGATAAAAACACGACTTTTTGGCGAAAAAAAATTCGGTTTTGACTGAGTAAAGGTGCTTTTTGGTCAAAAAAGCTGTTTTTTGCTGACAAAATTGGAAATTTGCTGAGAATTTTCTTTTGCTCGAAACACGACGTTTTCACTGCTAAACGCAAGTTTTGGCCGGGAAAAGCACATTTTGGGTGTCCAAAACACTGTTTTGCTGGAAAAAAAAGCTTTTTAGCCCAAAAAACTGAAAAATGGCCATTTTGGCTCTCAAAACCAGGTTTTTCGCTTACGCCGTCACCTGTTGGCTGAAACCCCCACTTTTTGCTCATGAAAATACCTCTTGAGATAAAAACACGACTTTTTGGCGAAAAAAAATTCGGTTTTGACTGAGTAAAGGTGCTTTTTGGTCAAAAAAGCTGTTTTTTGCTGACAAAATTGGAAATTTGCTGAGAATTTTCTTTTGCTCGAAACACGACGTTTTCACTGCTAAACGCAAGTTTTGGCCGGGAAAAGCACATTTTGGGTGTCCAAAACACTGTTTTGCTGGAAAAAAAAGCTTTTTAGCCCAAAAAACTGAAAAATGGCCATTTTGGCTCTCAAAACCAGGTTTTTCGCTTACGCCGTCACCTGTTGGCTGAAACCCCCACTTTTTGCTCATGAAAATACCTCTTGAGATAAAAACACGACTTTTTGGCGAAAAAAAATTCGGTTTTGACTGAGTAAAGGTGCTTTTTGGTCAAAAAAGCTGTTTTTTGCTGACAAAATTGGAAATTTGCTGAGAATTTTCTTTTGCTCGAAACACGACGTTTTCACTGCTAAACGCAAGTTTTGGCCGGGAAAAGCACATTTTGGGTGTCCAAAACACTGTTTTGCTGGAAAAAAAAGCTTTTTAGCCCAAAAAACTGAAAAATGGCCATTTTGGCTCTCAAAACCAGGTTTTTCGCTTACGCCGTCACCTGTTGGCTGAAACCCCCACTTTTTGCTCATGAAAATACCTCTTGAGATAAAAACACGACTTTTTGGCGAAAAAAAATTCGGTTTTGACTGAGTAAAGGTGCTTTTTGGTCAAAAAAGCTGTTTTTTGCTGACAAAATTGGAAATTTGCTGAGAATTTTCTTTTGCTCGAAACACGACGTTTTCACTGCTAAACGCAAGTTTTGGCCGGGAAAAGCACATTTTGGGTGTCCAAAACACTGTTTTGCTGGAAAAAAAAGCTTTTTAGCCCAAAAAACTGAAAAATGGCCATTTTGGCTCTCAAAACCAGGTTTTTCGCTTACGCCGTCACCTGTTGGCTGAAACCCCCACTTTTTGCTCATGAAAATACCTCTTGAGATAAAAACACGACTTTTTGGCGAAAAAAAATTCGGTTTTGACTGAGTAAAGGTGCTTTTTGGTCAAAAAAGCTGTTTTTTGCTGACAAAATTGGAAATTTGCTGAGAATTTTCTTTTGCTCGAAACACGACGTTTTCACTGCTAAACGCAAGTTTTGGCCGGGAAAAGCACATTTTGGGTGTCCAAAACACTGTTTTGCTGGAAAAAAAAGCTTTCTAGCCCAAAAAACTGAAAAATGGCCATTTTGGCTCTCAAAACCAGGTTTTTCGCTTACGCCGTCACCTGTTGGCTGAAACCCCCACTTTTTGCTCATGAAAATACCTGTTGAGATAAAAGCACGACTTTTTGGCGAAAAAAAATTCGGTTTTGGCTGAGTAAAGGTGCTTTTTGGTCAAAAAAGCTGTTTTTTGCTGACAAAATTGGAAATTTGCTGAGAATTTTCTTTTGCTCGAAACACGACGTTTTCACTGCTAAACGCAAGTTTTGGCCGGGAAAAGCACATTTTGGGTGTCCAAAACACTGTTTTGCTGGAAAAAAAAGCTTTTTAGCCCAAAAAACTGAAAAATGGCCATTTTGGCTCTCAAAACCAGGTTTTTCGCTTACGCCGTCACCTGTTGGCTGAAACCCCCACTTTTTGCTCATGAAAATACCTCTTGAGATGAAAACACGACTTTTTGGCGAAAAAAAATTCGGTTTTGACTGAGTAAAGGTGCTTTTTGGTCAAAAAAGCTGTTTTTTGCTGACAAAATTGGAAATTTGCTGAGAATTTTCTTTTGCTCGAAACACGACGTTTTCACTGCTAAACGCAAGTTTTGGCCGGGAAAAGCACATTTTGGGTGTCCAAAACACTGTTTTGCTGGAAAAAAAAGCTTTTTAGCCCAAAAAACTGAAAAATGGCCATTTTGGCTCTCAAAACCAGGTTTTTCGCTTACGCCGTCACCTGTTGGCTGAAACCCCCACTTTTTGCTCATGAAAATACCTCTTGAGATGAAAACACGACTTTTTGGCGAAAAAAAATTCGGTTTTGACTGAGTAAAGGTGCTTTTTGGTCAAAAAAGCTGTTTTTTGCTGACAAAATTGGAAATTTGCTGAGAATTTTCTTTTGCTCGAAACACGACGTTTTCACTGCTAAACGCAAGTTTTGTCCGGGAAAAGCACATTTTGGGTGTCCAAAACACTGTTTTGCTGGAAAAAAAAGCTTTTTAGCCCAAAAAACTGAAAAATGGCCATTTTGGCTCTCAAAACCAGGTTTTTCGCTTACGCCGTCACCTGTTGGCTGAAACCCCCACTTTTTGCTCATGAAAATACCTCTTGAGATAAAAACACGACTTTTTGGCGAAAAAAAATTCGGTTTTGACTGAGTAAAGGTGCTTTTTGGTCAAAAAAGCTGTTTTTTGCTGACAAAATTGGAAATTTGCTGAGAATTTTCTTTTGCTCGAAACACGACGTTTTCACTGCTAAACGCAAGTTTTGGCCGGGAAAAGCACATTTTGGGTGTCCAAAACACTGTTTTGCTGGAAAAAAAAGCTTTTTAGCCCAAAAAACTGAAAAATGGCCATTTTGGCTCTCAAAACCAGGTTTTTCGCTTACGCCGTCACCTGTTGGCTGAAACCCCCACTTTTTGCTCATGAAAATACCTCTTGAGATAAAAACACGACTTTTTGGCGAAAAAAAATTCGGTTTGGACTGAGTAAAGGTGCTTTTTGGTCAAAAAAGCTGTTTTTTGCTGACAAAATTGGAAATTTGCTGAGAATTTTCTTTTGCTCGAAACACGACGTTTTCACTGCTAAACGCAAGTTTTGGCCGGGAAAAGCACATTTTGGGTGTCCAAAACACTGTTTTGCTGGAAAAAAAAGCTTTTTAGCCCAAAAAACTGAAAAATGGCCATTTTGGCTCTCAAAACCAGGTTTTTCGCTTACGCCGTCACCTGTTGGCTGAAACCCCCACTTTTTGCTCATGAAAATACCTCTTGAGATGAAAACACGACTTTTTGGCGAAAAAAAATTCGGTTTTGACTGAGTAAAGGTGCTTTTTGGTCAAAAAAGCTGTTTTTTGCTGACAAAATTGGAAATTTGCTGAGAATTTTCTTTTGCTCGAAACACGACGTTTTCACTGCAAACGCAAGTTTTGTCCGGGAAAAGCACATTTTGGGTGTCCAAAACACTGTTTTGCTGGAAAAAAAAGCTTTTTAGCCCAAAAAACTGAAAAATGGCCATTTTGGCTCTCAAAACCAGGTTTTTCGCTTACGCCGTCACCTGTTGGCTGAAACCCCCACTTTTTGCTCATGAAAATACCTCTTGAGATAAAAACACGACTTTTTGGCGAAAAAAAATTCGGTTTTGACTGAGTAAAGGTGCTTTTTGGTCAAAAAAGCTGTTTTTTGCTGACAAAATTGGAAATTTGCTGAGAATTTTCTTTTGCTCGAAACACGACGTTTTCACTGCTAAACGCAAGTTTTGGCCGGGAAAAGCACATTTTGGGTGTCCAAAACACTGTTTTGCTGGAAAAAAAAGCTTTTTAGCCCAAAAAACTGAAAAATGGCCATTTTGGCTCTCAAAACCAGGTTTTTCGCTTACGCCGTCACCTGTTGGCTGAAACCCCCACTTTTTGCTCATGAAAATACCTCTTGAGATAAAACACGACTTTTTGGCGAAAAAAAATTCGGTTTTGACTGAGTAAAGGTGCTTTTTGGTCAAAAAAGCTGTTTTTTGCTGACAAAATTGGAAATTTGCTGAGAATTTTCTTTTGCTCGAAACACGACGTTTTCACTGCTAAACGCAAGTTTTGGCCGGGAAAAGCACATTTTGGGTGTCCAAAACACTGTTTTGCTGGAAAAAAAAGCTTTTTAGCCCAAAAAACTGAAAAATGGCCATTTTGGCTCTCAAAACCAGGTTTTTCGCTTACGCCGTCACCTGTTGGCTGAAACCCCCACTTTTTGCTCATGAAAATACCTCTTGAGATAAAAACACGACTTTTTGGCGAAAAAAAATTCGGTTTTGACTGAGTAAAGGTGCTTTTTGGTCAAAAAAGCTGTTTTTTGCTGACAAAATTGGAAATTTGCTGAGAATTTTCTTTTGCTCGAAACACGACGTTTTCACTGCTAAACGCAAGTTTTGGCCGGGAAAAGCACATTTTGGGTGTCCAAAACACTGTTTTGCTGGAAAAAAAAGCTTTTTAGCCCAAAAAACTGAAAAATGGCCATTTTGGCTCTCAAAACCAGGTTTTTCGCTTACGCCGTCACCTGTTGGCTGAAACCCCCACTTTTTGCTCATGAAAATACCTCTTGAGATAAAAACACGACTTTTTGGCGAAAAAAAATTCGGTTTTGACTGAGTAAAGGTGCTTTTTGGTCAAAAAGCTGTTTTTTGCTGACAAAATTGGAAATTTGCTGAGAATTTTCTTTTGCTCGAAACACGACGTTTTCACTGCTAAACGCAAGTTTTGGCCGGGAAAAGCACATTTTGGGTGTCCAAAACACTGTTTTGCTGGAAAAAAAAGCTTTTTAGCCCAAAAAACTGAAAAATGGCCATTTTGGCTCTCAAAACCAGGTTTTTCGCTTACGCCGTCACCTGTTGGCTGAAACCCCCACTTTTTGCTCATGAAAATACCTCTTGAGATAAAAACACGACTTTTTGGCGAAAAAAAAATTCGGTTTTGACTGAGTAAAGGTGCTTTTTGGTCAAAAAAGCTGTTTTTTGCTGACAAAATTGGAAATTTGCTGAGAATTTTCTTTTGCTCGAAACACGACGTTTTCACTGCTAAACGCAAGTTTTGGCCGGGAAAAGCACATTTTGGGTGTCCAAAACACTGTTTTGCTGGAAAAAAAAGCTTTTTAGCCCAAAAAACTGAAAAATGGCCATTTTGGCTCTCAAAACCAGGTTTTCGCTTACGCCGTCACCTGTTGGCTGAAACCCCCACTTTTTGCTCATGAAAATACCTCTTGAGATAAAAACACGACTTTTTGGCGAAAAAAAATTCGGTTTTGACTGAGTAAAGGTGCTTTTTGGTCAAAAAAGCTGTTTTTTGCTGACAAAATTGGAAATTTGCTGAGAATTTTCTTTTGCTCGAAACACGACGTTTTCACTGCTAAACGCAAGTTTTGGCCGGGAAAAGCACATTTGGGTGTCCAAAACACTGTTTTGCTGGAAAAAAAAGCTTTTTAGCCCAAAAAACTGAAAATGGCCATTTTGGCTCTCAAAACCAGGTTTTTCGCTTACGCCGTCACCTGTTGGCTGAAACCCCCACTTTTTGCTCATGAAAATACCTCTTGAGATAAAAACACGACTTTTTGGCGAAAAAAAATTCGGTTTTGACTGAGTAAAGGTGCTTTTTGGTCAAAAAAGCTGTTTTTTGCTGACAAAATTGGAAATTTGCTGAGAATTTTCTTTTGCTCGAAACACGACGTTTTCACTGCTAAACGCAAGTTTTGGCCGGGAAAAGCACATTTTGGGTGTCCAAAACACTGTTTTGCTGGAAAAAAAAGCTTTTTAGCCCAAAAAACTGAAAAATGGCCATTTTGGCTCTCAAAACCAGGTTTTTCGCTTACGCCGTCACCTGTTGGCTGAAACCCCCACTTTTTGCTCATGAAAATACCTCTTGAGATAAAAACACGACTTTTTGGCGAAAAAAAATTCGGTTTTGACTGAGTAAAGGTGCTTTTTGGTCAAAAAAGCTGTTTTTTGCTGACAAAATTGGAAATTTGCTGAGAATTTTCTTTTGCTCGAAACACGACGTTTTCACTGCTAAACGCAAGTTTTGGCCGGGAAAAGCACATTTTGGGTGTCCAAAACACTGTTTTGCTGGAAAAAAAAGCTTTTTAGCCCAAAAAACTGAAAAATGGCCATTTTGGCTCTCAAAACCAGGTTTTTCGCTTACGCCGTCACCTGTTGGCTGAAACCCCCACTTTTTGCTCATGAAAATACCTCTTGAGATAAAAACACGACTTTTTGGCGAAAAAAAATTCGGTTTTGACTGAGTAAAGGTGCTTTTTGGTCAAAAAAGCTGTTTTTTGCTGACAAAATTGGAAATTTGCTGAGAATTTTCTTTTGCTCGAAACACGACGTTTTCACTGCTAAACGCAAGTTTTGGCCGGGAAAAGCACATTTTGGGTGTCCAAAACACTGTTTTGCTGGAAAAAAAAGCTTTTTAGCCCAAAAAACTGAAAAATGGCCATTTTGGCTCTCAAAACCAGGTTTTTCGCTTACGCCGTCACCTGTTGGCTGAAACCCCCACTTTTTGCTCATGAAAATACCTCTTGAGATAAAAACACGACTTTTTGGCGAAAAAAAATTCGGTTTTGACTGAGTAAAGGTGCTTTTTGGTCAAAAAAGCTGTTTTTTGCTGACAAAATTGGAAATTTGCTGAGAATTTTCTTTTGCTCGAAACACGACGTTTTCACTGCTAAACGCAAGTTTTGGCCGGGAAAAGCACATTTTGGGTGTCCAAAACACTGTTTTGCTGGAAAAAAAAGCTTTTTAGCCCAAAAAACTGAAAAATGGCCATTTTGGCTCTCAAAACCAGGTTTTTCGCTTACGCCGTCACCTGTTGGCTGAAACCCCCACTTTTTGCTCATGAAAATACCTCTTGAGATAAAAACACGACTTTTTGGCGAAAAAAAATTCGGTTTTGGACTGAGTAAAGGTGCTTTTTGGTCAAAAAAGCTGTTTTTGCTGACAAAATTGGAAATTTGCTGAGAATTTTCTTTTGCTCGAAACACGACGTTTTCACTGCTAAACGCAAGTTTTGGCCGGGAAAAGCACATTTTGGGTGTCCAAAACACTGTTTTGCTGGAAAAAAAAGCTTTTTAGCCCAAAAAACTGAAAAATGGCCATTTTGGCTCTCAAAACCAGGTTTTTCGCTTACGCCGTCACCTGTTGGCTGAAACCCCCACTTTTTGCTCATGAAAATACCTCTTGAGATAAAAACACGACTTTTTGGCGAAAAAAAATTCGGTTTTGGACTGAGTAAAGGTGCTTTTTGGTCAAAAAAGCTGTTTTTTGCTGACAAAATTGGAAATTTGCTGAGAATTTTCTTTTGCTCGAAACACGACGTTTTCACTGCTAAACGCAAGTTTTGGCCGGGAAAAGCACATTTTGGGTGTCCAAAACACTGTTTTGCTGGAAAAAAAAGCTTTTTAGCCCAAAAAACTGAAAAATGGCCATTTTGGCTCTCAAAACCAGGTTTTTCGCTTACGCCGTCACCTGTTGGCTGAAACCCCCACTTTTTGCTCATGAAAATACCTCTTGAGATAAAAACACGACTTTTTGGCGAAAAAAAATTCGGTTTTGGACTGAGTAAAGGTGCTTTTTGGTCAAAAAAGCTGTTTTTTGCTGACAAAATTGGAAATTTGCTGAGAATTTTCTTTTGCTCGAAACACGACGTTTTCACTGCTAAACGCAAGTTTTGGCCGGGAAAAGCACATTTTGGGTGTCCAAAACACTGTTTTGCTGGAAAAAAAAGCTTTTTAGCCCAAAAAACTGAAAAATGGCCATTTTGGCTCTCAAAACCAGGTTTTTCGCTTACGCCGTCACCTGTTGGCTGAAACCCCCACTTTTTGCTCATGAAAATACCTCTTGAGATAAAAACACGACTTTTTGGCGAAAAAAAATTCGGTTTTGACTGAGTAAAGGTGCTTTTTGGTCAAAAAAGCTGTTTTTTGCTGACAAAATTGGAAATTTGCTGAGAATTTTCTTTTGCTCGAAACACGACGTTTTCACTGCTAAACGCAAGTTTTGGCCGGGAAAAGCACATTTTGGGTGTCCAAAACACTGTTTTGCTGGAAAAAAAAGCTTTTTAGCCCAAAAAACTGAAAAATGGCCATTTTGGCTCTCAAAACCAGGTTTTTCGCTTACGCCGTCACCTGTTGGCTGAAACCCCCACTTTTTGCTCATGAAAATACCTCTTGAGATAAAAACACGACTTTTTGGCGAAAAAAAATTCGGTTTTGACTGAGTAAAGGTGCTTTTTGGTCAAAAAAGCTGTTTTTTGCTGACAAAATTGGAAATTTGCTGAGAATTTTCTTTTGCTCGAAACACGACGTTTTCACTGCTAAACGCAAGTTTTGGCCGGGAAAAGCACATTTTGGGTGTCCAAAACACTGTTTTGCTGGAAAAAAAAGCTTTTTAGCCCAAAAAACTGAAAAATGGCCATTTTGGCTCTCAAAACCAGGTTTTTCGCTTACGCCGTCACCTGTTGGCTGAAACCCCCACTTTTTGCTCATGAAAATACCTCTTGAGATAAAAACACGACTTTTTGGCGAAAAAAAATTCGGTTTTGACTGAGTAAAGGTGCTTTTTGGTCAAAAAAGCTGTTTTTTGCTGACAAAATTGGAAATTTGCTGAGAATTTTCTTTTGCTCGAAACACGACGTTTTCACTGCTAAACGCAAGTTTTGGCCGGGAAAAGCACATTTTGGGTGTCCAAAACACTGTTTTGCTGGAAAAAAAAGCTTTTTAGCCCAAAAAACTGAAAAATGGCCATTTTGGCTCTCAAAACCAGGTTTTTCGCTTACGCCGTCACCTGTTGGCTGAAACCCCCACTTTTTGCTCATGAAAATACCTCTTGAGATAAAAACACGACTTTTTGGCGAAAAAAAATTCGGTTTTGACTGAGTAAAGGTGCTTTTTGGTCAAAAAAGCTGTTTTTTGCTGACAAAATTGGAAATTTGCTGAGAATTTTCTTTTGCTCGAAACACGACGTTTTCACTGCTAAACGCAAGTTTTGGCCGGGAAAAGCACATTTTGGGTGTCCAAAACACTGTTTTGCTGGAAAAAAAAGCTTTTTAGCCCAAAAAACTGAAAAATGGCCATTTTGGCTCTCAAAACCAGGTTTTTCGCTTACGCCGTCACCTGTTGGCTGAAACCCCCACTTTTTGCTCATGAAAATACCTCTTGAGATAAAAACACGACTTTTTGGCGAAAAAAAATTCGGTTTTGACTGAGTAAAGGTGCTTTTTGGTCAAAAAAGCTGTTTTTTGCTGACAAAATTGGAAATTTGCTGAGAATTTTCTTTTGCTCGAAACACGACGTTTTCACTGCTAAACGCAAGTTTTGGCCGGGAAAAGCACATTTTGGGTGTCCAAAACACTGTTTTGCTGGAAAAAAAAGCTTTTTAGCCCAAAAAACTGAAAAATGGCCATTTTGGCTCTCAAAACCAGGTTTTTCGCTTACGCCGTCACCTGTTGGCTGAAACCCCCACTTTTTGCTCATGAAAATACCTCTTGAGATAAAAACACGACTTTTTGGCGAAAAAAAATTCGGTTTTGACTGAGTAAAGGTGCTTTTTGGTCAAAAAAGCTGTTTTTTGCTGACAAAATTGGAAATTTGCTGAGAATTTTCTTTTGCTCGAAACACGACGTTTTCACTGCTAAACGCAAGTTTTGGCCGGGAAAAGCACATTTTGGGTGTCCAAAACACTGTTTTGCTGGAAAAAAAAGCTTTTTAGCCCAAAAAACTGAAAAATGGCCATTTTGGCTCTCAAAACCAGGTTTTTCGCTTACGCCGTCACCTGTTGGCTGAAACCCCCACTTTTTGCTCATGAAAATACCTCTTGAGATAAAAACACGACTTTTTGGCGAAAAAAAATTCGGTTTTGACTGAGTAAAGGTGCTTTTTGGTCAAAAAAGCTGTTTTTTGCTGACAAAATTGGAAATTTGCTGAGAATTTTCTTTTGCTCGAAACACGACGTTTTCACTGCTAAACGCAAGTTTTGGCCGGGAAAAGCACATTTTGGGTGTCCAAAACACTGTTTTGCTGGAAAAAAAAGCTTTTTAGCCCAAAAAACTGAAAAATGGCCATTTTGGCTCTCAAAACCAGGTTTTTCGCTTACGCCGTCACCTGTTGGCTGAAACCCCCACTTTTTGCTCATGAAAATACCTCTTGAGATAAAAACACGACTTTTTGGCGAAAAAAAATTCGGTTTTGACTGAGTAAAGGTGCTTTTTGGTCAAAAAAGCTGTTTTTTGCTGACAAAATTGGAAATTTGCTGAGAATTTTCTTTTGCTCGAAACACGACGTTTTCACTGCTAAACGCAAGTTTTGGCCGGGAAAAGCACATTTTGGGTGTCCAAAACACTGTTTTGCTGGAAAAAAAAGCTTTTTAGCCCAAAAAACTGAAAAATGGCCATTTTGGCTCTCAAAACCAGGTTTTTCGCTTACGCCGTCACCTGTTGGCTGAAACCCCCACTTTTTGCTCATGAAAATACCTCTTGAGATAAAAACACGACTTTTTGGCGAAAAAAAATTCGGTTTTGACTGAGTAAAGGTGCTTTTTGGTCAAAAAAGCTGTTTTTTGCTGACAAAATTGGAAATTTGCTGAGAATTTTCTTTTGCTCGAAACACGACGTTTTCACTGCTAAACGCAAGTTTTGGCCGGGAAAAGCACATTTTGGGTGTCCAAAACACTGTTTTGCTGGAAAAAAAAGCTTTTTAGCCCAAAAAACTGAAAAATGGCCATTTTGGCTCTCAAAACCAGGTTTTTCGCTTACGCCGTCACCTGTTGGCTGAAACCCCCACTTTTTGCTCATGAAAATACCTCTTGAGATAAAAACACGACTTTTTGGCGAAAAAAAATTCGGTTTTGACTGAGTAAAGGTGCTTTTTGGTCAAAAAAGCTGTTTTTTGCTGACAAAATTGGAAATTTGCTGAGAATTTTCTTTTGCTCGAAACACGACGTTTTCACTGCTAAACGCAAGTTTTGGCCGGGAAAAGCACATTTTGGGTGTCCAAAACACTGTTTTGCTGGAAAAAAAAGCTTTTTAGCCCAAAAAACTGAAAAATGGCCATTTTGGCTCTCAAAACCAGGTTTTTCGCTTACGCCGTCACCTGTTGGCTGAAACCCCCACTTTTTGCTCATGAAAATACCTCTTGAGATAAAAACACGACTTTTTGGCGAAAAAAAATTCGGTTTTGACTGAGTAAAGGTGCTTTTTGGTCAAAAAAGCTGTTTTTTGCTGACAAAATTGGAAATTTGCTGAGAATTTTCTTTTGCTCGAAACACGACGTTTTCACTGCTAAACGCAAGTTTTGGCCGGGAAAAGCACATTTTGGGTGTCCAAAACACTGTTTTGCTGGAAAAAAAAGCTTTTTAGCCCAAAAAACTGAAAAATGGCCATTTTGGCTCTCAAAACCAGGTTTTTCGCTTACGCCGTCACCTGTTGGCTGAAACCCCCACTTTTTGCTCATGAAAATACCTCTTGAGATAAAAACACGACTTTTTGGCGAAAAAAAATTCGGTTTTGACTGAGTAAAGGTGCTTTTTGGTCAAAAAAGCTGTTTTTTGCTGACAAAATTGGAAATTTGCTGAGAATTTTCTTTTGCTCGAAACACGACGTTTTCACTGCTAAACGCAAGTTTTGGCCGGGAAAAGCACATTTTGGGTGTCCAAAACACTGTTTTGCTGGAAAAAAAAGCTTTTTAGCCCAAAAAACTGAAAAATGGCCATTTTGGCTCTCAAAACCAGGTTTTTCGCTTACGCCGTCACCTGTTGGCTGAAACCCCCACTTTTTGCTCATGAAAATACCTCTTGAGATAAAAACACGACTTTTTGGCGAAAAAAAATTCGGTTTTGACTGAGTAAAGGTGCTTTTTGGTCAAAAAAGCTGTTTTTTGCTGACAAAATTGGAAATTTGCTGAGAATTTTCTTTTGCTCGAAACACGACGTTTTCACTGCTAAACGCAAGTTTTGGCCGGGAAAAGCACATTTTGGGTGTCCAAAACACTGTTTTGCTGGAAAAAAAAGCTTTTTAGCCCAAAAAACTGAAAAATGGCCATTTTGGCTCTCAAAACCAGGTTTTTCGCTTACGCCGTCACCTGTTGGCTGAAACCCCCACTTTTTGCTCATGAAAATACCTCTTGAGATAAAAACACGACTTTTTGGCGAAAAAAAATTCGGTTTTGACTGAGTAAAGGTGCTTTTTGGTCAAAAAAGCTGTTTTTTGCTGACAAAATTGGAAATTTGCTGAGAATTTTCTTTTGCTCGAAACACGACGTTTTCACTGCTAAACGCAAGTTTTGGCCGGGAAAAGCACATTTTGGGTGTCCAAAACACTGTTTTGCTGGAAAAAAAAGCTTTTTAGCCCAAAAAACTGAAAAATGGCCATTTTGGCTCTCAAAACCAGGTTTTTCGCTTACGCCGTCACCTGTTGGCTGAAACCCCCACTTTTTGCTCATGAAAATACCTCTTGAGATAAAAACACGACTTTTTGGCGAAAAAAAATTCGGTTTTGACTGAGTAAAGGTGCTTTTTGGTCAAAAAAGCTGTTTTTTGCTGACAAAATTGGAAATTTGCTGAGAATTTTCTTTTGCTCGAAACACGACGTTTTCACTGCTAAACGCAAGTTTTGGCCGGGAAAAGCACATTTTGGGTGTCCAAAACACTGTTTTGCTGGAAAAAAAAGCTTTTTAGCCCAAAAAACTGAAAAATGGCCATTTTGGCTCTCAAAACCAGGTTTTTCGCTTACGCCGTCACCTGTTGGCTGAAACCCCCACTTTTTGCTCATGAAAATACCTCTTGAGATAAAAACACGACTTTTTGGCGAAAAAAAATTCGGTTTTGACTGAGTAAAGGTGCTTTTTGGTCAAAAAAGCTGTTTTTTGCTGACAAAATTGGAAATTTGCTGAGAATTTTCTTTTGCTCGAAACACGACGTTTTCACTGCTAAACGCAAGTTTTGGCCGGGAAAAGCACATTTTGGGTGTCCAAAACACTGTTTTGCTGGAAAAAAAAGCTTTTTAGCCCAAAAAACTGAAAAATGGCCATTTTGGCTCTCAAAACCAGGTTTTTCGCTTACGCCGTCACCTGTTGGCTGAAACCCCCACTTTTTGCTCATGAAAATACCTCTTGAGATAAAAACACGACTTTTTGGCGAAAAAAAATTCGGTTTTGACTGAGTAAAGGTGCTTTTTGGTCAAAAAAGCTGTTTTTTGCTGACAAAATTGGAAATTTGCTGAGAATTTTCTTTTGCTCGAAACACGACGTTTTCACTGCTAAACGCAAGTTTTGGCCGGGAAAAGCACATTTTGGGTGTCCAAAACACTGTTTTGCTGGAAAAAAAAGCTTTTTAGCCCAAAAAACTGAAAAATGGCCATTTTGGCTCTCAAAACCAGGTTTTTCGCTTACGCCGTCACCTGTTGGCTGAAACCCCCACTTTTTGCTCATGAAAATACCTCTTGAGATAAAAACACGACTTTTTGGCGAAAAAAAATTCGGTTTTGACTGAGTAAAGGTGCTTTTTGGTCAAAAAAGCTGTTTTTTGCTGACAAAATTGGAAATTTGCTGAGAATTTTCTTTTGCTCGAAACACGACGTTTTCACTGCTAAACGCAAGTTTTGGCCGGGAAAAGCACATTTTGGGTGTCCAAAACACTGTTTTGCTGGAAAAAAAAGCTTTTTAGCCCAAAAAACTGAAAAATGGCCATTTTGGCTCTCAAAACCAGGTTTTTCGCTTACGCCGTCACCTGTTGGCTGAAACCCCCACTTTTTGCTCATGAAAATACCTCTTGAGATAAAAACACGACTTTTTGGCGAAAAAAAATTCGGTTTTGACTGAGTAAAGGTGCTTTTTGGTCAAAAAAGCTGTTTTTTGCTGACAAAATTGGAAATTTGCTGAGAATTTTCTTTTGCTCGAAACACGACGTTTTCACTGCTAAACGCAAGTTTTGGCCGGGAAAAGCACATTTTGGGTGTCCAAAACACTGTTTTGCTGGAAAAAAAAGCTTTTTAGCCCAAAAAACTGAAAAATGGCCATTTTGGCTCTCAAAACCAGGTTTTTCGCTTACGCCGTCACCTGTTGGCTGAAACCCCCACTTTTTGCTCATGAAAATACCTCTTGAGATAAAAACACGACTTTTTGGCGAAAAAAAATTCGGTTTTGACTGAGTAAAGGTGCTTTTTGGTCAAAAAAGCTGTTTTTTGCTGACAAAATTGGAAATTTGCTGAGAATTTTCTTTTGCTCGAAACACGACGTTTTCACTGCTAAACGCAAGTTTTGGCCGGGAAAAGCACATTTTGGGTGTCCAAAACACTGTTTTGCTGGAAAAAAAAGCTTTTTAGCCCAAAAAACTGAAAAATGGCCATTTTGGCTCTCAAAACCAGGTTTTTCGCTTACGCCGTCACCTGTTGGCTGAAACCCCCACTTTTTGCTCATGAAAATACCTCTTGAGATAAAAACACGACTTTTTGGCGAAAAAAAATTCGGTTTTGACTGAGTAAAGGTGCTTTTTGGTCAAAAAAGCTGTTTTTTGCTGACAAAATTGGAAATTTGCTGAGAATTTTCTTTTGCTCGAAACACGACGTTTTCACTGCTAAACGCAAGTTTTGGCCGGGAAAAGCACATTTTGGGTGTCCAAAACACTGTTTTGCTGGAAAAAAAAGCTTTTTAGCCCAAAAAACTGAAAAATGGCCATTTTGGCTCTCAAAACCAGGTTTTTCGCTTACGCCGTCACCTGTTGGCTGAAACCCCCACTTTTTGCTCATGAAAATACCTCTTGAGATAAAAACACGACTTTTTGGCGAAAAAAAATTCGGTTTTGACTGAGTAAAGGTGCTTTTTGGTCAAAAAAGCTGTTTTTTGCTGACAAAATTGGAAATTTGCTGAGAATTTTCTTTTGCTCGAAACACGACGTTTTCACTGCTAAACGCAAGTTTTGGCCGGGAAAAGCACATTTTGGGTGTCCAAAACACTGTTTTGCTGGAAAAAAAAGCTTTTTAGCCCAAAAAACTGAAAAATGGCCATTTTGGCTCTCAAAACCAGGTTTTTCGCTTACGCCGTCACCTGTTGGCTGAAACCCCCACTTTTTGCTCATGAAAATACCTCTTGAGATAAAAACACGACTTTTTGGCGAAAAAAAATTCGGTTTTGACTGAGTAAAGGTGCTTTTTGGTCAGAAAAGCTGTTTTTTGCTGACAAAATTGGAAATTTGCTGAGAATTTTCTTTTGCTCGAAACACGACGTTTTCACTGCTAAACGCAAGTTTTGGCCGGGAAAAGCACATTTTGGGTGTCCAAAACACTGTTTTGCTGGAAAAAAAAGCTTTTTAGCCCAAAAAACTGAAAAATGGCCATTTTGGCTCTCAAAACCAGGTTTTTCGCTTACGCCGTCACCTGTTGGCTGAAACCCCCACTTTTTGCTCATGAAAATACCTCTTGAGATAAAAACACGACTTTTTGGCGAAAAAAAATTCGGTTTTGACTGAGTAAAGGTGCTTTTTGGTCAAAAAAGCTGTTTTTTGCTGACAAAATTGGAAATTTGCTGAGAATTTTCTTTTGCTCGAAACACGACGTTTTCACTGCTAAACGCAAGTTTTGGCCGGGAAAAGCACATTTTGGGTGTCCAAAACACTGTTTTGCTGGAAAAAAAAGCTTTTTAGCCCAAAAAACTGAAAAATGGCCATTTTGGCTCTCAAAACCAGGTTTTTCGCTTACGCCGTCACCTGTTGGCTGAAACCCCCACTTTTTGCTCATGAAAATACCTCTTGAGATAAAAACACGACTTTTTGGCGAAAAAAAATTCGGTTTTGACTGAGTAAAGGTGCTTTTTGGTCAAAAAAGCTGTTTTTTGCTGACAAAATTGGAAATTTGCTGAGAATTTTCTTTTGCTCGAAACACGACGTTTTCACTGCTAAACGCAAGTTTTGGCCGGGAAAAGCACATTTTGGGTGTCCAAAACACTGTTTTGCTGGAAAAAAAAGCTTTTTAGCCCAAAAAACTGAAAAATGGCCATTTTGGCTCTCAAAACCAGGTTTTTCGCTTACGCCGTCACCTGTTGGCTGAAACCCCCACTTTTTGCTCATGAAAATACCTCTTGAGATAAAAACACGACTTTTTGGCGAAAAAAAATTCGGTTTTGACTGAGTAAAGGTGCTTTTTGGTCAAAAAAGCTGTTTTTTGCTGACAAAATTGGAAATTTGCTGAGAATTTTCTTTTGCTCGAAACACGACGTTTTCACTGCTAAACGCAAGTTTTGGCCGGGAAAAGCACATTTTGGGTGTCCAAAACACTGTTTTGCTGGAAAAAAAAGCTTTTTAGCCCAAAAAACTGAAAAATGGCCATTTTGGCTCTCAAAACCAGGTTTTTCGCTTACGCCGTCACCTGTTGGCTGAAACCCCCACTTTTTGCTCATGAAAATACCTCTTGAGATAAAAACACGACTTTTTGGCGAAAAAAAATTCGGTTTTGACTGAGTAAAGGTGCTTTTTGGTCAAAAAAGCTGTTTTTTGCTGACAAAATTGGAAATTTGCTGAGAATTTTCTTTTGCTCGAAACACGACGTTTTCACTGCTAAACGCAAGTTTTGGCCGGGAAAAGCACATTTTGGGTGTCCAAAACACTGTTTTGCTGGAAAAAAAAGCTTTTTAGCCCAAAAAACTGAAAAATGGCCATTTTGGCTCTCAAAACCAGGTTTTTCGCTTACGCCGTCACCTGTTGGCTGAAACCCCCACTTTTTGCTCATGAAAATACCTCTTGAGATAAAAACACGACTTTTTGGCGAAAAAAAATTCGGTTTTGACTGAGTAAAGGTGCTTTTTGGTCAAAAAAGCTGTTTTTTGCTGACAAAATTGGAAATTTGCTGAGAATTTTCTTTTGCTCGAAACACGACGTTTTCACTGCTAAACGCAAGTTTTGGCCGGGAAAAGCACATTTTGGGTGTCCAAAACACTGTTTTGCTGGAAAAAAAAGCTTTTTAGCCCAAAAAACTGAAAAATGGCCATTTTGGCTCTCAAAACCAGGTTTTTCGCTTACGCCGTCACCTGTTGGCTGAAACCCCCACTTTTTGCTCATGAAAATACCTCTTGAGATAAAAACACGACTTTTTGGCGAAAAAAAATTCGGTTTTGACTGAGTAAAGGTGCTTTTTGGTCAAAAAAGCTGTTTTTTGCTGACAAAATTGGAAATTTGCTGAGAATTTTCTTTTGCTCGAAACACGACGTTTTCACTGCTAAACGCAAGTTTTGGCCGGGAAAAGCACATTTTGGGTGTCCAAAACACTGTTTTGCTGGAAAAAAAAGCTTTTTAGCCCAAAAAACTGAAAAATGGCCATTTTGGCTCTCAAAACCAGGTTTTTCGCTTACGCCGTCACCTGTTGGCTGAAACCCCCACTTTTTGCTCATGAAAATACCTCTTGAGATAAAAACACGACTTTTTGGCGAAAAAAAATTCGGTTTTGACTGAGTAAAGGTGCTTTTTGGTCAAAAAAGCTGTTTTTTGCTGACAAAATTGGAAATTTGCTGAGAATTTTCTTTTGCTCGAAACACGACGTTTTCACTGCTAAACGCAAGTTTTGGCCGGGAAAAGCACATTTTGGGTGTCCAAAACACTGTTTTGCTGGAAAAAAAAGCTTTTTAGCCCAAAAAACTGAAAAATGGCCATTTTGGCTCTCAAAACCAGGTTTTTCGCTTACGCCGTCACCTGTTGGCTGAAACCCCCACTTTTTGCTCATATGAAAATACCTCTTGAGATAAAAACACGACTTTTTGGCGAAAAAAAATTCGGTTTTGACTGAGTAAAGGTGCTTTTTGGTCAAAAAAGCTGTTTTTTGCTGACAAAATTGGAAATTTGCTGAGAATTTTCTTTTGCTCGAAACACGACGTTTTCACTGCTAAACGCAAGTTTTGGCCGGGAAAAGCACATTTTGGGTGTCCAAAACACTGTTTTGCTGGAAAAAAAAGCTTTTTAGCCCAAAAAACTGAAAAATGGCCATTTTGGCTCTCAAAACCAGGTTTTTCGCTTACGCAGTCACCTGTTGGCTGAAACCCCCACTTTTTGCTCATGAAAATACCTCTTGAGATAAAAACACGACTTTTTGGCGAAAAAAAATTCGGTTTTGACTGAGTAAAGGTGCTTTTTGGTCAAAAAAGCTGTTTTTTGCTGACAAAATTGGAAATTTGCTGAGAATTTTCTTTTGCTCGAAACACGACGTTTTCACTGCTAAACGCAAGTTTTGGCCGGGAAAAGCACATTTTGGGTGTCCAAAACACTGTTTTGCTGGAAAAAAAAGCTTTTTAGCCCAAAAAACTGAAAAATGGCCATTTTGGCTCTCAAAACCAGGTTTTTCGCTTACGCCGTCACCTGTTGGCTGAAACCCCCACTTTTTGCTCATGAAAATACCTCTTGAGATAAAAACACGACTTTTTGGCGAAAAAAAATTCGGTTTTGACTGAGTAAAGGTGCTTTTTGGTCAAAAAAGCTGTTTTTTGCTGACAAAATTGGAAATTTGCTGAGAATTTTCTTTTGCTCGAAACACGACGTTTTCACTGCTAAACGCAAGTTTTGGCCGGGAAAAGCACATTTTGGGTGTCCAAAACACTGTTTTGCTGGAAAAAAAAGCTTTTTAGCCCAAAAAACTGAAAAATGGCCATTTTGGCTCTCAAAACCAGGTTTTTCGCTTACGCCGTCACCTGTTGGCTGAAACCCCCACTTTTTGCTCATGAAAATACCTCTTGAGATAAAAACACGACTTTTTGGCGAAAAAAAATTCGGTTTTGACTGAGTAAAGGTGCTTTTTGGTCAAAAAAGCTGTTTTTTGCTGACAAAATTGGAAATTTGCTGAGAATTTTCTTTTGCTCGAAACACGACGTTTTCACTGCTAAACGCAAGTTTTGGCCGGGAAAAGCACATTTTGGGTGTCCAAAACACTGTTTTGCTGGAAAAAAAAGCTTTTTAGCCCAAAAAACTGAAAAATGGCCATTTTGGCTCTCAAAACCAGGTTTTTCGCTTACGCCGTCACCTGTTGGCTGAAACCCCCACTTTTTGCTCATGAAAATACCTCTTGAGATAAAAACACGACTTTTTGGCGAAAAAAAATTCGGTTTTGACTGAGTAAAGGTGCTTTTTGGTCAAAAAAGCTGTTTTTTGCTGACAAAATTGGAAATTTGCTGAGAATTTTCTTTTGCTCGAAACACGACGTTTTCACTGCTAAACGCAAGTTTTGGCCGGGAAAAGCACATTTTGGGTGTCCAAAACACTGTTTTGCTGGAAAAAAAAGCTTTTTAGCCCAAAAAACTGAAAAATGGCCATTTTGGCTCTCAAAACCAGGTTTTTCGCTTACGCCGTCACCTGTTGGCTGAAACCCCCACTTTTTGCTCATGAAAATACCTCTTGAGATAAAAACACGACTTTTTGGCGAAAAAAAATTCGGTTTTGACTGAGTAAAGGTGCTTTTTGGTCAAAAAAGCTGTTTTTTGCTGACAAAATTGGAAATTTGCTGAGAATTTTCTTTTGCTCGAAACACGACGTTTTCACTGCTAAACGCAAGTTTTGGCCGGGAAAAGCACATTTTGGGTGTCCAAAACACTGTTTTGCTGGAAAAAAAAGCTTTTTAGCCCAAAAAACTGAAAAATGGCCATTTTGGCTCTCAAAACCAGGTTTTTCGCTTACGCCGTCACCTGTTGGCTGAAACCCCCACTTTTTGCTCATGAAAATACCTCTTGAGATAAAAACACGACTTTTTGGCGAAAAAAAATTCGGTTTGGACTGAGTAAAGGTGCTTTTTGGTCAAAAAAGCTGTTTTTTGCTGACAAAATTGGAAATTTGCTGAGAATTTTCTTTTGCTCGAAACACGACGTTTTCACTGCTAAACGCAAGTTTTGGCCGGGAAAAGCACATTTTGGGTGTCCAAAACACTGTTTTGCTGGAAAAAAAAGCTTTTTAGCCCAAAAAACTGAAAAATGGCCATTTTGGCTCTCAAAACCAGGTTTTTCGCTTACGCCGTCACCTGTTGGCTGAAACCCCCACTTTTTGCTCATGAAAATACCTCTTGAGATAAAAACACGACTTTTTGGCGAAAAAAAATTCGGTTTTGACTGAGTAAAGGTGCTTTTTGGTCAAAAAAGCTGTTTTTTGCTGACAAAATTGGAAATTTGCTGAGAATTTTCTTTTGCTCGAAACACGACGTTTTCACTGCTAAACGCAAGTTTTGGCCGGGAAAAGCACATTTTGGGTGTCCAAAACACTGTTTTGCTGGAAAAAAAAGCTTTTTAGCCCAAAAAACTGAAAAATGGCCATTTTGGCTCTCAAAACCAGGTTTTTCGCTTACGCCGTCACCTGTTGGCTGAAACCCCCACTTTTTGCTCATGAAAATACCTCTTGAGATAAAAACACGACTTTTTGGCGAAAAAAAATTCGGTTTTGACTGAGTAAAGGTGCTTTTTGGTCAAAAAAGCTGTTTTTTGCTGACAAAATTGGAAATTTGCTGAGAATTTTCTTTTGCTCGAAACACGACGTTTTCACTGCTAAACGCAAGTTTTGGCCGGGAAAAGCACATTTTGGGTGTCCAAAACACTGTTTTGCTGGAAAAAAAAGCTTTTTAGCCCAAAAAACTGAAAAATGGCCATTTTGGCTCTCAAAACCAGGTTTTTCGCTTACGCCGTCACCTGTTGGCTGAAACCCCCACTTTTTGCTCATGAAAATACCTCTTGAGATAAAAACACGACTTTTTGGCGAAAAAAAATTCGGTTTTGACTGAGTAAAGGTGCTTTTTGGTCAAAAAAGCTGTTTTTTGCTGACAAAATTGGAAATTTGCTGAGAATTTTCTTTTGCTCGAAACACGACGTTTTCACTGCTAAACGCAAGTTTTGGCCGGGAAAAGCACATTTTGGGTGTCCAAAACACTGTTTTGCTGGAAAAAAAAGCTTTTTAGCCCAAAAAACTGAAAAATGGCCATTTTGGCTCTCAAAACCAGGTTTTTCGCTTACGCCGTCACCTGTTGGCTGAAACCCCCACTTTTTGCTCATGAAAATACCTCTTGAGATAAAAACACGACTTTTTGGCGAAAAAAAATTCGGTTTTGACTGAGTAAAGGTGCTTTTTGGTCAAAAAAGCTGTTTTTTGCTGACAAAATTGGAAATTTGCTGAGAATTTTCTTTTGCTCGAAACACGACGTTTTCACTGCTAAACGCAAGTTTTGGCCGGGAAAAGCACATTTTGGGTGTCCAAAACACTGTTTTGCTGGAAAAAAAAGCTTTTTAGCCCAAAAAACTGAAAAATGGCCATTTTGGCTCTCAAAACCAGGTTTTTCGCTTACGCCGTCACCTGTTGGCTGAAACCCCCACTTTTTGCTCATGAAAATACCTCTTGAGATAAAAACACGACTTTTTGGCGAAAAAAAATTCGGTTTTGACTGAGTAAAGGTGCTTTTTGGTCAAAAAAGCTGTTTTTTGCTGACAAAATTGGAAATTTGCTGAGAATTTTCTTTTGCTCGAAACACGACGTTTTCACTGCTAAACGCAAGTTTTGGCCGGGAAAAGCACATTTTGGGTGTCCAAAACACTGTTTTGCTGGAAAAAAAAGCTTTTTAGCCCAAAAAACTGAAAAATGGCCATTTTGGCTCTCAAAACCAGGTTTTTCGCTTACGCCGTCACCTGTTGGCTGAAACCCCCACTTTTTGCTCATGAAAATACCTCTTGAGATAAAAACACGACTTTTTGGCGAAAAAAAATTCGGTTTTGACTGAGTAAAGGTGCTTTTTGGTCAAAAAAGCTGTTTTTTGCTGACAAAATTGGAAATTTGCTGAGAATTTTCTTTTGCTCGAAACACGACGTTTTCACTGCTAAACGCAAGTTTTGGCCGGGAAAAGCACATTTTGGGTGTCCAAAACACTGTTTTGCTGGAAAAAAAAGCTTTTTAGCCCAAAAAACTGAAAAATGGCCATTTTGGCTCTCAAAACCAGGTTTTTCGCTTACGCCGTCACCTGTTGGCTGAAACCCCCACTTTTTGCTCATGAAAATACCTCTTGAGATAAAAACACGACTTTTTGGCGAAAAAAAATTCGGTTTTGACTGAGTAAAGGTGCTTTTTGGTCAAAAAAGCTGTTTTTTGCTGACAAAATTGGAAATTTGCTGAGAATTTTCTTTTGCTCGAAACACGACGTTTTCACTGCTAAACGCAAGTTTTGGCCGGGAAAAGCACATTTTGGGTGTCCAAAACACTGTTTTGCTGGAAAAAAAAGCTTTTTAGCCCAAAAAACTGAAAAATGGCCATTTTGGCTCTCAAAACCAGGTTTTTCGCTTACGCCGTCACCTGTTGGCTGAAACCCCCACTTTTTGCTCATGAAAATACCTCTTGAGATAAAAACACGACTTTTTGGCGAAAAAAAATTCGGTTTTGACTGAGTAAAGGTGCTTTTTGGTCAAAAAAGCTGTTTTTTGCTGACAAAATTGGAAATTTGCTGAGAATTTTCTTTTGCTCGAAACACGACGTTTTCACTGCTAAACGCAAGTTTTGGCCGGGAAAAGCACATTTTGGGTGTCCAAAACACTGTTTTGCTGGAAAAAAAAGCTTTTTAGCCCAAAAAACTGAAAAATGGCCATTTTGGCTCTCAAAACCAGGTTTTTCGCTTACGCCGTCACCTGTTGGCTGAAACCCCCACTTTTTGCTCATGAAAATACCTCTTGAGATAAAAACACGACTTTTTGGCGAAAAAAAATTCGGTTTTGACTGAGTAAAGGTGCTTTTTGGTCAAAAAAGCTGTTTTTTGCTGACAAAATTGGAAATTTGCTGAGAATTTTCTTTTGCTCGAAACACGACGTTTTCACTGCTAAACGCAAGTTTTGGCCGGGAAAAGCACATTTTGGGTGTCCAAAACACTGTTTTGCTGGAAAAAAAAGCTTTTTAGCCCAAAAAACTGAAAAATGGCCATTTTGGCTCTCAAAACCAGGTTTTTCGCTTACGCCGTCACCTGTTGGCTGAAACCCCCACTTTTTGCTCATGAAAATACCTCTTGAGATAAAAACACGACTTTTTGGCGAAAAAAAATTCGGTTTTGACTGAGTAAAGGTGCTTTTTGGTCAAAAAAGCTGTTTTTTGCTGACAAAATTGGAAATTTGCTGAGAATTTTCTTTTGCTCGAAACACGACGTTTTCACTGCTAAACGCAAGTTTTGGCCGGGAAAAGCACATTTTGGGTGTCCAAAACACTGTTTTGCTGGAAAAAAAAGCTTTTTAGCCCAAAAAACTGAAAAATGGCCATTTTGGCTCTCAAAACCAGGTTTTTCGCTTACGCCGTCACCTGTTGGCTGAAACCCCCACTTTTTGCTCATGAAAATACCTCTTGAGATAAAAACACGACTTTTTGGCGAAAAAAAATTCGGTTTTGACTGAGTAAAGGTGCTTTTTGGTCAAAAAAGCTGTTTTTTGCTGACAAAATTGGAAATTTGCTGAGAATTTTCTTTTGCTCGAAACACGACGTTTTCACTGCTAAACGCAAGTTTTGGCCGGGAAAAGCACATTTTGGGTGTCCAAAACACTGTTTTGCTGGAAAAAAAAGCTTTTTAGCCCAAAAAACTGAAAAATGGCCATTTTGGCTCTCAAAACCAGGTTTTTCGCTTACGCCGTCACCTGTTGGCTGAAACCCCCACTTTTTGCTCATGAAAATACCTCTTGAGATAAAAACACGACTTTTTGGCGAAAAAAAATTCGGTTTTGACTGAGTAAAGGTGCTTTTTGGTCAAAAAAGCTGTTTTTTGCTGACAAAATTGGAAATTTGCTGAGAATTTTCTTTTGCTCGAAACACGACGTTTTCACTGCTAAACGCAAGTTTTGGCCGGGAAAAGCACATTTTGGGTGTCCAAAACACTGTTTTGCTGGAAAAAAAAGCTTTTTAGCCCAAAAAACTGAAAAATGGCCATTTTGGCTCTCAAAACCAGGTTTTTCGCTTACGCCGTCACCTGTTGGCTGAAACCCCCACTTTTTGCTCATGAAAATACCTCTTGAGATAAAAACACGACTTTTTGGCGAAAAAAAATTCGGTTTTGACTGAGTAAAGGTGCTTTTTGGTCAAAAAAGCTGTTTTTTGCTGACAAAATTGGAAATTTGCTGAGAATTTTCTTTTGCTCGAAACACGACGTTTTCACTGCTAAACGCAAGTTTTGGCCGGGAAAAGCACATTTTGGGTGTCCAAAACACTGTTTTGCTGGAAAAAAAAGCTTTTTAGCCCAAAAAACTGAAAAATGGCCATTTTGGCTCTCAAAACCAGGTTTTTCGCTTACGCCGTCACCTGTTGGCTGAAACCCCCACTTTTTGCTCATGAAAATACCTCTTGAGATAAAAACACGACTTTTTGGCGAAAAAAAATTCGGTTTTGACTGAGTAAAGGTGCTTTTTGGTCAAAAAAGCTGTTTTTTGCTGACAAAATTGGAAATTTGCTGAGAATTTTCTTTTGCTCGAAACACGACGTTTTCACTGCTAAACGCAAGTTTTGGCCGGGAAAAGCACATTTTGGGTGTCCAAAACACTGTTTTGCTGGAAAAAAAAGCTTTTTAGCCCAAAAAACTGAAAAATGGCCATTTTGGCTCTCAAAACCAGGTTTTTCGCTTACGCCGTCACCTGTTGGCTGAAACCCCCACTTTTTGCTCATGAAAATACCTCTTGAGATAAAAACACGACTTTTTGGCGAAAAAAAATTCGGTTTTGACTGAGTAAAGGTGCTTTTTGGTCAAAAAAGCTGTTTTTTGCTGACAAAATTGGAAATTTGCTGAGAATTTTCTTTTGCTCGAAACACGACGTTTTCACTGCTAAACGCAAGTTTTGGCCGGGAAAAGCACATTTTGGGTGTCCAAAACACTGTTTTGCTGGAAAAAAAAGCTTTTTAGCCCAAAAAACTGAAAAATGGCCATTTTGGCTCTCAAAACCAGGTTTTTCGCTTACGCCGTCACCTGTTGGCTGAAACCCCCACTTTTTGCTCATGAAAATACCTCTTGAGATAAAAACACGACTTTTTGGCGAAAAAAAATTCGGTTTTGACTGAGTAAAGGTGCTTTTTGGTCAAAAAAGCTGTTTTTTGCTGACAAAATTGGAAATTTGCTGAGAATTTTCTTTTGCTCGAAACACGACGTTTTCACTGCTAAACGCAAGTTTTGGCCGGGAAAAGCACATTTTGGGTGTCCAAAACACTGTTTTGCTGGAAAAAAAAGCTTTTTAGCCCAAAAAACTGAAAAATGGCCATTTTGGCTCTCAAAACCAGGTTTTTCGCTTACGCCGTCACCTGTTGGCTGAAACCCCCACTTTTTGCTCATGAAAATACCTCTTGAGATAAAAACACGACTTTTTGGCGAAAAAAAATTCGGTTTTGACTGAGTAAAGGTGCTTTTTGGTCAAAAAAGCTGTTTTTTGCTGACAAAATTGGAAATTTGCTGAGAATTTTCTTTTGCTCGAAACACGACGTTTTCACTGCTAAACGCAAGTTTTGGCCGGGAAAAGCACATTTTGGGTGTCCAAAACACTGTTTTGCTGGAAAAAAAAGCTTTTTAGCCCAAAAAACTGAAAAATGGCCATTTTGGCTCTCAAAACCAGGTTTTTCGCTTACGCCGTCACCTGTTGGCTGAAACCCCCACTTTTTGCTCATGAAAATACCTCTTGAGATAAAAACACGACTTTTTGGCGAAAAAAAATTCGGTTTTGACTGAGTAAAGGTGCTTTTTGGTCAAAAAAGCTGTTTTTTGCTGACAAAATTGGAAATTTGCTGAGAATTTTCTTTTGCTCGAAACACGACGTTTTCACTGCTAAACGCAAGTTTTGGCCGGGAAAAGCACATTTTGGGTGTCCAAAACACTGTTTTGCTGGAAAAAAAAGCTTTTTAGCCCAAAAAACTGAAAAATGGCCATTTTGGCTCTCAAAACCAGGTTTTTCGCTTACGCCGTCACCTGTTGGCTGAAACCCCCACTTTTTGCTCATGAAAATACCTCTTGAGATAAAAACACGACTTTTTGGCGAAAAAAAATTCGGTTTTGACTGAGTAAAGGTGCTTTTTGGTCAAAAAAGCTGTTTTTTGCTGACAAAATTGGAAATTTGCTGAGAATTTTCTTTTGCTCGAAACACGACGTTTTCACTGCTAAACGCAAGTTTTGGCCGGGAAAAGCACATTTTGGGTGTCCAAAACACTGTTTTGCTGGAAAAAAAAGCTTTTTAGCCCAAAAAACTGAAAAATGGCCATTTTGGCTCTCAAAACCAGGTTTTTCGCTTACGCCGTCACCTGTTGGCTGAAACCCCCACTTTTTGCTCATGAAAATACCTCTTGAGATAAAAACACGACTTTTTGGCGAAAAAAAATTCGGTTTTGACTGAGTAAAGGTGCTTTTTGGTCAAAAAAGCTGTTTTTTGCTGACAAAATTGGAAATTTGCTGAGAATTTTCTTTTGCTCGAAACACGACGTTTTCACTGCTAAACGCAAGTTTTGGCCGGGAAAAGCACATTTTGGGTGTCCAAAACACTGTTTTGCTGGAAAAAAAAGCTTTTTAGCCCAAAAAACTGAAAAATGGCCATTTTGGCTCTCAAAACCAGGTTTTTCGCTTACGCCGTCACCTGTTGGCTGAAACCCCCACTTTTTGCTCATGAAAATACCTCTTGAGATAAAAACACGACTTTTTGGCGAAAAAAAATTCGGTTTTGACTGAGTAAAGGTGCTTTTTGGTCAAAAAAGCTGTTTTTTGCTGACAAAATTGGAAATTTGCTGAGAATTTTCTTTTGCTCGAAACACGACGTTTTCACTGCTAAACGCAAGTTTTGGCCGGGAAAAGCACATTTTGGGTGTCCAAAACACTGTTTTGCCTGGAAAAAAAAGCTTTTTAGCCCAAAAAACTGAAAAATGGCCATTTTGGCTCTCAAAACCAGGTTTTTCGCTTACGCCGTCACCTGTTGGCTGAAACCCCCACTTTTTGCTCATGAAAATACCTCTTGAGATAAAAACACGACTTTTTGGCGAAAAAAAATTCGGTTTTGACTGAGTAAAGGTGCTTTTTGGTCAAAAAAGCTGTTTTTTGCTGACAAAATTGGAAATTTGCTGAGAATTTTCTTTTGCTCGAAACACGACGTTTTCACTGCTAAACGCAAGTTTTGGCCGGGAAAAGCACATTTTGGGTGTCCAAAACACTGTTTTGCTGGAAAAAAAAGCTTTTTAGCCCAAAAAACTGAAAAATGGCCATTTTGGCTCTCAAAACCAGGTTTTTCGCTTACGCCGTCACCTGTTGGCTGAAACCCCCACTTTTTGCTCATGAAAATACCTCTTGAGATAAAAACACGACTTTTTGGCGAAAAAAAATTCGGTTTTGACTGAGTAAAGGTGCTTTTTGGTCAAAAAAGCTGTTTTTTGCTGACAAAATTGGAAATTTGCTGAGAATTTTCTTTTGCTCGAAACACGACGTTTTCACTGCTAAACGCAAGTTTTGGCCGGGAAAAGCACATTTTGGGTGTCCAAAACACTGTTTTGCTGGAAAAAAAAGCTTTTTAGCCCAAAAAACTGAAAAATGGCCATTTTGGCTCTCAAAACCAGGTTTTTCGCTTACGCCGTCACC
Source organism: Anthopleura xanthogrammica (assembly GCA_964019055.1). Lineage (NCBI taxonomy): Eukaryota > Metazoa > Cnidaria > Anthozoa > Actiniaria > Actiniidae > Anthopleura > Anthopleura xanthogrammica. The sequence continues at coordinate 9,003,376 of OZ025214.1, read as the reverse complement.
TGTTGGCTGAAACCCCCACTTTTTGCTCATGAAAATACCTCTTGAGATAAAAACACGACTTTTTGGCGAAAAAAAATTCGGTTTTGACTGAGTAAAGGTGCTTTTTGGTCAAAAAAGCTGTTTTTTGCTGACAAAATTGGAAATTTGCTGAGAATTTTCTTTTGCTCGAAACACGACGTTTTCACTGCTAAACGCAAGTTTTGGCCGGGAAAAGCACATTTTGGGTGTCCAAAACACTGTTTTGCTGGAAAAAAAAGCTTTTTAGCCCAAAAAACTGAAAAATGGCCATTTTGGCTCTCAAAACCAGGTTTTTCGCTTACGCCGTCACCTGTTGGCTGAAACCCCCACTTTTTGCTCATGAAAATACCTCTTGAGATAAAAACACGACTTTTTGGCGAAAAAAAATTCGGTTTTGGCTGAGTGAAGGTGCTTTTTGGTCAAAAAAGCTGTTTTTTGCTGACAAAATTGGAAATTTGCTGAGAATTTTCTTTTGCTCGAAACACGACGTTTTCACTGCTAAACGCAAGTTTTGGCCGGGAAAAGCACATTTTGGGTGTCCAAAACACTGTTTTCCTGGGAAAAAAAGCTTTTTAGCCCAAAAAACTGAAAAATGGCCATTTTGGCTCTCAAAACCAGGTTTTTCGCTTACGCCGTCACCTGTTGGCTGAAACCCCCACTTTTTGCTCATGAAAATACCTCTTGAGATAAAAACACGACTTTTTGGCGAAAAAAAATTCGGTTTTGACTGAGTAAAGGTGCTTTTTGGTCAAAAAAGCTGTTTTTTGCTGACAAAATTGGAAATTTGCTGAGAATTTTCTTTTGCTCGAAACACGACGTTTTCACTGCTAAACGCAAGTTTTGGCCGGGAAAAGCACATTTTGGGTGTCCAAAACACTGTTTTGCTGGAAAAAAAAGCTTTTTAGCCCAAAAAACTGAAAAATGGCCATTTTGGCTCTCAAAACCAGGTTTTTCGCTTACGCCGTCACCTGTTGGCTGAAACCCCCACTTTTTGCTCATGAAAATACCTCTTGAGATAAAAACACGACTTTTTGGCGAAAAAAAATTCGGTTTTGACTGAGTAAAGGTGCTTTTTGGTCAAAAAAGCTGTTTTTTGCTGACAAAATTGGAAATTTGCTGAGAATTTTCTTTTGCTCGAAACACGACGTTTTCACTGCTAAACGCAAGTTTTGGCCGGGAAAAGCACATTTTGGGTGTCCAAAACACTGTTTTGCTGGAAAAAAAAGCTTTTTAGCCCAAAAAACTGAAAAATGGCCATTTTGGCTCTCAAAACCAGGTTTTTCGCTTACGCCGTCACCTGTTGGCTGAAACCCCCACTTTTTGCTCATGAAAATACCTCTTGAGATAAAAACACGACTTTTTGGCGAAAAAAAATTCGGTTTTGACTGAGTAAAGGTGCTTTTTGGTCAAAAAAGCTGTTTTTTGCTGACAAAATTGGAAATTTGCTGAGAATTTTCTTTTGCTCGAAACACGACGTTTTCACTGCTAAACGCAAGTTTTGGCCGGGAAAAGCACATTTTGGGTGTCCAAAACACTGTTTTGCTGGAAAAAAAAGCTTTTTAGCCCAAAAAACTGAAAAATGGCCATTTTGGCTCTCAAAACCAGGTTTTTCGCTTACGCCGTCACCTGTTGGCTGAAACCCCCACTTTTTGCTCATGAAAATACCTCTTGAGATAAAAACACGACTTTTTGGCGAAAAAAAATTCGGTTTTGACTGAGTAAAGGTGCTTTTTGGTCAAAAAAGCTGTTTTTTGCTGACAAAATTGGAAATTTGCTGAGAATTTTCTTTTGCTCGAAACACGACGTTTTCACTGCTAAACGCAAGTTTTGGCCGGGAAAAGCACATTTTGGGTGTCCAAAACACTGTTTTGCTGGAAAAAAAAGCTTTTTAGCCCAAAAAACTGAAAAATGGCCATTTTGGCTCTCAAAACCAGGTTTTTCGCTTACGCCGTCACCTGTTGGCTGAAACCCCCACTTTTTGCTCATGAAAATACCTCTTGAGATAAAAACACGACTTTTTGGCGAAAAAAAATTCGGTTTTGACTGAGTAAAGGTGCTTTTTGGTCAAAAAAGCTGTTTTTTGCTGACAAAATTGGAAATTTGCTGAGAATTTTCTTTTGCTCGAAACACGACGTTTTCACTGCTAAACGCAAGTTTTGGCCGGGAAAAGCACATTTTGGGTGTCCAAAACACTGTTTTGCTGGGAAAAAAAGCTTTTTAGCCCAAAAAACTGAAAAATGGCCATTTTGGCTCTCAAAACCAGGTTTTTCGCTTACGCCGTCACCTGTTGGCTGAAACCCCCACTTTTTGCTCATGAAAATACCTCTTGAGATAAAAACACGACTTTTTGGCAAAAAAAATTCGGTTTTGACTGAGTAAAGGTGCTTTTTGGTCAAAAAAGCTGTTTTTTGCTGACAAAATTGGAAATTTGCTGAGAATTTTCTTTTGCTCGAAACACGACGTTTTCACTGCTAAACGCAAGTTTTGGCCGGGAAAAGCACATTTTGGGTTTCCAAAACACTGTTTTGCAGGAAAAAAAAGCTTTTTAGCCCAAAAAACTGAAAAATGGCCATTTTGGCTCTCAAAACCAGGTTTTTCGCTTACGCCGTCACCTGTTGGCTGAAACCCCCACTTTTTGCTCATGAAAATACCTCTTGAGATAAAAACACGACTTTTTGGCGAAAAAAAATTCGATTTGGACTGAGTAAAGGTGCTTTTTGGTCAAAAAAGCTGTTTTTTGCTGACAAAATTGGAAATTTGCTGAGAATTTTCTTTTGCTCGAAACACGACGTTTTCACTGCTAAACGCAAGTTTTGGCCGGGAAAAGCACATTTTGGGTGTCCAAAACACTGTTTTGCTGGAAAAAAAAGCTTTTTAGCCCAAAAAACTGAAAAATGGCCATTTTGGCTCTCAAAACCAGGTTTTTCGCTTACGCCGTCACCTGTTGGCTGAAACCCCCACTTTTTGCTCATGAAAATACCTCTTGAGATAAAAACACGACTTTTTGGCGGAAAAAAATTCGGTTTTGACTGAGTAAAGGTGCTTTTTGGTCAAAAAAGCTGTTTTTTGCTGACAAAATTGGAAATTTGCTGAGAATTTTCTTTTGCTCGAAACACGACGTTTTCACTGCTAAACGCAAGTTTTGGCCGGGAAAAGCACATTTTGGGTGTCCAAAACACTGTTTTGCTGGAAAAAAAAGCTTTTTAGCCCAAAAAACTGAAAAATGGCCATTTTGGCTCTCAAAACCAGGTTTTTCGCTTACGCCGTCACCTGTTGGCTGAAACCCCCACTTTTTGCTCATGAAAATACCTCTTGAGATAAAAACACGACTTTTTGGCGAAAAAAAATTCGGTTTTGACTGAGTAAAGGTGCTTTTTGGTCAAAAAAGCTGTTTTTTGCTGACAAAATTGGAAATTTGCTGAGAATTTTCTTTTGCTCGAAACACGACGTTTTCACTGCTAAACGCAAGTTTTGGCCGGGAAAAGCACATTTTGGGTGTCCAAAACACTGTTTTGCTGGAAAAAAAAGCTTTTTAGCCCAAAAAACTGAAAAATGGCCATTTTGGCTCTCAAAACCAGGTTTTCCGCTTACGCCGTCACCTGTTGGCTGAAACCCCCACTTTTTGCTCATGAAAATACCTCTTGAGATAAAAACACGACTTTTTGGCGAAAAAAAATTCGGTTTTGACTGAGTAAAGGTGCTTTTTGGTCAAAAAAGCTGTTTTTTGCTGACAAAATTGGAAATTTGCTGAGAATTTTCTTTTGCTCGAAACACGACGTTTTCACTGCTAAACGCAAGTTTTGGCCGGGAAAAGCACATTTTGGGTGTCCAAAACACTGTTTTGCTGGAAAAAAAAGCTTTTTAGCCCAAAAAACTGAAAAATGGCCATTTTGGCTCTCAAAACCAGGTTTTTCGCTTACGCCGTCACCTGTTGGCTGAAACCCCCACTTTTTGCTCATGAAAATACCTCTTGAGATAAAAACACGACTTTTTGGCGAAAAAAAATTCGGTTTTGACTGAGTAAAGGTGCTTTTTGGTCAAAAAAGCTGTTTTTTGCTGACAAAATTGGAAATTTGCTGAGAATTTTCTTTTGCTCGAAACACGACGTTTTCACTGCTAAACGCAAGTTTTGGCCGGGAAAAGCACATTTTGGGTGTCCAAAACACTGTTTTGCTGGAAAAAAAAGCTTTTTAGCCCAAAAAACTGAAAAATGGCCATTTTGGCTCTCAAAACCAGGTTTTTCGCTTACGCCGTCACCTGTTGGCTGAAACCCCCACTTTTTGCTCATGAAAATACCTCTTGAGATAAAAACACGACTTTTTGGCGAAAAAAAATTCGGTTTGGACTGAGTAAAGGTGCTTTTTGGTCAAAAAAGCTGTTTTTTGCTGACAAAATTGGAAATTTGCTGAGAATTTTCTTTTGCTCGAAACACGACGTTTTCACTGCTAAACGCAAGTTTTGGCCGGGAAAAGCACATTTTGGGTGTCCAAAACACTGTTTTGCTGGAAAAAAAAGCTTTTTAGCCCAAAAAACTGAAAAATGGCCATTTTGGCTCTCAAAACCAGGTTTTTCGCTTACGCCGTCACCTGTTGGCTGAAACCCCCACTTTTTGCTCATGAAAATACCTCTTGAGATAAAAACACGACTTTTTGGCGAAAAAAAATTCGGTTTTGACTGAGTAAAGGTGCTTTTTGGTCAAAAAAGCTGTTTTTTGCTGACAAAATTGGAAATTTGCTGAGAATTTTCTTTTGCTCGAAACACGACGTTTTCACTGCTAAACGCAAGTTTTGGCCGGGAAAAGCACATTTTGGGTGTCCAAAACACTGTTTTGCTGGAAAAAAAAGCTTTTTAGCCCAAAAAACTGAAAAATGGCCATTTTGGCTCTCAAAACCAGGTTTTTCGCTTACGCCGTCACCTGTTGGCTGAAACCCCCACTTTTTGCTCATGAAAATACCTCTTGAGATAAAAACACGACTTTTTGGCGAAAAAAAATTCGGTTTGGACTGAGTAAAGGTGCTTTTTGGTCAAAAAAGCTGTTTTTTGCTGACAAAATTGGAAATTTGCTGAGAATTTTCTTTTGCTCGAAACACGACGTTTTCACTGCTAAACGCAAGTTTTGGCCGGGAAAAGCACATTTTGGGTGTCCAAAACACTGTTTTGCTGGAAAAAAAAGCTTTTTAGCCCAAAAAACTGGAAAATGGCCATTTTGGCTCTCAAAACCAGGTTTTTCGCTTACGCCGTCACCTGTTGGCTGAAACCCCCACTTTTTGCTCATGAAAATACCTCTTGAGATAAAAACACGACTTTTTGGCGAAAAAAAATTCGGTTTGGACTGAGTAAAGGTGCTTTTTGGTCAAAAAAGCTGTTTTTTGCTGACAAAATTGGAAATTTGCTGAGAATTTTCTTTTGCTCGAAACACGACGTTTTCACTGCTAAACGCAAGTTTTGGCCGGGAAAAGCACATTTTGGGTGTCCAAAACACTGTTTTGCTGGAAAAAAAAGCTTTTTAGCCCAAAAAACTGAAAAATGGCCATTTTGGCTCTCAAAACCAGGTTTTTCGCTTACGCCGTCACCTGTTGGCTGAAACCCCCACTTTTTGCTCATGAAAATACCTCTTGAGATAAAAACACGACTTTTTGGCGAAAAAAAATTCGGTTTGGACTGAGTAAAGGTGCTTTTTGGTCAAAAAAGCTGTTTTTTGCTGACAAAATTGGAAATTTGCTGAGAATTTTCTTTTGCTCGAAACACGACGTTTTCACTGCTAAACGCAAGTTTTGGCCGGGAAAAGCTCATTTTGGGTGTCCAAAACACTGTTTTGCTGGAAAAAAAAGCTTTTTAGCCCAAAAAACTGAAAAATGGCCATTTTGGCTCTCAAAACCAGGTTTTTCGCTTACGCCGTCACCTGTTGGCTGAAACCCCCACTTTTTGCTCATGAAAATACCTCTTGAGATAAAAACACGACTTTTTGGCGAAAAAAAATTCGGTTTGGACTGAGTAAAGGTGCTTTTTGGTCAAAAAAGCTGTTTTTTGCTGACAAAATTGGAAATTTGCTGAGAATTTTCTTTTGCTCGAAACACGACGTTTTCACTGCTAAACGCAAGTTTTGGCCGGGAAAAGCACATTTTGGGTGTCCAAAACACTGTTTTGCTGGAAAAAAAAGCTTTTTAGCCCAAAAAACTGAAAAATGGCCATTTTGGCTCTCAAAACCAGGTTTTTCGCTTACGCCGTCACCTGTTGGCTGAAACCCCCACTTTTTGCTCATGAAAATACCTCTTGAGATAAAAACACGACTTTTTGGCGAAAAAAAATTCGGTTTTGACTGAGTAAAGGTGCTTTTTGGTCAAAAAAGCTGTTTTTTGCTGACAAAATTGGAAATTTGCTGAGAATTTTCTTTTGCTCGAAACACGACGTTTTCACTGCTAAACGCAAGTTTTGGCCGGGAAAAGCACATTTTGGGTGTCCAAAACACTGTTTTGCTGGAAAAAAAAGCTTTTTAGCCCAAAAAACTGAAAAATGGCCATTTTGGCTCTCAAAACCAGGTTTTTCGCTTACGCCGTCACCTGTTGGCTGAAACCCCCACTTTTTGCTCATGAAAATACCTCTTGAGATAAAAACACGACTTTTTGGCGAAAAAAAATTCGGTTTGGACTGAGTAAAGGTGCTTTTTGGTCAAAAAAGCTGTTTTTTGCTGACAAAATTGGAAATTTGCTGAGAATTTTCTTTTGCTCGAAACACGACGTTTTCACTGCTAAACGCAAGTTTTGGCCGGGAAAAGCACATTTTGGGTGTCCAAAACACTGTTTTGCTGGAAAAAAAAAGCTTTTTAGCCCAAAAAACTGAAAAATGGCCATTTTGGCTCTCAAAACCAGGTTTTTTGCTTACGCCGTCACCTGTTGGCTGAAACCCCCACTTTTTGCTCATGAAAATACCTCTTGAGATAAAAACACGACTTTTTGGCGAAAAAAAATTCGGTTTTGACTGAGTAAAGGTGCTTTTTGGTCAAAAAAGCTGTTTTTTGCTGACAAAATTGGAAATTTGCTGAGAATTTTCTTTTGCTCGAAACACGACGTTTTCACTGCTAAACGCAAGTTTTGGCCGGGAAAAGCACATTTTGGGTGTCCAAAACACTGTTTTGCTGGGAAAAAAAGCTTTTTAGCCCAAAAAACTGAAAAATGGCCATTTTGGCTCTCAAAACCAGGTTTTTCGCTTACGCCGTCACCTGTTGGCTGAAACCCCCACTTTTTGCTCATGAAAATACCTCGAGATAACAGCACGACTTTTTGGCGAAAAAAAATTCGGTTTTGACTGAGTAAAGGTGCTTTTTGGTCAAAAAAGCTGTTTTTTGCTGACAAAATTGGAAATTTGCTGAGAATTTTCTTTTGCTCGAAACACGACGTTTTCACTGCTAAACGCAAGTTTTGGCCGGGAAAAGCACATTTTGGGTGTCCAAAACACTGTTTTGCTGGGAAAAAAAGCTTTTTAGCCCAAAAAACTGAAAAATGGCCATTTTGGCTCTCAAAACCAGGTTTTTCGCTTACGCCGTCACCTGTTGGCTGAAACCCCCACTTTTTGCTCATGAAAATACCTCTTGAGATAAAAACACGACTTTTTGGCGAAAAAAAATTCGGTTTTGACTGAGTAAAGGTGCTTTTTGGTCAAAAAAGCTGTTTTTTGCTGACAAAATTGGAAATTTGCTGAGAATTTTCTTTTGCTCGAAACACGACGTTTTCACTGCTAAACGCAAGTTTTGGCCGGGAAAAGCACATTTTGGGTGTCCAAAACACTGTTTTGCTGGAAAAAAAAGCTTTTTAGCCCAAAAAACTGAAAAATGGCCATTTTGGCTCTCAAAACCAGGTTTTTCGCTTACGCCGTCACCTGTTGGCTGAAACCCCCACTTTTTGCTCATGAAAATACCTCTTGAGATAAAAACACGACTTTTTGGCGAAAAAAAATTCGGTTTTGACTGAGTAAAGGTGCTTTTTGGTCAAAAAAGCTGTTTTTTCCTGACAAAATTGGAAATTTGCTGAGAATTTTCTTTTGCTCGAAACACGACGTTTTCACTGCTAAACGCAAGTTTTGGCCGGGAAAAGCACATTTTGGGTGTCCAAAACACTGTTTTGCTGAAACAAAACTGAAAAATGGCCATTTTGGCTCTCAAAACCAGGTTTTTCGCTTACGGCGTGACCTGTTTGCTGAAACCCCCACTTTTTGCTCATGAAAATACCTCTTGAGATAAAAACACTACTTTTTGGCGGAAAAAAATTCGGTTTTGACTGAGTAAAGGTGCTGTTTGGTCAAAAAAGCTGTTTTTTGCTGACAAAATTGGAAATTTGCTGAGAATTTTCTTTTGCTCGAAACACGACGTTTTCACTGCTAAACGCAAGTTTTGGCCGGGAAAAGCACATTTTGGGTGTCCAAAACACTGTTTTGCAGGAAAAAAAAGCTTTTTAGCCCAAAAAACTGAAAAATGGCCATTTTGGCTCTCAAAACCAGGTTTTTCGCTTACGCCGTCACCTGTTGGCTGAAACCCCCACTTTTTGCTCATGAAAATACCTCTTGAGATAAAAACACGACTTTTTGGCGAAAAAAAATTCGGTTTTGACTGAGTAAAGGTGCTTTTTGGTCAAAAAAGCTGTTTTTTGCTGACAAAATTGGAAATTTGCTGAGAATTTTCTTTTGCTCGAAACACGACGTTTTCACTGCTAAACGCAAGTTTTGGCCGGGAAAAGCACATTTTGGGTGTCCAAAACACTGTTTTGCTGAAACAAAACTGAAAAATGGCCATTTTGGCTCTCAAAACCAGGTTTTTCGCTTACGGCGTGACCTGTTTGCTGAAACCCCAACTTTTTGCTCATGAAAATACCTCTTGAGATAAAAACACGACTTTTTGGCGGAAAAAAATTCGGTTTTGACTGAGTAAAGGTGCTTTTTGGTCAAAAAAGCTGTTTTTTGCTGACAAAATTGGAAATTTGCTGAGAATTTTCTTTTGCTCGAAACACGACGTTTTCACTGCTAAACGCAAGTTTTGGCCGGAAAAAGCACATTTTGGGTGTCCAAAACACTGTTTTGCTGGAAAAAAAAGCTTTTTAGCCCAAAAAACTGAAAAATGGCCATTTTGGCTCTCAAAACCAGGTTTTTCGCTTACGCCGTCACCTGTTGGCTGAAACCCCCACTTTTTGCTCATGAAAATACCTCTTGAGATAAAAACACGACTTTTTGGCGAAAAAAAATTCGGTTTTGACTGAGTAAAGGTGCTTTTTGGTCAAAAAAGCTGTTTTTTGCTGACAAAATTGGAAATTTGCTGAGAATTTTCTTTTGCTCGAAACACGACGTTTTCACTGCTAAACGCAAGTTTTGGCCGGGAAAAGCACATTTTGGGTGTCCAAAACACTGTTTTGCTGGAAAAAAAAGCTTTTTAGCCCAAAAAACTGAAAAATGGCCATTTTGGCTCTCAAAACCAGGTTTTTCGCTTACGCCGTCACCTGTTGGCTGTAACCCCCACTTTTTGCTCATGAAAATACCTCTTGAGATAAAAACACGACTTTTTGGCGAAAAAAAATTCGGTTTTGACTGAGTAAAGGTGCTTTTTGGTCAAAAAAGCTGTTTTTTGCTGACAAAATTGGAAATTTGCTGAGAATTTTCTTTTGCTCGAAACACGACGTTTTCACTGCTAAACGCAAGTTTTGGCCGGGAAAAGCACATTTTGGGTGTCCAAAACACTGTTTTGCTGAAACAAAACTGAAAAATGGCCATTTTGGCTCTCAAAACCAGGTTTTTCGCTTACGGCGTGACCTGTTTGCTGAAACCCCCACTTTTTGCTCATGAAAATACCTCTTGAGATAAAAACACGACTTTTTGGAGGAAAAAAATTCGGTTTTGACTGAGTAAAGGTGCTGTTTGGTCAAAAAAGCTGTTTTTTGCTGACAAAATTGGAAATTTGCTGAGAATTTTCTTTTGCTCGAAACACGACGTTTTCACTGCTAAACGCAAGTTTTGGCCGGAAAAAGCACATTTTGGGTGTCCAAAACACTGTTTTGCTGGAAAAAAAAGCTTTTTAGCCCAAAAAACTGAAAAATGGCCATTTTGGCTCTCAAAACCAGGTTTTTCGCTTACGCCGTCACCTGTTGGCTGAAACCCCCACTTTTTGCTCATGAAAATACCTCTTGAGATAAAAACACGACTTTTTGGCGAAAAAAAATTCGGTTTTGACTGAGTAAAGGTGCTTTTTGGTCAAAAAAGCTGTTTTTTGCTGACAAAATTGGAAATTTGCTGAGAATTTTCTTTTGCTCGAAACACGACGTTTTCACTGCTAAACGCAAGTTTTGGCCGGGAAAAGCACATTTTGGGTGTCCAAAACACTGTTTTGCTGGAAAAAAAAGCTTTTTAGCCCAAAAAACTGAAAAATGGCCATTTTGGCTCTCAAAACCAGGTTTTTCGCTTACGCCGTGACCTGTTTCCTGAAACCCCCACTTTTTGCTCATGAAAATACCTCTTGAGATAAAAACACGACTTTTTGGCGAAAAAAAATTCGGTTTTGACTGAGTAAAGGTGCTTTTTGGTCAAAAAAGCTGTTTTTTGCTGACAAAATTGGAAATTTGCTGAGAATTTTCTTTTGCTCGAAACACGACGTTTTCACTGCTAAACGCAAGTTTTGGCCGGGAAAAGCACATTTTGGGTGTCCAAAACACTGTTTTGCTGAAAAAAAAAGCTTTTTAGCCCAAAAAACTGAAAAATTGCTATTTTGGCTCTCAAAACCAGGTTTTTCGCTTACGCCGTCACCTGTTGGCTGAAACCCCCACTTTTTGCTCATGAAAATACCTCTTGAGATAAAAACACGACTTTTTGGCGAAAAAAAATTCGGTTTTGACTGAGTAAAGGTGCTTTTTGGTCAAAAAAGCTGTTTTTTGCTGACAAAATTGGAAATTTGCTGAGAATTTTCTTTTGCTCGAAACACGACGTTTTCACTGCTAAACGCAAGTTTTGGCCGGGAAAAGCACATTTTGGGTGTCCAAAACACTGTTTTGCTGAAAAAAAACTGAAAAATGGCCATTTTGGCTCTCAAAACCAGGTTTTTCGCTTACGGCGTGACCTGTTTGCTGAAACCCCCACTTTTTGCTCATGAAAATACCTCTTGAGATAAAAACACGACTTTTTGGCGAAAAAAAATTCGGTTTTGACTGAGTAAAGGTGCTTTTTGGTCAAAAAAGCTGTTTTTTGCTGACAAAATTGGAAATTTGCTGAGAATTTTCTTTTGCTCGAAACACGACGTTTTCACTGCTAAACGCAAGTTTTGGCCGGGAAAAGCACATTTTGGGTGTCCAAAACACTGTTTTGCTGAAAAAAAAACTGAAAAATGGCCATTTTGGCTCTCAAAACCAGGTTTTTCGCTTACGGCGTGACCTGTTTGCTGAAACCCCCACTTTTTGCTCATGAAAATACCTCTTGAGATAAAAACACGACTTTTTGGCGAAAAAAAATTCGGTTTTCACTGAGTAAAGGTGCTTTTTGGTCAAAAAAGCTGTTTTTTGCTGACAAAATTGGAAATTTGCTGAGAATTTTCTTTTGCTCGAAACACGACGTTTTCACTGCTAAACGCAAGTTTTGGCCGGGAAAAGCACATTTTGGGTGTCCAAAACACTGTTTTGCTGAAAAAAAAAAGCTTTTTAGCCCAAAAAACTGAAAAATGGCCATTTTGGCTCTCAAAAACAGGTTTTTCGCTTACGGCGTAACCTGTTTGCTGAAACCCCCACTTTTTGCTCATGAAAATACCTCTTGAGATAAAAACACGACTTTTTGGCGAAAAAAAATTCGGTTTTGACTGAGTAAAGGTGCTTTTTTGTCAAAAAAGCTGTTTTTTGCTGACAAAATTGGAAATTTGCTGAGAATTTTCTTTTGCTCGAAACACGACGTTTTCACTGCTAAACGCAAGTTTTGGCCGGGAAAAGCACATTTTGTGTGTCCAAAACACTGTTTTGCTGGGAAAAAAAAGCTTTTTAGCCCAAAAAACTGAAAAATGGCCATTTTGGCTCTCAAAACCAGGTTTTTCGCTTACGGCGTGACCTGTTTGCTGAAACCCCCACTTTTTGCTAATGAAAATACCTCTTGAGATAAAAACACGACTTTTTGGCGAAACAAAATTCGGTTTTGACTGAGTAAAGGTGCTTTTTGGTCAAAAAAGCTGTTTTTTGCTGAGAAAATTGGAAATTTGCTGAGAATTTTCTTTTGCTCGAAACACGACGTTTTCACTGCTAAACGCAAGTTTTGGCCGGGAAAAGCACATTTTGGGTGTCCAAAACACTGTTTTGATGAAAAAAAAAGCTTTTTAGCCCAAAAAACTGAAAAATGGCCATTTTGGCTCTCAAAACCAGGTTTTTCGCTTACGCCGTCACCTGTTGGCTGAAACCCCCACTTTTTGCTCATGAAAATACCTCTTGAGATAAAAACACGACTTTTTGGCGGAAAAAAAATCGGTTTTGACTGAGTAAAGGTGCTTTTTGGTCAAAAAAGCTGTTTTTTGCTGACAAAATTGGAAATTTGCTGAGAATTTTCTTTTGCTCGAAACACGACGTTTTCACTGCTAAACGCAAGTTTTGGCCGGGAAAAGCACATTTTGGGTGTCCAAAACACTGTTTTGATGAAAAAAAACTGAAAAATGGCCATTTTGGCTCTCAAAACCAGGTTTTTCGCTTACGGCGTGACCTGTTTGCTGAAACCCCCACTTTTTGCTCATGAAAATACCTCTTGAGATAAAAACACGACTTTTTGGCGGAAAAAAATTCGGTTTTGACTGAGTAAAGGTGCTTTTTGGTCAAAAAAGCTGTTTTTTGCTGACAAAATTGGAAATTTGCTGAGAATTTTCTTTTGCTCGAAACACGACGTTTTCACTGCTAAACGCAAGTTTTGGCCGGGAAAAGCACATTTTGGGTGTCAAAAACACTGTTTTGATGAAAAAAAACTGAAAAATGGCCATTTTGGCTCTCAAAACCAGGTTTTTCGCTTACGGCGTGACCTGTTTGCTGAAACCCCCACTTTTTGCTCATGAAAATACCTCTTGAGATAAAAACACGACTTTTTGGCGAAAAAAAATTCGGTTTTGACTGAGTAAAGGTGCTTTTTGGTCAAAAAAGCTGTTTTTTGCTGACAAAATTGGAAATTTGCTGAGAATTTTCTTTTGTTCGAAACACGACGTTTTCACTGCTAAACGCAAGTTTTGGCCGGGAAAAGCACATTTTGTGTGTCCAAAACACTGTTTTGCTAAAACAAAACTGAAAAATGGCCATTTTGGCTCTCAAAACTAGGTTTTTCGCTTACGGCGTGACCTGTTTGCTGAAACCCCCACTTTTTGCTCATGAAAATACCTCTTGAGATAAAAACACGACTTTTTGGCGAAAAAAAATTCGGTTTTGACTGAGTAAAGGTGCTTTTTGGTCAAAAAAGCTGTTTTTTGCTGACAAAATTGGAAATTTGCTGAGAATTTTCTTTTGCTTGAAACACGACGTTTTCACTGCTAAACGCAAGTTTTGGCCGGGAAAAGCACATTTTGTGTGTCCAAAACACTGTTTTGCTGGAAAAAAAAAGCTTTTTAGCCCAAAAAACTGAAAAATGGCCATTTTGGCTCTCAAAACCAGGTTTTTCGCTTACGGCGTGACCTGTTTGCTGAAACCCCCACTTTTTACTCATGAAAATACCTCTTGAGATAAAAACACGACTTTTTGGCGAAAAAAAATTCGGTTTTGACTGAGTAAAGGTGCTTTTTGGTCAAAAAAGCTGTTTTTTGCTGACAAAATTGGAAATTTGCTGAGAATTTTCTTTTGCTCGAAACACGACGTTTTCACTGCTAAACGCAAGTTTTGGCCGGGAAAAGCACATTTTGGGTGTCCAAAACACTGTTTTGCTTAAAAAAAAACTGAAAAATGGCCATTTTGGCTCTCAAAACCAGGTTTTTCGCTTACGGCGTGACCTGTTTGCTGAAACCCCCACTTTTTGCTCATGAAAATACCTCTTGAGATAAAAACACGACTTTTTGGCAAAAAAAAATTCGGTTTTGACTGAGTAAAGGTGCTTTTTGGTCAAAAAAGCTGTTTTTTGCTGACAAAATTGGAAATTTGCTGAGAATTTTCTTTTGCTCGAAACACGACGTTTTCACTGCTAAACGCAAGTTTTGGCCGGGAAAAGCACATTTTGGGTGTCCAAAACACTGTTTTGCTGAAGAAAAAAAAAGCTTTTTAGCCCAAAAAACTGAAAAATGGCCATTTTGGCTCTCAAAACCAGGTTTTTCGCTTACGGCGTGACCTGTTTGCTGAAAATGTATTTTCTTAAGGACTGACTAATGATCCATTGATATGTTGTATCGTGTGCACGTGTCTATGAGTTGGTGATGCAATTGTTGTTATTCACACAATTTTACGTATAAATAGGGAGTATTGTCCCTAGTTATTCATCCAGGTATCACTTAAGCAATCTACAACTGACGGTTGATTTTAAATCGAAATGAGTGAAGAGCGGATAAATGTTGATCCTGATGCAGCTACAGTAGAGGAGGTTTTCACAAGATTTAAAGGATATTTAGATTCTAAGTTAGAGGAATTTGCTGATTCTCATGCTATTAATCAGACCAACGCAAGAAAGACGGACGACAAGCTGGCCGCTAACAAATTAAGGCGGGAGACGGAAGGGCAAAAGTTAAAGAAAAAGGGGAATGTAAAACAATTTGTCTTTAACGCGGAGGTTTTGGATGAGCTTAAGTCTATTGGGGACGATTTGGAGTTAGTTAACTTGGATTCTGCCCTCGAAACAGTAAAGCGTACTGCTAAGTTCGTGCAGAGAAGGCAAAAGCTCATAAAGTTGGCCGATAAAAGCGAGGCTGGTTGGTTGGCCGTTGATGAATACGAGAACGAAGACCTAGCTGACAATTCAGCAGACGAGTAAAGAATTAAGAAGGCACAGGAGAAAGCGACCAGGAGGAAGAAGGAAAATGCTAAGTCGTTCAGCTCGTCCACCCCTGTGGTTCGTCGCAGCTCTGCTCCCACTAATAGGGACGACCATTTGCTTTTTCGAGGTTCGTAAGTTTTCTAGATTATCTATTGTGTCTTTCTTTGTGACATCCACGTTGTATATTGCTCGATACAACCTACCATACATATTGTTGTGTTGTGTGTTATTCATGGTAACGGGTAGTAAGAAAATGATTTTCATTCGTACGAGCTGGCGAGGGAGAATGAAAATGTATTTTCTTAAGGACTGACTAATGATCCATTGATATGTTGTATCGTGTGCACGTGTCTATGAGTTGGTGATGCAATTGTTGTTATTCACACAATTGTACGTATAAATAGGGAGTATTGTCCCTAGTTATTCATCCAGGTATCACTTAAGCAATCTACAACTGACGGTTGATTGACTTTTTCGTTTTAATGTGACCGGCGGTCTTTTTATTCGGTTCATTTTTGTTTATTTGTTTTCAAGGCCGTCGACAGCCTCGTCCGGAAGACGTCTGCTTCACCTGTGGGCTTACAGGACATTGGAGCAGCACATGTAGAGTACCCCCATACAAGCACAAGACAAAGTTTGACCAGCTCAAGTCTGGACAGTATCCATGGCCGGGCTCAGGCTCCAGTACCTCCCAGTCCTGAGCTGGAAGATGTATGCGACGATCTGGTCGAATCTTGTTACGAAGATATTATTGAGGTAGTAGAATCCCTTAGCACTACTAGGATGAAAGGAAGACTTAGGGATCCTATAGGGTTTTGGGCGACCATTAAGGCCCCTCAATTTATGTTAGATACTATCTCGGACGGATACAAGCTTCCTCTCGTTCATACACCACCCCGATCATTTAGCAAAAATAACCTGTCGGCCATTAAGAGCGGGAATTTTGTCCAGGAAACCATCGAAGAGTTGTTAGCCTCGGGCAGGATTGTAGAACAGCCCCAAGAGAAATTACACGTGGTCAATCCATTATCTGTCTCTATCCAGTCTAGTGGTAAGAAACGATTAATTCTAGATTTAAGATTCGTCAATCAACCTATTTTAAAGAAAAGAGTTAAGTTTGAAGATTCCAAAAAAGCCCTAGAGTATTTTTGTTTGGGAGGATACGCTTCAAAATTTGATTTGAAGAGCGGGTATCACCATATCGATATTTTTTCGGCGTAGTCACTCGAATTATGAGCAGACATTGTCAAATAAGCATAGCAGCAGCCGACAATTGGGACACTCCATCGGGTTTGGACGAGTATTGTGTTTCGGAATTGGAGTTTTGGTTGTCCAAAATTAGGGTGCTCAATTCGAAAGATTGTTTTAAGGCGGTTGTTCATAATCACCTCGTACATTCGGATGCCAGTAGTGTGGCTTGCGGAGCAATCGTGATACGGTCCGACGACACCATGCCTCCTATTTGTCATCGTTTGCTAACAGAAGAGGAGAAAACCTATAGTTCCACGCACAGAGAGTTGTTGTCTATTGAATTCGGTTTAAAGTCTTTCGGTCCCCTCCTCCATGATTCTAAGATCCAATGGTATACCGACAACCAGTCTACGGCCAGGATTGTTGAAGTGGGGAGCATGAAAATGTCACTACACAGATTGGCGATTAGTATTTTCGATTTTTGTTCCGATCACAACATCGAGTTGTTCATAGAGTGGATCCCTAGATCGATGAATCAAAAAGCGGACATGATAAGTAAAATGATTGATACGGACGATTGGCAACTTGATTGGGATTTTTTCAGGATTTTTGATCAATCGTGGGGACCCCACACGGTGGACTGTTTCGCTACGTATTATAATAGCAAGGTGGTGAAATTCTATTCTAGATTTTGGAATCCGGGTTCGGCGGGAATCGATGCGTTTTTTCAACCATGGAAGAATGAGAATTGTCTTGTAGTTCCTCCAGTTGATTTGGTTTCGAAAGCAATTGAGCACATGGAAAAAGAGTGCGCAGTAGGTACGTTGATCGTGCCTGACTGGCCTTCATCGTCATTTTGGCCACTCTTATGGAGACGTTTCAGTTATGCGTTGATTGATTGTAAACGTTATCAAGGCAAAAAGATGATAGTTCACGGACGTAATGTGAAGTCGTTGTTTGGTTCCCCTGGTTGGGAGGGTCATGTGTATGCGATTCGGTTGAACTTTAATAATGATGGTCGCCGAGAGCAAGCTCATGCGGAATGAGCGTTGTGTTGTGTTGAAAGTTGATGGCGAGCTCACCGAGAGCAAAATCAACAAGTGTATATATATAGATTCGGTTGTACGGTAGTTTTTGTTCGTTTCGTCAGTATAATTGAAATGTATTTATGATTTGTTTTTTCTTGGTTCAGGTCCTTTCCAGTGCTGATTGTTGGCAAGCCATGTGTGCTGGCGAGAAACGGAGGTTAATTCAAGATTGTTTTCGGTCGAGGGCGGCTGCCACTGTTTCGCGGTATATCCTTGAAGTTCGACAATTCCTGACTTTTCAGAAGAATCATGGTCACCCAGTAGGGATCCCAACGAGCGTGGCCCATTTGGCGCTGTATCTTTCTAGTGTTTTGCATAAAAAGACGAAGTGTGCTACGCAACTTGCCTATTCCGCCCTTAAGTGGGTGCACGGGATTCTCCCTGTGTGCACGAATCCGTTAGAGAGCATGTTATGTCGCCATCTAGTGGAAGCTGAAAAACGAGCTCCGCATAAGCCTGTAGCTAAGAAAGAACCCGTTGATTTGGACCTTATTAAGGCTATAGTTGAGAAGTACGCTAGTGAAGGGTCCACGTTGAAAGACGTGCGCCTAGCGACCATGTGTGTTTTGGCGTACGCGGGTCTCTTCCGTTCGAAAGAGTTGTTAGATATTCAATTGGGTCATATAGTGTTAAGTGAGGATTATTTCGTGATCTTTGTACCTAGTAGTAAAACGGATGTATACAGGAAAGGCCAGCAAGTGTTTGTTGTAAAATCCGCGGGTTCTCGTACGTGCCCGTATACCCTTCTAATGAGATATCTAAAAATGGCGGCTATAAAACTGAGCGACGATCCATGTCAATATATTTTTAGAAACGTCGTTTATCTGAAGTCAACTAAGTCATATTATTTAGGAACTAGGAAACTATCATACACAAGACTCCGAGAACTATTTAAGGTTGTCTGTCAGCTTTAGGTTATAACGCAAAGTTATACGGACTCCACAGTTTTCGGGCAGGGGGCGCCACTTGTATAGGTCAGACATTAAACAACCCCTCTAAAGAAAGGCTTCTAAAATTGCACGGAAGATGGAAGTCCGATGCTGCAAAAGATATGTACGTTAAGGAGTCCATTCTAGATAGACTTGAAGTATCAAAGAGTTTAGGCCTATAGAATTTGGATTATACAATATACTACATTATAATGAACATTGGAATATTTGTATTTCATAAAATCTTGTTGAAAATTACAGAATAAATTTGACGTTGTATATTGCTCGATACAACCTACCATACATATTGTTGTGTTGTGTGTTATTCATGGTAACGGGTAGTAAGAAAATGATTTTCATTCGTACGAGCTGGCGAGGGAGAATGAAACCCCCACTTTTTGCTCATGAAAATACCTCTTGAGATAAAAACACGACTTTTTGGCGAAAAAAAATTCGGTTTTGACTGAGTAAAGGTGCTTTTTGGTCAAAAAAGCTGTTTTTTGCTGACAAAATTGGAAATTTGCTGAGAATTTTCTTTTGCTCGAAACACGACGTTTTCACTGCTAATCGCAAGTTTTGGCCGGGAAAAGCACATTTTGGGTGTCCAAAACACTGTTTTGCTGGGAAAAAACTGAAAAATGGCCATTTTGGCTCTCAAAACCAGGTTTTTCGCTTACGGCGTGACCTGTTTCCTGAAATCCCCACTTTTTGCTTCTGAAAATACCTCTTGAGATAAAAACACGACTTTTTGGCGAAAAAAAATTCGGTTTTGACTGAGTAAAGGTGCTTTTTGGTCAAAAAAGCTGTTTTTTGCTGACAAAATTGGAAATTTGCTGAGAATTTTCTTTTGCTCGAAACACGACGTTTTCACTGCTAAACGCAAGTTTTGGCCGGGAAAAGCACATTTTGGGTGTCCAAAACACTGTTTTGATGGAAAAAAAAGCTTTTTAGCCCAAAAAACTGAAAAATGGCCATTTTGGCTCTCAAAACCAGGTTTTTCGCTTACGGCGTGACCTGTTTGCTGAAACCCCCACTTTTTGCTCATGAAAATACCTCTTGAGATAAAAACACGACTTTTTGGCGAAAAAAAATTCGGTTTTGACTGGGTAAAGGTGCTTTTTGGTCAAAAAAGCTGTTTTTTGCTGACAAAATTGGAAATTTGCTGAGAATTTTCTTTTGCTCGAAACACGACGTTTTCACTGCTAAACGCAAGTTTTGGCCGGAAAAAGCACATTTTGGGTGTCCAAAACACTGTTTTGATGGAAAAAAAAGCTTTTTAGCCCAAAAAACTGAAAAATGGCCATTTTGGCTCTCAAAACCAGGTTTTTCGCTTACGGCGTGACCTGTTTGCTGAAACCCCCACTTTTTGCTCATGAAAATACCTCTTGAGATAAAAACACGACTTTTTGGCGAAAAAAAATTCGGTTTTGACTGAGTAAAGGTGCTTTTTGGTCAAAAAAGCTGTTTTTTGCTGACAAAATTGGAAATTTGCTGAGAATTTTCTTTTGCTCGAAACACGACGTTTTCACTGCTAATCGCAAGTTTTGGCCGGGAAAAGCACATTTTGGGTGTCCAAAACACTGTTTTGCTGGGAAAAAACTGAAAAATGGCCATTTTGGCTCTCAAAACCAGGTTTTTCGCTTACGGCGTGACCTGTTTCCTGAAATCCCCACTTTTTGCTTCTGAAAATACCTCTTGAGATAAAAACACGACTTTTTGGCGAAAAAAAATTCGGTTTTGACTGAGTAAAGGTGCTTTTTGGTCAAAAAAGCTGTTTTTTGCTGACAAAATTGGAAATTTGCTGAGAATTTTCTTTTGCTCGAAACACGACGTTTTCACTGCTAAACGCAAGTTTTGGCCGGGAAAAGCACATTTTGGGTGTCCAAAACACTGTTTTGCTGGAAAAAAAAGCTTTTTAGCCCAAAAAACTGAAAAATGGCCATTTTGGCTCTCAAAACCAGGTTTTTCGCTTACGCCGTCACCTGTTGGCTGAAACCCCCACTTTTTGCTCATGCAAATACCTCTTGAGATAAAAACACGACTTTTTGGCGAAAAAAAATTCGGTTTTGACTGAGTAAAGGTACTTTTTGGTCAAAAAAGCTGTTTTTTGCTGAGAAAATTGGAAATTTGCTGAGAACTTTCTTTTGCTCGAAACACGACGTTTTCACTGCTAAACGCAAGTTTTGGCCGGGAAAAGCACATTTTAGGTGTCCAAAACACTGTTTTGCTGCAGAAAAAAAAGCTTTTTAGCCCAAAAAACTGAAAAATGGCCATTTTGGCTCTCAAAACCAGGTTTTTCGCTTACGGCGTGACCTGTTTGCTGAAACCCCCACTTTTTGCTCATGAAAATACCTCTTGAGATAAAAACACGACTTTTTGGCGAAAAAAAATTCGGTTTTGACTGAGTAAAGGTGCTTTTTGGTCAAAAAAGCTGTTTTTTCCTGACAAAATTTGAAATTTGCTGAGAATTTTCTTTTGCTCGAAACACGACGTTTTCACTGCTAAACGCAAGTTTTGGCCAGGAAAAGCACATTTTAGGTGTCCAAAACACTGTTTTGCTGGGGAAAAAAAGCTTTTTAGCCCAAAAAACTGAAAAATGGCCATTTTGGCTCTCAAAACCAGGTTTTTCGCTTACGGCATGACCTGTTGGCTGAAACCCCCACTTTTTGCTCATGAAAATACCTCTTGAGATAAAAACACGACTTTTTGGCGAAAAAAAATTCGGTTTTGACTGAGTAAAGGTGCTTTTCGGTCAAAAAAGCTGTTTTTTGCTGACAAAATTGGAAATTTGCAGAGAATTTTCTTTTGCTCGAAACACGACGTTTTCACTGCTAAACGCCAGTTTTGGCCGGGAAAAGCACATTTTGGGTGTCCAAAACACTGTTTTGCTGAAAAAAAAAGCTTTTTAGCCCAAAAAACTGAAAAAATGGCCATTTTGGCTCTCAAAACCAGGTTTTTCGCTTACAGCGTGACCTGTTTGCTGAAACCCCCACTTTTTGCTCATGAAAATACCTCTTGAGATAAAAACACGACTTTTTGGCGAAAAAAAATTCGGTTTTGACTGAGTAAAGGTGCTTTTTGGTCAAAGAAGCTCTTTTTTGCTGACAAAATTGGAAATTTGCTGAGAATTTTCTTTTGCTCGAAACACGACGTTTTCACTGCTAAACGCAAGTTTTGGCCGGGAAAAGCACATTTTGGGTGTCCAAAACACGGTTTTGCTGAAGAAAAAAAAAGCTTTTTAGCCCAAAAAACTGAAAAATGGCCATTTTGGCTCTCAAAACCAGGTTTTTCGCTTACGGCGTGACCTGTTGGCTGAAACCCCCACTTTTTGCTCATGAAAATACCTCTTGAGATAAAAACACGACTTTTTGGCGAAAAAAAATTCGGTTTTGACTGAGTAAAGGTGCTTTTTGGTCAAAAAAGCTGTTTTTTCCTGACAAAATTGAAAATTTGCTGAGAATTTTCTTTTGCTCGAAACACGACGTTTTCACTGCTAAACTCAAGTTTTCGCCAGGAAAAGCACATTTTAGGTGTCCAAAACACTGTTTTGCTGGGGAAAAAAAGCTTTTTAGCCCAAAAAACTGAAAAATGGCCATTTTGGCTCTCAAAACCAGGTTTTTCGCTTACGGCATGACCTGTTGGCTGAAACCCCCACTTTTTGCTCATGAAAATACCTCTTGAGATAAAAACACGACTTTTTGGCGAAAAAAAATTCGGTTTTGACTGAGTAAAGGTGCTTTTCGGTCAAAAAAGCTGTTTTTTGCTGACAAAATTGGAAATTTGCAGAGAATTTTCTTTTGCTCGAAACACGACGTTTTCACTGCTAAACGCCAGTTTTGGCCGGGAAAAGCACATTTTGGGTGTCCAAAACACTGTTTTGCTGAAAAAAAAAGCTTTTTAGCCCAAAAAACTGAAAAAATGGCCATTTTGGCTCTCAAAACCAGGTTTTTCGCTTACGGCGTGACCTGTTTGCTGAAACCTCCACTTTTTGCTCATGAAAATACCTCTTGAGATAAAAACACGACATTTTGGCGAACAAAAATTCGGTTTTGACTGAGTAAAGGTGCTTTTTGGTCAAAAAAGCTGTTTTTTCCTGAGAAAATTGGAAATTTACTGAGAATTTTCTTTTGCTCGAAACACGACGTTTTCACTGCTAAACGCAAGTTTTGGCCGGGAAAAGCACATTTTGGGTGTCCAAAACACTGTTTTGCTGAAAAAAAAAGCTTTTTAGCCCAAAAAACTGAAAAATGGCCATTTTGGCTCTCAAAACCAGGTTTTTCGCTTACGGCGTGACCTGTTTGCTGAAACCCCCACTTTTTGCTCATGAAAATACCTCTTGAGATAAAAACACGACTTTTTGGCGAAAAAAAATTCGGTTTTGACTGAGTAAAGGTGCTTTTTGGTCAAAAAAGCTGTTTTTTGCTGACAAAATGGGAAATTTGCTGAGAATTTTCTTTTGCTCGAAACACGACGTTTTCACTGCTAAACGCAAGTTTTGGCCGGGAAAAGCACATTTTGGGTGTCCAAAACACGGTTTTGCTGAAGAAAAAAAAAGCTTTTTAGCCCAAAAAACTGAAAAATGGCCATTTTGGCTCTCAAAACCAGGTTTTTCGCTTGCGGCGTGACCTGTTGGCTGAAACCCCCACTTTTTGCTCATGAAAATACCTCTTGAGATAAAAACACGACTTTTTGGCGAAAAAAAATTCGGTTTTGCCTGAGTAAAGGTGCTTTTTGGTCAAAAAAGCTGTTTTTTGCTGAGAAAATTGGAAATTTGCTGAGAACTTTCTTTTGCTCGAAACACGACGTTTTCACTGCTAAACGCAAGTTTTGGCCGGGAAAAGCACATTTTAGGTGTCCAAAACACTGTTTTGCTGCAGAAAAAAAAGCTTTTTAGCCCAAAAAACTGAAAAATGGCCATTTTGGCTCTCAAAACCAGGTTTTTGGCTTACGGCGTGACCTGTTTGCTGAAACCCCCACTTTTTGCTCATGAAAATACCTCTTGAGATAAAAACACGACTTTTTGGCGAAAAAAAATTCGGTTTTGACTGAGTAAAGGTGCTTTTTGGTCAAAAAAGCTGTTTTTTCCTGACAAAATTGGAAATTTGCTGAGAATTTTCTTTTGCTCGAAACACGACGTTTTCACTGCTAAACGCAAGTTTTGGCCAGGAAAAGCACATTTTAGGTGTCCAAAACACTGTTTTGCTGGGGAAAAAAAGCTTTTTAGCCCAAAAAACTGAAAAATGGCCATTTTGGCTCTCAAAACCAGGTTTTTCGCTTACGGCGTGACCTGTTTGCTGAAACCCCCACTTTTTGCTCATGAAAATACCTCTTGAGATAAAAACACGACTTTTTGGCGAAAAAAAATTCGGTTTTGACTGAGTAAAGGTGCTTTTTGGTCAAAAAAGCTGTTTTTTGCTGACAAAATTGGAAATTTGCTGAGAATTTTCTTTTGCTCGAAACACGACGTTTTCACTGCTAAACGCAAGTTTTGGCCGGGAAAAGCACATTTTGGGTGTCCAAAACACTGTTTTGCTGAAAAAAAAAGCTTTTTAGCCCAAAAAACTGAAAAATGGCCATTTTGGCTCTCAAAACCAGGTTTTTCGCTTACGGCGTCACCTGTTTGCTGAAACCCCCACTTTTTGCTCATGAAAATACCTCTTGAGATAAAAACAAGACTTTTTGGCGAAAAAAAATTCGGTTTTGACTGAGTAAAGGTGCTTTTTGGTCAAAAAAGCTGTTTTTTGCTGACAAAATTGGAAATTTGCAGAGAATTTTCTTTTGCTCGAAACACGACGTTTTCACTGCTAAACGCCAGTTTTGGCCGGGAAAAGCACATTTTGGGTGTCCAAAACACTGTTTTGCTGGAAAAAAAAGCTTTTTAGCCCAAAAAACTGAAAAATGGCCATTTTGGCTCTCAAAACCAGGTTTTTCGCTTACGCCGTCACCTGTTGGCTGAAACCCCCACTTTTTGCTCATGAAAATACCTCTTGAGATAAAAACACGACTTTTTAGCGAAAAAAAATTCGGTTTTGACTGAGTAAAGGTGCTTTTTGGTCAAAAAAGCTGTTTTTTGCTGACAAAATTGGAAATTTGCTGAGAATTTTCTTTTGCTCGAAACACGACGTTCTCACTGCTAAACGCAAGTTTTGGCCGGGAAAAGCACATTTTGGGTGTCCAAAACACTGTTTTGATGGAAAAAAAAGCTTTTTAGCCCAAAAAACTGAAAAATGGCCATTTTGGCTCTCAAAACCAGGTTTTTCGCTTACGCCGTCACCTGTTGGCTGAAACCCCCACTTTTTGCTCATGAAAATACCTCTTGAGATAAAAACACGACTTTTTGGCGAAAAAAAATTCGGTTTTGACTGAGTAAAGGTGCTTTTTGGTCAAAAAAGCTGTTTTTTGCTGACCAAATTGGAAATTTGCTGAGAATTTTCTTTTGCTCGAAACACGACGTTTTCACTTCTAAACGCAAGTTTTGGCCGGGAAAAGCACATTTTGGGTGTCCAAAACACTGTTTTGCTGAAAAAAAAAGCTTTTTAGCCCAAAAAACTGAAAAATGGCCATTTTGGCTCTCAAAACCAGGTTTTTCGCTTACGGCGTCACCTGTTGGCTGAAACCCCCACTTTTTGCTCATGAAAATACCTCTTGAGATAAAAACACGACTTTTTGGCGAAAAAAAATTCGGTTTTGACTGAGTAAAGGTGCTTTTTGGTCAAAAAAGCTGTTTTTTGCTGACAAAATTGGAAATTTGCTGAGAATTTTCTTTTCCTCGAAACACGACGTTTTCACTGCTAAACGCAAGTTTTGGCCGGGAAAAGCACATTTTGGGTGTCCAAAACACTGTTTTGCTGGAAAAAAAAGCTTTTTAGCCCAAAAAACTGAAAAATGGCCATTTTGGCTCTCAAAACCAGGTTTTTCGCTTACGCCGTCACCTGTTGGCTGAAACCCCCACTTTTTGCTCATGAAAATACCTCTTGAGATAAAAACACGACTTTTTAGCGAAAAAAAATTCGGTTTTGACTGAGTAAAGGTGCTTTTTGGTCAAAAAAGCTGTTTTTTGCTGACAAAATTGGAAATTTGCTGAGAATTTTCTTTTGCTCGAAACACGACGTTCTCACTGCTAAATGCAAGTTTTGGCCGGGAAAAGCACATTTTGGGTGTCCAAAACACTGTTTTGCTGAAAAAAAAAGCTTTTTAGCCCAAAAAACTGAAAAATGGCCATTTTGGCTCTCAAAACCAGGTTTTTCGCTTACGCCGTCACCTGTTGGCGGAAACCCCAACTTTTTGCTCATGAAAATACCTCTTGAGATAAAAACACGACTTTTTGGCGAAAAAAAATTCGGTTTTGACTGAGTAAAGGTGCTTTTTGGTCAAAAAAGCTCTTTTTTGCTGACAAAATTGGAAATTTGCTGAGAATTTTCTTTTGCTCGAAACACGACGTTCTCACTGCTAAACGCAAGTTTTGGCCGGGAAAAGCACATTTTTGGTGTCCAAAACACTGTTTTGCTGGAAAAAAAAGCTTTTTAGCCCAAAAAACTGAAAAATGGCCATTTTGGCTCTCAAAACCAGGTTTTTCGCTTACGCCGTCACCTGTTGGCTGAAACCCCCACTTTTTGCTCATGAAAATACCTCTTGAGATAAAAACACGACTTTTTAGCGAAAAAAAATTCGGTTTTGACTGAGTAAAGGCGCTTTTTGGTCAAAAAAGCTGTTTTTTGCTGACAAAATTGGAAATTTGCTGAGAATTTCCTTTTTCTCGAAACACGACGTTCTCACTGCTAAACGCAAGTTTTGGCCGGGAAAAGCACATTTTGGGTGTCCAAAACACTGTTTTGCTGGAAAAAAAAGCTTTTTAGCCCAAAAAACTGAAAAATAGCCATTTTGGCTCTCAAAACCAGGTTTTTCGCTTACGGCGTGACTTGTTTGCTGAAACCCACACTTTTTGCTCATGAAAATACCTCTTGAGATAAAAACACGACTTTTTGGCGAAAAAAAATTCGGTTTTGACTGAGTAAAGGTGCTTTTTGGTCAAAGAAGCTCTTTTTTGCTGACAAAATTGGAAATTTGCTGAGAATTTTCTTTTGCTCGAAACACGACGTTTTCACTGCTAAACGCAAGTTTTGGCCGGGAAAAGCACATTTTGGGTGTCCAAAACACTGTTTTGCTGAAAAAAAAAAGCTTTTTAGCCCAAAAAACTGAAAAATGGCCATTTTGGCTCTCAAAACCAGGTTTTTCGCTTACGGCGTGACCTGTTTGCTGAAACCCCCACTTTTTGCTCATGAAAATACCTCTTGAGATAAAAACACGACTTTTTGGCGAAAAAAAATTCGGTTTTGACTGAGTAAAGGTGCTTTTTGGTCAAAAAAGCTGTTTTTTGCTGAGAAAATTTGGAAATTTTTAGCCCAAAAAACTGAAAAATGGCCATTTTGGCTCTCAAAACCAGGTTTTTCGCTTACGGCGTGACCTGTTTAATAAAACCCCCACTTTTTGCTCATGAAAATACCTCTTGAGATAAAAACACGACTTTTTGGCGAAAAAAAATTCGGTTTTGACTGAGTAAAGGTGCTTTTTGGTCAAAAAAGCTGTTTTTTGCTGACAAAATTGGAAATTTGCTGAGAATTTTCTTTTGCTCGAAACACCACGTTCTCACTGCTAAACGCAAGTTTTGGCCGGGAAAAGCACATTTTTGGTGTCCAAAACACTGTTTTGCTGGAAAAAAAAGCTTTTTAGCCCAAAAAACTGAAAAATGGCCATTTTGGCTCTCAAAACCAGGTTTTTCGCTTACGGCGTGACCTGTTTGCTGAAACCCCCACTTTTTGCTCATGAAAATACCTCTTGAGATAAAAACACGACTTTTTAGCGAAAAAAAATTCGGTTTTGACTGAGTAAAGGTGCTTTTTGGTCAAAGAAGCTCTTTTTTGCTGACAAAATTGGAAATTTGCTGAGAATTTTCTTTTGCTCGAAAGACGACGTTTTCACTGCTAAACGCAAGTTTTGGCCGGGAAAAGCACATTTTGGGTGTCCAAAACACTGTTTTGCTGAAAAAAAAAGCTTTTTAGCCCAAAAAACTGAAAAATGGCCATTTTGGCTCTCAAAACCAGGTTTTTCGCTTACGGCGTGACTTGTTTGCTGAAACCCCCACTTTTTGCTCATGAAAATACCTCTTGAGATAAAAACACGACTTTTTGGCGAAAAAAAATTCGGTTTTGACTGAGTAAAGGTGCTTTTTGGTCAAAAAAGCTGTTTTTTGCTGAGAAAATTTGGAAATTTTTAGCCCAAAAAACTGAAAAATGGCCATTTTGGCTCTCAAAACCAGGTTTTTCGCTTACGGCGTGACCTGTTTAATAAAACCCCCACTTTTTGCTCATGCAAATACCTCTTGAGATAAAAACACGTTTTTTTGGCGAAAAAAAATTCGGTTTTGACTGAGTAAAGGTGCTTTTTGGTCAAAAAAGCTGTTTTTTGCTGAGAAAATTTGGAAATTTTTAGCCCAAAAAACTGAAAAATGGCCATTTTGGCTCTCAAAACCAGGTTTTTCGCTTACAGCGTGACCTGTTTGCTAAAACCCCCACTTTTTGCTCATGAAAATACCTCTTGAGATAAAAACACGACTTTTTGGCGAAAAAAAATTCGGTTTTGACTTAGTAAAGGTGCTTTTTGGTCAAAAAAGCTGTTTTTTGCTGACAAAATTGGAAATTTGCTGAGAATTTCCTTTTTCTCGAAACACGACGTTCTCACTGCTAAACGCAAGTTTTGGCCGGGAAAAGCACATTTTGGGTGTCCAAAACACTGTTTTGCTGGAAAAAAAAGCTTTTTAGCCCAAAAAACTGAAAAATAGCCATTTTGGCTCTCAAAACCAGGTTTTTCGCTTACGGCGTGACCTGTTTGCTGAAACCCCCACTTTTTGCTCATGAAAATACCTCTTGAGATAAAAACACGACTTTTTGGCGAAAAAAAATTCGGTTTTGACTGAGTAAAGGTGCTTTTTGGTCAAAGAAGCTCTTTTTTGCTGTCAAATTGGAAATTTGCTGAGAATTTTCTTTAGCTCAAAACACGACGTTTTCACTGCTAAACGCAAGTTTTGGCCGGGGAAAGCTTATTTTGGGTGTCCAAAAAAACACTGTTTTGCTGAAAAAAAAAGCTTTTTAGCCCAAAAAACTGAAAAATGGCCATTTTGGCTCTCAAAACCAGGTTTTTCGCTTACGGCGTGACCTGTTTGCTGAAACCCCCACTTTTTGCTCATGAAAATACCTCTTGAGATAAAAACACGACTTTTTGGCGAAAAAAAATTCGGTTTTGACTGAGTAAAGGTGGTTTTTGGTCAAAAAAGCTGTTTTTTGCTGACAAAATTGGAAATTTGCTGAGAA
Organism: Anthopleura xanthogrammica; assembly: GCA_964019055.1. NCBI lineage: Eukaryota > Metazoa > Cnidaria > Anthozoa > Actiniaria > Actiniidae > Anthopleura > Anthopleura xanthogrammica. Next base: position 8,974,852 of record OZ025214.1, on the reverse strand, counting down.
TTTCCTTTTTCTCGAAACACGACGTTCTCACTGCTAAACGCAAGTTTTGGCCGGGAAAAGCACATTTTGGGTGTCCAAAACACTGTTTTGCTGGAAAAAAAAGCTTTTTAGCCCAAAAAACTGAAAAATAGCCATTTTGGCTCTCAAAACCAGGTTTTTCGCTTACGGCGTGACCTGTTTGCTGAAACCCCCACTTTTTGCTCATGAAAATACCTCTTGAGATAAAAACACGACTTTTTGGCGAAAAAAAATTCGGTTTTGACTGAGTAAAGGTGCTTTTTGGTCAAAGAAGCTCTTTTTTGCTGACAAAATTGGAAATTTGCTGAGAATTTTCTTTTGCTCAAAACACGACGTTTTCACTGCTAAACGCAAGTTTTGGCCGGGAAAAGCACATTTTGGGTGTCCAAAAAAACACTGTTTTGCTGAAAAAAAAAGCTTTTTAGCCCAAAAAACTGAAAAATGGCCATTTTGGCTCTCAAAACCAGGTTTTTCGCTTACGGCGTGACCTGTTTGCTGAAACCCCCACTTTTTGCTCATGAAAATACCTCTTGAGATAAAAAGACGACTTTTTGGCGAAAAAAAATTCGGTTTTGACTGAGTAAAGGTGGTTTTTGGTCAAAAAAGCTGTTTTTTGCTGACAAAATTGGAAATTTGCTGAGAATTTCCTTTTTCTCGAAACACGACGTTCTCACTGCTAAACGCAAGTTTTGGCCGGGAAAAGCACATTTTGGGTGTCCAAAACACTGTTTTGCTGGAAAAAAAAGCTTTTTAGCCCAAAAAACTGAAAAATAGCCATTTTGGCTCTCAAAACCAGGTTTTTCGCTTACGGCGTGACCTGTTTGCTGAAACCCCCACTTTTTGCTCATGAAAATACCTCTTGAGATAAAAACACGACTTTTTGGCGAAAAAAAATTCGGTTATGACTGAGTAAAGGTGCTTTTTGGTCAAAGAAGCTCTTTTTTGCTGAAAAAATTGGAAATTTGCTGAGAATTTTCTTTTGCTCAAAACACGACGTTTTCACTGCTAAACGCAAGTTTTGGCCGGGAAAAGCACATTTTGGGTGTCAAAAAAACACTGTTTTGCTGAAAAAAAAAGCTTTTTAGCCCAAAAAACTGAAAAATGGCCATTTTGGCTCTCAAAACCAGGTTTTTCGCTTACGGCGTGACCTGTTTGCTGAAACCCCCATTTTTTGCTCATGAAAATACCTCTTGAGATAAAAACACGACTTTTTGGCGAAAAAAAATTCGGTTTTGACTGAGTAAAGGTGCTTTTTGGTCAAAAAAGCTGTTTTTTGCTAAGAAAATTTGGAAATTTTTAGCCCAAAAAACTGAAAAATGGCCATTTTGGCTCTCAAAACCAGGTTTTTCGCTTACGGCGTGACCTGTTTGCTAAAACCCCCACTTTTTGCTCATGAAAATACCTCTTGAGATAAAAACACGACTTTTTGGCGAAAAAAAATTCGGTTTTGACTGAGTAAAGGTGCTTTTTGGTCAAAAAAGCTGTTTTTTGCTGACAAAATTGGAAATTTGCTGAGAATTTTCTTTTGCTCGAAACACGACGTTTTCACTGCTAAACGCAAGTTTTGGCCGGGAAAAGCACATTTTGGGTGTCCAAAACACTGTTTTGCTGGAAAAAAAAGCTTTTTAGCCCAAAAAACTGAAAAATGGCCATTTTGGCTCTCAAAACCAGGTTTTTCGCTTACGCCGTCACCTGTTGGCTGAAACCCCCACTTTTTGCTCATGAAAATACCTCTTGAGATAAAAACACGACTTTTTGGCGAAAAAAAATTCGGTTTTGACTGAGTAAAGGTGCTTTTTGGTCAAAGAAGCTCTTTTTTGCTGACAAAATTGGAAATTTGCTGAGAATTTTCTTTTGCTCGAAACACGACGTTTTCACTGCTAAACGCAAGTTTTGGCCGGGAAAAGCACATTTTGGGTGTCCAAAACACTGTTTTGCTGGAAAAAAAAGCTTTTTAGCCCAAAAAACTGAAAAATGGCCATTTTGGCTCTCAAAACCAGGTTTTTCGCTTACGGCGTGACCTGTTTGCTGAAACCCCCATTTTTTGCTCATGAAAATACCTCTTGAGATAAAAACACGACTTTTTGGCGAAAAAAAATTCGGTTTTGACTGAGTAAAGGTGCTTTTTGGTCAAAAAAGCTGTTTTTTCCTGAGAAAATTTGGAAATTTTTAGCCCAAAAAACTGAAAAATGGCCTTTTTGGCTCTCAAAACCAGGTTTTTCGCTTACGGCGTGACCTGTTTGCTAAAACCCCCACTTTTTGCTCATGAAAATACCTCTTGAGATAAAAAGACGACTTTTTGGCAAAAAAAAATTCGGTTTTGACTGACTAAAGGTGCTTTTTGGTCAAAAAAGCTGTTTTTTCCTGACAAAATTGGAAATTTGCTGAGAATTTTCTTTTGCTCAAAACACGACGTTTTCACTGCTAAACGCAAGTTTTGGCCGGGAAAAGCACATTTTGGGTGTCCAAAACACTGTTTTGCTGAAAAAAAAAGCTTTTTAGCCCAAAAAACTGAAAAATGGCCATTTTTGGTCTCAAAATCAGGTTTTTCGCTTACGGCGTGACCTGTTTGCTGAAACCCCCATTTTTCGCTCATGAAAATACCTCTTGAGATAAAAACACGACTTTTTGGCGAAAAAAAATTCGGTTTTGACTGAGTAAAGGTGCTTTTTGGTCAAAAAAGCTGTTTTTTGCTGAGAAAATTGGAAATTTGCTAAGAATTTTCTTTTGCTCAAAACACGACGTTTTCACTTCTAAACGCAAGTTTTGGCCGGGAAAAGCACATTTTGGGTATCCAAAACACTGTTTTGCTAAAAAAAAAAGCTTTTTAGCCCAAAAAACTGAAAAATGGCCATTTTGGCTCTCAAAACCAGGTTTTTCGCTTACGCTGTCACCTGTTTGCTGAAACCCCCACTTTTTGCTCATGAAAATACCTCTTGAGATAAAAACACGACTTTTTGGCGAAAAAAAATTCGTTTTTGACTGAGTAAAGGTGCTTTTCGGTCAAAAAAGCTGTTTTTTGCTGACAAAATTGGAAATTTGCTGAGAATTTTCTTTTGCTCGAAACACGACGTTTTCACTGCTAAACGCAAGTTTTGGCCGGGAAAAGCACATTTTGGGTGTCCAAAACACTGTTTTGCTGGAAAAAAAAGCTTTTTAGCCCAAAAAACTGAAAAATGGCCATTTTGGCTCTCAAAACCAGGTTTTTCGCTTACGGCGTGACCTGTTTGCTGAAACCCCCATTTTTTGCTCATGAAAATACCTCTTGAGATAAAAACACGACTTTTTGGCGAAAAAAAATTCGGTTTTGACTGAGTAAAGGTGCTTTTTGGTCAAAAAAGCTGTTTTTTCCTGACAAAATTGGAAATTTGCTGAGAATTTTCTTTTGCTCCAAACACGACGTTTTCACTGCTAAACGCAAGTTTTGGCCGGGAAAAGCACATTTTGGGTGTCCAAAACACTGTTTTGCTGAAAAAAAAAGCTTTTTAGCCCAAAAAACTGAAAAATGGCCATTTTTGGTCTCAAAATCAGGTTTTTCGCTTACGGCGTGACCTGTTTGCTGAAACCCCCATTTTTCGCTCATGAAAATACCTCTTGAGATAAAAACACGACTTTTTGGCGAAAAAAAATTCGGTTTTGACTGAGTAAAGGTGCTTTTTGGTCAAAAAAGCTGTTTTTTGCTGAGAAAATTGGAAATTTGCTGAGAATTTTCTTTTGCTCAAAACACGACGTTTTCACTTCTAAACGCAAGTTTTGGCCGGGAAAAGCACATTTTGGGTATCCAAAACACTGTTTTGCTAAAAAAAAAAGCTTTTTAGCCCAAAAAACTGAAAAATGGCCATTTTGGCTCTCAAAACCAGGTTTTTCGCTTACGCTGTCACCTGTTTGCTGAAACCCCCACTTTTTGCTCATGAAAATACCTCTTGAGATAAAAACACGACTTTTTGGCGAAAAAAAATTCGTTTTTGACTGAGTAAAGGTGCTTTTCGGTCAAAAAAGCTGTTTTTTGCTGACAAAATTGGAAATTTGCTGAGAATTTTCTTTTGCTCGAAACACGACGTTTTCACTGCTAAACGCAAGTTTTGGCCGGGAAAAGCACATTTTGGGTGTCCAAAACACTGTTTTGCTGGAAAAAAAAGCTTTTTAGCCAAAAACACTGAAAAATAGCCATTTTGGCTCTCAAAACCAGGTTTTTCGCTTACGGCGTGACCTGTTTGCTGAAACCCCCACTTTTTGCTCATGAAAATACCTCTTGAGATAAAAACACGACTTTTTGGCGAACAAAAATTCGGTTTTGACTGAGTAAAGGTGCTTTTTCGTCAAAGAAGCTGTGTTTTGCTGACAAAATTGGAAATTTGCTGAGAATTTTCTTTTGCTCGAAACACGACGTTTTCACTGCTAAACGCAAGTTTTGGCCGGGAAAAGCACATTTTGGGTGTCCAAAACACTGTTTTGCTGAAAAAAAAAGCTTTTTAGCCCAAAAAACTGAAAAATTGCCATTTTGGCTCTCAAAACCAGGTTTTTCGCTTACGGCGTGACCTGTTTGCTGAAACCCCCACTTTTTGCTCATGAAAATACCTCTTGAGATAAAAAGACGACTTTTTGGCGAAAAAAAATTCGGTTTTGACTGAGTAAAGGTGCTTTTTGGTCAAAAAAGCTGTTTTTTGCTGACAAAATTGGAAATTTGCTGAGAATTTCCTTTTTCTCGAAACACGACGTTCTCACTGTTAAACGCAAGTTTTGGCCGGGAAAAGCACATTTTGGGTGTCCAAAACACTGTTTTGCTAAAAAAAAAAGCTTTTTAGCCCAAAAAACTGAAAAATGGCCATTTTGGCTCTCAAAACCAGGTTTTTCGCTTACGCCGTCACCTGTTTGCTGAAACCCCCACTTTTTGCTCATGAAAATACCTCTTGAGATAAAAACACGACTTTTTGGCGAAAAAAAATTCGGTTTTGACTGAGTAAAGGTGCTTCTTGGTCAAAAAAGTTGTTTTTTCCTGACCAAATTGGAAATTTGCTGAGAATTTTCTTTTGCTCGAAACACGACGTTTTCACTGCTAAACGCAAGTTTTGGCCGGGAAAAGCACATTTTGGGTGTCCAAAACACTGTTTTGCTGAAGAAAAAAAGCTTTTTAGCCCAAAAAACTGAAAAATGGCCATTTTGGCTCTCAAAACCAGGTTTTTCGCTTACGGCGTGACCTGTTTGCTGAAACCCCCATTTTTCGCTCATGAAAATACCTCTTGAGATAAAAACACGACTTTTTGGCGAAAAAAAATTCGGTTTTGACTGAGTAAAGGTGCTTTTTGGTCAAAAAAGCTGTTTTTTGCTGAGAAAATTGGAAATTTGCTGAGAATTTTCTTTTGCTCAAAACACGACGTTTTCACTTCTAAACGCAAGTTTTGGCCGGGAAAAGCACATTTTGGGTATCCAAAACACTGTTTTGCTAAAAAAAAAAGCTTTTTAGCCCAAAAAACTGAAAAATGGCCATTTTGGCTCTCAAAACCAGGTTTTTCGCTTACGCTGTCACCTGTTTGCTGAAACCCCCACTTTTTGCTCATGAAAATACCTCTTGAGATAAAAACACGACTTTTTGGCGAAAAAAAATTCGTTTTTTACTGAGTAAAGGTGCTTTTCGGTCAAAAAAGCTGTTTTTTGCTGACAAAATTGGAAATTTGCTGAGAATTTTCTTTTGCTCGAAACACGACGTTTTCACTGCTAAACGCAAGTTTTGGCCGGGAAAAGCACATTTTGGGTGTCCAAAACACTGTTTTGCTGGAAAAAAAAGCTTTTTAGCCAAAAACACTGAAAAATAGCCATTTTGGCTCTCAAAACCAGGTTTTTCGCTTACGGCGTGACCTGTTTGCTGAAACCCCCACTTTTTGCTCATGAAAATACCTCTTGAGATAAAAACACGACTTTTTGGCGAAAAAAAATTCGGTTTTGACTGAGTAAAGGTGCTTTTTCGTCAAAGAAGCTGTGTTTTGCTGACAAAATTGGAAATTTGCTGAGAATTTTCTTTTGCTCGAAACACGACGTTTTCACTGCTAAACGCAAGTTTTGGCCGGGAAAAGCACATTTTGGGTGTCCAAAACACTGTTTTGCTGAAAAAAAAAGCTTTTTAGCCCAAAAAACTGAAAAATGGCCATTTTGGCTCTCAAAACCAGGTTTTTCGCTTACGGCGTGACCTGTTTGCTGAAACCCCCACTTTTTGCTCATGAAAATACCTCTTGAGATAAAAAGACGACTTTTTGGCGAAAAAAAATTCGGTTTTGACTGAGTAAAGGTGCTTTTTGGTCAAAAAAGCTGTTTTTTGCTGACAAAATTGGAAATTTGCTGAGAATTTCCTTTTTCTCGAAACACGACGTTCTCACTGTTAAACGCAAGTTTTGGCCGGGAAAAGCACATTTTGGGTGTCCAAAACACTGTTTTGCTAAAAAAAAAAAACTTTTTAGCCCAAAAAACTGAAAAATGGCCATTTTGGCTCTCAAAACCAGGTTTTTCGCTTACGCCGTCACCTGTTTGCTGAAACCCCCACTTTTTGCTCATGAAAAAAACCTCTTGAGATAAAAACACGACTTTTTGGCGAAAAAAAATTCGGTTTTGACTGAGTAAAGGTGCTTCTTGGTCAAAAAAGCTGTTTTTTCCTGATAAAATTGGAAATTTGCTGAGAATTTTCTTTTGCTCGAAACACGACGTTTTCACTTCTAAACGTAAGTTTTGGCCGGGAAAAGCACATTTTGGGTGTCCAAAACACTGTTTTGCTGAAGAAAAAAAGCTTTTTAGCCCAAAAACTGAAAAATGGCCATTTTGGCTCTCAAAACCAGGTTTTTCGCTTACGGCGTGACCTGTTTCCGGAAACCCCCACTTTTTGCTCATGAAAATACCTCTTGAGATAAAAACACGACTTTTTGGCGAAAAAAAATTCGGTTTTGACTGAGTAAAGGTGCTTCTTGGTCAAAAAAGCTGTTTTTTCCTGACAAAATTGGAAATTTGCTGAGAATTTTCTTTTGCTCGAAACACGACGTTTTCACTGCTAAACGCAAGTTTTGGCCGGGAAAAGCACATTTTGGGTGTCCAAAACACTGTTTTGCTGAAGAAAAAAAGCTTTTTAGCCCAAAAACTGAAAAATGGCCATTTTGGCTCTCAAAACCAGGTTTTTCGCTTACGGCGTGACCTGTTTCCGGAAACCCCCACTTTTTGCTCATGAAAATACCTCTTGAGATAAAAACACGACTTTTTGGCGAAAAAAAATTCGGTTTTGACTGAGTAAAGGTGCTTTTTGGTCAAAAAAGCTGTTTTTTGCTGACAAAATTGGAAATTTGCTGAGAATTTTCTTTTGCTCGAAACACGACGTTTTCACTGCTAAACGCAAGTTTTGGCCGGGAAAAGCACATTTTGGGTGTCCAAAACACTGTTTTGCTGAAGAAAAAAAGCTTTTTAGTCCAAAAAACTGAAAAATGGCCATTTTGGCTCTCAAAACCAGGTTTTTCGCTTACGGCGTGACCTGTTTGCTGAAACCCCCACTTTTTGCTCATGAAAATACCTCTTGAGATAAAAACACGACTTTTTGGCGAAAAAAAATTCGGTTTTGACTGAGTAAAGGTGCTTTTTGGTCAAAAAAGCTGTTTTTTGCTGACAAAATTGGAAATTTTTAGCCCAAAAAACTGAAAAATGGCCATTTTGGCTCTCAAAACCAGGTTTTTCGCTTACGGCGTGACCTGTTTGCTGAAACCCCCACTTTTTGCTCATGAAAATACCTCTTGAGATAAAAACACGACTTTTTGGCGAAAAAAAATTCGGTTTTGACTGAGTAAAGGTGCTTTTTGGTCAAAAAAGCTGTTTTTTGCTGACAAAATTGGAAATTTGCTGAGAATTTTCTTTTGCTCAAAACACGACGTTTTCACTGCTAAACGCAAGTTTTGGCCGGGAAAAGCACATTTTGGGTATCCAAAACACTGTTTTGCTAAAAAAAAAAGCTTTTTAGCCCAAAAAACTGAAAAATGGCCATTTTGGCTCTCAAAACCAGGTTTTTCGCTTACGCCGTCACCTGTTTGCTGAAACCCCCACTTTTTGCTCATGAAAATACCTCTTGAGATAAAAACACGACTTTTTGGCGAAAAAAAATTCGGTTTTGACTGAGTAAAGGTGCTTTTTGGTCAAAAAAGCTGTTCTTTGCTGAGAAAATTGGAAATTTGCTGAGAAATTTCTTTTCCTCAAAACACGACGTTTTCACTGCTAAACGCAAGTTTTGGCCGGGAAAAGCACATTTTGGGTGTCCAAAACACTGTTTTGCTGGAAAAAAAAGCTTTTTAGCCCAAAAAACTGAAAAATGGCCATTTTGGCTCTCAAAACCAGGTTTTTCGCTTACGCCGTCACCTGTTTGCTGAAACCCCCACTTTTTGCTCATGAAAATACCTCTTGAGATAAAAACACGACTTTTTGGCGAAAAAAAATTCGGTTTTGACTGATTAAAGGTGCTTTTTGGTCAAAGAAGCTCTTTTTTGCTGACAAAATTGGAAATTTGCTGAGAATTTTTTTTTGCTCAAAACACGACGTTTTCACTGCTAAACGCAAGTTTTGGCCGGGAAAAGCACATTTTAGGTGTCCAAAACACTGTTTTGCTGGAAAAAAAAGCTTTCTAGCCCAAAAAACTGAAAAATGGCCATTTTGGCTCTCAAAACCAGGTTTTTCGCTTACGGCGTGACCTGTTTGCTGAAACCCCCACTTTTTGCTCATGAAAATACCTCTTGAGATAAAAACACGACTTTTTGGCGAAAAAAAATTCGGTTTTGACTGAGTAAAGGTGCTTTTTGGTCAAAGAAGCTCTTTTTTGCTGACAAAATTGGAAATTTGCTGAGAATTTTTGTTTTGCTCAAAACACGACGTTTTCACTGCTAAACGCAAGTTTTGGCCGGGAAAAGCACATTTTGGGTGTCCAAAACACTGTTTTGCTGAAGAAAAAAAGCTTTTTAGCCCAAAAAAACTGAAAAATGGCCATTTTGGCTCTCAAAACCAGGTTTTTCGCTTACGGCGTGACCTGTTTGCTGAAACCCCCACTTTTTGCTCATGAAAATACCTCTTGAGATAAAAACACGACTTTTTGGCGAAAAAAATTCGGTTTTGACTGAGTAAAGGTGCTTTTTGGTCAAAAAAGCTGTTCTTTGCTGAGAAAATTGGAAATTTGCTGAGAATTTTCTTTTCCTCAAAACACGACGTTTTCACTGCTAAACGCAAGTTTTGGCTGGGAAAAGCACATTTTGGGTGTCCAAAACACTGTTTTGCTGGAAAAAAAAGCTTTTTAGCCCAAAAAACTGAAAAATGGCCATTTTGGCTCTCAAAACCAGGTTTTTCGCTTACGGCGTCACCTGTTTGCTGAAACCCCCACTTTTTGCTCATGAAAATACCTCTTGAGATAAAAACACGACTTTTTGGCGAAAAAAAATTCGGTTTTGACTGATTAAAGGTGCTTTTTGGTCAAAGAAGCTCTTTTTTGCTGACAAAATTGGAAATTTGCTGAGAATTTTTTTTTGCTCAAAACACGACGTTTTCACTGCTAAACGCAAGTTTTGGCAGGGAAAAGCACATTTTAGGTGTCCAAAACACTGTTTTGCTGAAAAAAAAAGCTTTCTAGCCCAAAAAACTGAAAAATGGCCATTTTGGCTCTCAAAACCAGGTTTTTCGCTTACGGCGTGACCTGTTTACTGAAACCCCCACTTTTTGCTCATGAAAATACCTCTTGAGATAAAAACACGACTTTTTGGCGAAAAACAATTCGGTTTTGACTGAGTAAAGGTGCTTTTTGGTCAAAGAAGCTCTTTTTTGCTGACAAAATTGGAAATTTGCTGAGAATTTTTGTTTTGCTCAAAACACGACGTTTTCACTGCTAAACGCAAGTTTTGGCCGGGAAAAGCACATTTTGGGTGTCCAAAACACTGTTTTGCTGAAGAAAAAAAGCTTTTTAGCCCAAAAAACTGAAAAATGGCCATTTTGGCTCTCAAAACCAGGTTTTTCGCTTACGGCGTGACCTGTTTGCTGAAACCCCCACTTTTTGCTCATGAAAATAACTTTTGAGATAAAAACACGACTTTTTGGCGAAAAAAAATTCGGTTTTGACTGAGTAAAGGTGCTTTTTGGTCAAAAAAGCTGTTTTTTGCTGACAAAATTGGAAATTTGCTGAGAATTTTCTTTTGCTCAAAACACGACGTTTTCACTGCTAAACGCAAGTTTTGGCCGGGAAAAGCACATTTTGGGTCTCCAAAACACTGTTTTGCTGAAAAAAAAGCTTTTTAGCCCAAAAAACTGAAAAATGGCCATTTTGGCTCTCAAAACAAGGTTTTTCGCTTACGGCGTAACCTGTTTGCTGAAACCCCCACTTTTTGCTCATGAAAATACCTCTTGAGATAAAAACACGACTTTTTATTGAAAAAAAATTCCGTTTTGACTGAGTAAAGGTGCTTTTTGGTCAAAAAAGCTGTTTTTTGCTGACAAAATTGGAAATTTGCTGAGAATTTTCTTTTGCTCAAAACACGACGTTTTCACTGCTAAACGCAAGTTTTGGCCGGGAAAAGCACATTTTGGGTGTCCAAAACACTGTTTTGCTGAAAAAAAAAGCTTTTTAGCCCAAAAAACTGAAAAATGGCCATTTTCGCTCTCAAAACAAGGTTTTTCGCTTACGGCGTGACCTGTTTGCTGAAACCCCCACTTTTTGCTCATGAAAATACCTCTTGAGATAAAAACACGACTTTTTGGCGAAAAACAATTCGGTTTTGACTGAGTAAAGGTGCTTTTTGGTCAAAAAAGCTGTTTTTTCCTGACAAAATTGGAAATTTGCTGAGAATTTTCTTTTGCTCGAAACACGACGTTTTCACTGCTAAACGCAAGTTTTGGCCGGGAAAATCACATTTTGGGTGTCCAAAACACTGTTTTGCTGAAGAAAAAAAGCTTTTTAGCCCAAAAAACTGAAAAATGGCCATTTTGGCTCTCAAAACCAGGTTTTTCGCTTACGGCGTGACCTGTTTGCTGAAACCCCCACTTTTTGCTCATGAAAATACCTCTTGAGATAAAAACACGACTTTTTGGCGAAAAAAAATTCGGTTTTGACTGAGTAAAGGTGCTTTTTGGTCAAAAAAGCTGTTTTTTGCTGACAAAATTGGAAATTTGCTGAGAATTTTTTTTTGCTCAAAACACGACGTTTTCACTGGTAAACGCAAGTTTTGGCCGGGAAAAGCACATTTTGGGTGTCCAAAACACTGTTTTGCTGAAAAAAAAAGCTTTTTAGCCCAAAAAACTGAAAAATGGCTATTTTGGCTCTCAAAACAAGGTTTTTCGCTTACGGCGTGACCTGTTTGCTGAAACCCCCACTTTTTGCTCATGAAAATACCTCTTGAGATAAAAACACGACTTTTTGGCGAAAAAAAATTCGCTTTTGACTGAGTAAAGGTGCTTTTTAGTCAAGAAAGCTGTTTTTTGCTGACAAAATTGGAAATTTGCTGAGAATTTTCTTTTGCTCAAAACACGACGTTTTCACTGCTAAACGCAAGTTTTGGCCGGGAAAAGCACATTTTGGGTGTCCAAAACACTGTTTTGCTGGAAAAAAAAGCTTTTTAGCCCAAAAAACTGAAAAATGGCCATTTTGGCTCTCAAAACAAGGTTTTTCGCTTACGGCGTAACCTGTTTGCTGAAACCCCCACTTTTTGCTCATGAAAATACCTCTTGAGATAAAAACACGACTTTTTATTGAAAAAAAATTCCGTTTTGACTGAGTAAAGGTGCTTTTTGGTCAAAAAAGCTGTTTTTTGCTGACAAAATTGGAAATTTGCTGAGAATTTTCTTTTGCTCAAAACACGACGTTTTCACTGCTAAACGCAAGTTTTGGCCGGGAAAAGCACATTTTGGGTGTCCAAAACACTGTTTTGCTGAAAAAAAAAGCTTTTTAGCCCAAAAAACTGAAAAATGGCCATTTTGGCTCTCAAAACAAGGTTTTTCGCTTACGGCGTGACCTGTTTGCTGAAACCCCCACTTTTTGCTCATGAAAATACCTCTTGAGATAAAAACACGACTTTTTGGCGAAAAACAATTCGGTTTTGACTGAGTAAAGGTGCTTTTTGGTCAAAAAAGCTGTTTTTTCCTGACAAAATTGGAAATTTGCTGAGAATTTTCTTTTGCTCGAAACACGACGTTTTCACTGCTAAACGCAAGTTTTGGCCGGGAAAAGCACATTTTGGGTGTCCAAAACACTGTTTTGCTGAAGAAAAAAAGCTTTTTAGCCCAAAAAACTGAAAAATGGCCATTTTGGCTCTCAAAACCAGGTTTTTCGCTTACGGCGTGACCTGTTTGCTGAAACCCCCACTTTTTGCTCATGAAAATACCTCTTGAGATAAAAACACGACTTTTTGGCGAAAAAAAATTCGGTTTTGACTGAGTAAAGGTGCTTTTTGGTCAAAAAAGCTGTTTTTTGCTGACAAAATTGGAAATTTGCTGAGAATTTTTTTTTGCTCAAAACACGACGTTTTCACTGCTAAACGCAAGTTTTGGCCGGGAAAAGCACATTTTGGGTCTCCAAAACACTGTTTTGCTGAAAAAAAAAGCTTTTTAGCCCAAAAAACTGAAAAATGGCCATTTTGGCTCTCAAAACAAGGTTTTTCGCTTACGGCGTGACCTGTTTGCTGAAACCCCCACTTTTTGCTCATGAAAATACCTCTTGAGATAAAAACACGACTTTCTGGCGAAAAAAAATTCGGTTTTGACTGAGTAAAGGTGCTTTTTGGTCAAAAAAGCTGTTTTTTGCTGACAAAATTGGAAATTTGCTGAGAATTTTCTTTTGCTCGAAACACGACGTTTTCACTGCTAAACGCAAGTTTTGGCCGGGAAAAGCACATTTTGTGTGTCCAAAACACTGTTTTGCTGAAAAAAAAAAGCTTTTTAGCCCAAAAAACTGAAAAATGGCCATTTTGGCTCTCAAAACCAGGTTTTTCGCTTACGGCGTGACCTGTTTGCTGAAACCCCCACTTTTTGCTCATGAAAATACCTCTTGAGATAAAAACATGACTTTTTGGCGAAAAAAAATTCGTTTTTGACTGAGTAAAGGTGCTTTTTGGTCAAAAAAGCTGTTTTTTTCTGAGAAAATTGGAAATTTGCTGAGAATTTTTTTTTGCTCAAAACACGACGTTTTCACGGCTAAACGCAAGTCTTGGCCGGGAAAAGCACATTTTGGGTGTCCAAAACACTGTTTTGCTGAAAAAAAAAGCTTTTTAGCCCAAAAAACTGAAAAATGGCCATTTTGGCTCTCAAAACCAGGTTTTTCGCTTACGGCGTGACCTGTTTGCTGAAACCCCCACTTTTTGCTCATGAAAATACCTCTTGAGATAAAAACACGACTTTTTGGCGAAAAAAAATTCGTTTTTGACTGAGTAAAGGTGCTTTTTGGTCAAAAAAGCTGTTTTTTTCTGAGAAAATTGGAAATTTGCTGAGAATTTTTTTTTCCTCAAAACACGTCGTTTTCACTGCTAAACGCAAGTTTTGGCCGGGAAAAGCACATTTTGGGTGTCCAAAACACTGTTTTGCTGAAGAAAAAAAGCTTTTTAGCCAAAAAAAAACTGAAAAATGGCCATTTTGGCTCTCAAAACCAGGTTTTTCGCTTACGGCGTCACCTGTTTGCTGAAACCCCCACTTTTTGCTCATGAAAATACCTCTTTAGATAAAAACACGACTTTTTGGCAAATAAAATTCGGTTTTGACTGAGTAAAGGTGCTTCTTGGTCAAAAAAGCTGTTTTTTCCTGACAAAATTGGAAATTTGCTGAGAATTTTCTTTTGCTCGAAACACGACGTTTTCACTGCTAAACGCAAGTTTTGGCCGGGAAAAGCACATTTTGGGTGTCCAAAACACTGTTTTGCTGAAGAAAAAAAGCTTTTTAGCCCAAAAAACTGAAAAATGGCCATTTTGGCTCTCAAAACCAGGTTTTTCACTTACGGCGTGACCTGTTTGCGGAAACCCCCACTTTTTGCTCATGAAAATACCTCTAGAGATAAAAACACGACTTTTTGGCGAAAAAAAATTCGGTTTTGACTGAGTAAAGGTGCTTTTTGGTCAAAAAAGCTGTTTTTTGCTGAGAAAATTGGAAATTTGCTGAGAATTTTCTTTTGCTCGAAACACGACGTTTTCACTGCTAAACGCAAGTTTTGGCCGGGAAAAGCACATTTTGGGTCTCCAAAACACTGTTTTGCTGAAAAAAAAAGCTTTTTAGCCCAAAAAACTGAAAAATGGCCATTTTTGCTCTCAAAACCAGGTTTTTCCTTTACGGCGTCACCTGTTTGCTGAAACCCCCACTTTTTGCTCATGAAAATACCTCTTGAGATAAAAACACGACTTTTTGGCGAAAAAAAATTCGGTTTTGACTGAGTAAAGGTGCTTCTTGGTCAAAAAAGCTGTTTTTTGCTGACAAAATTGGAAATTTGCTGAGAATTTTCTTTTGCTCGAAACACGACGTTTTCACTGCTAAACGCAAGTTTTGGCCGGGAAAAGCACATTTTGGGTGTCCAAAACACTGTTTTGCTGGAAAAAAAAACTTTTTAGCCCAAAAAACTGAAAAATGGCCATTTTGGCTCTCAAAACCAGGTTTTTCGCTTACGCCGTCACCTGTTGGCTGAAACCCCCACTTTTTGCTCATGAAAATACCTCTTGAGATAAAAACACGACTTTTTGGCGAAAAAAAATAGGGTTTTGCCTGAGAAAAGGTTCTTTTTGCTCAAAATAGGTTTTTTTTGCTGAGAAAATTTGAATTTTGCTGAGAATTTTTTTTTACTCAAAACACGACATTTTCACTGCTAAAAGCATATTTTGGGCGACAAAACCTCATTTTTCCTGACAAAAACCCTGTTTCGCTGGGGGAAAAAAGCTTTTTGGCCAAAAAAACTGAAAAATTGCAATTGTGGCTCTGAAAAGGACGTTTTTTTTCTGACGGGATGATTTTTTTGCTGAAACCACCACTTTTTGCTCATGAAAATACCTCATGAGATAAAAACACGACTTTTTGGCGAAAAAAAATTGGGTTTTGGCTGAGAAAAAGTTCTTTTTCCTCAAAAAAAGTGTTTTTTGCTGAGAAAATTTGAATTTTGCTGAGAATTTTTTTTTACTCAAAACACGACATTTTCCCTGCTAAAAGCATATTTTGGGCGACAAAACCTCATTTTTACTGACAAAAACCCTGTTTCGCTAGGGGAAAAAAGCTTTTTGGCCAAAAAAACTGAAAAATTGCAATTGTGGCTCTGAAAAGGACGTTTTTTTTCTGACGGGATGATTTTTTTGCTGAAACCACCACTTTTTGCTCATGAAAATACCTCATGAGATAAAAACACGACTTTTTGGCGAAAAAAAATTGGGTTTTGGCTGAGAAAAAGTTCTTTTTCCTCAAAAAAAGTGTTTTTTGCTGAGAAAATTTGAATTTTGCTGAGAATTTTCTTATGCTCAAAACCCGACGTTTTCACTGCTAAAAGCACATTTTGGGTGAGAAAAGCACATTTTGGGTGACAAAAACACTGTTTTGCTGAAAAAATTAAAAAATGGCTATTTTGGCTCTCAAAATACGGAGGGTGCAGGGGTCGATTCCCATCTGCGGCTAATAATTTTGTTCCCTCATTTTTTAACAGTATGGTGTGATCAGATACCAATTTCATTCCAACATCATTCCCATACCATATTTATCGTAAATTTCTTGAGCCATTTTTGTGACTGTAGCAAATACAGTACGTTTGTCACAATACAGTGTGGATGAACGACCTTCTTCGCCATTAGATTCTCCTCTAGCTCAGTGGGAGAACATCCGACTACGATGCGGAAGGTCCTAGGTTCGACTCCCATCTGGGCTTCAGAATTTTTTATTTTTTTTGATAATTTTACAGTATGGTACGATAATATACACATTTCATTCCATCATCATACGCATACTATGTTTATCGTAAATTTCCAAAGACATTTCTGTGACTTTAGCATATAAAGTACGTTTGTCGCAATATAGTGAGGACCAACGTTCTTATTCGCGATTAGAAAATTGTCTAGCTCAGTGCGAGAACTTTCGACTAGAATATGGAAGGTCGTGAGGTCCATTCCCATCAGGGGCTAAGAATTTTTTCTCACATCATTTTTAACATTATGGTACGATCATATACACATTTCATTCCTTCATCATATGCATCCCATGTGTATCGTATATTTCCTTAGACATTTCTGTGACTGTAGCATATACAGTAAGTTTGTCAAAATATAGTGTGGAGAAACAACCTTACTCGCCATTAGAGTCTCCTCTAGCTCAGTGGCGGAGCGTCCGACTAGGATACGCAGGGTCCTGGGGTCGATTCCCATCTGGGCCTCAGAATAATAATTTTTTTCTGATTATTTTAAAGTTTGGTACGATCATATACACATTTCATTCCATTACCATACGCATCCCATGTTTATCGTATATCTCCTTAGACATTTCTGTGACTGTAGCGTATAAAGTACGTTTGTCACAATATATAGTGTGGACTAACGACCTTATTGGCCATTAGAGTCTCCTCTAGCTCCGTGGCAAAGGTTTCGACTAGAATACGGAAGGCGTGGGGTCAATTTCCATCTAGGCTTAACAATTTTTTTCCCCATATTTAAACAGTATGGTACAATCGTATATAAATTTTCATGCCATCATCATACGCAAACCATGTTTATCGTATATTTTCTTAGACATTTCTGTGATGGTATAATATACAGTACGTTTGTCAAAATATAGTGCGGACAAACGACCTTACTTGCCATTAGAGTCTCCTCTAGCTCAGTGGCACAGCGTTCGACTAGAATAAAGAGGGTCATGGGGTCGATTACGATCTGGGGCTAAGAATTTTTTTCCCTCATTTTTTAACAGTTTGGTACGATCATATACACATGTCATACCATCATCATACCCATACCATGTTTATCGTATATTTCCTTAGACATTTCCGAAATTGTAGCATATATAGTACTTTTGTCACAATATAGTGTGGACTAACGACCTTATTCGAAATTAGAGTTCCCTCTAGCTCAGTGGTAGAGGGTTCGACTAGAATACGGAGGGTCGCGGGGTCGATTACAATCTGGGGCAAAAAATTTTTTCTTCATTCTCTAACAGTATGGTACGATCATATACATATTTCATTCCATCATCATATATATTCTTACATATTTCTGTAAATGTAGCATATAAATTACTTTTGTCACAATATAGTGTGGGCTAACTACCTTACCCGCCATTAGAGTCTCCTGTAGCTCATTGGCAGAGCGTACGTCTAAGATACGGAGGGTCCTGAGTTCGAATACCATATTCTGCTAAGATTTATTAATTTTTTCTTGATATTTTATATAGTATTGTATACATATTTCATTCAATCATCATACGCATACCATGTTTATCGTATATTTCCTTAGACATTTCTGTAACTGTAGCATATACAGTACGTTTGTCACAATATACTGTAGACTAACGACCTTATTCGCAAAGGGAGTCTCCTCTAGCTCAGTGGCAGAGCATCCGACTAGTATACGGAGGGTCGTGGGTTAAAATCCCATCTGTGTCTCATCATTTTTGTTTTCTTAATATATTTACAGTATGGTATGATCATATACATATTTCATTCCCTCATTATACGCATACCATGTTAATCGTATATTTCTTTAGTCATTTCTGTGACTGTAATATGAACAATACGTTTGTCACAATATAGTCTGGACTAACGACCTTTTTCGCCAATAGAGTCTCCGGTAGCTCATTGACAGAGCGTACTTCTAGGATACGGAGGGTCCTGGGTTCGAATACCATCTGGAGCTCAGATTTATTAATTTTTTCTTTATTTTTTATAGTATTTTTTTATTATATTTCCTTAGATATTTCTGTGGCTTTAGCGTATACAGTACAATTGTCACAATTTAGTGTGGACTAACGACCTTATTCGCCTTGGGAGTCTCCTCTTACTCAGTGGTAGAGCGTCCGACTAGTATACGGAGGGTCGTGGGCTCGAATCCTATCTGTGGCTCATAATTATTATTTTTTTATTATTATTTCACAGTTTGGTATGATCATATACATATTTCATTCCATCATTATACGCATACCATGTTTATCGTATATTTCTTTAGTCATTTCGGTGACTGTAGTATGAACAATACGTTTGTCACAATATAGTGTGGACTAACGACCTTATTCGCCAATGGAGTCTCCTTTAGCTTAGTGGTAGAGCGTCCGACTAGTATACTGAGGGTCGTTGGTTCGATTCCCATCTAGGGCCTAGAAGTATTATTTTTTTCTGCTTATTTGACAGTATTGTGCGATCATATACATATTTCACTCCAGCATCATTTGCATACCGTGTTTATTGTATATTTCCTTAGATATTTCTGTGGCTTTAGCATATGCAGTACGTTTGTCACAATTAGTTTAGTTTAGTTTAGTTTAGTTTAGTTTATTTGTCACAATTGTTATGAACAAGCATATAAATGTTACAAATCATAAATCATATAAAGAAAGAAAGAAATGTTGTGACTGGAAAACGAAACAGGACTCACGTCCCAATTGACATCCATTTCCAATAAATAGAGTGGCCTTCAAGAATCCATGAAACAATTGAACGTAGATACAATGTAGGAATGAAAACGAGTAACTTAGAGCGAGATACGCGAAACGCTATGGAATATTGATGGCTTTTTGAAAACCACTTTATATTTGATTCTAAGTTTGATTAAATAAGTCGATTAAAACCTATATTTGAGAGATAATCCAAAATACGTTTATATTATTTAAAATACGTCCAGGAATCAAATAAATGGAAGTATATGTAAAACCATGTAAACATGTTAATATGTATACGAAATAATTAAGCAAATACTATTTGTTATGTTGCAAAAATCAGAGATTGGTTCATTTCATTCAAATCCCGAATAATGTTTTTTTTTTATAAATAAAAAATAAAAAATTGATCAGTAATTAACTAACCCCATCAGTAGGCAGGGATTTCTTAATCAGGCTCTATCAGACAAAACAGAAATGAGGTATAGTGATTTAACGTTATAAGGAATTAGTAGGATATATTAATAGGAAAATATTATAGAGACAATAATATATTCAGATATTTGATTGGTCAACTAATCGGCCATTTGGGTCATATGGTCAATATGAGTTCGATTCCCTTCTGCGACCCAGAATCTTTTTTTTATTATTATTTCACAGTATTTTACGATCATATACATATTTCATTCCATCATGATACGAATACCGTGTTTATCGTATATTTCCTTAAATATTTCTGTGGCTTTAGCATATACAGCACGTTTGTCACAATATGAGTTCGATTCCAATCCGCGACACAGAATTTTTTTTTTTCTCCTTATTTCGCAGTATTGTACGATCATATACATATTTCATTCCATCATCATATGCATACAGTGTTGATCGTATATTTCTTTAGACATTTCTGTGACTGTAGCATATACAGTACGTATTTCACAATATCGTGTGGACTAACAACCTTACTCGCCAATTTTGTCTCCTCTAAATTACTGTTAGAGCGTCCGACTACGGTACGGAGGGCGGTTGGTTTGATTCCTATCTGGGGTTCAGATTGGTTATTTATTTCTGGGTATTTCACTGTTGGATAGGATCATATACACATTTCATTACATCATCATACGCATCCCATGTTTATCGTATATTTGCTTAGACATTTCTGTAAGTGTAGCATATTCAGTACGTTTGTCACAATATCGTGTGGACTATCAACCTTATTAGCCATTAGAGTCTCCTCTAGCTCAGTGGCAGAGCTTTCGACTAGAATACGGAGGGTCGTGAGGTCGATTCCTATCTGGGACTAAGAATTGTTTTCCTTCCTTTTTTAACAGTATGGTACGATCAGATACACATTTCATTCCATCATCATACCCATACCATGTTTATCGTTTATTTCCTTAGACATTTCTGTGACTATAGCATATGCAGTACGTTTGTCACAATAAAGTGTGGACGAACGACCTTACTCGCCATTAGAGTCTCCTCTAATTCAGTGGCAGATTGTCCGTCAAGGATACCGAGGGTCCTGGGTTCGATTCCCGTCTGGTAGTAAGATTTTTTAATTTTTTCTGAATTTTTTACAGTATGGAACGATCATATACATATTTCATTCAATCTTCATACCCATACCATGTTTATCGTTTATTTTCTTAGACATTTCTTTAACTGTAGTATGAATAATACGTTTGTCACAATATAGTGTGGACTAATGACCTTATTCGCCAATAGAGTCTCCTTTAGAGCGTCCGACTAGTATACTGAGGCTCGTGGGTTCGATTCCATCAGAGGCCTAGAAGTATTATTTTTTTCTGATTATTTCACAGTATTTTACGATGATATACATATTTCATTCCATCATGATACGAATACGGTGTTTATCGTATATTTCCTTAGGTATTTCTGTGGCTTTAGCATATGCAGTACGTTTGTCAGAATATGAGTTCGATTCCCACCTGCGACCCAGAATTATTATTTTTATCTGATTATTTCACAGTATTGTACGATTATGATACCCAGCTCTACTTGTCCTTGTGCCATGGATCGTGTGCGTCCCAAAATGAAGCAATTAAAGCTATGGAGGCCTCTATTGCTGACATTAGAGGATGGATGTCTAGTCATCAACTCTTACTCAATGACAAGAAAACAGAATTCCTCATTATTGGGTCTCGCCAGCAGCTACCTAAGGTGAACATCAGCAGTATTCAAGTTGGCTCCTCTGAAATCAAACCTCCAGACTCGGTGCGTAATCTAGGGACCTGGTTTGACAGCTCCACGAGTATGAGCGTGCATGTAGGAAAGGTGTGCAGCAAAGCGTTTCGCGGGCTGTACAACATACGGCAAATCAGGAATTTCTTTCGTTTGTTTGTTACGTCTCATCTTGACTATTGTTATGCATTATTATACGGCATTCCGCAATACCAGATTGATCGACTGCAGAAAGTATTGAATGCAGCCGCGTGCATTACTTGTCACTTGCCACGGTTCGCTCACATCACGCCGTCCTTAATACATTTACACTGGCTTCCAGTTCGATTCCTAATCCACTTTAAGATCGCCCTCCTGGTCTACAAGGTTCTTCAAGGCCTGGCTCCATCTTATTTGATTGACCTTGTGCATGTCAAGACTCAGGGTCGTTACGCCCTACGCAACAACAATCAGCTCCTTCTCGTGGTCCCCCGAACGAAGTGCGAGACTTTTGGGGATCGGGCCTTCGCCTCCGCTGCACCAAAGATCTGGAATGCCCTTCTGCTCGCTTTCCGCGAGAGTGACACTGTGGACTGTTTTAAGTCTAGACGCAAAACTTTCTTGTTTAATTTAGCTTTTAAGTAGTTTTCTATATAACCTACATATATATAAAGGCAACGAATATTACAAACAGATTTTATCTCAGAACCATTGCATTAACGTTGGAACTCTTCTTAATCAATTTTATATTTTTATGTATTATTTCTATTTTATGTTGTGATATTTCATATATGTATTTATATTTGTATATATGCCGGACCGAAGGGATTCTACCACTTTAGATATATATATGTCCTTTTTTTCTCGAGAGCCGGAACTTTTAGAGAGGGGGAACATGTGTGTATCTGGGGTTGCTGGGTTTTTTGGTTGGGTGTATGTATGGATGTATGTATATGTATGTATGTATATTATATATACAAATATTTATGATTATCTATATTTTCTCACAATTGTAAAGCGCCTCAGAATATTTTATAATTAAGGCGCTATGTAAATTATTAAATTATATTATTATTATTATTATTATTATTATTATTATCAACATATTTCATTCCATCATCATATGCATACCGTGTTGATCGTATATTTCCTTAGATATTTTTGTGGCTTAAGCATATACAGTACGTTTGTCACAATAAAGTGTGGACTAACGACCTTACTCGCCGTGAGAGTCTCCTCTTGCTCAGTGGCAGAGCGTCCGACTATTATATGGAGGGTCGTGGGTTCGATTCCATTCCGCGACCCAGAATTATCATTT
This sequence comes from Anthopleura xanthogrammica, assembly GCA_964019055.1. Lineage (NCBI taxonomy): Eukaryota > Metazoa > Cnidaria > Anthozoa > Actiniaria > Actiniidae > Anthopleura > Anthopleura xanthogrammica. The sequence goes on along the minus strand of OZ025214.1, from coordinate 8,952,762 downwards.
TTTTCTGCTTATTTCACAATATTGTACGATCAAATACATATTTCATTCTATCATCATACGTATACCGTATTTATCGTATATTTCCTTAGATATTTCTGTGGCTGTAGCAGATACAGTACCTTTGTCACAATATAGTGTGGACTTACGACCTTATGCGCTATGACAGACTCCTCTAGCTCAGTGGCAGAGCGTCCGACTATTATATGGAGGGTCGTGGGTTCGATTCCTATCTGCGACCAAGAGGTATTATTTTTTTCTCCTTATTTCACAGTATTGTACGATCATATACATATTTCATTCCATCATCATACGAATACCGTGTTGATCGTATATTTCCTTAGATAATTTTGTGGCTTTAGCATATACAGTACGTTTGTCACAATATAGTGTGGACTAACAACCTTATTCGCCATTGGAGTCTCCTCTTACTCAGTGGCAGAGTGTCCGACTAGTATACGGAGGGTCGTGGGTTCGAATCCTATCTGTGGCTCATAATTATTATTTTATTATTATTATTATTTCACAGTATGGTATGATCATATACATATTTCATTCCCTCATTATACGCATACCATGTTTATCGTATATTTATCTGTGACTGTAGTATGAACAATACGTTTGTCACAATATAGTGTGGACTAACGACCTTATTCGCCAATGGAGTCTCCTTTATCTTAGTGGTATAGCGTCCGACTAGTATGTGGATCGACATGGGTTCGATTCCCATCTGGGGCCGAGAAGTATTATTTTTTTCTACTTATTTCAAAGTATTATACGATCATATACATATTTCACTCCATCGTCATACGCATACCGTGTTTATTGTATATTTCCTTAGATATTTCTGTGGCTTTAGCATATACAGTACGTTTGTCCCAATATGAGTTCGATTCCCATCTGAGACCCAGAATTTCTATTTTCATCCGATTATTTCACAGTATTGTACGATCATCTACATATTTCATTCCATCATTATACGCATACCGTGTTTATCATATATTTCTTTAGATATTTCTGTGGCTTTAGCATATACAGTACGTTTGTCACAATATTGTGTGGACAAACGACCTTATTCGCCATGAGAGTCTCCTCTGACTTAGTGGCAGAGCGTCTGATTGGGATACGGAGGGTTCTTGGTTCGATTCCCAGCTGAGGCTAAAATTTATTATTTTTTTCTGTTTTTTTTTAAAGTATGGTATGATCATATACATACTTCATTCCATCATCATACCCATACCATGTTTAGCTTCTATTTCCTTAAACATTTCTCAAACTGTAGCATATACAGTACTTTTGTCACAATATAGTGGGGACTTACGACATTTTTCGCCATTATGGTCTCCTCTAGCTCAGCGGCAGAGCGTCCGACTAGGATACGTGGGGTCCTTGGTTATATTCCCAGCGGGGGTTAAAATTTATAATTTTTTTCTGTTTATTTTATAGTATGGTACGAAGATATACATATTTGTACATATACAGACATTTGTGTGTCTGTAGAATATACAGTACGTTTGTCACAATACAGTGTCGATGAACGACCTTACTCGCCATTAGAGTCTACTCTAGCTCAGTGGCAGATTGTCCGACTAGGATACCGATGGTCCTGGGGTCGATTCCCATCTGGGCTTCAGAATTATTATTTTTTTCTGATTATTTCATAGTTTGGTAAGATCATATACACATTTCATTCCATCATCATACGAATACCATTTGATCGTATATTTTGTTAAGGCTTATCCTCAACAATCTTGTTAGTTCGTTTGATTTATCGTTTTCGTTTTGTTCCGTGAGTCCCGTTTCCATGTCAGTGTGTATCTTGTTCCGTGTTTTACGTGTCCCATGTTGCTTTGCGCGTTGTGTGTGTGCCACGAGGTTCATGTTTGCCGTGGTTTTCATATTGGTGAGTTTACGTGTCTTTTTTTCGCTTTATTTGGCTTCCGTTTCCTTTAGTTTTCGTGTATTCATGTTTGTAATTTTTTATTTGTGTGTTATGTGTGTTTTAAGTTTTCACCGGTTTTGAAACGGTTTGAAATACAGATTAAAGATCGTGAGTTTATATCCGAGTTTGAAGCTTCGTGGCTCACCACGGCGACCCATTTATGTAGCCTCTACATTTGTGAAAACCAATTTACTGACCTGTTAGTTCAATGGATTCTGTTGGGGCTCTGCTGGCAAGAATTTATAGCCTCGATCAAAGCCGAAGAGGATATTTGTCTGTGCTTTCAAGAGTTTGCAATGAAGTAGAAAGAGTGATAATCGATGCCGAGTATTCTGGTGTTGACATTCTAATATCTCGTCTACAAAATGCCTGGAATGAATACGAATCCTGTTGTGGAAGATCTTTTGCCTGGCTGGACGAAAACTGTGAGAAATACAACGAGGTAAAGTCACAATATTTGATGCAAGGATCCAGAAAGTTATATTACGATGAGAAACTTCAACAAATATGTCAAGAATGCAAACCATGTCACGCTTCGTCACGCACGACCGCCAAAGTGAGAAATCAGTCACCCGAAACCGCTGAATGTGCTGCTATTCATAGAGTTGGAACTGGAGCTGACAAGATTGGAGAGTGAACTCGAGGAAACCAAGAAATTAATGTGTAATCAGAGTAAAATAAACCCACCCGTGTTTTTCCAAGTGAGGGAACAACCCGTGTTTTCCCATGTGAGGGAAAGTGACTGTGCGTCCCCGACGCATCACGTGAACGCAAGGGAAGGAGTCCCACTGACTTCTTCAAACCAAAATACTCCATTATCACCACCCGTGTATATTTTTCCGAGTGCCTTGAACAGTACAGCTACAGTATTCACACCGCCCGTGTTTATTTACCAAAGTGCCTCGATCAGTACACCCACTGTATTCAAGCCGCCCGCGTCTATTTTCCCAAGTTCTTCGAATAGTACAGCTAAAGAACCTGGGTCCCAACAGAGACAGCCATTCAATTTTAATGTGCTGCCACCGCAGAACCCTCAGGTTTCAAGTGTTTTCTCAGCATCCACGTCTACACCAAGCGGATTACATGTATCGTATCTAGCTGACAACCTGCCCTATGCTTCAACTCCGATAACGGTGGCCACAGCCATGGCCACAGATCCCACGCCGAGGAATTTATCAGGACTGTTGCCTCCTAATTAAAAAGTGTACACTGAGCACACGCTTGATAGAAACAGCATTACCCCGTCCACTAAAGACGAAAGTGTTCTTACGAACATTGCTTCAGCGACTTGCCGAAGATACACAGTAAAGATGATGCTACTTCTACAGTTCCTCGAGGGACCGGCTTTAAAGGCAGTGCAACGTTACGAAGCCCTTCCAGGAGGACTAGCAAGCACGTTAAAAACCATTGAAGAGCGTTTTGGCCGCCCCTCGCAAGTTGTCCGCTCATGTGCTGACGCCCTCACCAAAGGCCCCGTTATACAGAACAACGACCGACAAGCTCTACAACAGCTGGCAGATGATGCGCAAGTAACCTACGACACTCTTGAGTCTATGGGCTTCCTTAGCGAGATAAACACTGATAATCTGGAACGAATCGTTGCCCGTCTGCCCAGGTGGGCTCAGACTAAGATTATCGAGACTGTGAATAAGAAACGCAAGGGTAAAGAGATGCCAAGCTTCAAGGACGTTGTTGACTTTACAAAGGATCGTGCAGATGTGATGAACCACCTTTTCTTCTCGAAGAGCGAAACACCACCTAAGAGCGCTAACACCAGCACAAGACAAGGCACATCATTCCATGCTGTAATGACGTTATGCTGCAAGTGCTTCCTGTAAAGATTATCAACAATGTAGAATCAGAAGTCACTACAACCTACTGCTTGATAGACTCTGGCTCTGATATCACGCTAATAGACCCGTCACTGGCCAAGAAGATGAACCTCAAGGAAACTCCCGGCAACATTGTTCTCAACACCGTGAGCGACAGGGATGTACGCAACCAATCAAAAATGGTTAGCTTTAAACTAGCCTGTCTCAGCGAGGAAGATGACAGCATGGTAAACGTCGAAACAGCCTGGGCGGTGAAGGAACTTTCCATACCCGTCAAGCAGAAGAGGATAGCAGATCGTATTCATCAATGGCCACATCTGAAAGAAGTACCCTTTCCTGACGTCGACAGAAAGAAGATATCAATACTACTTGGAACTAACGTAAGTCAATCGTTTGTTCCCATGGAAGTGAGAAAAGGAAATCCAAACGAACCAATAGCCATCAAGTGTTGTCTTGGTTGGAGTATTCTGGGCGGTGCCAACAGCAGTAAGCCAGTCAAACAATATTCAAACACGAACTTTGTTACTAGTGAAGATATGAAGCTAAGTCATCAACTAGAGGAGTTCTGGCGAATTGAATCATAGGGCACCGACATCAACACAAAACCCAAGAACTTGTCAATCGAAGATCAACAAGCCATGAAGATCATCAACGACACCACCACAAAGAAAGGACAGCACTATCAGATGGGACTCCTATGGAGGAAAGAGAAGCCATCTCTGCCTTACAATCGCGCTCTGGCAGAGGCACGACTTCAGCATCTGAAGAAGCGTTTCCAACGAGATCCAGACCTAGAGACAACGTATAGAGCCGTGATAGACGACTACGTAGCAAAGGGATACGTGAGGAAACTGTCTGCAGAAGAAGCATCCGAAAGAAGTAACATCACGTGGTATCTTCCGCATGACGCTGTCCTAAACCCCAACAAACCTGGCAAAGTGAGGGTAGTTTTCGATGCCGCCGCAAAGTTTGCAGGAAAATCCCTCAATGACTGTCTTCTTCAAGGACCAAGCCTAACTAATGACATCTCTGGAGTGCTAATACGCTTCCGTCAACACCCAGCAGCATTCAAAGCTGATGTTGAAGCCATGTTTAATCAAGTTGGAGTAGCACCAGCTGACAGAGACGCGCTGAGGTTTCTCTGGTGGTCAGGAAGCATCGACAATCCGCCTGAGGAGTATAAAACGCTCGTACACCCGTTTGGAGCAAAGTCATCGCCGTGCTGCGCCAACAAAGCACTGCAGATCACGGCAGAAGCTGGCAGAGAGCGATACAGCCCTGAAGTGATTGAGACTGTACATCGAAATTTTTATGTCGATGATGTCTTAAAGTCCACTGCAACCACAGAAGAAGCAGTTGAAGTTGCCCATGGGCTTGTAGATCTGCTGAGGGAAGCAGGCTTCCGCCTGACGAAGTTCACAAGTAACAGACGAGAAATCCCTGCAGCTCTTCCCTCACAAGACAGAGCCAAGCCAACCCTGAACCTAGACCTCGACCAACTTCCCGTTGAACGTGCCCTGGGCATCTGGTGGGACGCCGAGTCTGAGGTATTTCAGTTCAAAGTCATCCTACAGAAAAACCCAACACCAAGAGAGGAGTGCTGAGCGTCGTGAGCTCCCTGTTTGACCCACTGGGTTTTTTGGCACCCTTCGTGCTTCCAGTGAAGATCCTCTTGCAAGACTTGTGGAGAGAAGGCCTCTCTTGGGATCAGCAAATCCCTGAACCGCACTACTCAATATGGCGCAAGTGGGTACAATCCCTGCCACACATCATAACCATCCACATCCCAAGATGCTACAAGAGCTCTCAACTTGGGACAGTTACGACCTTGCAACTACACAACTTTGCTGATGCGTCGAAACGGGGGTATGCAGCCATGTCTTACCTTAGAATGGTCGACCAAGATGGCAAGATACATTGCGTCTTCGTGATGGGAAAGGCCCGCAACACTCCAATGAAGGAACTGTCAATACCTGGATTAGAATTGCAAGCTGCTGTGCAAGCAACCCGACTGAGTAAGACGATCCTCTGTGAGCTAGAAGAACCTGTGAAAGACGTCTACTTTTGGTCCGACTCGATGACTGTGCTGCAATATATCAGAAACAGGAAGCGTCGCTTCAACACGTTTGTATCAAACCGCCTAACTGAGATACACGAAACATCCTCTCCAGACCAATGGCATTTTGTACCTGGTAGACGCAATCCGGCCGATGAAGGATCCAAAATCCCGCTGGTTGATCAGGCCATCGTTTCTGTGGATGCCTGAAGACCAGTGGCCAACCTGCAAAGATGAAGAACTACCCGATGATGAACTGCCCGAAGTGATAAAGGAGTGTAACGCCACCTCAACCACCGCCACCTTCAGAGTCTCGTATCGAAGATGACTTACTGCAACGACATTCATCCTGGCCACGCCTCCTCAGAGTAATGTCGTACGTGATGCGCTTCGTCAAGCGTGCGAGAAGACAAGACATCAGTGATTCAACCACAATCAGCTTGGCTGAGATGCAGTCCTCCAGCCAAATCATCGTGAAAGTCATTCAAAGTCAGTACCTAAATGAAGAGTTGATGGCCCTGATGAAAGGACAACGAGTCAAAGCTACCAGTAAGATAGCTGCTCTCAACCCAACCTTGGCAGAAGGCGTTATCCGTGTCGGAGGAAGAATCCACAAGGCACCCATACCATATGAAGCTGCTCATCCCGTCATTATTCCAAAGGAGCATCCAGTCGCTAGCCTACTAGTGCAGCATTATCACAGAATACTTGCTCACGGGGGACGAGAGCATGTTCTTGCCACCTTATGACAGAGATACTGGATTGTAGGCGCTTGAGCACTTGTGCGGAAACTCATCCGTCAGTGTGTAACCTGTCGCAGACGCGAAGGTCCTGCCATGCAGCAGATGATGGCAGACTTGCCTAAGGAACGCTTAATCCCATATGAACTACCCTTTACGTACACCAGTGTGGACTTCTTCAGTCCTTTCCACGTGAAACGTGCTCGAAGTACAATCAAGATCTACAGATGTATATTCGTATGTTTCAACAGTCGCTCGGTCCACATTGAAGATGTGAGCTCATTGGAATCCGACACTTTCATACAAGCCCTGCACAGATTTATGGCAGTACGTGGTCAACCCAAAGAAATCTGATCGGACAATGGCACAAATTTTTGGGGTGCAGAGAAGGAGTTACGTCGTTCTATCCGAGAGCTTGACGAAAAGACCATAAAGGCAGATTTGCATTCCTGCGAAGTAGAGTGGTACAGCTGCCCTATTCCCCAGTGGAGATTTCAACCTCCCAGAGCGAGTCATATGTCAGGAGTGTGGGAACGTCTAATTCGAAGCGTTCGTAAAGCCATGAAAGCAGTCATCGGCGACCCTCAAGCTCTAATCGGTCATGAAACTCTGCGTACCGTGTTTGCAGAAGTGACATCGATACTGAACAGCCGGCCGATATGCCAAAGCAGTGATGACCCAGCCGACCTAGATGTGCTGAATCCAAACCACCTGCTCCTCTACAGACAGAACCTCGCCGTTCCACCTGGAGTGTTCGAACCAGATGATCTGTACTCCCGTAAACAATGGAGACACGCCCAATACTTAGCAAATCGTTTCTTGTCAAGGTGGATCCAAGAGTACCTGCCATTGCTCCAAGCCAGACAGAAATGGCTTACACCAAAAGGAAACCTTAAGGAGGGCGACATGGTTCTAGTTGTCGACAACACCCTATCGAGATCAAAATGGCTGCTTGGTCGTGTACACAAAACCCTACCGGGAGCAGATGGCTACGTTAGAGCCGCGCAAGTGAAGACGAAGAATTCAACCCTATGCAGACCAATCTCCAAGCTCTGCCTCTTGGAAGAGTCTCGTTAACGAACTACATGAACTGCAGCAATGGCTATGAAGTCTCATTCCATACAGTTACGAGAACTGATGTTTACCATGAACGTTGTATCAGCTTAGAACACTGAACATTTATCGTTATTTGTTTAAGGAGTTAGCTCAGCCTTGCCCCCCAGGATGTTGAGACTTATCCTCAACAATCTTGTTCGTTTTATTTATCGTTTTCATTTTGTTCCGTAAGTCCCGTGTCCATGTCAGTGTGTATCTTGTTCCGTGTTTTACGTCTCCCATGTTGCTTTGCGCATTGTGTGTGTGCCACGAGGTCCATGTTTGCCGTGGTTGTCATATTGGTGAGTTTCCATGTCTTTTTTTCGCTTTAGTTTGCTTCCGTTTGCTTTAGTTTTCGAGTATTCATGTTTGTAATGTTTTTATTTGTGTGTTATGTGTGTTTTAGGTTTTCACCGGTTTTGAAACGGTTTGAAATACAGATTAAAGATCGTGAGTTTATCAGCCAAGTTTGAAGCCTCGTGACTCACCACGGCGACCCATTTATGTAGCCTCTACATATTTCCTCAGTTATTTCTGTTATGGTAGAATATACAGTACGTTTGTCAAAATAAAGTGTGGACTAACGACCTTATTTGCCATTAGGGCATCCTCTAGCTCAGTGCGAGAGCTTTCGACTAGGATACGGAGGGTCCTGAGGTCGATTCCCATCTGGGCCTCATTATTTTTTTTTTTCTGATTATTTCATAGTTTGGTAAGATAATATAAACATTTCATACCATCATCATACACATACCTTGTTTATCGTATCTTTCCTTAGACATTTCTGTGATGGTAGAATATACAGTACGTTTGTCACAATACAATGTCGACCAACGACCTTACTCGCCATTAGAGTCCCCTCTAGCTCAGTGGCTGACCGTCCGACTAGGATACGGAGAGTCCTGGGGTCGATTCCCATATGGACCTCAGAATTATTATTTTTTTCTAATAATTTCACAGTTGGGTACGGTCATATACACAATTCATTCCATCATCATAGGCATACCATGTTTATCGTATCTTTCCTTAGACATTTCTGTGATGGTAGAATATACAGTACGTTTGTCACAATACATTATCGCACAACGACCTTACTCGCCATTAGAGTCCCCTCTAGCTCAGTGGCGGACCGTCCGACTAGGATACGGATAGTCCTGGGGTCGATTCCCATACCATAGGCATACCATGTTTATCGTATATTTCCTTAGACATTTCTGTTATGGTAGAATATACAGTACGTTTCTCAAAATAAAGTGTGGACTAACGACCTTACTCGTCATTAGAATATAGTCATACTCAATCGACCAATCAGCAATCAGTATTTCAATGCTCTATATCCCATAGAGAAACTAGGGTGTCAAGTGGTGGGGGCCTTGAAGCACAGGGAAAATACGGAGTTATTAATTAGTATTCTCTAAGCTAGACATTAGTATTCCCTATATAGAGAATACTGATAAGGCCTTTTGTTTTCTTTTTGTTTCAAGGTCTTATTAGTATTCACTATATAGGGAATACTAATGTCTAACTTAGAAAATATTAATTGAATAAACCTGTATTTTCATTTTGACACCTCAGTATAATTACCCTATTGGATATACAGAAAATTATTCAATGTCCCCCTTACCAAAAGATTTAAGTCTTAGAGTTTTAAATCATCTCTGAAATGTCGTAATATATAGCTCATGATAGCAAATTCAATTAACGTTGTCGTCAGTAAAAAAATCCTAAACATTATTTGCTTTTTTTTACCAACAAACTTCATAGGAGGCTATCTAAAAATTAAGAAATATATGCCCAAGTCGTAGAATTTGCAAGCATACAGTTTCTGATTGTTATAATACCACGGTGAAACTAGTTTCATGAATCATGATTTCATTATAAGGTAGTAGCTTAATATATTTCTTTGGTACTTGTACTAACTTTGCAAATCGAAATATCAAATTTTGGAAGCATTTCTGTGATTTCTTTGAATCGATTCTAGACCACGTCTTGCCAATATTCAGCTTTCAAACGGCAACTTATTTGCGTTCTTTGACGAGGTACTAATTTAGATAAGTTTTGGTTCCATACCGGCATATGCGCATGGTATTGGAGTAGTGTTTTTTACTGTTATGGGCATACTATGGCCTTTTGCATTCGCTCTGACATCAAACTGTAATTCGACATAAATATAATATTAACATTTTGTCAGACATGTCTTGTCTTATTTTATGAGATAAAATTCAAAAAGCGTGTTTTTTTCTTCAAAACTTGTACTTACAATTCTGTCTTGAAATTATATTGAAACTTGTCGACAGAAATCTTGGCCGCTTACGTCTCTTCACGTTACAGCTACAACTGACTATGTAAATTCTCGATTAAAATTCTTAAGTCTCGGGGGACAAATCATCACATACATGTTCTTAATGAACAGAGCATTTTATTGTATTTCTGTTATTTCAAAGCTAAAAAAATATGTCGTATATTAGTTTTATTCAAAGATTCATCTTCTCTTGGGAGGGGAACAAAAAAACGTAGCAAACAAATGCATACAAACAATGATCTCGTGAGTATGACTTTATATTCTAAATCGGTTAGAGAATAAACACTCGTGCTTTATGGCATTTAAATCTCCTCGCAATGATAGAAAGACACTCGGGCTTCGCCCTCGTGGCTTTCTATCAATGCTCGGAGCTCTAAATCCCATAAAGCACTCGCGTTTATTCTCTAACCCTTACTTAGAGTATCCTCTAGCTCAGTCCGAGAGCGTTCGACTAGTGTCCTGGTACGATAGTATGGTACGATTATATCCATATTTCAATCCATCATCATACTCATACCATGTTTATTGCATATTTCCTTAGACATTTCATAAACTGTAGCATTAGAGTACTTTTGTCACAATATAATGTGGACTGACGACCTTATCTGCCATTAGAGTCTCCTCTAGCTCAGTGGCAGAGCGTTCAACTAGAATACCAAAGGTCGTGGGGTCGATTCCTATCTGGGCTTCAGAATTTTTTTTTCTGATAAATTCACAGTTCGGTACGATGATATACACATTTCATTCCATCATCATACACATACCTTGTTTATGAATGCTTTCCAACGTAACAACGTGTAGTTGGAAAGCGTTTTCATTACGGTTCGTAGCTATATACTACTATTATGTAACATTCTAGTTAACATTATAGTTTATTTTCTATAGTATAAAGGAATTGAATTGCTAATGAATTGCTGTTACTATTTAAGCATTAAAGAACTTGAGGTCTTTACCTAGCTTGTTGGACAGCTTAGAGTTTGTAATCAAACTGTGTTGTAATACTTCCGATATGGCCGAAGGTTCTTCATCAAAAGAAAGTTCGCAACCTCAATTATTCGCTGATCTAAAGAGTTTTTTGTCATCAGAATTAGACCTCTTCAAACAAGATCTAAAGAGGCAAAATGACCAAGCTATCAGTGACGCTGTAAAGAGATTCAAAGTCGATAACTCTCATCGACACGATTTCAAATCCAAAGGCAACGAAGAACAGTTTCGACATCAAGAGAAGGTCGGTGCTCATCTCAACTCTGCAATTCACGCACTGGAATCAAGAAAAGTTTTGGAAGTGAGAGAAGCTTTAGAAGACGGTAAGGACTTGATCGCTACTAGAATGAAGCATATTATCTTAGCCGACATTCACGGTTGGGACTTTGTCAACGAATATAAACACGATCCTATCGCAGAGGACGATAACGACGAGAAACGCATACGTAAAGTTTTAAAATCAGTTGAAACGCAGAGGGATAAGAAAAAAGCAGAGAAGGCCAAGAAGGTTTTCAAGTTTAAACAAGATTTCAATAGACGAAATACTATGAGGTCTCCTAATGAATTTCTTTCTTTTAATTCTATGAACACGTGTTATATCTGTAGCAAATCGGGGCATTTCTGGCGTAACTGCTTATACCGATCCAGGAATCCTGGGCCAGTCAACAACTCCAATTTCAATTTCCAACGACCCATGGCTCAACTCTCCTCTCCACCGACCATCGTTCCCGGTCCACAACCCAAGTGAAGACGCATCCAGTATCCTTTATATTGACGAGTTAACATTGTACGAAGATTCTTTGTCTAATACTGTCGAATGTTGCGAATTTTTAAAAGTGCAAATGTAACAGAATTTTGTACATCAAAACAATTCGTTCAAGGACGCATTGCTGCTAACAAGCAATGGTGGTTTGACCACTTACAACTTCCAGCCTTTGTTTCAGGCGTTTTGAATAATGGTTATCGTCTTCCTTTTGTTGCCTTGCCACCTGATTCTTTTATTAAGAATAATCAAAGTGCTCTGTCCAATTCCGAATTTGTTTCTAGTGCTATTGAACAGTTATTGCACGATAGGTGCCTATTAGAAGTAAACGCTCCTTCTTATTGTTGTAATACGCTGTCTGTGGTTTCGGGACGTAAATTACGTCTAGTCTTAGATCTTAGTAGATCAGTCAATCCGTTTATTCAAAGATTTAAGTTTAAGTACGAAGGTTTACCTACCCTATCAGTTATGTTTCGCAAGAATTTTTAGTTCTTTACTTTCGATTTAGAGTAAGGCTATCATCATTTAGATATCAATGAGAAGTTTTGGGAATTTTTAGGGTTTTCCTGGTCTTTTGAAGGGGCGCCAAGATATTTCGTCTTTAGAGTCCTGCCGTTCGGGTTGTCGTCTGCCTGTTATTTGTTTACCACAATGCTTAGACCCTTTGTTGCTCGATGGAGATCTATAGGAATTTTTTCTATCATGTATATCGATGATGGTATTTGTGGGTGCAGAAACCTCGATGACGCGAAATCCGCCGGTCTTCAGGTTCAATCTGATTTACATCAATCAGGGTGGAAGGTTAACGAGAAAAAATCAAACTGGGAACCCCATCAGATTGGAGAATGGCTTGGAATCGTAATCGACACGATTCGAATGTTTTTTGTTATTCATGAGAAGAAAGTGTCAAAGTTGAAATCTCTCGTGATGGGGCTACTTAATGATTATCTTAATCTTCGAGTTAGGGACGTAGCCAGTGTTTCGGGATTTGTAATCTCCTTGGGTATGGCATTGGGTCCTATTACTAGGTTACTGACAAGACAAATGTATTCTTTTTTTCAGAACAGGGAATCCTGGGATGATATTCTTGCCGCCAACGAAGGTGTTTTGCAAGAATTGAGGTTTTGGGCGAGTCACATCGAAGTCTTTAACGGCTACCCCATTAATAGACATTTGTCGTCTATCGCAACTTTAATTTGCGACGCCAGTGAGTCGGGCTTTGGCGCCCACGTTACCATTGCCAGAAATATTGGACATTGTCAGCGGTGTTACGCATGAATGAAAATGAAGTGGTTTTCTAGAGGAAAAATATAACTACATGGTTTCCAATCACATATTTATATTCAACTATGATGTTAGTAAAAACAATTCTTGCCAAAAAATAGTTACTTGACAATCAAAAGAACAACTATTATTTTTCTGTTGATAAGCCTCACCACAGGAAGCCCATGAAGGACAAGAAACAAGTTTCAAACGTAAATCGTTACTTTAAGCTTCCTTATTGTATCTCAGCAGTCAATAGGAGCTTGTAAAAACAAAATGGCGATATTTAGGGGGTTTTGAAGCTGTTTGGAGCAGTTCTCTGTGGTTTCTTGTCATTTTTAACTGAAAACTACGAGCTAACAACGCGTCGAATCGCTTAAAATTTAACCTAACTTCAAGCTTCTGGGGAACCTACATTCTGAAGGCATGCTGTCTATTTTGAGCGGTTTTGGATTTATTAAACACTCGTTTGGTGATATCGAGGTGGAGCTCTTTTACTTTTAAATTTTTTCGAGCTCAAATAAGACGATTTTGGGGTCAAGTGTGGCCAGATTTATAGACGATGTATGGAATCTAGAGCTTTCGAAGCCTTTCGAAGGCAAGTAGTCCGGGAACCAATATGTCGCATGATTCAATGATCATTTTACGCTTATTTAGTAGCTTGTAGGGTGGGTTGTTTGTCGCGATGTGGAGCTCCGAGGAAATAAAACCCTATTCGCCGTAAATAGAGGAAGCTCTATATTCCCCATACATTTCCTATAAGACTCGGCGGCTATTTTGTAAGCTGAAACGCATCATTGCGCATGTATGAGCAGGCTCATGTCCCATATTTCTGGCAATGTTTTTGTAACGAGAAAAACTGTGGCTCCTCTTTGGAGAGTGGTATAAAGGTTACTTTTTGTAATCCAAGTCATGTAGATGTTACATTGTGTAACAACCGGAAATTTTGTTCCGGCATGTGGAGCGAAAGCGAGCGCTCAAAGAGTTCAACTTATAGAGAGTTGAAGGCCGTTTTGCTGGCGTTGAAAAGTTTTTCCAGCTTTTAACCGGTGGTCAAGTGAAAGTATTCTCTGACCATCAGAATGTGGTTCGCATTGTGCATTCTGGCAGTTCAGTTGCCGAATTGCAAAAAATAGCGCTGGATATTTTCAGTCTTTGTTTGACGAATTCTATTTCTTTTCAGGCTCAAAGGATACCGAGAGCTGAAAATCAGTTAGCAGATTATCTAAGCAGAATTGTAGATCCAGACGATTGGATGTTAAGCCCAGATCTTTTCCAGATCCTCGCCCAAAAGTGGGGTCCTTTCGACGTGGATAGAATGGCCTGCCATTACAATTGTCAATTGGCCAGATTTAATTCTAAGTTTTGGTGTCCTGGCACTGAAGCTGTTGATTGTTTCACGCAAGATTGGGCAGAATGTAATAACTTCGTGTGCCCCCCACCTTACCTAATTAGTGCTGTTCTCTATCACATGAAGTGTTGTCATGCTAAAGGAGTTATTGTTGTTCCCGAATGGAAGTCCGCTCCTTTTTGGCCTCTCTTGACGTCTTCTATGTGTCCTTTGTCTTCTTTTGCAGATTTTGTCAAGGAATCCTTCGTTCTGCCCAAGTTTCCCACTATGTTTTGTGCCGGGAGGGGCTGTTCCTTCACGTACACCCACAAGAAGTCTGTGTTTTGGGGTTTACCCAAATTTAATGTTCTCGCTTTGAGAGTGGATTTTTGTTATCATTGTGTACGTTGACGAGGTCAGTGATGTTAGTTTAGGTGTTGCCAAATCTATTTTCTTTGCTTATTCTTAGATGTGTTCAAAGCTGGAATCTGGCATAAGAACCACTTGGCAAACGATCAATTGCAGAAACTGGCTGATTCACTCCCCTCTTTTGTGCTTCATTCTAAAGCAACCTCGACGAATGTAAAGTATAAGAATTCATGATTGGGTTGGAGAAAATGGGAAAGAGAAAATGTTGGTTTTAACGAATTTCCCGTACACCCTTTTTTACTTAGTTTGTATCTCAGAGAGAAAGTGGAATTTTGCAAATCTCCTGCGCCCATCGAGAACGCCATTTATGGTATAAGGCGGGCGCACCAACTCGCAGGAGTTTCTACCCCCACGGATCATTTTTTGGTAAAGCAAGTGTTAGAAGCTTGTAAAAGGTTATTTGGAAGGCCTATTGAAGGCAAGAAGGCTCTGGACGTCGACCTAGTCGTTAGAGTGGCCGAGAAGTTTAACAGGCCAAGCGCATCATTGTCTAACCTAAGAATTTGTTTTATTTTTGTCATCGCGTTTGCAGGTCTAATGCGTTGTGACGAAATGATTCATGTGACCCGCAAACACGTGTCTTTGTTTTCAGACCCCATGACCATTTTTTGCCCTAGGCGTAAAAACGATCAGCGTTTTCAGGGTCACACGTTCTATTTCGCCAGATCAGATAAAGTGTCATGCCCAGTTACTATAACGGAAAAATTACTAGTCAAGCTGCCTACTAATCCTGATCACCATTTAGTCTGCAGGTTGTCTTCTAATGGCATTGGTCTACAGCATGCAATCAGTTATTCTAGAGTGCGCGAAATCTTTCGTCAGACTCTAAGTCAATTTGTACCGAATCCTAGTAGTTTTGGTACTCCTAGTCTCAAAAAAGGCGGTGCTACCGCTTCGTGCGCTGCCGGCCTATGTGGAGGTCTTTTAGACAAGCACGCCGGGTGGAAATCTTCTATATCTAAGGAATCCTATATACGTTATTCCACAGAAGATCAAATAAAAGTGTCCCGTGCAATCGATTTGTAATCTATGCAATGTTACTAATATTGAACATTAAGTAGGCCTTTGTCCCCGATCGTTTGTCGTCCTTGTTATTCTCGTATGGTCTTGCTGTCCACACAGGCAACAAGCACAGTCACACTCCACATTGTAGTATTTGATAAATGCGGTTTACGCTGTGCGAAGGGTAGGAATGAATGAATGGTTTCCAACGTAACAACGTGTAGTTGGAAAGCGTTTTCATAACGATTCGTAGCTATGTACTACTATTATGTAACATTCTATTGTTTGTAATGAGTCTATTTTCTAGTTTATTGTCTATAGTATAAATGAATTGAATTGCTAATGAATTCCTGTAACTATTTAAGCATTAAAGAAGTTGAGGTGTTTACCTCGCTTGTTGGACAGCTTAGAGTTTGTAATCAAAGTTGACATGATTAATTTGTTCTAGCTCTAGCCCTCGGAGCTTATACGTTGCATCGGTCGAGGACTACGTTTTCCAGTAGGTTTTTCGTCCTGAGAGGTTTTTCCTTCTGGTTTGTTCGTAGCGGGCAGCGTATTATTGAATTGTAATTATTTATGTTTTACTTAAATTCTTGATATAATTTGTACGAATTCAACTATTCGATAATGTATTTACGTCATCTTGAAAACAATTATATCCTTATACAATACAAAGTTAATATACACTAAGAATAGTCTAAGCTATTTCTTCACATTGTATAAATATAGTGAGTATAATATCCTCAAATTTCATGTAATAATATAAAATATACTTGTAATAAAATATGGTCTTGCTGTCCACTCAGGCAACAAGCACAGTCACACTCCACATTGTAGTATTTCATAAATGCGCTTTCCGCTGTGCGAAGGGTAGGAATGCATCGTATCTTTCCTTAGAAATTTCTGTTATGGTAGAATATAAAGTACGTTTGTCACAATACAATGTCGACCAACGACCTTACTCGCCATTAGAGTCCCCTCTAGCTCAGTGGCGGACCGTCCGACTAGAATACGGAGAGTCCTGGGGTCGATTCCCATATGGACCTCAGAATTATTATTTTTTTCTAATAATTTCACAGTTGGGTACGATCATATACACAATTCATTCCATCATCATAGGCATACCATGTTTATCGTATATTTCCTTAGACATTTCTGTTATGGTAGAATATACACGACGTTTGTCAAAATAAAGTGTGTACGAACTACCTTACTCGTCATTAGAGTATCCTCTAGCTTAGTGGCAGAGCGTCTGACTAGGATATGGAAGGTCCTTGGTTCGATTCCCAGGTTGGGCTAAAAAAGTTTTTTTTTTAATGTTAAAGTATGGTATGATCATATACATCTTTCATTCCATTATCATACTCATACCATGTTTATCTTCTATTTGCTTAGCCATTTCTGAAACAGTAGCATATACAGTACTTTTGTAAAGATATAGTGGGGACTAACAAAATTATTCGCCATTAGGGTCTCCTATAGCTTAGCGGCAGAGCGTCAGACTAGGATACGGTGGGTCATTGCTTCGATTCCAAGTTCAGCCTAAAATTTTTTCAATATATTTTTTTTATAGTATGTTACGATCATATACATTTTACAATCCATCATCATACCCATACCATGTTTATTGTATATTTCCTTAGACATTTAATAAACTGTAGCATTAGAGTACTTTTGTCACAATATAGTGTGGACTAACGACCTTATCCGCCATTAGAGTCTCCTCTAGCTCAGTGGCAGAGCGTTCAACTAGAATACGGAAGGTCGTGGGGTCTATTCCCATCTCGGCTTGAGAATTATTTTTTTTCCTCCTTATTTCAAAGTTTGGAACGATCATATACATATTTCATTCCATCATCATATGCATACCATGTTTATCGCATATTTCGTTAGCCATTTCTGTGCTGGTAGAATATACAGTACGTTTGTCACAAAACAGTGTCGATGAACGACCTTACTCGCCATTAGAGTCTCCTCTAGCTAAGTGGCAAATTGTCCGAATAGGATAACGAGGGTCCTGGGGTCGATTCCCATCGGCCTCAGATTTTGTTCTTTTTGTGATTATTTCATAGTTTGATAAGATAATATACACATTTCATTCCATCATCATACGCATGCCAAGATTATCTTATCTTTCCTTAGACATTTCTGTGAATTTAGCATATAAAGTACGTTTGTCTTAATATGGTGTGGACTAACGACCTTATTTGCCATTAGAGTATCCTCTATCTCAGTGCGAGAGCGTTTGACTAGAATACGGAGTGTCCTGGGGTCGATTCCCATCTGGGCCTCAGAATTTTTTCTTTTGTGATAATTTCACAATTTGGTACAATGATATACACATTTCATTCCATCATCATACGCATACCAAGTTTATCTTATCTTTCCTTAGACATTTCTGTGACTGTAGCATATAAAGTACGTTTGTCACAATATAGTGTGGACTAACGACATTATTCGTCATCATACTCTCCTCTAGCTTAGTGGCAGGGCGCCCGACTAGGATACGGAGAGTCCTTGGTTCGATTACCAGCTGGGGTTAAAATTGATTTTTTTTTTTAAATTTTATAGTATGGTACGATTATATCCATATTTCAATCCATCATCATATTCATACCATGTTTATTGCATATTTCCTTAGAAATTTCATAAACTGTAGCATTAGAGTACTTTTTTCACAATATAGTGTTGACTGACGACCTTATTCGCCATTAGAGTCTCCTCTAGCTCAGTGGCAGAGCGTTCAACTAGAATACGGAAGGTCGTGGGGTCGAATCCTATCTGGGCTTCAGAATTTTTTTGTTGTTGATACTTTCACAGTTTTGAACGATGATATACACATTTCATTCCATCATCATACACATACCTTGTTTATCGTATCTTTCCTTAGACATTTCTGTGCTGGTAGAATATACAGTACGTTTGTCACAAAACAGTGTCGATGAACGACCTTACTCGCCATTAGAGTCTCCTCTAGCTAAGTGGCAAATTGTCCGAATAGGATAACGAGGGTCCTGGGGTCGATTCCCATCGGCCTCAGATTTTGTTCTTTTTGTGATTATTTCATAGTTTGATAAGATAATATACACATTTCATTCCATCATCATACGCATGCCAAGATTATCTTATCTTTCCTTAGACATTTCTGTGAATTTAGCATATAAAGTACGTTTGTCACAATATAGTGTGGACTAACGACATTATTCGTCATCATACTCTCCTCTAGCTTAGTGGCAGGGCGCCCGACTAGGATACGGAGAGTCCTTGGTTCGATTACCAGCTGGGGTTAAAATTGATTTTTTTTTTTTAATTTTATAGTATGGTACGATTATATCCATATTTCAATCCATCATCATATTCATACCATGTTTATTGCATATTTCCTTAGAAATTTCATAAACTGTAGCTTTAGAGTACTTTTTTCACAATATAGTGTTGACTGACGACCTTATCCGCCATTAGAGTCTCCTCTAGCTCAGTGGCAGAGCGTTCAACTAGAATACGGAAGGTCGTGGGGTCGAATCCTATCTGGGCTTCAGAATTTTTTTGTTGTTGATACTTTCACAGTTTTGAACGATGATATACACATTTCATTCCATCATCATACACATACCTTGTTTATCGTATCTTTCCTTAGACATTTCTGTGATGGTAGAATATACAGCACGTTTGTCACAAAGCAATTTCGACAAACGACCTTACTCGACATTAGAGTCCCCTCTAGCTCAGTGGCGGACCATCCGACTAGGATACGGAGGGTCCTGGGGTCAATTCCCATATGGACCTCAGACTTAATATTTTGTTCTAATAATTTCACAGTTGGGTACGATCATATACACAATTCATTCCATCATCATAGGCATATCATGTTTATCGGATATTTCTTTAGACATTTCTGTTATGGTAGAATACATAGGACGTTTGTCAAAATAAAGTGTGGACGAACTACCTTATTCGTCATTAGAGTCTCCTCTAGCTTAGTGGCAGAGCGTCCGACTAGGATATGGAAGGTCCTTGGTTCGATTCCTAGCTGGGGCTAAAATTTTTTTTTTTTTTTATTTCAAAGTTTGGAACGATCATATACATATTTCATTCCATCATCATATGCATACCATGTTTATCGCATATTTCGTTAGCCATTTCTGTGCTGGTAGAATATACAGTACGTTTGTCACAAAACAGTGTCGATGAACGACCTTACTCGCCATTAGAGTCTCCTCTAGCTAAGTGGCAAATTGTCCGAATAGGATAACGAGGGTCCTGGGGTCGATTCCCATCGGCCTCAGATTTTGTTATTTTTGTGATTATTTCATAGTTTGATAAGATAATATACACATTTCATTCCATCATCATACGCATGCCAAGATTATCTTATCTTTCCTTAGACATTTCTGTGAATTTAGCATATAAAGTACGTTTGTCTTAATATGGTGTGGACTAACGACCTTATTTGCCATTAGAGTATCCTCTATCTCAGTGCGAGAGCGTTTGACTAGAATATGGAGTGTCCTGGGGTCGATTCCCATCTGGGCCTCAGAATTTTTTCTTTTGTGATAATTTCACAATTTGGTACAATGATATACACATTTCATTCCATCATCATACGCATACCAAGTTTATCTTATCTTTCCTTAGACATTTCTGTGACTGTAGCATATAAAGTACGTTTGTCACAATATAGTGTGGACTAACGACATTATTCGTCATCATACTCTCCTCTAGCTTAGTGGCAGGGCGCCCGACTAGGATACGGAGAGTCCTTGGTTCGATTACCAGCTGGGGTTAAAATTGATTTTTTTTTTTTAATTTTATAGTATGGTACGATTATATCCATATTTCAATCCATCATCATATTCATACCATGTTTATTGCATATTTCCTTAGAAATTTCATAAACTGTAGCTTTAGAGTACTTTTTTCACAATATAGTGTTGACTGACGACCTTATCCGCCATTAGAGTCTCCTCTAGCTCAGTGGCAGAGCGTTCAACTAGAATACGGAAGGTCGTGGGGTCGAATCCTATCTGGGCTTCAGAATTTTTTTGTTGTTGATACTTTCACAGTTTTGAACGATGATATACACATTTCATTCCATCATCATACACATACCTTGTTTATCGTATCTTTCCTTAGACATTTCTGTGATGGTAGAATATACAGTACGTTTGTCACAAAGCAATTTCGATAAACGACCTTACTCGACATTAGAGTCCCCTCTAGCTCAGTGGCGGACCATCCGACTAGGATACGGAGGGTCCTGGGGTCAATTCCCATATGGACCTCAGACTTAATATTTTGTTCTAATAATTTCACAGTTGGGTACGATCATATACACAATTCATTCCATCATCATAGGCATATCATGTTTATCGGATATTTCTTTAGACATTTCTGTTATGGTAGAATACATAGGACGTTTGTCAAAATAAAGTGTGTACGAACTACCTTACTCGTCATTGGAGTCTCCTCTAGCTTAGTGGCAGAGCGCCCGACTAGGATACCGAAGGTTCTTGGTTCGATTACCAGCTGGGGTTCAAATTTTTTTTTTTTTTTCTTTTTCTTTTATAGTATGGTACGATTATATCCATATTTCAATCCATCATCATACTCATACCATGTGTACCACACCATTGGGTCCGGGTGGATGATACTGGTTTAATTGAACATTGGTTTACTGTTTAAATATCAGTTCTTAGATCCCTTGATGATTGGGTTACATAACTAGGGGTTGCATAATCATTTTCAATTCTTAATTCATTACGCTATTTATAATCCGTTAATCCTTTGTAACACTGCCCCCCTCCAGACAAAAATTTGTCCGTCCCGGACTCTAATTCATATTAGAAGTAAATGTTCATTGTCTTTGAAATGTCCTTATGAGAAAAAAAAAATTATATCTCTTTCTTTTTCCTTCTGTTTCTGTCTCATTTGCTTCTTCTGTCTCATCTTCTTCATCTGTTTCATTTGCTTAATCTGTTTCATCTGTTTCATCGTTTTCATCTGTTTCATCTTCTTCATCTGTTTCATCTGCTTCATCTGTTTCATCTTTTTCATCTGTTTTATCTTCTTCATCTGTTTCATCTGCTTCATCTGTTTCATCTGCTTCATCTGTTTCATCTTCTTCATCTGTTTCATCTTCTTCATCTGTTTCATCTGTTTCATCTGCTTCATCTGTTTCATCTTTCTCATTTGGACTCTTCAGATGAAAGTCTTTAAATCTGCTAGGGAGCTTGATAGCCCTTTTGGGTCTTTGTTTAGAAGCTGTTTCATTTGTTGTTTCTCGTGAGTCTTTTCTTGTTTCTTGTTCCACGACTTGCTTATTTTGTCTTGTTTTGTTTTTTGGATCTTGTCTTCTTTGCAGTCTTTTACTCTTGTCTGTTTTCTTAGATCTGGTCTTGTTTCTTGACTCTTGATTTCGCTGTGGGTCAACTTTGGTTGCTGTTGTTGTTTCTTGATTGTTCCTTGCTTCCCTGTCGGATTGAGGTAGACTGTCTTTTGCTGCTGCGTTTTCTTCTGTTCTTCGTTCCTTTATTGTCTCAAACTAGTCGGGGGAATGTCCATTGTACTTACAAAGTCGATCTTTATGGACGATGCGTGGTTTAGCTCTGGGTGATCGTAAAATCTCGTAGATCATGTCGTTAATTTTCCTCTTTACAAGATAAGGTCCATCCCATTTACTTTGAAGTTTTGGAGTGATACCTTTCTTTCTCTTTGGTAGATACTATCGGACAGCATCTCCCTTGTGATATACGTCACTAGCAGAACCAATATCATATCTGCGCTTCATTTTGTCGCTGGAGATCTTCAGGTTTGATCTTGCAAAGTCGTGAACTTCGGCCAAAGAGTCTTCAAGTTTAGAAATGTAGTCTTTATGCGTTGTTTTCTCTGGTATTTTTTCTTTTGGACTACCAAACATGATGTCAACGGGTAAGCGTAACTCTCTTCCAAACATCAACTTTGATGGGCTGCAACCAGTCGATTCGTGTGTAGCAGATCGATAGGCCATAATCAGGTAGGGAACATGGCGGTCCCAATCCCGTTGATGTTCTTCTATGTACTTGGATAGTTGATCTTCCAAAGTTCTGTTAAATCGTTCCACCATCCCATCAGATTGAGGACGATAAGGCGTTGTCCGGGTTTTCCTGATACCAAGCAATGTACACACATTTGAAAACAACTTGGACTCGAAATTTCTCCCTTGATCTGAATGTAGTTCTCCAGGCACTCCAAATCTTGAAATTACTTCAGTTACTAAGGCATCTGCTACTGTCTTGGCTTCCTGATCAGGGAGTGGAATTGCCTCCATCCACTTGGTAAAATAATCGTCAATGATCAACAAATACTTGTTTCCCTGTTCGCTGATTGGGAGTGGTCCCAAAATATCAACAGCAAGCCTTTCCATTGGAGCACCACAAACGTACTGTTTAAGAGGTGTTCTGTTCTTGCGTTTGGGTCCTTTCCTTTTTGCGCATGGTTCACACTTTCGGCACCAATTTTCCACGTCTTTTCTGCAGCTGACCCAATAGAATCGATTTCTTAATCTTGCAAGTGTCTTCGTTATACCCAGATGACCCGACGTTGGTTCATCATGGACTTCTCTTAGAATGTCTTCTTGTAGACTAACTGGTACTATCAGCTGAGTTGGTGGTGGTATTTGGCGACTATTTTCTAGCTTACGGTATAGTACACCATGTTGTAGTTCCAGTGAATTCCATTGTGCCCAGTAGGCTTTGATTTTGGGACTGTAACGTGCTACCTGGTTCCATTTGGGCTTTTCCTCCTTTTCCAACCAAAGGATGATTTGGCGAAGTGTTGGGTCGTCTAGCTGTGCCTGTCGTAATTCACTCTTCTCCCAACATTTTCCTTGGTTAGTCTGTACAGGTTCTTCATTCTCAGCTGTGGTCTTTTGGAGCAACGAGACTTTGGGGTGACAATGGTCTGTTCTTTCTTTCGATTCTTCAAAGGCCAGACTCTCTTCGATTTCTCTTCGTTCACAGTACTTGCAGGTCATTATTGCACATGGTCGTCTTGATAATGCGTCCGCGTTTCCATGTTTAAGACCAGAGCGGTGAATAATAGTAAAGTTGTACTGTTGAATCTTTTCCAACCATCTAGCAATCTGATCTTTAGGATTCTTGAAATTCAAGAGCCACTGCAACGCTGAATGATCTGTCCTTAGTAGAAATTCTCTGCCATACAAATGTGCATTGAAATGTTCTATGGCATTAACAACTGCCAAAAGCTCTCTTCTTGTGACGCAATAATTTGACTCTTGTTTCGAAAGAGTTCTACTGAAGTACGCAATGACATGCTCCTTTCCATCTGTAACTTGTGAGAGGACAGCTCTTATACTAGCTTTGCTTGCATCTGTATCGAGAATATAAGGCTTGTTTGGATCTGGGTAGGCCAGAATTGGACTTGTTTGTAGAGCTCTCTTCAATTCAGCAAAGGCAATACGACAATCTTCATTCCAATCAAATGTGCTGTTTTTTTCAGTAAGTTTATGTAGAGGTCTGGCGACAGCTGCAAAGTTGAAAATAAAACGTCTGTAATAAGAGCACAGTCCTAGAAAACTTCTAACTTCTTTGACGCAGAGTGGAACTGGCCACTCTTGTATGACTCTAGTCTTTTCTGGATCTGCTGAAATTCCCTCTTGTCCAACGATGTGTCCAAGAAAATTCACCTCTCTTGCAAATAATACGCACTTCTTAGAATTCAGTTTTAAGTTCGCTTCTCTTAACTTCTGAAATACTTGTTTCAGGTTACGAACCTCTTCTTCAAAGACTGCGGCATGAACGAGTATGTCGTCAATATATACTAGAGCAGTCGTCAATGGTAACTGTAATAAGACAGCTTCCATCAGTCTTTGAAAGGTTGCCGGGGCATTGCACAGTCCAAACGGCATTACTAGAAAGTGCCAGAGTCCTTTTCCTGTGGAAAACGCTGTTTTTTCCTTGGATGTCTCATCCAGCTCCACCTGCCAGTAGCCACTTTTCAAATCTAATGCCGAGAACCATCTGGAGCCAGCAAGACAATCCAACGTTGAATCCAACCTCGGCAGTGGATAGGCATCTTTTTTTGTTACTGAATTCAACTTTCTGTAATCCACACAGAATCTCGTGGTGCCATCTTTCTTACGTACTAACACGATAGGCGCACACCAAGGACTTGTTGACGGCTCTATTATCCCTTTGTCTAACATCTCAGTTACAGCTTGATCTGCTTCAACGGTCTTCGACAGTGGCAAGCGACGTGGAGCCTGTTTAATTGGTTTTGTCTCGCCAGTATCGATGGCGTGTTTTACCATGTTAGTTCTACCAATATCGTCAAGTCCTTTAGAAAATAAATCTTGTTCTTCAAGGAGTAACTTCTTGAACTGCTGTTGCTGAGCCTCATTCAAGTTTCCTGCATTGCGACTGTAGACGTTCTTGAGTAACTCAGGTAATTCCATGTCTTCCTTTTCT
Organism: Anthopleura xanthogrammica; assembly: GCA_964019055.1. Lineage (NCBI taxonomy): Eukaryota > Metazoa > Cnidaria > Anthozoa > Actiniaria > Actiniidae > Anthopleura > Anthopleura xanthogrammica. The sequence continues at coordinate 8,927,563 of OZ025214.1, read as the reverse complement.
TCATCATAGTGTTTTCCAATTGACGGCGTAGTAATGCTAACACATGGTTCACAGACAGCAATCTCAGTGTTTCTGCGTAATTTCTTTCTTCCAGGTGATAAGTTCACTATCCTTACTGGCACGAATCCGTCTTTCAGATCAACAAGTGTTCGTCCTACTACTATGCCTCCAGTTTCACTTTCAGTATATTCCTTCGTAGGTCCAACAGTTCGTAGGCCATTTTGGTTACCTGCTGCCATTACTTTCGCTTTAACGAACACTTCTGTAAAAGGCTTCAGTTTCACATTTTCATCCAGAACCACACGAAGTACTTGCGGTGAACTTCTAGAATCAGCTAGCTCCATCGGAATGTCAGCTTCATCAACGGTTAACAGCATTTCTCCATAGTTAATTATGCAGTTGTGCATTCTTAGAAAATCCCCTCCAAGTAGGCAATTAGACGACATTGAAACGATCCAAAACTCGTGACTGGTCTTGGTTTCTCCAATAGTTAGTGATAGTACACATCTAGCTTGGACGTCAACAGTTCCTCCTCCCAGTACATTGATCCTCTCTTCTTTGGTTTCCAGCAGTTGAACTTTTGTCTTCTTTGTAATAACTTCCAAAAACGTCGGATTCAAAAGTGAAATGTCAGCGCCAGAGTCTATCAGACAGCTACACTGTACATCCTCGATAAACGCTGGTACAAACAGTCCTCCACAATCTGTAATTCTTGGGGCACCCTCTAAAATGGTCGACCTCGGCCCCTTGGAAGTTTCCCTGTGTTGACGTTCTTGAATTTTCCTGTGAGAACTCTGTTCTATCTTGGCTTTGACGTGGGAATCCTGTTGCATCTTGTCGGCTCTGTGGAAGGCCTATGGTATCCTGTCTCTGCGGCGGGAATCCTGTGGTACTCAATCTTTGTGTCGGGAACCCTGTGGCAACGTGGCGTTGTTGTGGGAACCCTGTGGCATCTTGCTGTCTTTGTTGCTGGAACCCTCTAGTGCTGTAAAATCGTTGTGTCGGTTCTGTATTGTTGGGGCGCTGTTGTTGAAACTCTACTGCTTTGTTAAACGGGCATGATGATTGAAGGTGTCCCAGTTCGTTACAACGATAGCATCTCGATAATCTTTGTCGGTCAAATCTCCGAGTTTGTCCTTTTTGTTTTACTTCTTCAAGAACTTTTCCTATAAGTGATCCCAGCTTCCCTATTTCACTCTCGACGCTACTCTCCATTGTTGGTGATCTCTCTTTAAATTTATCGCTTGTCGAACTCTCTTGCAAATTAAATTGACGAGCATGAGTAAATCCTTTTGAATGTATGTGTCCCCAGCGATCGGCCAGTTGATACGATTCCAATTCCAATGCAATTTCGAGCGCTGCTTGCGTGTTCTTAGGTCGGCCTTGTCTCACTTTCATTCTGTTATCGTCTGGTAGCGCGTCAATAAATTGATCCTTGGCCAACGTATCTTGTAGTTCAGCTTCCCCTCCCGGATACGCAAGTTTGACTAGTCTCTCCAAATCAGATGCTAGCTCGGGTAATGATTCTTCACGCTTTTTGACTCGGGTTTTAAACTTTGCTCTCGCCAGTTCAGATTGGTGGGTCGCTCCGAAGAGGTTTTCCAGTGCTTTGGCAAGTGTGTTAAAATCTTGTCGGTTTTCTTGAGATAAATTACTCAAAACCATTGTTGCGTTTCCCTTTAGACTAGTAGCTAAGAATGAGGCCTTTTGTTCCTGAGACCAATCATTCAATTGTGAAACAATTTCAAACTTCGCGTTGTAGGCTTCCCATGGCGTAGTTCCATCGTACGGAGGAGGCAATTGAATAGGCCTGGATGTTTTCCGTGTATTCGAACCAAATTCCATTGCATGTGTCAAGGTTTCCTCCAACTTCACATTTAATTTCTGTTCCAAAAGTTGTACATGCTCCAAGGCGTTACTCAATTCGCTGATTTTATTGTCTATGAATGACAATAGAACGGTTTGGTTTTCGCTATCCAGGTCGGTTGTTGTTTTGCATTCCAGTTTACAGAGGCGTGACTCCATCTCCCGTATTTGCTCTCTATAAGTCAGATCCATCCTCTCGATGTGTAACTTCTGGCTTTCCACAATCGACAGTAAATTATCAATTTGCTGTTGCGATTCCACTCTCTCTGACTCAAATTTAGCGATAAAAATTTCAACTTCCTCCAACGTTTGCGTTACACGACTCTCGAATCCTTCTTTGTAGGCGTAATTATTGTTGATGTCGGGCGGCATAATTTCTTGCTGATCCTCTGTAATTCCCATATCTTTCATTCTTGCTGTCGATCGAGTTTCCATCATTAAACAAATTTAAACCAAGAGGCCAAGAAAAATCCTTTTGCGAAGACTTGAAATCTTGAATTCCTCGGGAACTAAACCTTGCTCTGCTACCAAATTGTACCACACCATTGGGTCCGGGTGGATGATACTGGTTTAATTGAACATTGGTTTACTGTTTAAATATCAGTTCTTAGATCCCTTGATGATTGGGTTACATAACTAGGGGTTGCATAATCATTTTCAATTCTTAATTCATTACGCTATTTATAATCCGTTAATCCTTTGTAATACATGTTTATTGTATAGTTCCTTAGACATTTCATAAACTGTAGCATTAGATTACTTTTGTCAAAATATAGTGTGGACTGCCGACCTCATCCGCCATTAAAGTCTCCTCTAGCTCAGTGGCAGAGCGTTTAACTAGAGTACGGAAGGTCCTGGGGTCGATTCCCATCTGGGCATCAGAATTTTTTTTTCTGATAAATTCACAGTTTAGTACGATGATAAACACATTTCATACCATCATCATACACATACCTTGTTTATCGTATCTTTCCTTAGACATTTCTGTTATGGTAGAATGTATCGGACGTTTGTCAAAATAAAGTGTGTACGAACTACCTTACTCGTCATTAGAGTCTCCTATAGCTTAGTGGCAGATTGTCCGACTAGGATACCTAGGGTCCTTAGGTCGATTCCCATCTGGGCCTCAGAATTTTTTTTTTTTTCTTATTATTTCATAGTTTGATAAGATAATTTACACATTTCATTCCATTGTCATACGCATATCATGTTTATCGTATATTTCGTTAGACATTTCTGGTATGGTAGAATATACAGTACGTTTGTCGAAATAAAGTTTGGACCAACAACCTTTTTTGCCATTAGAGTATCTTCTAGCTCAGTGCGAGATCGTTCGACTAGAATACGGAGTGTTTTGGGGTCGATTCCCATCTCGGCCTCAGAATTTTTTCTTTTCGGATAATTTCACAGTTTGGTACAATGATATATACATTTCATTCCATCATCATACGCATACCAAGATCATCTTATTTTTCCTTAGACATTTCTGTGACTGTAGCAAATAAAGTACGTTTGTCACAATATAGTGTGGACTAACGACATTATTCGACATCAGAGTCTCCTCTAGAATAGAAACAGAGCGCCCGAGAAGGATACGGAGAGTTTTTAGCTCGATTACCAGCTGGAGTTAAAATTTATAATTTTTTTCTATTTATTTTATAGCATGGTACGATTATATCCATATTTCAATGCATCATCATACTCATATCATGTTTATTTTATATTTCCTTAGACATTTCATAAACTGTAGCATTAGAGTACTTCTGTCACAATATAGTGTGGACTAACGACCTTATCCGCCATTAGATTCTCCTCTAGATCAGTGGCAGAGCGTTCAACTAGAATACGGAAGGTCGTGGGGTCCATTCCCATCTGGGCTTCAGAATTGTTTTTTTTTCTCCTTATTTCACAGTTTGGTACGATCATAAACATATTTCATTTCATCATCATACGAGTACCATGTTTATCGTATATTTCCTTAGATATTTCTGTGCTGATAGAATATACAGTAGGTTTTGTCACAAAACAGTGTCGATGAACGACCTTACTCGCCATTAGAGTGTCCTCTAGCTCAGTGGCAAATTGTCCGACTAGGATACCGAGGGTCCTGGGGTCGATTCCCATCTGGGCCTCAGAATTTTTTTTTTTTCTGATTATTTCATAGTTTGTTAAGATCATATACACATTTCATTCCATCATCCTACGCATACCACGTTTATCGTATATTTCCTTAGAGATTTCTGTTATGGTAGAATATACAGTACGTTTGTCAAAATAAAGTGTGGACAAACGACCTTATTTGCCATTAGAGTATCCTCTATCTCAGTGCGAGAGCGTTCGACTAGAAAACGGTTGGTGCTGGGGTCGATTCCCGAATTTTTTTTCTGATAAATTCACAGTTTGGTACGATGATATACATATTTAATTCCAACATCATATGCATACCATGTTTATCTTATTTTTCCTTAGACATTTCTGTGATGGTAGAATATACAGTAGAGTTTTCCGATTTATAGGCTTTGGCACTAATAGTACCAGATATTAATTAGCATACATGTGCACTAGTGCGTAAAGTTATATTTCACCAACACATACTACATTTGAGTTTTTATGAACGATTTGATGTGTATTTATTATTGATATTGATATATTATTGTTAATTACATTGCATTTCATAGGTTGACAAATACGATTTAGTGAGTAACAACTCATTTTACGAATTACAATAATTCTACCACTGCACATACACTTTTCAAATTCGTTCTTTAGGCAGGATTTTGCTCTGAATTTTTTCCTCGTCTAAAGATGCGATAATTATATGAACTTATAAACTCTTTTTAAACATTATTGTGTTGGTGGTAGCAGAACGAATATAACATTGCTGGTTTAACCACTCAGCGCACAACAAATTTTATTTGTTGCAAACAGAACAAAATACAAAACGGACCAGTAAAACCGTGCAAAGCCGACTGCTTGTACGTCTGTCTTTAGAGACATATCAAAATAAAACCATGGCCATGTTTTATACCTTACAGCAAAAACAATAATAAACCGGCGTCATGTTAAACTTGTGCAATAAGTCTGCGTCGACGGTTTGTTAAGAAACCGCACGTAGAAACAACTATGGGTAAAAATGCCCTTTTTTGACGGAAGATTGACGATACCGAACGATAAATCTTTAGACAACCAATAGTATGTTCGATTCTCACACGCAATCGTCGTAGTTCTCGATTGGCCATTCGAACCCTTCGATTTCGAGCAATCCTTAGAGGCACCTGTGCAGCATACCCACCATCAGCTAGAATTCTGGCTTCCCTTGGTAGACGTCGTTGGCGATTGAAGCCAATTCCTGGTAATAGACGATAAGTTCACGCATCGTTCACATGACCAGGATATCTGAGATAGACAATAATCTGAGTTTTAGGAAAAAAGTGTTGAGAAACATTTGTTTGAAGTTCAGTTAGTTATACATACCCTGACACGAGCATTACAATCAGTCCATCTGCATCAATAATCAGTTGAGTGGACATAAAGTGACATCGTTTGTCACCCCGGTAGAATTCGGCTTGAAGTTGTCCTGTAGGTCTTCTTATCCGATGGATTGTGGCGTCGATGCAGCCAACTGCGTTTGGGAAATGCGACCATTGTCCCAAGAATGAAGCCCACATTTGGAGGTCATGCCATTTGATATAACGTGAGTAGTTAATGAAAATTATTGGAACAACGTGATAAATTTCCTCGGCTACTGTACTCTTGCTTATACCAAAAAGGTTGGCCAGGAAATGGTAATTCTGATAACACCTCAGCCAAATGATAGAAAGAAGAACTCGGTTACGGACATCCAATAGGCATTGCCGTTTTCTTTGGCTTGTTGGTTGTCGTGGCAAAAGGCGGGGTTTTAAGACATCTTCAGCTGTACGTCTGACCATCATCTCAAGAGATCTTGGAGTTTCTCCTGTAACATACCAAAAAATTCGTGAATCGAGTTCCAGCAACGTCCAAACATCTCGTCCCGTATTTTTTGGTGGCACTAATCCAGGAAAAAGTCTTGCGATAAGAGGTCGGTTATCAATCATATTTATGATGTTTTGAATGGCCATAAGAACGATAATAGAGTGTGTAAGAAATATTGGAGACGGAGGAGGAAGTAGAAAATCGTCATTACATAACAGCTGCAAGATACCAACGAGTACCATTGATATTACAGGAAGGAAAGTAGGAAAAGGTGGAGGAGCCATGACTAATAATCAAATCACATCAGCCATTCATGAACAATATATATGCAAATTTATTTTATCTGTACCAAATACTCACGTGCAACACGTGTAACACTTCATGCAACACAGTGTTCAGTAGCTGTTTTTTCTTGCGTACATATAGTACAAACACGTCGTAAAAGCATTTGAGAAACACTTTACGTTGTTAAACAATTTCAAAACAAACATGTCTCAGCCGCTAAAAACGCCTTCACGTCTTAGAGCACCACCCGTTGAAGATATGATGATTACAAGAGGGTTAGAACTTTACAAGAAAGATTACAAAGCTGTTGTTCTGTTTCTCCAGCGAAACAAAGAGGTCATGGGGAGTGATTTTGAAAGGTTTTATTCTGAAGCTGGAAGTCTCGGAAGCTCTGGTTTCAAAAAGGCCGTAGAAAGGGTCCGTAAGAGGTCCTTGAAATTGCTTACACCGAGGTAGGTATATATCGAGAATACAATGTTTTGGTCAATTTTCACTAGAAAGACAGTTTAATTAAGCCTTGTTCAGCTCTTGTCTCTATTTTATCAAAATGAATTTCTTCCATATTTGACGTTACCTAGGAAAGCTCCCAGTAATTCCATACTAGAAGACGAATATAAAAGTAATACTGACGAGGATGAAGACGAATCTGAAGATGCTTGCGATGATGCAGATTGTATACGCGATGAGCTCGACAAGAACGATAAGAGATATAGTGTTGACACACAAGATGGAACGGACGACTGGTCATCACCAAAAAGTGTACTGGAAAAAATGCAGGGAGCAGAGCCGCAAAAGAGTGAAAAATCTGCTTCAAGAAAACGCAAAAGGTTATATTTATAGTTAGTAACAATTTGTTATAAACTCCTTGTTGACTTCTTGTGGAAACAGCAATATTAGTCATAGTGGTAGCGTTACCTTTTAGGTGAGAGAATTTTGACTGCTGACTTATGTTTTATTGATTTATATCCGGGAAATTTCTGACGATATTAATCAAATTTTCTCTCTTACATTAGAGAATCCAAGAGTAAAATGGCAGACGTTCTCGAGTCTCTTCCAGGATTAATAACAGAAGCGACGAAAGCCGCGCAAGAGAATTATAAAGCAATCAAAAAATGGTCTAGATCCTTAGATGCAAAAAGCTCAGACGAAGAATAATTAAGTCGGCCTGGAAATCTTGGCGGTCGGTTCGGGACCAAATACATACAGTTTTCCTTAAGGTGATGTTACACGAGATGAAAAAATCACCATTTTGAGTTGCGAAGTTTTGACTTCAGATCAAAACCTCGCAACGCGCGCGCGTGATGCCGAAGTCGAAATTGTGCTAAGAATCGTTCTGTCCTGCCACGTTTAGTAACTGATACATAGTATCAACGATTTTCGCGAAAAATCCTCGTTGCAAAACGTCTCGTATAACATGGCCTATAGCCGAGTACATAATTGTTAATGTTTTCATTATTATTACAATATATTGTAATGTATTGATAAAGACTTGTTATGTTTTGTAAAGAATGATTATTACAAATAAATTGATATCAACCTTTGTATGCTGATCTCTTTACTGCATTAGTTTTCGACGCAAATATGAATTCAAAAAGTTCTACTATTCACATCTATGTTTTTAACTCTGGTTGAACAAATCGCAATATGTCATGCACTAGTTTATCTTGGTCTTGTTCGCTATGCTTCGCTTATCACAAACATGCAAGTACACACAGACACGTATAAGATATTTAGTTAGAACTTGTTTTGCTGACGCACTGATAAAATCATTTCTAAATACTTGTATTGATTGAGAAACTTTTTCGACCATTTAAAATGTAGAACAACAAGTTTACGAATGTTGATGATTTACTCATGTAAGTCGCTTACAAGGAATACAGCGATAGAATTTTAGAATTTTAGAATTTAACATTTTCTCTCCTAATTCATACTTTAGTTCGATCGGAATCCCACAATTTTGTTGGACACATTAGAAACAAAGAGAAATAGTAGCTACAATAATGAATTTGAACGTTGGCACTAACGGCTGGCACTATTAGTGCCAATTTGGACTTTGTGCCGGTAAATCGGAAAACTCTAGTACGTTTGTCACAATACAATGTCGACGAACGACCTTACTCGAAATTAGAGTCTCCTCTAGCTCAGTGGCAGATTGTCCGACTAGAATACCGAGGGTCCTGGGGTCGATTCCCATCTGGGCCTCAGAATTTTTTTTTTTCTGATTATTTCATAGTTTGATAAGTTAATATACACATTTCATTCCATTATCATACGCATACCATGTTTATCGTATATTTCCTTAGACATTTCTGTTATGATAGAATATACAGTACGTTTGTCGAAATAAAGTTTGGACTAACGACCTTCTTTGCCATTAGAGTATCCTATGGCTCAGTGCGAGATCGTTCGAGTAGAATACGGAGTGTTTTTGGGGTCGATTCCCATCTGGGCCTCAGAATTTATTTTTTTTCTGGTAATTTAATAGTTTGGTACGATTATATACACAATTCATTCCATCATCATAAGCATACCATGTTTATCGTGTATTTCCTTAGACATTTGTGTGACTGTAGAATATACAGTACGTTTGTCACAATACAGTGTCGATGAACGACCTTACTCGCCATTAGAGTCTACTCTAGCTCAGTGGCAGGGCGCCCGACTAGGATACGGAGAGTCCTTTGTTCGATTACCAGCTGGGGTTAAAATTTATTATTTTTTTCTGTTTATTTTATAGTATGGTACGATTATATGCAATTTCAATCCATCATCACACTCATACCATGTTTATTGTATATTTCCTTAGACATTTTACAAACTGTAGCATTAGAGTACTTTTGTCATATAGTTTGGACTGACGACCTTATCCGCCATTAGAGTCTCCTCTAGCTAAGTGGAAGAGAATTCAATTAGAATACGGAAGGTCGCACTGTGTGAAATAAAGGAAATCAGGGAAATTATGGGTTTCATATATTCCATGGTATTTTACGTATCCTGGAATAGAACACTGAGTATACGGATACGTGAGGTATCACAAAGTATCAAGCACCATATACTCATGGGCACGCAGTGTCATGGAGTATCAACCACCAAATACCTTTGTCGTATAGTATCAGGGAATATCATGCACTGTATTCTTAGTGTATATTCCAAGTATTGAGTGCCGTGGGGTTTCCTGTCCCGGATTCGCGAGTACTCGAGGTAGTCAAATGAATTTGAAAATCAATTTTAGACTTCTTCTCTGGTTGTTTTAAACATCTGTGATTGTTTGGAATTAAATATTTTTGATCGATCGAATCATTTTTGTGAAGTTGAGTATCAACCACCGAAAACCTTTGTCGTATAGTATCAGAGAATATCATGCACTGTATTCTTAATGTATATTCCAAGTATTGAGTGCCGTGGGATTTCCTGTCGCGGATTCGCGAGTATTCGAGGTAGTCAAATGAATTTTAAAATCAATTTTAGACTTCTTCTCTGGTTGTTTTAAACATCTGTGATTGTTTGGAATTATATATTTTATCCATCGAATCATTTTCGTGAAGTTGAGTATCAGCGAATATCGTTTACCGTATTCTAGTTTATGTTCCAAGTATCACGTGGTTTTACTGTACGTACTGTACGTACTGTACGTACAGTGAAACCACGTGATCGCGTGACCCATGATCCTTTGTGGTCCTCTTCTATTGTTTCAATTAAAGCGCGCCATTTTCAACGGTTCTTCAACAGTAATGGTATCTTGCTTTGTAAGCTCAGCCTTTGCCGTCTTTGTAGCGCTTATAGCTCCTCACAAACCATAACCATCTACCCGAGTGCTATCTAAAATACCATAAAATGTCCTGGCTGAAGTTATTTCTCGCTTTTCACACGACAAACGGGTGAGTAAGCCATTGAACTTTGCTTAAGCTTTGAGATATTTTCTTACGAAACGAAGCACTAGTGTGGGCCTATAGCTCGCATAGTACTTTAAATATTACTGATATCTTCTATTTCCCTCGAATATATTGATATTTTCAAGTCTTTAATGCCCGCCGAAATTCACTTGTTGTTCTTTTGGTCATCTAACTCTCTGTTTAAAAGAATGTAATCATGCTGGACTAAACATTATTAGCATAATCTAGGTTAAATTTAGTACATTATCATCAGTTAGTAACATTGTGTTGTCTTTCCTATATAGTTTTCCGCATGCAAAACATCAACAAAAGTCTCTGAAGTTCGACATGATATGAAGATTTAACAGCTGAGTACTTTGGGGTACTTTTAACTCAGTGCCGCTGCTGAAATGTTGGCTCAAAATTCAAAATATGGTCGGTTGAAATACAAAGGAGAAACCACTATAAAATGCTTGTACTTCAATATATGTTAGGTTTAGAAATTACTTTGGGGTACCAACACTGAATATATGGATACATGTATCTTGTAGTTATACAAAATGACAGTTATGTCGTAAAGACTTGAGATATATTTATCTGGAACATATAATTTGTATATGAAATATTTTCATACCTGAGTCTCTATTCAGGGGTCAAGCTAGGGTTAGAGCATGAAGGTGAGTGTCCTATGGAATCCCAAGCATTGCATGGGACCATTAGGGCAAAGCTTGAGGGACTGTTTCCCATAAGACACAAGCATTCATTCTCTAACTGCCTTATTACATGGAGTTTACTTATAGTTTGTGTTTCTATAGCTTATCAGTATTTTGAATGTAGATCATACTTGAAAATAAGTTGAAGACGAAGAGACATAGTATGGTGTGGTGACATATGATATGGTTGTTTGAAAAGTTTAATTTCATTTTCTTGCATACTGAAATGCTTTTAGAACAAAGGGAAAAAAGAGGTTTTATAGTATGAGCTACAATGTATAGAAAATACTGATTAGTTATAGAAACCCAAAAGATTAGCATTAAAATACTAAGTTATGATCGGCTGAGTGAGTATGACCATGTTCTAAAAACTATAATATATAATATAGAGCATGATGATGAACTTTTCTCTCTTTCTTTTTTTAAACATATTGGTATGTTAGAAAATAATGATTACTTGTTATTGAAACTCGACAAGGCTGTATACAAGGTTAAAATTTACTTAGGTGATGGTTATTAAATGTTTCTAAAAACTTAACTTGTTTATTGTCTTTTTATTTTTTACTCCCAATAAATTAACCTAAGATCGTGCAATGATCACGTAAATGATTTCTGGAAATCGCCAAGAGTATATTTCACATATCATCGGGTGAATATTATTTTGGTTACTATTAAATTCCGGGAAATCCTGGGAAAATTACATTGAATATCGAGAAGTTTCTGGGATAAAATCACGTTAAGTATCACGGCATACCTTGCAAAATACGTTCACAGTACACCGTAGGTATCAGGGAATATTCGAATTTGTTACATAAAATATTCGTGAAAGTCACGGCATTTACGGGAAAAAATACGCGTAATATCAGTAAATATCAGGTACCCAGAAATTCCCTTATAGGGAAAGAGTCCGAATATGGAAGAATATGGATTTTGACACCTCCTGACACACAACGTGTAAGGTACCCAGATACCAGATGATACGCCAGTATTCTTTCAGTCATCAGAGTACGTATCACCAAGTATCATGACCCATATTCTGGATATTTCACACAGTGTCGAAGGGGTCGATTCCTATCTGGGACTGAGAATTTTTTTTTTCTGATAATTTCACAGTTTGGTACAATGATATACACATTTCATTCCATAATCATACGTATACCTTATTTATCGTATCTTTCCTTAGACATTTCTGTGATGGTAGAATATACAGTACGTTTGTCAAAAGCTAGATTGGACGAACGACCTTACTCGCTATTAGATTCTTCTCTAGCTTAGTGGCAGATTGTCCAACTGGGATAACGATGGTACTGAAGTCGATTCCCATCTCGGCTTGATAATTTTTTTTTCTGATAATTTCAAAGTTTGGTACGATGATATACACATTTCATTCCATCATCATACCGATACCATGTTGATCGTATATTTCCTTAGACATTTCTGTGCTGCTAGAATGTAGAGTACGTTTGTCAAAATATAGTGTGGACGCACGACCTTACTCGCCATTAGAGTCTCCTCTAGCTTAGTGGCAGATTGTCCGACTGGGATACCGAGGGTCCTGGGGTCGATTCCCATCTGGGCCAAAGAATTACTTTTTTCTGATTATTTCACTGTTTGGTACAATCATATACTCATTTCATTCCATCATCATAGGCATACCATGTTTATTGTATATTTCCTTAGACATTTATGTGCTGGTAGAGTATACAGTAGGTTTGGCACAAAACAGTGTCGATGAACGACCTTACTCGCTATTAGAGTCTCCTCTAGCTTAGTGGCAGATTGTCCGATGGGATACCGATCGTCCTGGGGTCGATTTCCATCTGGGCTTCAGAATTTATTTTTTTTTCTGATTATTTCAAAGTTTGGTACGATCATATACACATTTCATTCCATCATCATACGTATACCATGTTTATCGTATCTTTCCTTAGACATTTTTGTGATGGTAGAATAAACAGTACGTTTGTCAAAAGCTAGATTGGACGAACGACCTTACTCGCTATTAGATTCTTCTCTAGCTTAGTGGCAGATTGTCCGACTGGGATAACGATGGTACTGGGGTCGATTCCCATCTCGGCTTGATAATTTTTTTTTCTGATAATTTCAAAGTTTGGTACGATGATATACACATTTCATTCCATCATCATACCGATACCATGTTGATCGTATATTTCCTTAGACATTTCTGTGCTGCTAGAATGTAGAGTACGTTTGTCAAAATAAAGTGTGGACGCACGACCTTACTCGCCATTAGAGTCTCCTCTAGCTTAGTGGCAGATTGTCCGACTGGGATACCGAGGGTCCTGGGGTCGATTCCCATCTGGGCCAAAGAATTACTTTTTTCTGATTATTTCACTGTTTGGTACGATCATATACACATTTCATTCCATCATCATAGCCATACCATGTTTACCTTCTATTTCCTTAGACATTTCTGAAACTGTTGCATATACAGTACTTTTGTCACAATATAGTGAGGACTAACAACATTATTCGCCATAATGTCTCCTCTAACTTAGCGGCAGATTGTACGACTAGGATATCGAGGGTCCTGGGCTCGATTCAAAGCTGGGGCTAAATTTTTTATTTTTTTCTGTTTATTTTATTGTATGTTACGATCATATACATATTTCATTCAATCATTATAGGCATACCATGTTTATTGTATATTTCCTTAGACATTTATGTGCTGGTAGAGTATACAGTAGGTTTGGCACAAAACAGTGTCGATGAACGACCTTACTCGCTATTAGAGTCTCCTCTAGCTTAGTGGCAGATTGTCCGACTGGGATACCGATGGTCCTAGGTTCGATTCCCATCTGGGCCTCAGAATTTTTTTTTCTCATAATTTCACAGTTTGGTACGACGATATACACATTTGATTCCATCATCATTACGCATACCATGTTTATCTTATCTTTCCTTCGACATTTCTGTGGATGTTGCATATACAGTACGCTTGTCACAATATAGTTTGGACTAACGACATTATTCGTCATGAGAGTCTCCTCTAGCTTAGTGGAAGAGCGTCCGAATTGGATACGGAGAGTCCTAGGTGCGATTACCAGCCTGCGCTAAAATTTATTTATTTTTTCTGTTTAGTTTAAAGTATGGTATGATCATATACATATTTCATTCCATCATCATATCCATACCATGTTTATCTTCTATTTCCTTAGACATTTCTGAATCTGTAGCATTAGAGTACTGTTGTCACAATATAGTATGGACTATCGACCTTATCCGCCATTAGAGTCTCCTCCAGCTCAGTGGCAGAGCGTTCAACTAGAATACGAAAGTTCGTGGGGTAAAATAAAAAAATCTCATTATTTCACAGTTTGGTACAATCATATACATATTTCATTCCATCATCATAGCCATACCATGTTTATCGTATATTTCCTTGGACATTTCTGTGCTGGTAGAATATACAGTACGTTTGTCACAAAACAGTGTAGAAGAACGACCTTACTCGCCATTAGAGCGTCCACTAGCTGAGTGGCAGATTATCCGACTAGGATACCAAGGGTGCTGGAGTCGATTCCCATCTGGGCCTCAGAATTTATTTTTTTTCTGATAATTTCAAAGTTTGGTACGATGATATACACATTTCATTCCATCATCCTATGCATAGCATGTTTATTGTATATTTCCTTAGACATTTCTGTGATGGTAGAATATAAAAAACGTTTGTCAAAATATAGTGTGGACGAACGACCTTACTCGCTATTAGAGTCTTCTCTAGCTTAGTGGCAGATTGTCCGACTGGGGTAGCGATGGTCCTGGGGTCGATTCCCATGTCGGCCTCAGATTTTTTTTTTCTGATTGTTTCACAGTTTGGTACGATCATATAAACATTTCATTCAATCATCATACGCATACCATGTTTATCATATATTTCCTTACACATTTCTGTTACTTTAACATATACAGTACGTTTTTTAAAATATAGTGTGGACAAACGACCTTACTCGCCTTTAGGGTCTCCCTTTACTCAATGGCAGATTGTCCGACTAGGATACCGAGGATCCTTGGTCGATTTCCATCTGAACCTCAAAATCATTAATTTTTTCTGATTATTTCACAGTTTGGTAAGATCATATACACATTTCGTTCTATCATCATACCCATACCATGTTTATCGTATATTTCCTTAGACATTTCTGTGATGGTAGAATATACAGTACGTTTGTCAAAATATAGTGTGGACGAACGACCTTACTCGCCTTTAGAGTCTACTCTAGCTTAGTGGGAGATTGTCCGACTGGGATACCGAGTTTCTTGGGGTGGATTGCCATCTGGGCTTCAGAACTTTTTTTTCTTTTTTTTTTTATTATTTCACAGTTTGATACGACCATATACACATTTTATACATCATCATAGGCATATAATGTTTATCGTATATTTCCTTAGACATTTCTGTGACTGTAGCATATACAGTACGTTTGTCAAAATATAGTGTGGACAAACGACCTTACGCGCCATTAGAGTCTCTTCTTGCTCAGTGGCGGAGCGTCCGACTAGAATACGGAGTGGCCTTGGGTCGATTCCCATCTGGACCTCAGAATTATTATTTTTTTCCAATAATTTCACAGTTTGGTACGATCATATACACATTTCATTCCATCATCATAGGCATACCATGTTTATATTATATTTCCTTAGACATTTATGTGCTGGTAGAGTATACAGTAGGTTTGGCACAAAACAGTGTCGATGAACGACCTTACTCGCTATTAGAGTCTCCTCTAGCTTAGTGGCAGATTGTCCGACTGGGATACCGATGGTCCTGGGGTCGATTCCCATCTGGGCTTCAGCATTAAATTTTTTTTTCTGATTATTTCAAAGTTTGGTACGATCATATACACATTTCATTCCATCATCATAGGTATACCATGTTTATTGTATATTTCCTTAGACCTTTATGTGATTGTAGAATATAAAAAACGTTTGTCAAAATATAGTGTGGACGAACGACCTTACTCGCTATTAGAGTCTTCTCTAGCTTAGTGGCAGATTGTCCGACTGGGGTAGCGATGGTCTTGGGGTCGATTCCCATGTCGGCCTCAGATTTTTTTTTTCTGATTGTTTCACAGTTTGGTTCAATCATATAAACATTTCATTCAATCATCATACGCATACCATGTTTATCATATATTTCCTTACACATTTCTGTTACTTTAACATATACAGTACGTTTTTTAAAATATAGTGTGGACAAACGACCTTACTCGCCTTTAGGGTCTCCCTTTACTCAATGGCAGATTGTCCGACTAGAATACCGAGGGTCCTTGGTCGATTTCCATCTGAACCTCAAAATCATTAATTTTTTCTGATTATTTCACAGTTTGGTAAGATCGTATACACATTTCGTTCTATCATCATACCCATACCATGTTTATCGTATATTTCCTTAGACATTTCTGTGATGGTAGAATATACAGTACGTTTGTCAAAATATAGTGTGGACGAACGACCTTACTCGCCTTTAGAGTCTACTCTAGCTTAGTGGGAGATTGTCCGACTGGGATACCGAGTTTCTTGGGGTGGATTGCCATCTGGGCTTCAGAACTTTTTTTTCTTTTTTTTTTTATTATTTCACAGTTTGATACGACCATATACACATTTTATACATCATCATAGGCATATAATGTTTATCGTATATTTCCTTAGACATTTCTGTGACTGTAGCATATACAGTACGTTTGTCAAAATATAGTGTGGACAAACGACCTTACGCGCCATTAGAGTCTCTTCTAGCTCAGTGGTGGAGCGTCCGACTAGAATACGGAGTGGCCTTGGGTCGATTCCCATCTGCACCTCAGAATTATTTTTTTTTCCAATAATTTCACAGTTTGGTACGATCATATACACATTTCATTCCATCATCATAGGCATACCATGTTTATTGTATATTTCCTTAGACATTTATGTGCTGGTAGAGTATACAGTAGGTTTGGCACAAAACAGTGTCGATGAACGACCTTACTCGCTATTAGAGTCTCCTCTAGCTTAGTGGCAGATTGTCCGACTGGGATACCGATGGTCCTGGGGTCGATTCCCATCTGGACTTCAGCATTATTATTTTTTTCTGATTATTTCAAAGTTTGGTACGATCATATACACATTTCATTCCATCATCATAGGTATACCATGTTTATTGTATATTTCCTTAGACATTTATGTGCTGGTAGAGTATACAGTAGGTTTGGCACAAAACAGTGTCGATGAACGACCTTACTCGCTATTAGAGTCTCCTCTAGCTTAGTGGCAGATTGTCCGACTGGGATACCGATGGTCCTGGGGTCGATTCCCATCTGGGCTTCAGCATTATTATTTTTTTCTGATTATTTCAAAGTTTGGTACGATCATATACACATTTCATTCCATCATCATAGGTATAGCATGTTTATTGTATATTTCCTTAGACATTTATGTGCTGGTAGAGTATACAGTAGGTTTGGCACAAAACAGTGTCGATGAACGACCTTACTCGCTATTAGAGTCTCCTCTAGCTTAGTGGCAGATTGTCCGACTGGGATACCGATGGTCCTGGGGTCGATTCCCATCTGGGCTTCAGCATTATTATTTTTTTCTGATTATTTCAAAGTTTGGTACGATCATATACACATTTCATTCCATCATCATACGTATACCATGTTTATCATATATTTCCTTAGACATTTCTGTGACCTTAGCATATACTGTACGTTTTTCAAAATATAGTGTGGACAAACGACCTTACTGGCCACCAGAGTGTGCTCTAGCTTAGTGGGAGAGCGCCCGACTAGGATACGGAGAATCCTTGGTTCGATTACCGGCTGGGGTTAAAATTTAATATTTTTTTATGTTTATTTTATAGTATGGTACTATTATATCCATATTTCAATTGATCATCATACCCATACCATGTTTATTGAATACTTCCTTAGACATTTCATTTAACTGTAGAATTAGAGTACTTTTTTCACAATATCGGGTGGAGTAACGACCTTATCCTCCATTAGAGACTCCTTTAGCTCAGTAGCAGAGCGTTTAACTAGAATACGGAAGGTCATGGGGTCGATTCCCATGTAAGAGTGAGAATGTTTTCCCGTCATTGTTTTTCATTCCATCATCAGACGCATTCCATGTTGATCGTATTATTCCGTAGACATTTCTTTGAGTGTAGCATATACAGAAAGGTTCTCAAAATATATTGTAGACGAACGACCTTGATTTGCATATCATTTTTTAATTTGCATAATTTTAATTAAATTGTATAACTTTGGTGATTTGCTTAATTTTTCCTAATTCCATAGTTTTTTTAAAGGGCATTTTTTCTTCTAATTT
Organism: Anthopleura xanthogrammica; assembly: GCA_964019055.1. Classification (NCBI taxonomy): domain Eukaryota; kingdom Metazoa; phylum Cnidaria; class Anthozoa; order Actiniaria; family Actiniidae; genus Anthopleura; species Anthopleura xanthogrammica. The sequence continues at coordinate 8,909,541 of OZ025214.1, read as the reverse complement.
TCATAATTTTTCTTAATTTGCATAATTTTTTAAAACTTACATAATTTTTTCTAAGTTACGTAATTTTTTCTAATTTCTATCATTCTCATAAATTTTTTCAGATGGGATATTTTTTTGATTTAGATAATATTACTAACTTGAATAAATTTTTTAATTTGCATAATTTTTCCTAATTTGCATAATTTTTCTTACTTTAAATTTTTCCTAATTTGAAAAATATTTTCTAATTCGAATAATTTTTCCTCATTTTCATTTTTTCCTAATTTGTATAATTTTTTTAATTTGCATAATTTTTACAGTTTAAATATTTCCTAATTTGAATAATTTTTTTTATTTCGAATAATTTTTCCTTATTTTCATTTTTTCCTAATTTGAATAATTTTACTACTTTACGTAATTTTTCGTAGTTTGAAAATTTTTTCGTAATTTGAATATTTTTCTAATTTCCATAATTTTTCTTATTCACATAATTTTTTAATTTAAATAATTTTTCCTCATTTTAATAATATTTTCAGATTCGGTTTTTTTTTCCTAATTTGCATAGTTTTTCCTAATTGGTATAATTTTCGTAACTTTTCTTATGATTTTTTTTTCCCCGAATTTCCATATTTTTCTTAAAAATATTTTTTCTTAGTTTGCATAATTTCTCATAATTTGTATAATTTTTCCTAATTTAAATAATTTTTCCTTAGTTCTTTATTGGGTAAAGACATACGTTTTAAGTAGAATAGTAAAAATAATCTAGCTATCAGCAAAACATTGTTTTAAAACGAAAATAGGCCCGATTACAGTAATATCTTTTTTTTCTACGAAAAGGTTCAAATATCACCAGAAACGTCTATGATAAATAAAGAGATACTATTATAGGAAAATAGACAAAATAAACCCGCTTAGAGCAAAAAAAAAGTTTTAAAACGAAAAATGGTCCGTTTAAAGCAATTCCTCTGTTTTTCTTTACAAGATTTTTTTATCACCAAAAACGTTTTTTATAGTACGGTTTTAAAAAAATAGGAAATTTTAAAACCCGCTTCCATTAAAAGATAGCTTTAAGACGTAAAAATAACCCAATTACAGCATTACGTTTTGTTTTTCTTCAAAAAGGTTCCAAGATACGTCTCTTAAAGGTTAAGAGATACATTTAAAGAAAAAAAGACAAAATTAACTCGCTTTCACCAAAAGATTGTTCTAAAACGGGCGATGGCCCGTTTACTGCATACTTTTGGTTTTCTCCACAAATGGTTCGATTACCTCCAGAAACGTTTCTTATTGGTAAAGAAATCCGTTTTAAGCAAAATACACAAATTTAACTTTCTTTCAACAAAAGATAGTTTTAAAACAAAAAAAGGCAGGGTTAAAGCGATAGAAAGTTTTTTTTTAAAAAGGTGTTAATATCACCGGAAACGTCCTACATGTGCGAATAGATTGGTTTGAAGCAAAAATAGAAAAAATTACTTTCTTTCATTAAAATTTTTTTTAAAACGAGAACACGCTTGTCTTCGTTTATTTCCAAAAACGTTCGTTATACGTAAATGGATACGTTTAAAGAAATATACTTAAAATTAGACTACTTTCAGCAAAATATTGTTTTAAAACGCTTATACGGAATACCTCTCGTTTTCGTCAAAAAGGACCGATTATCACCAAAAATGTTTATTAAGGGTAAAGAGATAACTTTTATGAAAAATTAATGAAACAAAGTTTCGATCACCGAAACATTGTTTCAAAACGAAAAGGGTCCCGTTTAAAGGAATATCTCTCGTTTTTTCAAAAAATGTTCCATTATGATTAAATATCTCCGTAATGGGTAAAAGGATACGTTTTAATAAAACAAGGAACAATTAGATTGTTTCAAAACAACAAAGAGGCAGTCTACCGCAATACCTTCCGTTTTCTCCAACAAGGTACAATTAACGCCAGAAATGTCCGTTAGGAGTAGAGGGACACGTTTTAAGCATAATACACAAAAGTAACCCCTTCCACCAAAAGATTGTTTTAAAACGACACAGGGTCAGTTTAGAGCACTACCTTCCATTTTCACCAAAAATTGTCCTTTAGGAGTACAATGACACGTTTTAAGCATAATACACAAAAGTAACGCCCTTTCACTATTAACACTAAAAATGTCCGTTAGGGGTGAAAGGTTACGTTTTAAGTATAATACAAAAAAGTAACCCGTATTCACTAAAACATTCTTATAAAAGGACAAAGAGCCAGTTTACAGCAATACTTTCCGTTTTCTCCAATAAGGTCCCATTAACACTAGAATGTCCGTTAGGGGTGAAAGGTTACGTTTTAAGTATAATACAAAAAATTAACCCGCATTCACTAAAACATTGTATTAAAACGGCAAAGAGCCAGTTTACAGCAATACCTTCCGTTTTCTCCAATAAGGTCCCATTAACACTAGAATGTCCGTTAGGGGTGAAAGGTTACGTTTTAAGTATAATACAAAAAATTAACCCGCATTCACGAAACGATTGTTTTAAAACGACGAAGAGCCAGTTTAGAGCAATACCTTTTATTTTTACCAAAAATGTCTCATTAACTCCAAAAAAGTCCGTTAGGAGTAAAGGGACACGTTTTAAGAATAATACACAAAAGAAACGCCCTTTCACCAAAAGATTGTTTTAAAACGACACAGGGCCAGTTTAGAGCAATACCTACCATTTTCACCAAAAATGTGCCTTAGAAGTACAATGACACGTTTTAAGCATAACAGTTTTAAGCATAACACAAAAGTAACGCCCTTTTACCATAAATACTAAAAATGTCCGTTAGGGGTGAAAGGTTACGTTTTAAGTATAATACAAAAAATTAACCCGCATTCACCAAACGATTGTTTTAAAACGACGAAGAGGCTGTTTACAGCAATACCTTCCGTTTTTTCCAAATAGGTCCCATTAACATTAAAAATGTCCGTTAGGGGTGAAAGGACACGTTTTAAGTATAATACAAAAAATTAACCCTCATTCACCAAACGATTGTTTTAAAACGACAAAGAGCCAGTTTAGAGCAATACCTTCCATTTTCACCAAAAATATCCCATTAACGCCAAAAATGTCCGTTAGGTGTAAAGGGACACGTTTTAAGCATAATACACAAAAGTAACGCCCTTTCACCAAAAGATTGTTTTAAAATAACACATGGCCAGTTTATAGAGCAATACCTTCCATTTTCACCAAAAATGTCCGTTAGGAGTACAATGACACGTTTTAAGTATAATACAAAAAATTAACCCGCATTCACTAAAATATTGTTTTTAAACAACAAAGAGCCAGTTTAGAGAGAGACCTTCCGTTTTCTTCAAATAGGTCCCATTAACGCCAAAAATGTCCGTTAGGAGTAAAGGGACACGTTTTAAGCTTAATACACAAAAGTAACGCCCTTTTACAAAAAGATTGTTTTAAAACGAAAAAAATGCCCGTTTACAGCAATACCTTCCGTTTTCTCCAATAAGGTCCCATTAACACTAAAATGTCCGTTAGGGGTGAAAGGTTACGATTTAAGTATAATACAAAAAATTAACCCGCATTCACTAAAATATTGTATTAAAACGGCAAAGAGGCAGTTTACAGCAATACCTTCCGTTTTCTGCAATAAGGTCCCATTAACACTAAAATGTCCGTTAGGGGTGAAAGGTTACGTTTTAAGTATAATACAAAAAATTAACCCGCATTCACCAAACGATTGTTTTAAAACGACGAAGAGGCTGTTTCCAGCAATACCTTCCGTTTTTTCCAAATAGGTCCCATTAACATTAAAAATGTCCGTTAGGGGTGAAAGGACACGTTTTAAGTATAATACAAAAAATTAACCCTCATTCACCAAACGATTGTTTTAAAACGACAAAGAGCCAGTTTAGAGCAATACCTTCCATTTTCACCAAAAATATCCCATTAACGCCAAAAATGTCCGTTAGGTGTAAAGTGACACGTTTTAAGCATAATACACAAAAGTAACGCCCTTTCACCAAACGATTGTTTTAAAACGACAAAGAGCCAGTTTAGAGCAATACCTTTTATTTTCACCAAAAATGTCCCATTAACGCCATAAACGTCCGTTAGGTGTAAAATGACACGTTCTAAGCATATTACACAAAAGTAACGCCCTTTCACCAAAAGATTGTTTTAAAATAACACATGGCCAGTTTAAAGAGCAATACCTTCCATTTTCACCAAAAATGTCCGTTAGGAGTACAATGACACGTTTTAAGTATAATACAAAAAAATTAACCCGCATTCACTAAAACATTGTTTTTAAACAACAAAGAGCCAGTTTAGAGAGAGACCTTCCGTTTTCTTCAAATAGGTCCCATTAACGCCAAAAATGTCCCTTAGGAGTAAAGGGACACGTTTAAAGCTTAATACACAAAAGTAACGCCCTTTTAATAAAAGATTGTTTTAAAACGAAAAAATGCCCGTTTACAGCAATACCTTCCGTTTTCTCTAAATAGGTTCCCTTAACACTAAAACTGTCTGTCAGGGGTAAAAGGTTACTTTTTAAGTATAATACAAAAAATTAACCCGCATTCACCAAAAAATTGTTTTAAAACGACAAAGAGAGTCAGTTTAAAGCAATACCAACCTTTTTCTCCAAATAGGTCCCATTCACAACAAAAATGTGCGTTACGGGTAAAGGGACACGTTTAAGCATAATACACAAAATTAACGCCCTTTCACCAAAAGATTGTTTTAAAACGACAAAAGGCCAGTTTAAAGTAATATCTTTCGTTTTCTCTAAATAGGACCAATTAACACTAAAAATGTGCGTTAGGGGTGAAGGGACACGTTTTAAGCATAATACACAAAAGTAACGCCCTTTTACAAAAAGATTGTTTTAAAACGAAAAAATGCCCGTTTACACCAATACCTTCCGTTTTCTTCAAATAGGTAATTAACACCAAAAATATCAGTTAGAAGTGAGAAGATACGTTTTAAGCATCATACAAAAATTAACCCTCTTTTACCAAAAGAATTTTTAAAAACGAAAAAGGTACTTTTAACCTCAAAAACGTCTATTCTACGTAAATGAATAGCTTTTAAGCAAAATAAACGAAATTAACGCGCTTTTAGAAAAAGGTTCTTTTTAAACGTTAAAAGTCTTTTTTTTAGTTATACTTTTTAATTTTTTTAAAAAGATCAGATAATCATCAAAAATGTCCCTACGCATGAAGGGATGTGTTTTAAGCAAAATAGACAAAATAAACCTGCTTTTACTAACAGATTGTTTGAAAACAAAAAAGGGCCACTTTAAAGAAATACATATCGTTTTCTTCAAAAAAAACCCCTTTATCAGCAAAAACGCACTTCAGAGGTAACGTTTAAACCAAAATACACTAAATTGACGCATTTCATACAAAAGATTTTTTTAAAACGAAAGTTTTCGTTTTCTCAAAAAAAGGTCCTATTCTCTCTTGAAACCTTCGTGATCAGTAAAAACATACATAAGAAAAAGTATCCAAATAAGAAAATGTTATTAGAATTAGGAGAAAATATGGAGATTGAAAAAATATGTAAAATAAAAAAAAATTGGGAAAAATAATAGAAATTAGAAAAAATAATAAAAGAAAAGGATTATACAAATTCTTAAAATTATGAAAACTAGGCAAAATTAAAAATAAGAGGAAAAAATTAAAAAAATTATATTAATTAGGAAAAACTATGCAAATTAGAAAATATTATTCAACTTAGCCCAAAAAAATGAAGATTAGGAAAAAATATGGAATTTACAAAAAAATTAGGAAAATTATACATATTAGTAAAAATTATGCAAATCAGGTAAAATTATACAAATTAGCAAAATATGCAAAATAGATTAAAAAAAAGATAATCAGAAAAAATATGATAATTATGTAAATTAGGAAAATTTTGCAAATTTGGAAAAATTATAAAATTTATCAAAATTATGGAAACTAGGAAAATTATACCAATTAGAAAAAATTATTCAAATTAGGAAAAATTATCTAAATTAGGAAAAATTATTCAACTTAGAAAAATTTTCCAAGTTAGAAAACATTATGCAAATTAGGAAAAATTACGGAAACTAGGCAAATTAGGAAAATTTATGGAAATTAGTAAAAAATTATGCAAATTATAAACAATTTTGCAAATTATGAACAATTATGCACTTTAAGAAAAATTATGCGATTAGGAAAACTATAGAACTTAGCAAAAGTTATACAATCCAACAAAAAACATGCAAATTACTAAATAGTATGCAAATTAGGTCGTTCTTCAACACTATATTGTGACAAACTGTATATCCTACAGTCACAGAAATGTCTAGGGAGATATACGATAAACATGGCATGGGTATGATGTTGGAATTAAATATATATGTGATCGTACCAAACTGTGAAATAATCAGAAAAAAATTATAATTTTGAGGCCCAGATTAGAATCGATCCCAGGACTCTTGGGATTCTTGTCGGACAATCAGACACTGAGCTAGAGCAGACTCTAATAACGAGTAAGGTCGTTCGTCCACACTGTATTGTGACAAACGTACTGTATATGCTAAAGTCACAGAAATTTCTATGAAAATATACGATGAACATGGTATGCGTATGATGATGGAACGAAATTTGTATATGATCGTATCATACGGTTAAATAATCAGAAGAAAAAAAATTTCTGACGCCCAGATGGAAATCGACCCCAGGACGCTCGGTAACCTAGTCGGACAACCTGCTACTGAGCTAGAAGAGACTAATGGCCAGTAAGATCGTTTGTCCACACTATATTGTGACAAAAGTACTGTATATGCTACAGTTTATGTAATGTCTAAAGAAATATACCATAAACATGGTATGGGTATGATGATGGAATAAAATATGTATATGATCGTACCATACTTTAAAATCAACAGAAAAAATTAAATAAATTTTAGCTACAGCTGGGAATCGAACAAAGTTCCCTCCGTATCGTAGTCGAACGCTCTCGCACTGAGCTAGAGGATACTCTAGTGGCGAATAAGGTCGTTGGTCCCCACTATATTGCAACAAACGTACTGTATTTGCTAAAGTCACAGCAATGTCTAAGGAGATATACGATAAATTTGGTATGTGTATGATGATGGAATGAAATGTGTATATGATCGTACAAAACTTTGAAATAATCAGAAAAAAATAATATTTCTGACTCCCAGATGGGTATCGAACCCAGGACGCTCGGTATCGTAGTCCGACAACCTGCCTCTAAGCTAGAAGAGACTAATGGCGATTAAGATCGCTTGTCCACTTATTTTGTGACAAAAGTATTGTTTATGCTACGGTTTCAGAAATGTCTCAGAAAATATACGATAAACATGGAATGGGTATGATGATGGACTAAAATATGTATATCATATATGTGTACCATACTTTAAAATCAACAAAAAAAATATATAAATTTTAGCCACACCTGGGAATCGAACAAACGTCCCTCCGTATGGTAGTCGAACGCTTTTGCACTGATCTAGAGGGAACTCTAATGGCGAATAAGGTCGTTGGTCCCCACTATATTGCGACAAACGTACTGTACATGCCAAAGTCACAGAAATGTCTATGGAAATATACGATAAACATGGTATGCGTATGAGGATGGAATAAAATGTGTATATGATTTTACCAAACTCTGAAATATTCAGAAAAAAATAATCATTCTGAGACCGAAATGGGAATCGACCCCAGGACCCTCTGTAACCTAGTCGGACAACCTGCTACTGAGCTAGAAGAGACTAATGGCCAGTAAGATCGTTTGTCCACACTATATTGTGACAAAAGTACTGTATATGCTACAGTTTATGAAATGTCTAAAGAAATATACCATAAACATGGTATGGGTATGATGATGGAATAAAATATGTATATGATCGTACCATACTTTAAAATCAACAGAAAAAATTAAATAAATTTTAGCTACAGCTGGGAATCGAACAAAGTTCCCTCCGTATCGTAGTAGAACGCTCTCGCCTTGAGCTAGAGTAGACTCTAATGTCGAATAAGGTCGTTGGTCCCTACTATAATGCGACAAAAGTACTGTATATGCTACAGTCACAGAAATGTCTAAGGAAATATACGATCAACATGATATGGATATGATGATGTATGAAATGTGTATATGATCGTACCGAACTGTAAAATTATTAGAAAAAAAATAGTAATTCTGAGACCCAGATGGAAAACGACCCCACGACCCTCCGTATTGTAGTCGAACGCTCTCGCACTGAGCTAGAGGATACTCTAGTGGCAAATAAGTTCGTTGGTCCCCACTTTATTGCGACAATCGTACTGTATATGCTAAAGTTACGGAAATGTCTATGGAAATATACGATAAACAAATTATGCGTATGAAGATGGAATGAAATGTGTATGTGATCGAACCAAACTTTGAAATAATCAGAAAAAAATAATATTTCTGACGCCCAGATGGGAATTGACCCCAGGACCCTCCGTATGCTAGTCGGAACCTCCGCCACTGAGCTAGAGGAGACCCTAATGGCGAATAAAGTCGTTACTCCCCACTATATTGCGAAAAACGTACTTTATATGCTAAAGTCACAGAAAGTTCTATGAAAATATACGATGAACATGGTATGCGTATGTAATGGAACGAAATTTGTATATGATCGTACGGTGAAATACGGTGAAATAATCAGAAAAAAAAATTTCTGACGCCCAGATGGAAATCGACCCCAGGACGTTCGGTAACCTAGTCGGACAACCTGCCACTGAGCTAGAAGAGACTAATGGCCAGTAAGATCGTTTGTCCACACTATATTGTGACAAAAGTACTGTATATGCTACAGTTTATGAAATGTCTAAAGAAATATACCATAAACATGGTATGGGTATGATGATGGAAAAAATATGTATATGATCGTACCATACTTTAAAATCAACAGAAAAAATAAATAAAATTTAGCTACACCTGGGAATCGAACAAAGTTCCCTTCGTATCGTAGTCGAACGCTCTCGCACTGAGCTAGAGGATACTCTAGTGGCGAATAAGGTCGTTGGTCCCCACTATATTGCAACAAACGTACTGTATTTGCTAAAGTCACAGCAATGTCTAAGGAGATATACGATAAATTTGGTATGTGTATGATGATGGAATGAAATGTGTATATGATCGTACAAAACTTTGAAATAATCAGAAAAAAATAATATTTCTGACTCCCAGATGGGTATCGAACCCAGGACGCTCGGTATCGTAGTCCGACAACCTGCCTCTAAGCTAGAAGAGACTAATGGCGATTAAGATCGCTTGTCCACTTATTTTGTGACAAAAGTATTGTTTATGCTACGGTTTCAGAAATGTCTCAGAAAATATACGATAAACATGGAATGGGTATGATGATGGACTAAAATATGTATATCATATATGTGTACCATACTTTAAAATCAACAAAAAAAATATATAAATTTTAGCCACACCTGGGAATCGAACAAACGTCCCTCCGTATGGTAGTCGAACGCTTTTGCACTGATCTAGAGGGAACTCTAATGGCGAATAAGGTCGTTGGTCCCCACTATATTGCGACAAACGTACTGTACATGCCAAAGTCACAGAAATGTCTATGGAAATATACGATAAACATGGTATGCGTATGAGGATGGAATAAAATGTGTATATGATTTTACCAAACTCTGAAATATTCAGAAAAAAATAATCATTCTGAGACCGAAATGGGAATCGACCCCAGGACCCTCTGTAACCTAGTCGGACAACCTGCTACTGAGCTAGAAGAGACTAATGGCCAGTAAGATCGTTTGTCCACACTATATTGTGACAAAAGTACTGTATATGCTACAGTTTATGTAATGTCTAAAGAAATATACCATAAACATGGTATGGGTATGATGATGGAATAAAATATGTATATGATCGTACCATACTTTAAAATCAACAGAAAAAATTAAATAAATTTTAGCTACAGCTGGGAATCGAACAAAGTTCCCTCCGTATCGTAGTCGAACGCTCTCGCCTTGAGCTAGAGTAGACTCTAATGTCGAATAAGGTCGTTGGTCCCTACTATAATGCGACAAAAGTACTGTATATGCTACAGTCACAGAAATGTCTAAGGAAATATACGATCAACATGATATGGATATGATGATGTATGAAATGTGTATATGATCGTACCGAACTGTAAAATTATTAGAAAAAAATAGTAATTCTGAGACCCAGATGGAAAACGACCCCACGACCCTCCGTATTGTAGTCGAACGCTCTCGCACTGAGCTAGAGGATACTCTAGTGGCAAATAAGTTCGTTGGTCCCCACTTTATTGCGACAATCGTACTGTATATGCTAAAGTTACGGAAATGTCTATGGAAATATACGATAAACAAATTATGCGTATGAAGATGGAATGAAATGTGTATGTGATCGAACCAAACTTTGAAATAATCAGAAAAAAATAATATTTCTGACGCCCAGATGGGAATTGACCCCAGGACCCTCCGTATGCTAGTCGGAACCTCCGCCACTGAGCTAGAGGAGACCCTAATGGCGAATAAAGTCGTTACTCCCCACTCTATTGCGAAAAACGTACTTTATATGCTAAAGTCACAGAAAGTTCTATGAAAATATACGATGAACATGGTATGCGTATGTAATGGAACGAAATTTGTATATGATCGTTTGGTGAAATACGGTGAAATAATCAGAAAAAAAAATTTCTGACGCCCAGATGGAAATCGACCCCAGGACGTTCGGTAACCTAGTCGGACAACCTGCCACTGAGCTAGAAGAGACTAATGGCCAGTAAGATCGTTTGTCCACACTATATTGTGACAAAAGTACTGTATATGCTACAGTTTATGAAATGTCTAAAGAAATATACCATAAACATGGTATGGGTATGATGATGGAAAAAATATGTATATGATCGTACCATACTTTAAAATCAACAGAAAAAATAAATAAAATTTAGCTACACCTGGGAATCGAACAAAGTTCCCTTCGTATCGTAGTCGAACGCTCTCGCACTGAGCTAGAGGATACTCTAGTGGCGAATAAGGTCGTTGGTCCCCACTATATTGCAACAAACGTACTGTATTTGCTAAAGTCACAGCAATGTCTAAGGAGATATACGATAAATTTGGTATGTGTATGATGATGGAATGAAATGTGTATATGATCGTACAAAACTTTGAAATAATCAGAAAAAAATAATATTTCTGACTCCCAGATGGGTATCGAACCCAGGACGCTCGGTATCGTAGTCCGACAACCTGCCTCTAAGCTAGAAGAGACTAATGGCGATTAAGATCGCTTGTCCACTTATTTTGTGACAAAAGTATTGTTTATGCTACGGTTTCAGAAATGTCTCAGAAAATATACGATAAACATGGAATGGGTATGATGATGGACTAAAATATGTATATCATATATGTGTACCATACTTTAAAATCAACAAAAAATATATATAAATTTTAGCCACACCTGGGAATCGAACAAACGTCCCTCCGTATGGTAGTCGAACGCTTTTGCACTGATCTAGAGGGAACTCTAATGGCGAATAAGGTCGTTGGTCCCCACTATATTGCGACAAACGTACTGTACATGCCAAAGTCACAGAAATGTCTATGGAAATATACGATAAACATGGTATGCGTATGAGGATGGAATAAAATGTGTATATGATTTTACCAAACTCTGAAATATTCAGAAAAAAATAATCATTCTGAGACCGAAATGGGAATCGACCCCAGGACCCTCTGTAACCTAGTCGGACAACCTGCTACTGAGCTAGAAGAGACTAATGGCCAGTAAGATCGTTTGTCCACACTATATTGTGACAAAAGTACTGTATATGCTACAGTTTATGAAATGTCTAAAGAAATATACCATAAACATGGTATGGGTATGATGATGGAAAAAATATGTATATGATCGTACCATACTTTAAAATCAACAGAAAAAATAAATAAAATTTAGCTACACCTGGGAATCGAACAAAGTTCCCTTCGTATCGTAGTCGAACGCTTTTGCACTGATCTAGAGGGAACTCTAATGGCGAATAAGGTCGTTGGTCCCCACTATATTGCGACAAACGTACTGTACATGCCAAAGTCACAGAAATGTCTATGGAAATATACGATAAACATGGTATGCGTATGAGGATGGAATAAAATGTGTATATGATTTTACCAAACTCTGAAATATTCAGAAAAAAATAATCATACTGAGACCGAAATGGGAATCGACCCCAGGACCCTCTGTAACCTAGTCGGACAACCTGCTACTGAGCTAGAAGAGACTAATGGCCAGTAAGATCGTTTGTCCACACTATATTGTGACAAAAGTACTGTATGTGCTACAGTTTATGAAATGTCTAAAGAAATATACCATAAACATGGTATGGGTATGATGATGGAAAAAATATGTATATGATCGTACCATACATTAAAATCAACAAAAAAAATAAATAAAATTTAGCTACACCTGGGAATCGAACAAAGTTCCCTTCGTATCGTAGTCGAACGCTCTCGCACTGAGCTAGAGGATACTCTAGTGGCGAATAAGGTCGTTGGTCCCCACTATATTGCAACAATTGTACTGTATTTGCTAAAGTCACAGCAATGTCTAAGGAGATATACGATAAACTTGGTATGTGTATGATGATGGAATGAAATGTGTATATGATCGTACAAAACTTTGAAATAATCAGAAAAAAATAATATTTCTGACTCCCAGATGGGTATCGAACCCAGGACGCTCGGTATCGTAGTCCGACAACCTGCCTCTAAGCTAGAAGAGACTAATGGCGATTAAGATCGCTTGTCCACTTATTTTGTGACAAAAGTATTGTTTATGCTACGGTTTCAGAAATGTCTCAGAAAATATACGATAAACATGGAATGGGTATGATGATGGACTAAAATATGTATATCATATATGTGTACCATACTTTAAAATCAACAAAAAAAATATATAAATTTTAGCCACACCTGGGAATCGAACAAAAGTCCCTCCGTATGGTAGTCGAACGCTCTTGCACTGATCTAGAGGGACCTCTAATGGCGAATAAGGTCGTTGGTCCCCACTATATTGCGACAAACGTACTGTACATGCCAAAGTCACAGAAATGTCTATGGAAATATACGATAAACATGGTATGCGTATGAGGATGGAATAAAATGTGTATATGATTTTACCAAACTCTGAAATATTCAGAAAAAAATAATCATTCTGAGACCGAAATGGGAATCGACCCCAGGACCCTCTGTATCCTAATCGGACATTCTGCCACTGAGCTAGTAAAGCCTCTAATGGCAAGTAAGCTCGTTGGTCCACACTGTATTGTGACAAACGTACTGTATATTCTACCATCACAGAAATGTCTTAGGAATTATACGATAAACATGGTATGCATATGATGATGGAATGAAATTTGTATATGATCGTACTATACTTTTAAAAAATAAGAAAAAAAATATTTACCACCAGATGGGAATCGACCCCACGACCCTCCGCATTCTAGTCGAACGCTAGGTTACTGAGCTAGAGGAGACTCCAATGGTGAATAAGGTCGTTAGTCCACACTATATTATGACAAAAGCACTGGATATGTTACAGTCACAGGAATGTTTAAGGAAATATACGATAAACATGGTATGTGTATGATGATGGAATGAAATGTGTATATGATCGTACAAAACTTTGAAATAATCAGAAAAAAATAATATTTCTGACTCCCAGATGGGTATCGAACCCAGGACGCTCGGTATCGTAGTCCGACAACCTGCCTCTAAGCTAGAAGAGACTAATGGCGATTAAGATCGCTTGTCCACTTATTTTGTGACAAAAGTATTGTTTATGCTACGGTTTCAGAAATGTCTCAGAAAATATACGATAAACATGGAATGGGTATGATGATGGACTAAAATATGTATATCATATATGTGTACCATACTTTAAAATCAACAAAAAAAATATATAAATTTTAGCCACACCTGGGAATCGAACAAAAGTCCCTCCGTATGGTAGTCGAACGCTCTTGCACTGATCTAGAGGGAACTCTAATGGCGAATAAGGTCGTTGGTCCCCACTATATTGCGACAAACGTACTGTACATGCCAAAGTCACAGAAATGTCTATGGAAATATACGATAAACATGGTATGCGTATGAGGATGGAATAAAATGTGTATATGATTTTACCAAACTCTGAAATATTCAGAAAAAAATAATCATTCTGAGACCGAAATGGGAATCGACCCCAGGACCCTCTGTATCCTAATCGGACATTCTGCCACTGAGCTAGTAAAGCCTCTAATGGCAAGTAAGCTCGTTGGTCCACACTGTATTGTGACAAACGTACTGTATATTCTACCATCACAGAAATGTCTTAGGAATTATACGATAAACATGGTATGCATATGATGATGGAATGAAATTTGTATATGATCGTACTATACTTTTAAAAAATAAGAAAAAAAATATTTACCACCAGATGGGAATCGACCCCACGACCCTCCGCATTCTAGTCGAACGCTAGGTTACTGAGCTAGAGGAGACTCCAATGGTGAATAAGGTCGTTAGTCCACACTATATTATGACAAAAGCACTGGATATGTTACAGTCACAGGAATGTTTAAGGAAATATACGATAAACATGGTATGTGTATGATGATGGAATGAAATGTGTATATGATCGTACAAAACTTTGAAATAATCAGAAAAAAATAATATTTCTGACTCCCAGATGGGTATCGAACCCAGGACGCTCGGTATCGTAGTCCGACAACCTGCCTCTAAGCTAGAAGAGACTAATGGCGATTAAGATCGCTTGTCCACTTATTTTGTGACAAAAGTATTGTTTATGCTACGGTTTCAGAAATGTCTCAGAAAATATACGATAAACATGGAATGGGTATGATGATGGACTAAAATATGTATATCATATATGTGTACCATACTTTAAAATCAACAAAAAAAATATATAAATTTTAGCCACACCTGGGAATCGAACAAAAGTCCCTCCGTATGGTAGTCGAACGCTCTTGCACTGATCTAGAGGGAACTCTAATGGCGAATAAGGTCGTTGGTCCCCACTATATTGCGACAAACGTACTGTACATGCCAAAGTCACAGAAATGTCTATGGAAATATACGATAAACATGGTATGCGTATGAGGATGGAATAAAATGTGTATATGATTTTACCAAACTCTGAAATATTCAGAAAAAAATAATCATTCTGAGACCGAAATGGGAATCGACCCCAGGACCCTCTGTAACCTAGTCGGACAACCTGCTACTGAGCTAGAAGAGACTAATGGCCAGTAAGATCGTTTGTCCACACTATATTGTGACAAAAGTACTGTATATGCTACAGTTTATGAAATGTCTAAAGAAATATACCATAAACATGGTATGGGTATGATGATGGAAAAAATATGTATATGATCGTACCATACTTTAAAATCAACAGAAAAAATAAATAAAATTTAGCTACACCTGGGAATCGAACAAAGTTCCCTTCGTATCGTAGTCGAACGCTCTCGCACTGAGCTAGAGGATACTCTAGTGGCGAATAAGGTCGTTGGTCCCCACTATATTGCAACAAACGTACTGTATTTGCTAAAGTCACAGCAATGTCTAAGGAGATATACGATAAACTTGGTATGTGTATGATGATGGAATGAAATGTGTATATGATCGTACAAAACTTTGAAATAATCAGAAAAAAATAATATTTCTGACTCCCAGATGGGTATCGAACCCAGGACGCTCGGTATCGTAGTCCGACAACCTGCCTCTAAGCTAGAAGAGACTAATGGCGATTAAGATCGCTTGTCCACTTATTTTGTGACAAAAGTATTGTTTATGCTACGGTTTCAGAAATGTCTCAGAAAATATACGATAAACATGGAATGGGTATGATGATGGACTAAAATATGTATATCATATATGTGTACCATACTTTAAAATCAACAAAAAAAATATATAAATTTTAGCCACACCTGGGAATCGAACAAAAGTCCCTCCGTATGGTAGTCGAACGCTCTTGCACTGATCTAGAGGGAACTCTAATGGCGAATAAGGTCGTTGGTCCCCACTATATTGCGACAAACGTACTGTACATGCCAAAGTCACAGAAATGTCTATGGAAATATACGATAAACATGGTATGCGTATGAGGATGGAATAAAATGTGTATATGATTTTACCAAACTCTGAAATATTCAGAAAAAAATAATCATTCTGAGACCGAAATGGGAATCGACCCCAGGACCCTCTGTATCCTAATCGGACATTCTGCCACTGAGCTAGTAAAGCCTCTAATGGCAAGTAAGCTCGTTGGTCCACACTGTATTGTGACAAACGTACTGTATATTCTACCATCACAGAAATGTCTTAGGAATTATACGATAAACATGGTATGCATATGATGATGGAATGAAATTTGTATATGATCGTACTATACTTTTAAAAAATAAGAAAAAAAATATTTACCACCAGATGGGAATCGACCCCACGACCCTCCGCATTCTAGTCGAACGCTAGGTTACTGAGCTAGAGGAGACTCCAATGGTGAATAAGGTCGTTAGTCCACACTATATTATGACAAAAGCACTGGATATGTTACAGTCACAGGAATGTCTAAGGAAATATACGATAAACATGGTATGTGTATGATGATGGAATGAAATGTGTATATGATCGTACAAAACTTTGAAATAATCAGAAAAAAATAATATTTCTGACTCCCAGATGGGTATCGAACCCAGGACGCTCGGTATCGTAGTCCGACAACCTGCCTCTAAGCTAGAAGAGACTAATGGCGATTAAGATCGCTTGTCCACTTATTTTGTGACAAAAGTATTGTTTATGCTACGGTTTCAGAAATGTTTTAGAAAATATACGATAAACATGGAATGGGTATGATGATGGACTAAAATATGTATATCATATATGTGTACCATACTTTAAAATCAACAAAAAAAATATATAAATTTTAGCCACACCTGGGAATCGAACAAAAGTCCCTCCGTATGGTAGTCGAACGCTCTTGCACTGATCTAGAGGGAACTCTAATGGCGAATAAGGTCGTTGGTCCCCTCTATATTGCGACAAACGTACTGTACATGCCAAAGTCACAGAAATGTCTATGGAAATATACGATAAACATGGTATGCGTATGAGGATGGAATAAAATGTGTATATGATTTTACCAAACTCTGAAATATTCAGAAAAAAATAATCATTCTGAGACCGAAATGGGAATCGACCCCAGGACCCTCTGTATCCTAATCGGACATTCTGCCACTGAGCTAGTAAAGCCTCTAATGGCAAGTAAGCTCGTTGTTCCACACTGTATTGTGACAAACGTACTGTATATTCTACCATCACAGAAATGTCTTAGGAATTATACGATAAACATGGTATGCATATAATGATGGAATGAAATTTGTATATGATCGTACTATACTTTTAAAAAATAAGAAAAAAAATATTTACCACCAGATGGGAATCGACCCCACGACCCTCCGCATTCTAGTCGAACGCTCGGTTACTGAGCTAGAGGAGACTCCAATGGTGAATAAGGTCGTTAGTCCACACTATATTATGACAAAAGCACTGGATATGTTACAGTCACAGGAATGTCTAAGGAAATATACGATAAACATGGGATGAGTACAATGATGGAATGAAATGTGTATATGGTCGTACCACACTGTGAAATAATCAGAAAAAACATTATAATTTTGAGGCCAAGATGGGAATCGGCCCCAGGACACTCAGTATCCTAATCGGACAATCTCCCACTGAACTATAGCAGACTCTAAGGGCGTTTAAGGTCGTTCGTCCACAATTTATTGTGACAAACGTACTGTATATGCTACAAATTCAGAAACGTCTAAGGAAATATACGATAAACATGGTATGTGTATGATGATGGAATGAAATATGTATATGATCGTAAAATACTTTAAAATAAACAGAAAAAAAAAACAACTTAAGGCCCAGTGAGGAATCGAACCAAGGACCTTCCCTATTGAAGTCGAACGCTCTCGCACTGAGCTAGAGTAGACTCTAATGGCGAATAAGGTCGTTGGTCCCCACTATATTGCGACAAACGTACTGTATATGCTAAAGTCACCGAATTGTCTAAGAAGATATACGATAAACATGGTATGCGTATGCTGATGGAATGAAATTGGTATGTGATCGTACCAAACTGTGAAATAATCAGAAATAAATAATAATTCTGACGCCGAGATGGGAATCGACCCAAGGAACCTCGGTATCCTAGTGGGACAATCTGCCACTGAGCTAGAGGAGACTCTAATGGGGTTTAAGGTCGTTCGTCCACACTATATTGTGACAAAAGTACTGTATATGCTAGAGTTTCAGAAACGTCTAAGGAAATATACGATCAACATGGTATGCGTATGATGATGGAATGAAATTTGTATATGATCCTACCATACTGTTAAAAAAATGAGAAGAAAAATAATTGTTAGACCCAGACAGGAATCGATTACACGTTCCTCCGTATTCTAGTCGAACCCTTTGTTATTCAGCTGGAAGAGACTCTAATGGCGTGGAAGGTCGATTGTGGACATTATATTTTGAAAAAAGTACTGTATATGCTAAAGTTTCAGAAATGTCTAAGGAAATATACCATAAACATGGTATGGGTATGGTGATGGAATGAAATATGTATATGATCGTACCATACTTTATAATAAACAGCAAAAACTATTAAATTTTAGCCCCAGCTGGGAATCGAACTGAGGACCTTCCGTATCCTAATCGGACGCTCTGTCGTTGAGCTAGAGGAGACTCTAATTGCAAAAAACGTCGTTAGTCCACCCTTTATTTTGACAAACGTACTGTGTATGGAATAGTCACAGAAATGTCTAAGGAAATATACGATAAACATGGTATGCGTATGATGATGGAATGAAATTTGTATATGATGCTACCATACTGTTAAAAAATGAGAAAAAAAAAATTGTTACCCCAGATGGGAATCGATCCCACATCCCTCCGTTATCAAGTCGAACCCTTTGCCCTTCAGCTGGAAGAGACTTTAATGGCGAATAAGGTCGTTAGTCTACACTAAATTTTGACAAACGTACTGTATATGCTAAAGTCACAGAAATGTCTAAGGTTATATACGATAAACATGGTATGCGTATGATGATGGAATGAAAGGTGTATATGATCGTACCAAAGTGTAAAATTATTAGAAACAAAAAATTAATTCTGAGAACTAGATGAGAATCGTCCCCAGGACCTTCCGTATCCTAGTTGGACGCTCCTCCTTTGAGCTAGAGGAGACTCTAATGGCGTGGAAGGTCGATTGTGTACACTATATTTTGAAAAACGTACTGTATATGCTACAGTCACAGAAATGTCTAAGGAAATATACCATCAACAAGGTATGCGTATGATGATGGAATGAAATTTGTATATTATCGTTCCAAACTGTGCAATAATCAGAAAAAAATGTTTTTTCAGGTCCAGATGGGAATCGAACCCAGGACCCTCAGAATCGTAGTCGTACGCTCTGCCACTGAACTGGAGAACACTCTAATGCCGAATAAAGTCGTTAGTCCACATTATATTTTGACAAACGTACTGTATATGCTATCATCAAAGAAATGTCTGAGGAAATATACGATGAACATGATATGCGTATGATGATGGAATTAAATATGTATGATCGTACCAAACTGTGAAATAATCAGAAAAAAAAAGTTGCTGTCACCCAGATGTGAATCGACCCCATGACCCTCGGTATCCTAGTCGGACAATCTGTCATTGAGCTAAAAGAGACTCTAATGGCGAATAAGGTCGTTGGTCCCCACTATATTGCGACAAACGAACTGTATATGCTAAAGTCACGGAAATGTCTATGGAAATATACGATAAACATGGTATGCGTATGATGATGAAATGAAATGTGTATATAATCGTACCAAACTGTGAAATAATCAGAAAAAAATTATATTTCTGATGCCCAGATGGGAATCCACCCCACGACCCTCGGTATCCTAGTCGAACAATCTCCTACTGAGCTAGAGGAGACTGTAGTAGGTAATAAAGGCCGATTTTGGCGCATTACATATTTACACACCTTTACACCCCCCTTTACACACCTTTACACACCTTTACATCATTTACAGATACACCTCTACACACGCCCACCCCTACCACTGTCCCCCTTTACACTCCTTTACACCCTCTACATCCCCCTTTACACCCCCTTTACACCCCCAAATTTGCTCAAAAGCTCCCCAGGCCCGCCCCTCCCTGTCCACCAAAGATCACATCCGCCAAAGGTGATCCTTCACAAGATAGTACCCCTTCCCCAAACCTTCGCCACATGTGAGCAAAAAGTGAGGTGGGGGTTTGGACAGATGGGGGAGGGTGTGAGCAAGATTGGGGCAGGATGATCGAGAGTGCGCAAAAGGTGTAATGAAAAAAGAATTTGAAAAGGATTTTCCATACGTATAAAGAAAGTCAAGAAAGATGCCAAAAGGAAGAAAGATAAATAGTAAGACCTCCAACATGTGTTCTTATAAGCTCCTAAATCCCCACGCCAACAACCCCCACAATAACCCATATCATTCCCCACGATACAACCAGTATCCTCGATGTGAGCCTTCTGAGTTTATGAGCCAACCTTATCCGTATAGGCCCCACCCTCGTGATTAGACAGTGATTTTGTGTTGTTAATATCATGCTTAACTGACTTAAGATCTCAAAGAAATCTTTGAGATCTATGGGAAACGAAAATGTTTTTTGAGAATATGTAGATGTACTATAAAGGGAAAAATGTCAAACATCTTGGATAGCCCCATTCCCGAGATCAATGTACCAATACTACCACCAACGAAGCCAAGTTCAAGTTCGAATCCAAGACAACGTGTCATAAAAGGAATTCAGAAGGAGTTAAGAGATTTTTCGAGGTGGTTATTACCACTCGTTCCCCCTAGTGTTAGGAATCGTGTCGACAGGAGAATCAGGAGACTACATGAGAGAATAAAGCGTATCTATCGTAGGGTGGAAAAAGGAAGGACCATGGAAAAATCCTCATTCGACTCATATCTTAAGGAACATAGGATCCTTGGACGTGATCGTGATGTGGATCCCAGCGTATTCATGAATAAGAACGAAAGACGCATCTTAGAGACCATATGGGTAAATAAGCTCTACCTAAGCTGCGAATTTTACAAGATCGGAAATGATGGAGAAGAAATCACTAGTGAAGGACATTTCCACACACTACCAGAAATCGTAACGAAAGACACGAACTTAATAGAGTTGTACAAGAAACTTTCCGAGGATATCCTAGAAAGAGTTGCCGAATTCCAAAACGAGGGTTCTGGGTGGATAATAAGGAAAGTAGTATCCTTAAGCATTCATTTCGCAAGATTCGAACCCCTAAGAGCTAGCACGTACGTTTCACTTCCTCAAGAATTAGCAAAAAAGAGAGCCATTATTAACCCCCAGAACAAAGACGATCAATGCTTCAAGTGGGCGGTAACCACGGCCCGATTTACGTCAAAACACGATCCTGAGAGAATATCAAGGACACTTAGGGAGAATGCGGAAAAGTTAAACTGGGATGGACTTTGCTTTCCCCTAGAGCTCCGAGACATCCACGTCTTTGAGAAAAACAACAAAGACTACGCAATTAGTGTCTTAGGTTACGAAAAGAGGGAATTCGAGCCCCTTAGGATTTACGAGGGTGAAATCAGGAAGCATAACATAATCCTACTACTAATCTCCAATGAGAAAACAAAGCACTATTGTTGGATCAAGAACTTGTCGAGGCTCTTATCCTCCCAACTATCGAACCACCAACATAAGAAACACTTTTGTTTGAGATGTCTTAACTCCTTTAGCACCGAGTACATCCTCCAAGAACATTCCGAATGGTGTGGACAACACAAGTCCGTAAAAGTAGCCGTGCCCCAAAAAGGAACCCTACTCCATTATAAGAACTATCCTTATTCTATGAAAGCCCCCTTCGTCATTTACGCTGATTTTGAGTGTATCCTAGAAAAAGTCGCTTCTTGTTCCCCCAACCCAAGGGGGTCTTCTACGGAAGCTTATCAAAAACACAAACCATCGGGGTACTGTTACGTTATCGTAAAATACACAGCCCAAAGAGAGGAAGAAGACTTGGGAGAACACTTCATGAGATCGATAGAAGAGGATGTCCTAGCCTTATACGAGGAGCTCTCCAGGAACAAAAAGATGGTGATGACCGACCAGGATCGAAAAGAATACAAAGAAGCAACACATTGCCACATCTGTAAGGAAGAGTTGAAGGGTGACAAAGTAAGAGATCACAATCATCTCACAGGAAGATATCGAGGAGCGGCACATAAGACCTGTAACCTTCGTTACAAACTCCCCGATTTCATTCCCATCTTCTTCCACAATCTCGCAGGATACGACGCACACCTATTCGTAAAAGCCTTAGGAATCAGTGAGGGTAAGATTAAGTGCATTGCAAAAAACGAGGAACAATACATCTCATTTAGTAAGAGAATTGTCGTGAATCACTATACGGACAAAGAGGGGAAAATCCATGACCTCTACATAGAAGCAGGATTCCTAGATAGCTACAAGTTCATGTCCTCCAGCTTAAGTAACCTCGCTAATAACCTAATGAAAGACCAATTCGGAGTCATCAGTTGGTTTTATGGAGGTAGGCAGCTTGATATGTTGATGAGAAAAGGGGTGTATCCCTATGAGTACATGGATTCCCTTACGAAATTAGAGGAACCCTGCTTACCCCCCATGGAAGCCTTTCATTCTGAGCTTAATGATAATGACATCACGGAGGAAGAGTACGAACATGCGTGGAAAGTATGGAGGATGTTCGATATGAAGACGATGAGAGACTATCATGACTTATACCTCAAAACCGACGTCCTTCTCCTAGCGGATGTGTTTGAGAACTTCAGAATCGTTTGTAGGAGGTATTATGACGTAGATCCTGCTTGGTATTACACGGCTCCTGGACTTGCTTGGGATGCCATGTTAAAAATCACGAATATCCGACTAGAGCTTCTTAGTGACATAGATATGATCTTAATGATAGAAAGCGGGATTCGAGGAGGAATTTCCTCTGTGGGGAGTAAGCGTTATGCAAAGGCTAATAATAAGTACATGAAGGACTACGATCCCAACGAGGAAAGCGCGTACATACCCTATTGGGATGCAAACAACCTCTATGGGTGGGCAATGTCCCAACCCCTACCAACGAAAGGCTTTGAATGGATGAATGAGAAACAACTGGAGAACTGGAGAAGAATTCCCTGTATTTTGGAGGTTGATCTAGAGTATCCCCCTGAATTACACGATCTTCACAACGACTACCCCCTTGCCCCCGAGCACCTTAAGGCAAAAAGTGGAGTAATGAAGCTTATCCCGAACTTCTACTATAAGTCATACTACGTGGTCCATCACGAGACCCTAAAATTTTACGAGAGTCAGGGATTAAGAATCAGGAAGATCCGCAGGGGAATTTCGTTTGAAGAATCCCCTTGGTTGAAAAAATACATAGATCTAAATACGGGCTTAAGAACCAACGCAACGAACGATTTCGAGAAGGATTTCTTCAAACTCATGAACAACTCGGTCTTTGGGAAGACCATGGAAAACATTCGCAATCGACGAGACATACGGTTGGTGATAAATAAGAAGCAAGCAAATAAGCTAATCCGTAAGCCTAATTTCATTGGAGCCAAGTCATTCTCAGAAAAATTAGCTGCGATTCACATGAGGAGAACCCGCTTAGAGTACAACAAACCCATTATAACTACGTCAAGAAGAAGTATGGTGACGAAGTAACCCTCCTTTACACCGATACTGATAGTCTAATCTACGAAATGCGTACGGATGATCTTTACGAGGACATAGAAGGGGACATCGAAAGGTTGTTTGATACGAGCAACTACCCAGAAGACCATAAGGGGATAAGAAAGAGAGTCAACAAGAAAGTAAGAGGGATGATGAAGGACGAAACAGCCGGAAAACAAATCACGGAATTCGTCACGTTAAGAGCAAAGCTGTATTGTTTCAAGACAGAGGGGGGAAGAGAGGAAAAGAAGTGTAAGGGAGTCAAGAAATGCGTCGTGGAAAATAGTATCCACTTCCCCAACTACAAGGATTGCCTATTAAACGGAGAAGAAGTTATGAGAACGATGAGAGTCTTTAGGAGTCGCTCACACGAAATAACTTCAGAAAAGGTCAACAAGATCGCTCTTTCCTCAAGAGACGACAAGCGAGTAATCTCACAGGAAGATCCTATCATAACCTACGCCCACGGCCACTACACCAACGACCTAGCTTAATACGCTATCCGGTGGTACTTCCGTGTCCTCAGGGATCACTTGTAACTCCTCCCTAACAAAAGAACGCTTAGGAGCTCCTTCAGAAAGATAGTAGAGCACGGGTTGATTAGGACTAATAGTCGCACGCGATATCTCATAAACTTCTATGGACCAAATGGGATCCGTAGCGGGTTGTTGACCACCCTCCTCTTCCCCAGCGGCATATAAGTATCGAACGAGCACCCCTGCAGGGATCCTATTTTCTTTCGATCCCACGGGCCTTTTGTATGTAGGGTCCTTCACCTCAACGGACTCTGACTTTATTGCCTCTCTTGCTGTCTTTCCAGTAATCCTCTTGACTTCGTTGTTGATAGATCGTATCACGGCAGGAAGTCGTTCCGCCCATTCTCGTGACCTCAGGTCTTCCATAATCATCTCTTGAGCATACTGATGACTAAACAACTTTTCTGCTATCGTTCGATTAGCACGCTCCACAAGGGATTGTGCTCTATGATTTCCAGCTTCTGATCTTTGAACTTTTATAGCACGTTTCTTCATAACCTTCGTGACTTCCCCCATGAATTCTGTTCCAGGGTCGACCATCAAAGTCTCACGCCAATCTAATGTCCTAGAATATATACTATCGAAAGCCCTAGATACTCCTGCGGAGTATTTTGTAGTCAGAGGTTCAGCATCCACGTACCTAGAAGCAATATCCACCACAACGAGAGCATACTTATACGTCTTTCTCTTTACGACATCATGAGGTAAAAAAGTAAGTCTGCTTGATGGATCTCATTGGGGGTAGAAATGTTCCAATGAAATCTGGGAATGTAGGTGGGGGCTTGCTTAATAAGCCACTTTCTTGTCATCTCTTCAGAAATGCCTGTCGCTTCGGATAGTTTCGAAATCGCCGAATATCCCTTCCAGTATCCTTCGGTTGAGTAATAAGCGTTTGAAAGCTTTTTTTCATCCATAGTATCTAAGAGAGTAACTAGTTATTACATAAATAAGAAAAATGTCGAGAGCAATCCCAGAAAAGCTCGATATAGATAGACCTTTTAAACAGCCCTATGGACTCAAGGCGGAGAAGAATATTCATCGTGTGAGCTTTAGTCCAGCCACAGTGGATCCTGGACGAACGTTGGATGTCCACATACCCAAGTTACCGGAGAATGTTGTTATTGTTCCCGGAAGTGTGGCACTCTTGGTGGATCTCACTTTGAAGGATGGGTCCACCGAAGACGCAAATAAGACTGTGGTTAATAATCTGGGTAAGAACCTTATCGAACAGATGAGAGTTACATTTGGTGGGCGGCCAATAGAAGATTTGGTTCGATATGACCTCTATCAAACTTACGGCGACTTATTCCTCAAAAAGGAAGAACGAAAGAATAGACTAAGAGAAGGGATCTCGTCAGAAAACATAAGGAAACTAAGGACAGCAGCGGGAGACAAGACCGAGGATGATTCCGCAGAAGTTGCCTTAGCCAAAGTATATGGAACACGATACAGGATCCCCATATCCCACACCATCCTCGACTCTCATGGAGTATATTATTCCAACGGATTAATAGATACTCTACTCTTTCAGGTTACCTTTTCGATGAGTACGAAAATCGTAACCTCAACCCAAGAGGACGCTAAGTATACCCTATCCAACCTAGAACTAGAGTATGAGACCGTTACCAGCGAATATCTGGCAAATGAAGCATTAAGCAGATACGAGGATGGTAGGGGATTTTACTATGAGAACGTATTGATGCATAAGAGTTTCCCCATCAATAAGAAAAATACCACCGTAATCAACGAACAGATCAACTTACCCCTACGATCGATGACTGGGATCCTAATGCTATTCATAGAGCCATATACGGCCTGCGCTAGGGACTCAGAAAAATTCACTAACCCAGGTATTACCAAGGTAGACATCAACGTGAATAGTGTGCCCCATAAGTTGTATTCCGATGGCATGATACCAACAGACTTTTGGGAGTCGATCGTGATGCGATATGGATTGACGGATAACATGACTCCAAAAGAGGTTTACGAGGACAAGTTTGCTTTGTGGATTGACTTGAGAACTCATCCAGATGGAGATATTCATGGTAGTGGACTTGTTTCGGACGCCACGAAAGGTGGGGTGAAGTTGTATATTAAAAGAACTGCGGGCACGGAAGATGAGGAGATGACGTGTTACTTATTCGTCGTAGCCGATGGATTGGTGGAGTTCCAGAATAGGAATTTCAAGCAAAACTGGTACTAAAAGGTAGTTATGATACAATAAATAAGGATGGAGGAACTAAAAGATAAAACACCCTTTCACTGTATCATAACAGGTCCCACGAATTGTGGGAAGACTCAATATCTAGTGAATACGCTAAAGAATAGTTTCCGATATGTGTTCGAATACGTCATACTTTTCTGTCCCACTTATGTGGAGAATCTTACTTATCGAGGCTTCGCCAAAAAGGATCCCAGATTCATCGTCGTATCACCTAAGGCAGATGATGTGAATGAGATCTGTGACCTATTCAGTTGTAAGACGGTATTTTCGGGGCACGACACTCCAATTATCTTGGATGATTGTGCTTTCTCAAAAGAGTTAAAACAAAAGTCAAATGACTTCATTAGGATGGGACTTTCGGGAAGGCATGATAAGATCTCCATTTGGGTCTTAACCCAACAAATTACCTCCATAGCAAAACCCTTCCGCGAAAATGTCGCGTGCATTGTTTCCTTCTACAGTCCAAGCCAATCATCGAATAGGATACTGTTTGAAGAATTTGGAGGGGGTATGGATATCGAAGACAGGAATGCCTTCATGAAAATACTAAAGAAGGAAAAGTACTCCAGGATATGTTTTTGCTTAATACAACCACATCCATCCTACGTCGAAATACCCGGTTTAAGTATATGTTGATGATGATAAAATAAGGATCATGACATCCATCATGGAACAATACGATAATGAATCCACGCCTTCGAAGTCAGAAGAAGCAAAATCAGAAAAGCCCTCGAAGTCTAAGTCTGAGGAGGATGATGAAGAGTTAGAGGAAAAGCGCGAACAACTTTGCATACTTGCTTCCTTAGGAACCATTAGCGAATATACTGGGTGCAAACTAAGTCTAGGAGATGTTAAGAAATTACCTCCAAAGGACGTCAAGAAATATTATAACAGATATCAAACCGCCACAGGGGCTAAGATGGCTAATGGGTTAATGAATCTAGTCCAAGGAATAGCAGTAGAAATCATCTCACGCATACTTCCGATCGATGATAAGAAAGAACTTAACAAAGACTTGGAGAATGATAAATTCCTGAGAGAAAGACTAACCAACGATATCGGATATCTCGGGTTAAAAGGAGGAAGATTCATAGCATTAGCAGATTTCCTTTTCCAAGTCGGAAAGCACGTTAAGACAGATTTTTTTGGCGCATCTCCCCAGTTTTTGGAACCAGCTGAGCAACTTGTTAAGGAGTTTGAGCAAGACTTAAGCAAGACTTAAGCATTTGTTGATAAGTAATAAAGATGGCAACAAAAGAAGAAGATGGTGGTGATGAAGGACGAATTACGAAAGAACCCCAAAGGGTCGTTCGAGAAAAAGATCCTAAGAAGGTTGCTGCCGGAAAAAAATTAGTGGAATATAATAGGAGAGCTAAGAAAGCCTTGCAAGAAAAGGAAGCTGCGGAAAAGGAAGCTGCGGAAAAGAATCTTAATAAGGAAGAAGAAGGATTGGGGGGATCATGGATACCCGAACTCGACCTCACTAGCATATTAACCATGATAGGAATAACGCTAACGGCTGCTGATCTATACTTTAAGTGGAAAAAGAGTAATCCGCCGCCTCCCCCACATCCCACACCTTCCCCAAGCGTTCCCACTCCCGCGGATAACACTCCCGTACCTACACAAGATCCCATGCCTTCCCAATCAACAACTCATCCTCGACCCATGCCTTCCCAGCCCAAACCCAGAATAGGAATGGAAGGTCCTTGAAGGATAGAAAATCATATAAGCGATGATATGCCCATCAAATAAAAGGCATGTCAAAGAAAGAAAATGACCTCGTGAAAAAGATCACGGAATCTGCAGTTATCGTAGGGATCGCTGCGGGGATAGGTTACATAGGGAAGAAGATGACGAAAGAGTCATTCATTAACGATCCATCCAATAGCTTGACAAATTATGGTAAGTGGGTGGCCGTGCTTGCGGGCTCCATGTACTTGAAGGAGTACCTAGAATCGAAGAAGATCTTACCTTCTGTTATCTAAGGAGTTCATGAAAAACACCTAAACACTTATCTTTCTCAATGAAAGATAAAATGGCGTCAGTAGCAATAGCAGGTGCTGCCGAAGCAGGTGCTGCCGAAGCAGGTGTGGGTGCCGCAGAAGCAGGAGCGAGTGCAGGTTCTAGTATGGGATTGTCGGTCTTTGGAGCCGTAATTAACGCAGTGGCATTCATAGGAGGGTCTTACTTGGCTAGGGCGATATCAGGTGAGGGTGATCCGATGAGTGAGAAGATTCGTCATGATAAGGCCTTGGAGAAGTATCAGAGGGACATGGGGGAGTGGGAAAAAAAGAGACAAGAGTATAAAGATTCAATGGAGTTACGATATGAGAAATTAAGGAGAGCACAAAGAATGATAAAACAAACAGATGAAGATTTTTTGCTCTATGCTAAGACTCATCCCATACCTTCCCCTTCCTCCACATCCTTTCGTGAGACTCATCCGAAACCTAAGTTCTCAGATTATTACAGACCAATCAAGCAACAGAAGAAGTATGAGATCATTTTTGTGGGTGGGGGAATGTTGGCTTTAACGTTTGTCATTTCTAGAATAATATAAAACATGGCAGAAGGTGGAGGAAAGTTGCATATTGACATCAATGATAATGAGAGAAAATTCTTATTGCGGGGTAAGGATATGAGTAAGGAGTCTCAGTATGAGAGGCTTAAACACTTCTTTTTGACTAAGGCAATCAAGATGAGTGAACAAGATCTAAATAGGTGTATGAGAATGCCTAATGAGGATGATGACTCATATATTAATAGGATTCGTAATGGTGGTTTTGGAGGGGATTACGAAGTAAGCGAGCAACAGAAGAAGAATAAGACGACTCTTTTGTGGGTGGGTGGAATCTTGGCTTTAACGTACATTATTTTCAGAGTAAAATAAAACATGGCAGAAGGTGGAGAAGGTATAGACTTTGATCCAACTACAGAAGAGGGACGTATCGACATTAATGATGACTTAGAACCCTTATTGAAGGATAAGGATATAGGTGAAAATAGTTGGTTGAAGAGAATTAGGGAGTTCTTTTCGAGGAGAGGAATGGATATGAGTGATAGGGAATTAGGGCGGTATGAGAGATTATCCGATGAGGAGAACGATAATAAGAAATATACTAGTAGAATCCGTGGTCAGATCATACAGTTTGAGATGCAGAGACTTAGGGAAGGGAAGCTAGGATGGGGTCTGCCGCAGAAGAGTTGGAGAAGATGTATCCAGACTGGGATCCCAAGAAAAAAGTAGGGAAGGACAGGATGGTACTAGTCGGAGAAAACAAACATGGTAGGGTAACAGTGAAACTGGGAAAAAAGGACTCTAAGCCACGCTTCTTAGACGAACCTGAGACTTTTCCCGAGACGATGAAGAAAACCTTGGGTAAACGATGGGTTGAGGTTGTGGAAGACAATGAAAGAATCAAGGAACGAAACGAAGAAGAGATTGAAAGGTTGAGAGAGGAGAACAATCCTAATAACGTGGAACGAATAGAAGAACTAACGAGAGAAGATGAACGAATAGATGAAGAAAACGAAGCGATAGTAGAAAAAGTTCCCCTGAAAGAGCGCATCAAAGAGATCTTCAAGAAGTATGGGGGAAAGGTCAGCCTAGCTTCCGTACTAGCAGCCACCCTTGCCGTAGTTGGGGTCATTCTTTCCAAACTCAAGGCAGGACTACTCAAAATGGGGCGGGGGTTGAAGGATGTGGGTAAAAAGTTGGCGGGGGTGCTACCTGGGTTGATTGGCGCTATCGCTTCGTTTATATTCAAGACGGCGGGAGAGGTCGTGGGGTTCTTGGCTAAGAATGCGTGGTTGTTGATCGTAGCTGTTGTGGTGTACGTGGTTGAACAATATAAGAAGAAAAGGAGATAAGGATATAAGAGATAAGGATAAAGGACATAAATGACAAGATTTTTCGTGAAATTAAGGAAGTCGGATGAGACGTTTTGGTTGGAACATCCTATAGGTAGGAAGACTAAGATGACGTTGTTGAGCTGTATGTTTAAGAATAGACTCTATGATCTCACAGGAGAAGGACTCGTGTATAGTCCTAATGGAAAGGTTGCTCTTAGGATTCCTCAGGGGAATTATTACATGAGTAGTCTTATATCTTTTCTTGAGGAAGAAAAAAACTCTCTCTTGAAGGTGAAAAAACAGGATCTTTCAAAAGGTGAGAATAAATGGCGCGTGAGTACCACCAAAAAGGGTACGACCCTAAGTCCAAACTTAGCCTCTTTCCTGGGGGTACCTAAGACTCTACCTTGGAATGGAGAGAGTAGGGAACAATACCCGATAACTCTTAAGGAATCCCCGCCCATTTTTTATCTCCATTGTAACCTCGTGAATTCCTTTCATACCCTAATCGACGAACAACGTGACTCGTTATCATACAAGACATTAGCTTCTTCCCAGGTGTTTTCCCTGATAGACGCAGGGGATCTTGGCGAAAACGTAGCACATGTCTTCAACGATACCCATGGTACCCCCATTCTTGGGGAAAAGATCAGTAGTATCAGATTTTGGATTACGGATACTGATAACAACATCATCCATGATGGCATATATCCAATGATGATTGCAGTAGAAATCACATAAGAATAGTAAGGTAATATATAAAAAATGGGGGATAACGATATAAAAAAAAACAACAAGACTATATCCAACAGCTCCAGAATTCACCGATGGTGAGGATTTTAGACTACATAAGGTGGACGGTGTACTCATGAAGTTAGAAAGTGAGCGCGATCGATACGAAAAAGAAATATTCACGATGGAGGTTGTTTTTCCATACTTTCTCAATGACCTCAGGAGGTCTTTCTGTTTTGTTTACGATGGGAGGTATTGGTACATCACTTACGGGCCCCGGATTGGCAATTGGGATACCATTGTCTGCGGTGGGGGGTTTTATGGGGGTTGTTTCTGCTTTGTGTGGGATGGTTGTTAAGAAGCTGACTGTAAAAGTAAGTAAGCATGAGAAGACGGTTCAGCTCATTCGTTCTAAGCTTAATAGTATTAACGATCTTGTCTCGAAAGCTTTGAAGGATAACAGGATTAGTGAGGAAGAGTTTACTCTTATCCTTACTGAGATGGGGAAGTATGAGAAACTTAGGGGAGAGATTAGGATGAAGAAGAATGAAGAATTCTCGCAAAAAAAAGTATTCGAAATCGAAGGGTTAAGGAAGGAGATGAGGGAAGAATTTATTCAACAACTCACACAACCAAGGAAATAGTGTTTCGACTGGGAGGTTTCGAGTATAGGATTCGTCGCGAGAATAGAATAGAGGTCTAAGTGTGAAAGAAATATATTATATAAAAGAAGAAACATGTTTGACGCATATGGTAACTATCTTGGAAGTGATTACTAAGGCGAACCCCATCAGCCAACACCTCCTAAACACCTCCCTAAGCCTAAGCCTAAGCCTAAGCCTAAGCCTAAGCCTAAGCCTAAGCCTAAGCCTAAGCCTAAGCCTAAGCCTAAGCCTAAGCCTAAGCCTAAGCCTAAGCCTAAGCCTAAGCCTAAGCCTAAGCCTAAGCCTAAGCCTAAGCCTAAGCCTAAGCCTAAGCCTAAGCCTAAGCCTAAGCCTAAGCCTAAGCCTAAGCCTAAGCCTAAGCCTAAGCCTAAGCCTAAGCCTAAGCCTAAGCCTAAGCCTAAGCCTAAGCCTAAGCCTAAGCCTAAGCCTAAGCCTAAGCCTAAGCCTAAGCCTAAGCCTAAGCCTAAGCCTAAGCCTAAGCCTAAGCCTAAGCCTAAGCCTAAGCCTAAGCCTAAGCCTAAGCCTAAGCCTAAGCCTAAGCCTAAGCCTAAGCCTAAGCCTAAGCCTAAGCCTAAGCCTAAGCCTAAGCCTAAGCCTAAGCCTAAGCCTAAGCCTAAGCCTAAGCCTAAGCCTAAGCCTAAGCCTAAGCCTAAGCCTAAGCCTAAGCCTAAGCCTAAGCCTAAGCCTAAGCCTAAGCCTAAGCCTAAGCCTAAGATTAAAAGACCAAGCCCCAACTTCCCAAGGAACCTCATGAGGACTGGAGAGACGTACCCCTTTTACGACAACAAACCCGAAGGCGGTTTTTCCGACATAATAACCGATCTTAAGATCCCAGTTGGTCCGAAATTCTTCTTCATGACAAAAGTTTATGACCTCTTCGAGCATACACTAATAACACACACCCACGATAAGGAAAGTCGTGCTTGGTTAGCGGGTCCTGATATGAAATATTGGCCTCAACATCTAAACTTCGCTATTTGGGCTGCTACTAAGGGGTGTGGAGTTGGACTCGATATGATGAAGGAGATTCCGTTTTTCCGATTCCACGTGTATTTTACGATACGTAGAATATTGTATGAGTTAGAGTGTCCGCTTCCCAGGGATGACTCGTTTAATAGGATGGATAATAAGTACAATGAGATTAAGTGGGAAGCTCTGAGGAATGAGTTCGAGTTACCGAAAAATCCAGACTTCAGGAATAAGGGGACGTCTCGTGGTCTTGGGGAAATATACATATGGGGGAGGGGTGGCCTCGATATCAAGAGTCCTGGGATGAATTACCTTACTTCTGGTTATTGGTTTTCTAGTGAAAAAGCGCATGGGTCTATTTACTACGTAAGGAGCACAGAGAGGCAACCACGGAGACCGTTTTTTTGCTGGGAAGGGTGTGGGAATAAAGAACTTGGTTAGGATTAATCGTAGCATCGAAACTTTTGTGTATTGCATTCTCGGGGCTCAGGTTAGGACATTTTCTCCGATTTATGACGAGGAAGGAAGTGGTGCTTCATTGGAAACACAGCAGGTTTTCTTAAATCTCCTAGAAAGCAGTATCATTCTAAACAGCGTTAGTGATGGGATCCAAAGATATCAGACTGCTGTTAACGACGCAAATGCGACGTTGGATTATGCACTGACTCCGGGTTGTTGGTTGATGCCAAGTAGGCTTATCATAAATGATGAACTCGTGGCGATATACAACGATAAGCTTAGGAAGGTACATACTTGGATGAAGTTTGGGGTAAATGAGGTTAATACGGAGACTGCAAAAGAGCGTCATTTGAGGGAGAAGGAGAAGGAGGAGGAGGAGGAGGAGGAGGAGAAGGAGGAAAAGGTTCATCAAACAACTGGTAAGACGGGGAAGGTAGACGTTGTTAAGAGACGTCTGTTAAGAGGTATCTTAAGCCTACTGGTGATAGTTCGCATGAAGTGAACTTAGCGGTGATTGCCGTGGTATCGGCGGGGGTAGGTTGGATGTTGTTTAGGTAGGGAGAAGGGTCGTTTGCTGGGAAGGTGTGGGGCATTCCTCGTCTATCTCTGAATCTGACTCCTCCTCTTCCTCTATTTCTGGAATTGGCTTTAGTAGTCTCTCATACTCCTTAGGATGCTTGGTGGTTGCTTCCCATACTCTTATGACTAAACTTACTTTGCCTGAAGATCCTACGTATATGTTACTGATGTGTAACGGAACGTTCGCGTCTATTCTCTTACCAATGAGTTCTTCTGGCTCTATCTTTTCCCCGGACACGTTGTAAAATCTTCCTCCTAGCTTACCCGTGGCCCTGTTTGATGGTATTTTTGGGTATAACGTGGGTCCCTTACCATTTACTTTCTCTAACCTAACATTCCCATCTTCTCCTGCTACCGGTTCTCGTTTCCAGTATAAGGGGTTTAGTCCACCCTTACCCTTTTTTAGGTCTGACCTAGAAGCTTTCTGAAGGTCCGAACGAGAATACCCACCCGGATGGTACTATTAGCTTTCCTATTGTTTTGTTGTCATACCTCGTGTTTATCTCTATTAACATGTACTTTATCTTCTTTCCTACCACTTCTTTTTGTATCGGTTTAGAGAATACTAGTTTCCTTGGATCATAGTTTATCATACTTGTTAGCATTGGTTCTGTTAGTGACATTTTTTCTTTATTCTCTTTATGATATGACTACATATTTTAAAACCATCTTTTTCGTATTAGATGTCAAAGTAAAGATCTTTGATATCTCGCGTTACTTAGCCTTCGGGTAACTCCTCTTCCTTCTTAAGCTTCTTCTTCTTCTTCTTCTTTTATCTCTCTTGAGATCCTTGACTCCTCAAGGAGACTAAGCTTCCTCGTCATCGCTTCCCTCGAGATCGGTGGTAATCCCGCCCACCATGATTTGACCCCTTCAGACATTGGTGATTGCTTAAAGGTTGATATTAGACCCTCAACCTCTTCTGTTGATAATCAAATCCACCACGACCTAGTGTTCTCTGGTAGTGGTGCGTCTAGTATCCTCATTAGGAAGTCGCAATGACATATTCCTCTTTTTGTTTCGCTCATGATATGATTCCTTTATAATATGCTCATACGATTTCTTAAGCGCTTTTTTGATGGATAGATATCAAAGTAGTATGTCTTTGATATCTCGGGCTACCTAGCCTTCAAGATCACACACCCTTCGGGTAGCTCCTCTTCTCTGAAATAAGCGAACTCATATCGTTGATCATCGATCTTTGATTTTCCAGTCTTAGCATAACCTCCCCCCTTACAACACGCATTTATGAGGCCGGTGTTTATTCCCAAGCGCTTGCCTGTTGCGTACATGCTCCGAAAGTAGGTCTTTTCTTTGGTAAGCATGTTCGTGGCTACCACGCATTTCCTATTCTCCCAGGTGTTTGCTACGAAGGAATAGTCTTTTTTCTTGGGTGGCGTGGGTGCGGATTCTTCTTTCGGAGGGGTTTCGATCGCTTGGGGTGGTGTGGGGGGAGGTGTGGCCATGGATTCGAGGCACACTCTTATGATGTGCTTAAGCGTTTCCTCGGTCACGTGAATCTCTTTCCCACCTTGGGGGCTTGTTGAGGTATCCCTGGAGCGGCTTCGTTTCTCCTTCTTTCCCATCTTGTCTTGTCTCTGACGACTTCCTTTATCCTTCTTTCCCATATTGTCTTTATTATATATCTATATATTCTTAAAACATTTTTATTTTCATCCTCCCCAATCTTCACTTATTGTTGCGCACTCTCAATCATCCTGCCCCAATCTTGCTCACACCCTCCCCCATCTGTCCAAACCCCCACCTCACTTTTTGCTCACATGTGGCGAAGGTTTGGGGAAGGGGTACTATCTTGTGAAGGATCACCTTTGGCGGATGTGATCTTTGGTGGACAGGGAGGGGCGGGCCTGGGGAGCTTTTGAGCAAATTTGGGGGTGTAAAGGGGGTGTAAAGGGGGATGTAGAGGGTGTAAAGGAGTGTAAAGGGGGACAGTGGTAGGGGTGGGCGTGTGTAGAGGTGTATCTGTAAATGATGTAAAGGTGTGTAAAGGTGTGTAAAGGGGGGTGTAAAGGTGTGTAAATATGTAATGCGCCAAAATCGGCCTTTATTACCTACTACTGTAATGGCGAGTAAGGTCGTTTGTCCACACTATATTCTGACAAAAGAACTGTATATGCTACAGTTTCAGAAATGTCTAAGGAAATATACGATAAACAGGGTATGTGTATGATGATGAAATGAAATGTGTATATAATCGTACCAAACTTTGAAATTATTAGAAAAAAAAATTATTTAACTCCAGATGGGAAGCGACCCCACGACCCTCTGTATTCTAGTCGAACGCTCTTGCACTGTGCTAGAGGAGACTCTAATGGCGAATAATGTCTTTTTTCCCCACTATATTGCGACAAACGTACTGTATATGCTAAGGTTTTTGAAATGTCTTAGGAAATATACCATAAACATCGTATGGGTATAATGATAGTATGAAATATGTTTATAACTCACCATACTTTAGAATAAACAAAAAAAAAACTTTTTTAGCCCTACCTGGGAATCGACCCCACGACCCTCCGTATTCTAGTCGAACGCTCTGCCTCTGTGCTAAAGAAGACTCTAATGGCGAATAAGGGCGTTCGTCCTTACGATATTGCGACAAACGTACTGTATATGCTAAAGTTTAAGAAATGTCTAAGGAAATATACGATAAACATGGTATGGGTATGATGGTGGAATGAAATATGTATATGATCGTACCGTACTTTAAAGGAAACAGAAAAAAAATTAAATTTCAGCCCTAGCTTGGGATCGAACCAAGGACCCTCCGTATCCTAGTCGGTCGCTCTACCGCTGAGCTAGAGGAGACTCTAATGGCGAATAATGTCCTTAGTCGACACTATATTGTGAGAAACGTACTGTATATGCTACAGTTTCAGTGCTAAAGTTTCAAAAATGTCTTCAGAAATATACGATAAACATGGTATAGGTATGATGATGGAGTGAAATAAGTATATGATCGTACCATACTTTAAAATAAACAGAAAAAAATAATAAATTTTATTCCTACCTGGGAATCGACCCCACGACTCTCAGTATTCTAGTCGAACGCTCTTCTGCTGAGCTAGAGGAGACTCTAATAGCGAATAAGGTCGTTGGTCCCCACTATATTGCGACAAACGTACTGTATATGGTAAAGTTTTTGAAATGTATAAGGAAATATACCATAAACATGGTATGGGTATGATGATGGAACGAAATATGTTGATGACTCACCATACTTTAAAATAAACATAAAAAAATAATAAATTTTAGCCCCACCTGGGAATCGAACCAAGGACCCTCCGTATCCTAGTCGAACGCTTTCGCACTGAACTAGAGGAGACTCTAATGACGAAAAATGTCGTGGGTTCCATGAGTATGATGATGGAACGAAATATGTATATGATCGTACCAAACTGTATACCAAACTGCTACAAATCAGAAAAAAAAATATTTCTGAGGTCCAGATGGGAATCGAACCCAGGACCCTCCGAATCGTAGTCGGACGCTCTGCCACAAAGCTGGAGAACACTCTGATGACGAATAAGGTCGTTAGTTTACATTATATTTTGACAAACGTACTGTTTATGTTAGCATCAAGGAAATGTCTAAGGAAATATACGATGAACATGATATGCGTATGATGATGGAATTAAAAGTGTATGATCGTACCAAACTGTGAAATAATCAGAAAAAAAATAATTGCTGACACCCAGATGTGAATCGACCCCATGACCCTCGGTATCCTAGTTGGACAATCTGTCATTGAGCTAGAAGAGACTCTAATGGCGAATAAGGTCGTTGGTCCCCACTTTATTGCGACAAACGAACTGTATATGCTAAAGTCACGGAAATGTCTATGGAAATATACGATAAACATGGTATGCGTACGATGATGAAATGAAATGTGTATATAATCGTACCAAACTGTGAAATAATCAGAAAAAAATATATTTCTGACGCCCAGATGGGTATCGACCCGACGACCCTCGGTATCCTAGTCGAACAACCTCCTACTGAGCTAGAGGAGACTCTAATGGCGAGTAAGGTCGTTTGTCCACACTATATTCTGACAAAAGAACTGTATATGCTACAGTTTCAGAAATGTCTAAGGAAATATACGATAAACATGGTATGTGTATGATGATGAAATGAAATGGGTATAAGATCGTACCAAACTTTGAAATTATTAGAAAATTTTTTTTTTTAACTCCAGATGGGAAGCGACCCCAAGACCCTCGTTATTCTAGTCGAAAGCTCTTGCACTGTGCTAGAGGAGACTGTAATGGCGAATAATGTCTTTTTTCCCCACTATATTGCGACAAACGTACTTTTTTTTTAAAATAATTATTTTATTAACAATTAAACAAATACTGTCTTATTTAATTACAACTTAAGGAGGAACACACTAGGTGTGTTCCTCTAGATATCCTATTAACTATTTCAAGATTATTTACAGAATACAAAATATGTTAAATGACAAAACTATATGACTCTACAAGAAACTAAGTGAAAATACTATCAATAACAAGCAAACGAACAAGAAAAAAACAACTAAAACACTGAGAAGGTACATTTATACTTATCTATTGCTATAAAATTGATTTAACCAATATAAAATGTATATTGATATATACAAGCGCCATGTTGCACCATGTTACACCCTGCCATTCAGAATTATTTATACCAATGCCGGGGATATTTTACTCCATTTATTGTTTTGTTTTAAAAGAATATCTTTTGATTTGGCCGTTTTATACTCAATTTTTTTATTTTGTTTTAGAATATTTTAAAAAAGAGATAAGGTAGGTATTTTGCCTTTATCTCTAGATTTATATAGAAATAACTTAAACGATAATAGAATATAGTTAACAATAGTATCGTCAACACCTAATAGTATATTTATTAAGTTAAATTCTGGCAAATTTATTCGAAATGTTTCAAAATGATCTCTAATTTCGAAATATAAATTTTTAGATTCCACACACTTGACAAAAAAATGATCGATTGTTTCGGGATAGAGAGAACAAAAAGAACAAGAGGAGTAATTGAGAATTTTAAAACGATGTAAATCGCGATTAAGATACAGAATATTATTTAATATTTTGCATTGGAAAAAACGAGAATAGGTGTCTATGGAGGTTGTAATATTCTTTTGTAGATACCACTCCAATCCAATGGATTATTGTTATTAATTCTTTTATTTAAATTATTTTGAGCTGTTGGAGGTTGAAACTTTTTCTCTATAAACCACTGGTACAATTGTTTTACTTTTATTTTACCTAATTCGATGTTATTCTTCCCTAATTTTAAACTGGGTTGTGTTTTTTTTAAATATTTATTTTTCCTTTTATTTTTTTTTTCCATCGCACTGGAATTGCATGGATTATTCCAGCCCACCTCATGTAATCTTTGTCTTCAAGGCCCTTATGTTTAGCATGTTCCCAATTTATTTCACCGTTATCGTCATATAAATCAGAGATATTATTGATATTCAAGTCACAGAAATCTTCGTAGAAGATGGAGTTTCCTCATTTATCTCATTTGGCTCCTCACCATTATATTCCGAAATTTCTGACCACGTTATTAATATACTCTTATAGAAAGGTGGGATATGCTTTGGAATTCTTTTCCTATCGAAGTTATTCTTTATATTTTCCAATCCTCCTATGCCTTTAAGATATATAGAGGGAATCATACTTAAATTCGTTTTTTCGTCATTGGATTTGAATAATTTTATTGCCCATTTGACTCGGTTTGCTTTAATACAGGATTGGAAATCAGGGGATTTTAAGCCACCTTGGTGGTAATTTCCAATTAAGGTACTAGGTTTGATTTTTGGTTTTTTACCATTCCAAATAAAGTCTTGTGTTGTACCCTCTATTATCTTAACAAAATCATCCAGAACATGTAGCACAGAGCAAACATAAAGCAGTTTTGGCAGAGCAAGAGACTTCAGCACTTGGATTTTACCATAAAGTGTTAGGTGTCTTATCTTCCATATCGACAGAATTGTCTGATAATTAGTATACGTTTAAAATTTTGATCATAACTATATTTATCATTATATGAGAAATGTATACCTAATATTTTGATACCTTTTCGGTAGAAACTAATCCATTTAAAGTTATCAGCGAATTCTCCAGGTGGGTCCCGATTTCTTCTTCCGAGTCATCCGACTTCTGACTTTTTTGCATTTATTTTTAGCGACGAGTAATCGTAAAATTGGTTTAATGTTTTTAAAACGTTATTGAAAGAAATTACGTCTCGAAGGAAGAAGGTGGTGTCATCTGCAAACATAATTAGCTTTTTTGCTGTTCCTTTTACCTCCACGCCTTTTATCTCCTTTGAGTTCCTTATCATGATTGCCATGATTTCTATAGTCAATATAAAAATGTAGGGGGAAATAGGATCTCCTTGTTTTGTTCCTCTAAGTACGTTAAAAAAATCGGTTACTTTGCCATTATTTATGATACAGCTTTGATTGTTTTGCAGAAGAACTCTCACCCATTTGATAAAGTTGTTATCGAAGCCGAATTTGTGCAAGACTGCAAATATAAAATTATGTTCGATCGAGTCGAAAGCCTTTTTAAAATCTGCTGCGAATAGCAACGAATATTCATCTTTATATCTTAAGTAGTCCATAACATCGTGTATTAACCTAATAGGTTCATCAATATTCCTTCTTTTAACAAAGGCATATTGATCATAGCTGACTAGGGAAGGCAAGACTTCTGCCATTCTGTTACTAAGAACTCTACTGCACATTTTTACGTCTACATTAATGAGACTAATAGGGCGCCAAGCGTCCAAATATCTGTTATCTTTGTTGGATTTTTCTAGCAAAGTGATAACGATTTGCTTTTGGGATGTTGACAAGGAGCCCACTTCAAAACTATGATTTAAGGAATTTACCAAATCTTCCTTCAAATCTTCCCACATGCACATATAAAATTCTTTAGTTAGACCGTCATTTAGATGGGCCCATTTGCTTGAGGGCACGAAAACATTCCTCAGTCGTCATTAATTCTCCACAATCTTCTTTAGCTAATTCAGATACCAATGGAGTTTTCAGATGCGAAAGAAAATCTTGGCATTCTTTTTCAGTTTTGTTTGATTTAGATTTATATATCGATTGAAAAAACATTTTATTTTTCGGAGTATTTCGTTTGGATCTGTAGTTTCTGTCCCATCGGCATTGTTTAGTTTACTAACGTGTGTTTTAGTTTTATTCCTCCTTTCCAAATTTAAAAAATATTTCACCTTCCTCATACCAAGTAGCTTTTGACCTAATGATTATACCTTCTGTAATATAATTACTTTCCTCTTCTAAGGATTTTAGCAAGTTATCGTGTGGGCATACAATAATTCATCCTTTTCCCATTTTATTTTGTTTTCTATGTTTTTGATTTCCGATTCCAGTTGCTGATACGCCTTTTTTCTGTTCCTAGCCAATTCTTTAGAAAATGCTATCGAGAATTTACAGATTTTATATTTGATTAATTCCCATCTCAGTTGTGCATTCTGAATTCTTTCTCTATCCAAAGAAGTTTTCAAATCTTGAATAATATTCTTTAGTTCTTTCAGTGAATTATTGAATTTCCAGAAAGAGAAACGTACTGTATATGCTAAGGTTTTTGAAATGTCTTAGGAAATTTACGATAAACATGGTATGGGTATGATGATGGTATGAAATATGTTTATAACTCACCATACTTTAGAATAAACAGAAAATTTTTTTTTTAGCCCTACCTGGGAATCGACCCCAGGACCCTCCGTATTCTAGTCGAACGCTCTGCCACTGAGCTCTGCCACCATACTTTAAAATAAACAGAAAAAAATAAAAAATTGTTGCCCTGCCTGGGAATTGAACCAAGGACCCTCCAGGGTTCAACAGCAAGAAGTTCACCAGGAACAGCAGCAAAATGAGGCCCAAGCAATAGCTCCTCCAACCCCTGATCTCGAGGTAAAGGTCTTTCAATACCTTTCTTCCCCCTTTCTCCGTTTCGTACTTAGTATCGCTCTAGTTTTTTGCATCTAATACGGTATATCTGTGTAGTTTCGCAAACCCCAGATGTAGCTCTGGGAGCTAGATAGTTTGCCTATTTTCTTTCAAAGACGTTTTTGTCCCCTCAATGGCTTTGTAGCCAAAGATTATAGAGCTTGGGGAGCTTGAGTTTCACGTTAGGCGAGTACTAAGTGTTCCGAGTTCGGGGAACTCGATAGGCGTGCTTCCCTCTCACAGAACGGTATCGTTGA
Source organism: Anthopleura xanthogrammica (assembly GCA_964019055.1). Taxonomy (NCBI): domain Eukaryota; kingdom Metazoa; phylum Cnidaria; class Anthozoa; order Actiniaria; family Actiniidae; genus Anthopleura; species Anthopleura xanthogrammica. Next base: position 8,867,439 of record OZ025214.1, on the reverse strand, counting down.
GCTCAGAGAGCTCGAAAGAGCTTGGTAAAAATAATTAACAATTAGTCCTCGAGTCCGAATGGTCTACGAGTCAATAGCCCATGAGGCCGAAGGCCGAATGGGCTATTGACTCGTAGGCCATGAGGGCGAGAGGTCTAATTGTTTTAGTAAAAAACTACTAATCGGTCCAATAAAAGGATGCAAAAAGTTTTGGATTTTGCTTTAAATATATATTTTTTGGTTTTCAAAATCGGCGCTTTTCACTACTAGAGGTCTATCACTAATAGACCCCTAGTAGCTCAGCCAATCACAGGGCTCGATTGGTGATAGACCATTAGTAGGTTTTTTCTAAAAGGATTTAGAGCTCAGGGAGCTTGAGATTAATGCATGAGGCAAGTAAGCATTTATATTTCGGGGAACTCGAAAAAGTTGTTACTTTTCTTTTCACAAAACGGTTTCGAGGAGTTCGGAGAGCTTAAAAGCTTGGCAAAAGTCAAAGGATTTAGAGCTCGGGAGCTCGAGATAATGCATGAGGCAAGTAAGCATTTAGAGTTCGGGGAGCTCGAGAAGATGGATGTGTTATTCTTTCATAGAACAGTCTTTTGGAGCTCAGGGAGCGTAAAAGTTTGGCTTGCTAATCTCTTCTTATTTTGGCTTACTCAGGGAGTACAGTAACTACTACATGTTTTTTCCTTTTACAAGTCATTCTTGTGGACCTCTGGGAGGTCGAGGAAGGTTAGAATTTCATAAGCTCAGTATTTTTATGGAATCACAAAACTGTAAGCATGCCTATTTGCGTAGCGATTGCCTAATATTTTAGCAAATTCACAAAACTAGGCTTGTTCATTCAGTCATGCTTTAGTTTCGAATCACCCAACTCATTAGCATGGTGTTTCATTAGATGTTTGATTTTGTCGTTCATTGTTGTTTTACCCCCTTTTGTTTAAATTGTGCTCAAGCGTTTGATGGCCTTTGTTACTCTTTTACCCTCGTTTCATTGATACACTCCTTTGTTCTCTTCCCCCTTTGTTCAAGGCCTCGGCTCGTTGTTTTAGATGCCACCAATTCGGTCATTACGCTCGAAATTGCCCGTGGCCGCGGAGCATTCCGCCGTTAGTTTGTACGTTTTCGGATCATGATAATGTAACAACTTCGACCCCATTTAGTCTCGATATCGATAAGATGTAAATGTTACGTCAAGTTTCAGTTTCAACGTTCAAATTTTGTATGGCGTTCAGTTAATACCGGTGACACAACTCGTTTGATTTAGTTCATAGTGTTAGAGTATCAATGTGAAAGTAAAGTGATCATTCTATTGTTCTTGACTTCTTTTGTCTACCATCTCCCTGCACGCACTCCTTGTTGACTCTGGGGGGGCTTTCTCAGTGCCTCAATTCTGGTCTCGTGATTGGAGCCTGGGGTCAACGGGGGGCTGGGTTTCCCCCCTCTTTTAATTGCCTTATGCGTTTTACAAAATACAGTAAAAACTTCCGAAACCCAGTGGTGTGACATTCGGGGGGAGACCCAGCATTTCGTTGGCCCCTTGGTTTCATCGGAAATGGTTGCCAGGAATCCCTATTTAGCTAATTTGAATGAGCTCCGTTTCCGGAACCCAAACCACTTTATAGCTGGTAATGAGCTCCGTTTCCGGAACCCAAACCATTTTATAGCTGGTAACGTACATGCACACCAGCAGACATGGGAGCATTTGATAGACGAATATGGAGGTTCCAATAGTTTAGTGGAATTTAAGCTCTTGGTGAGAGACGGGGTTCGGGTTGAATGGTTTTTCAAGCATTTCAAAGGGAGTTTCAATGGAATAGAGTATGATTGCGTATTCCTTCCGCCAATGATATTCGGGAATGCCCTTCCATGCAGACGATTTCGTCAGTTCGTGTCATCGACTATTTTGGATTGGTTTGCTGCGGGTGTTTTATCGTTCCGCGGTAGAAAGGGCGAATGTGATCCCCCACATTTGGTCTTACCCCTCACGGTTGAACCTACTAAGCCTCGTCTCTGTCATGATAAACGCTTCTTAAATTTATGGATACGAGATCTTCCCTTCAAGCTTGATCACCTATCAGACCTACCTAGATATGTATTTCCTGCCCATTTCCAGACTGTCTTTGATGATAAAAGTGGCTACCAACATGTAAGAATCCACCCGGATTCAGAAACCTATTTTGGCTTATGTTGGGAAAATTGCTTTTTCACCTTTTGAGTTCTTCCGTTTGGTTGGAAGGCGAGCGCCTTCCTCTATCATAACCTTGGTCTTATAGTGTCCAGTGCCGCTCGATCGTTTGGGGTCCCAGTCTCTCAATACATCGACGACCGCCACGTGGGTCAACTACTCGTGCATCCTTGTGAGCTTCTTACCCGGCGAATCCCATGCCAAGGCCGCTGCCTACATTTTATGTTATTTGTTGATCGAGGCAGGCTATTTCATAGGCCTTAAAAAGAGTCAAACGGTGCCATCCACTGAGGTACGATTTCTGGGTTTTAGGTCTGACTCCATCAACCAGGCTTTCCGGATTCCCCAAGATAAAAAAGAGAAATTCACAATTCTACGCGAAGGTATACTCGCTTCCAAAGTAGTCGATACGAAAACTTTGCAAAGATTTGCAGGAAAGGCTCTGTCTTTCAGTTTGTCGATCCCTGGTTGTAGGCTACATGTAAGAGAATTTTTTAAAGCCATATCCAACATAGCGAGGACTTCTAGGATGTGCACGGTCACTGCAGGTCCCTTGTACGACGAGATTGCTTTTTGGCGTTTTCTTGACACGTAGACGGATTGTTTGCCATGGAGATCGGAACGTGATTTGGATTGCACCCTATCTGACTCTGCGTGGGTTTTGGTTGAGCGGCTGTACGGTCCTCATACATTTGACCTCATGGCTCTCGACAGCAATAGCCGTACAGACTCCAGAGGAAACTGCCTTCCACATTCTACTCCATGGCCATCTCCTCACTCTTCAGGCGTAAACGTGTTTACCCAAGCTCTACCCATGGATGGCAATTTATACGTCTTTCCGCCTTTTATCCTAGTGGGTTCTTTGTTGCGTTTCCTCCTAGACCAAAGAAAGCACATCAGCTTCACCGTTATCGTGTTTGATCTTTCTCGCAGGAAGTATTGGTGGGTATTACTTCATAGGCTCGCCGTGGATCGGTACCGCGTTGGTCTCCAAGGATGCTCGAATACTCTGTTATTTCCTATTCGAAACCTCCCCGGATTCCATCCAAAACCACTTCAGTGGGATCTATGGGCATTTCGTTGTTGCTTATTTGGTCACTAATTTCATGCTTTTAGGTTAGTCGCCCTTGGAAGAACGCACGTCGTTGCAAGTCATGTTTATCATGGCCAACCATTCCGGCCATTGAGCCCGCAATGAGGCGGCGGTTATCCCCAATTCAATTACAAAATGGCGAATCTAAAATATAAAGATTTGATAGCCGCGTGCCAAGAAATGAAAGATAAAAAGTACGCTTTTTAAATGAAAAACAATTTACCGGATTATCATAGCATACAATAATTCCTTACCCTTCATTCTGACCAATAAAATAAATAAAATAAAGCGTTTGAATGTTTCCTTTCTTTGGCAATCGTTCGGACTAGAAAACGACATACTGTTTCTGTAAAATTTATAAAAAAACATGCAGCACTGCGAAGTAACAAGACTGATTTATCGAATTACAGAATTCATATGAAATTTGCCGGGTAAAATTTAAAGAATACACTAACTCTGAAATTGTTATTTCAAGGATTTGCTTAATTTATCGATGTTTTGATGTTTCCTTTTTGGCGATAAAATGCTGCAAAACTTCTTCGTCCTCGTACGGTATGTCGTTCTTCTGGTCTGCGAAGTTTAGTGAATTTCCAACCATTTTTATTATTTAAATTTTACCCAGCAAATAGATTCGCCATTTTGTAATTCAATTGGGGATAACCGCTGCCTCTAGTTGGCCATGATCCAAACGATTGGGTAGCTAATTTCTGCCAAGCTTGTGGAACTTCCCAGTACCTCATATCAAGGGTGGCGGGCACCTTAGATATCGATCACGAAAGGATTGATAGACGGTTTGCTGAATTTCATTCTGTTCATCTCCAACAACCTTACCAGCGCCAAAAGCAAAGCTTGCAGGATCACCTTTCGCGTTTTGCACAGTCTCTATCCCCTCCCAAGGTTTTGTCATCGTGCACGGCGGACGATATCATTAAATTTCTGATAAGCAGGGACCAGGGGGGAAAACTGTTGTTCACGAGCCGCCATGCAATAGGGAGGATTGCGTTTGCCCACGGCGTTTGGCTGCAGGAACCGTTGACTCTTACCTAGGGACGATCCGTGCCCTATTCAACAACATGGGACGCACAAACGAGTCCAATCCGGCCGCGCATCCCAGGGTTAAAGAATACTTAAAGTTTGTAAGGAAGGAACAAGCATCGTGGGCCCTTGCTCCTTCCCAAGCCGTTCCCCTCTTCTTTACCAAGTTCCGTCGCTTATTATCTCACCTTAGAAGCTGTATCGCTGCAGGTTCCAACATCAAGCCCATAGACAAATACATCTTGGCCAGGGATGCCACCTTTTTTGTGGTTGATTTCTTTACAGGGGACAGAGCTTCTGATCTCGGGCGTCTTCGTTCAGAGCAAGTTTTTACCTTAAAGGATAGGGAAGGGTATCTACTAAATTTCACGTATGGGAAGCCTCAGACTGGTCGCTCACGGCCGTTTGTTCTGGTCTCTATACCTCAAAAGGACGTTTGCCCAGTACTCTGGATCAACTATTACATTGCGGCATGCAATAGTAATATATCCTCACTGAATATCAATTATCACCTCGCGTTAATAAGTTATGGGCAAGATTCGCTCCTGACGCTCCCTTCGGAAAATCAGTGTAGGACATCCGCTCTCCGACCCGCTGTTTTTCCTTTGTCGGTACGAAGTCCCCCGAAAGATCCTTATCTATCCAACACTCAGAAATTCTGTAACTCCTCTCAATATAACATCTTACAACTGTGCGCTTTGGCCGCTAACACCGGTGTGTGCACTGAAAAAGACTCTTGTAACCCGCTAAACGCTGGTGTGTTACTTTACAAGCTAACCAAAACTGCGTTAAGGCAAAAGCAGTTGCCACTCTAGTTACAATAGAATTGAACTGGAATGCACAAAAGTCACTGTCCTGATTACAAAGAAAATGATGAAGCCCTCCATTTACATCACCTCTAAAATGGAATTGAATAGGAAAGGTACGTTAGGTCTATTTCGATCGTCTGCGAACGAAATGGAGTTATGCATCAACGCCTTGAAGATTGTCTGGACTAGTGACAGCCAGTCGATCCTGGAGGTCACGTGAGGTAAGATTAGCAGTTAAACTCTTGAACAAAGAGAGCACGCCTGGCGCGTCTGAAGCACGAGAATAATGTTCTGCCATGGAAGTACTACTCCAACCGATGTATCTTGCTAACTCCGCAGGCGAACAACCCATCTGCTTAAGGGTGTTTGAAACGCCAATACGGAAACTATGTGGCGTCTCCCCACTATCCAAACCTGCATCACGTAAGTACTTGCGGAGGTGGTTATTGACTGCGGAACCGACAAAAGGCTGATCGTCCTCAGTGCGTACTCGCCGTGAGCTTTTAAAGAAATCGCCAGAGGAGAGAGAAAACCCTAAAGTATTCTCACTGAATAATTAATTAGTTCCGAGCGGTATAAATTATCTCGACACACATTCCTTTATCGCATTTTACCGCGTACCTCCGTGTCGGTTCGAGTTCTCCCCACCCACCTCCCCTGGAGGTGGTAGCGCTATTATCTATATCCTCTCTGTTTACCTTTTATCACCCAGTCGCGAATCTTGCCCATAACTTATTAACGCGAGGTGATAATTGATATTCAGTGAGGATATATTACTATATTGTGACAAACGTACTGTATATGCTACAGTCAAAGAAATGTCCGATAAACATGGTATGCATATGATGATGGAATGAAAAGCGTATATGATTAGTCCAAACTGTGAAATTATCAGAAAAAAATAATAATTCTGAGGCCGAGATGGGAATCGACCCCACGACCCTCCGTATTCTAGTCGAACGCTCTGCCACTGAGATAGAGGAGACTCTAATGGCGAATAAGGTCGTTCGTCCCCACTATATTGTGACAAACGTACTGTATATGCTAAAGTTTAAGAAATGTCTAAGGAAATATACCATAAACATGGTATGGGTATGATGATGGAAAGAAATATGTATATGATCGTACCATACTGTTAAAATAAATAGAAAAAAATTTTTTTTAGCCTCACGTGGGAATCGAACCAAGGACCCTCTGTATCTTAGTCGAACGCTCTCGCACTGAGCCAGAGGAGACTCTAATGGCGAATAAGGTCGTTGATCAACACTATATTGTGACCAAGGTACTATATATGGTAAAGTTTATGAAATGTCTAAGGAAATATACGATAAACATGGTATGGGTATGATGATAGAATGAAATATGTATATGATCGTACCATACTGTTAAAAAATGAGGTAAAAAAATTCTTAGCCCCAGATGGGAATGGACCCCACGAGCCTCCGTATTCTAGTCAAACCGTTTAATACTGAGGTAGAGGAGACTCTAATGGGGATTAATTAGTCGACACTATATTGTGACAACCGTACTGTATATGCTACAGTCACAGAAATGTGTAAGAAAATATACGATAAACATGGTATGCGTATGATCAAGGAATGAAATGTGTATATAATTGAAAATTATTCGAAATTATTGTTCGAAATCGGATGCATTTATAATCAGGATGTATGTGCTCCTTCTACAAGCTTTATTCAATTTGGGATAGAGAAATTTGTCTTTGGGCCTGATTGAACACGCTAAAACGATATTCGCGCATGCGTAAACGATGGTTTTGGTCAACATTTGATTTCAAACAAAACGTTTTCCCATGAGACGCATTATAGATTAGACACATATCAGTTTATTGTGCTAACAATGAACATTCCTCAGCGTTCCCCAGAGTAGGGAGTCATCAAGGCTCTTTCAATGAAATCTCTTTAATATATTCTGATTTAAAGCTCATTAAGATCATAATTCTTGATGTTTTCCTCGGAAATCATGGTATTACAAACTAATACCATGGCAATTTCGGGATATTAGTGATTAAATGTCCCTCCGCCTCGGGAAGTTTAGTAAAAGTCCCTCGGCTTCGGGGACATTTAATCACTAATATCCCTCATTGCCATGGTATTACTTATAATAAAGCCATGAACATGCTCATGGATATGAGCGCTATATAAATAAATATTATTATTATTATCATGGATCATAATCAAATTGAATGGGGCAGTTCCCATACCCCATAACATGTAAGGATCTAAAGTGATCTGCTTCCACTGAGTTAGACAATTCCTTATTTGACCAGCTACGAAAAGCTGCTGAGAATTAATTATTGTGATGAACAAACTTTTATATCTGACCTGTTTTGCTGGTGTCAGTTCATGGTGCGGGAGGCCGACCTCGGAGACGTTTTCCTGTGGTCGCCATACCTTTTCCCTAAAAAACAGGTGTGACCTGCTGAGTCCTCGGCCAACGTAGTGAACCCTCGACTGGCTGAAGCGATCTGTAAACCTTCCCCGACTAGTGTCATAGGGTTAAAAGCGCAAGCCACGACTCTTTTTGGGCGGAGTGAGCTTTTTTCCGAACTGAGCTAATTTGCTTTGGTCACTTGATCGCTTTCTTTTGCCACATCATCATCCAATAACTCTGTTGTAATTGGTGTAGAGGCATTGCACAATGCACTGTATAAAGAATTATAATCTGGTATTAAACGCTCTCTCCGATTCAGGTTGATTCCTCTATTTCGGGACAGAATGAGCACTGAGGCATGAACTAGGCTGATTTGTATTTCTCAGGTTGCTGTCTTTGAGGCCTCGAGAATCGCACATGCTGCATGCAGTCACACATTTCCGTTGACATAGTCTCTGCATTCCAGTATCGGCTCTCTTGGTGCGTGTTGTGTTTAAGTTGAGTCTATACAGCCTTGTTCGTCTTAGGAACTAGCAATAGCTTGCAAATTTTCAGTGTAGCATATTTGACGGTAACTTCATCGAGTTTTGCTTTAGGCAATTTGTCATTAATAAGGCCTTCTATTATTTCCCCCAGATCTTCATCGATGGGTGGGCTTGTTTTGTCACTGGTATTAAAACTCGAGTTGTATTCTGTTTCTCTGACTGTTGTCCTTTATCTTCAGAAAGGATTTTTTTATCAGCTGCAAGACCTGCATTAGTGGTAGTATCGTCAGATTTATCGCTTTGCTCGCTCATGTAGTCCTTGTTGTAAATTTTCAATGGCGGTCGCTTAACACATTTTTCGTTGAGTTTCAGATCAGTTTTACTTTCTGAAAAACATGTTGGAAAGAGATGTTTTCAAATCCTCTGAGGTTGTAGATATCTCCGAGTCGTCCACATTATCATAAGGCTCGTAGTTTTTGCAAACAAAGACTAAACGTATGCAGCGTGAATAGGAATTCACAAGTCTTGTAGGCACAACAATAGCGCTACAGCAAACTGAATATTCTTCGAAGCCAAGTTATCGAAGATTCAAGTCATTTTCCAAAACGACACAGCTACGACGCAGTCTGTAGGGAAACTATCACTTACTTTCCCTTTCCGTTCACTTTGGTAGGGAAATATCACTTACTTCCCTAAATTTCATCAAAGATTCAAGTCATTTTCCAAAATGACACAGCTACGACGCAGTCTGTAGGGAAACTATCACTTACTTTCCCTTTCCGTTCACTTTGGTAGGGAACTATCACTTACTTCCCTAAATTCCATCGAAGGTTGAAGTCATAGTGTTTTCCAAAATAACACGACTATGACTCAGCTTGTAGGGAAACTATCACTTACTTTCCCTTTCAGTTCGTTTTGCTAGGGAACTATCACTTACTTCCCTACGAACTACGTCAATGGACGTTATAATGGCCGTCAGAAAGCACTCGAGGAGTTGTGTAGTCGACGATGGGAGACAAGGTGACTGATTGCTGTAGCTATGAAAAGCAACATAAAACCTTAAAGAAGTCATAAATACCTAACAGAATAATGAAAACTATAAGAAAGATGTATAACAGGACCACGAAAGAGTTATTTACCTGTATAGGATCAAGAAATAACACCAGGAAAACCAAAGTTTTAGAAATCCACACAAAAGCTTTGAACACTTCGTACTGACTCACGGCGGCACGTGTACATCTCGTGTTAACCGGAAGTACGTCACTGCGATTTGGTAGAATCGTACCAAAAGGGTGAAATAATCAGAAAAAATAATAATTCTGAAGCCCAGATTTGAATCGACCACAGGACCCTCGGTATCCTAGTGAGCAGCAGTAGGGTTTGACCGCCACAGACGCTCGTATTAAGCGGTGTTTACCGGCGTTTTACGGTCTCTGTGGGCAGCACATATTCCTGGGTCTGTCTGTCACACCCTGGCACTGAGCTGCGTAAGGACATAAAGCCACGCTTTCCCGTAGCGGGTATTTGGTCTGTCCCAGGTGCACCGCATATCAAGCATAAAATATTGACCGACGAACGCAGAAAGGCAATACGTAAATGGGAGAAAAACACGCAAAGATGTGGTGGTAAGCCATAAAGATGCTGGAGCCAATGATACAAAGAAGAATCATGGTTATGGACATCATGGGTGGGAAAATCTACCCCGGAACTACAAAGTATGCCAGCAAAGGGTTGCCTATCAAAATTTACCAGCATAATGGTCACGCCTGGCGAGAAGCGAAGTTTCCCAAGAAGAAAGAAGTAAGAGTCTATGAAGGCGAACCATTAACCTACGACTTCATAAGGGAAAACTCTATCTGGCTCTTAGATGAGGAAGGAAAGCAATTCATTACGTAAGCGGGCGTATTATACCGTCCGGAGGCAGAAGATAAGAAGATCAAAGCCTTATGCGCGAAGTTGGGTGTATTCGCAGACAACGTCTTTAGTAGCAATGGGTTGGACTTCATGGCCGCAAAAAAGAGAAATGGCTGGAAATCAACGCCTAACGATTTCAAAGACATTGCCCTTGCTTGTGTTGAGCATGGACATGGAGGGCTGTGGAACATGGAGTACGACAAGGAACACTACGTGTCTCTGGACATGAAGCATTGTTACCCCGCCAGCTTCAAGGGCTTAGGAGATTGTGCTTCCTACTACGAACGTTATGGACATCCAGACAGTCAGTTCTTCAGAGTGTCTCTGCCGGGTACGTATGACCTTCCTGCTATGGGGTTTGTAAAGTTAACCACCTGGGAGCTCAAAGAGGGCCTGCATCCTATCATTTACGCTTGGTATGAGAAGCACTTACAGGAAAGGGGTTGGTTGCCCATACCTCTGTTGAAATTCTTTGAAGAAAGTGGGCTATTAACATACACTGCACATGAAGCTATTCTTTGCCACGGCACCAAAACCCAATGGCTGCCTAAGGACAACCACACAGCTCGCATAGTAATAGGTAAGTTTACCCAAGGCGCAAGAATGGGCGAAAAGCACATGCAACGCCGCATAGTAACTGACGACGAGGAATTGAACTTCTTAATAAAGCGTGCACACGAGGATGGAACCATGGTAAATGCCCAAGCAGTAAGCATCATTGAGGAAGATAAGGTAACTGATTCCTACCACGTACTTTGCTACTACCATGAGCACAAGGCGCAATATTACCACCTTAGGGCCAGTATGTTGGCCTATGCGCACATAAACCTATTATCCATGCTGCTGCGCTTCGACAAAGACGACATACCCAGGGTTGCCACAGATAGCCTCTACGTAACACCAGAGGCATTGGAGAAAGTAAAGTACTATTACACAGCCGACGAATTGGCAGAAAGCGGACAGTGGCGCATAAAGGATGAGGAAATCAGAGCATGGCGCCAGAGGGTAACATACGAAGGTACCCACACGCACGGCAGCACCACCCCAACAACAGAGCTACTACCTTCTGCTACTGACCCCATAAGCTACCATAGGTTCAGCTACCTTTATGGCACGGGGGGCAGTGGAAAGACGACTAGGGTCTTAAAGACCTTTCCTAACATAAGGGTCTTGACACCAACCCATCGCCTGGAACGAGAGCTCCGCAGCATGGGTCACGACGCACAGACATGGCATAGCTTCTTCCGCTTAAATGGGGAAAAGTGGGTACCAGAGGCCATTAAAGACATACCCAAGGTAATACTATGGGATGAGATATGTACGGTGCCTTTGGAACTATTGCAGGAGCTGGTTGAGTTCCTAACTGGCAAGACGCAGGTCATCTTCGCCGGTGACCCATGCCAGCCACCACCCATAGCAGGTGAAATGCCCCACGAATGGCTTAAAAGCTTTTACAGTGAGGAAATAAACACCGACTACCGCAGCAAAGACCACGTCAGAAAACTAAAGAAGGCACTACGAGGCCTAAGTGACGTGGGACAGTGTAAGGTAATGCGCGAAAACCTCAGGGCGCGCTGTTATGAAAAATTCCTACAGCAGTGGCACCCAAAGGACCTTGTGCTAAGCAGCAGGAGAGCAGCGCAATCCAGAATACAAAAGGACCTACTGCGGGTCCATAGGGAAAAATACGCCCAGGAGCTGGTGCCTGTCTCTTACAAACCTAGAGACACCCGCAACCAAAAGAAAAACATCATGGTTCCTTACACTGACGTTGCCCTAGAGAATGCCGTTACCCACGACAGGGCCTGGGTAAGCATAGAAGTAGTAGAGAAGGTAATATCACACCCCGACTGGCGTTTGGGCTACTGCATGACCGTCCACAGTGCCCAGGGCCTAACCGTCAAGGAAAACCTATGGATAATAGACCAGCGCCTATGTTGGAGCAACCTCATTTACACTGCCGTTTGCAGAGTGGAGTATGCCCACCAGCTCAAAAGAGCATGGGGACCACAGCTGCGCTACGACAACACGACCCCAGACTTAGCCAAGGAGAACATAAGGAAAAGCTGTTGCGCTATAAGCAGCAAGACGAACAAAAAAATAGGGAGTTCGACCTATGTGTTGACGACATCTATAAGAAAGGTGCGCGTTGTGCGAAGTGCAACATACCACTGCTGTGGAGTTTTGACGCGAACGACGACCAGCAGTTTTCCGTAGATCGCCTCAATAATAAGAAAGGCCACCAGAGAGGTAACATACGCTTGACATGCTTGGACTGCAATAGGACGCGTGGGGCAGCTACGCTATGAGTAGCTCTTCTTTGACGAATCCACGGCTTGGGCCATCTGTTAAGTAATACAAGACGGGCTGCCCTTTCTTGGTGACGGACTTTGCGATCGCATACGTTTCCAGAGACCAGTTAGGGTCCGTGGCTCTCTTACTGCCGCCATCCAATTCCCCCGGTTGATACAGGTATCTGACTACAATGTCGCGGGGTAACTTTTTTCTTTCAATCCCACCGCTCTTGAGCTTCTGATGTAGGACTCGTGCTTGACGTGTTTTCTTATTATGGCATCCTTGGGTTTCATTCCCGTGACTCTCGTTTCTTCGTTGTTGGGCGCGGCGACGATATCTGGCAGTCTTTGCACCCACTCCCTATTCCTGTCAGTCGAGTCAAATTCTTTCCAATACTGGTACCCAAAGAGGCGCTCGGCTAAGGTCTTATTAAGTCTTTCGACGATGCTTTGGCCCCTGTGGTACTCTGCCTCGGCTTTTCTGACTTTGGTGTCGTGGTCTTTCAACGTCTTAGTGACAGCGCCCATGAACTCTGTCCTCGCATCCACCTGCAGCAGCTTGGGCCATTGCAAGACGCGCTTATAAATCTTACTGAGGGCCTCCGCGACTTCCCGGGAATCCTTAGTGCTGAGGGGTTCGGCGTCTTTGTATCTGCTCGCGATGTCCACGACGGTCAAAGCATATTTATAGGTCTTTCTTTTTACCTTGTCGTGCGGTAAGAAAAGCAAATCCGCCTGATGAACTTCATTCGGAGCATTAACGGTGAAACTGGGCCTAGGAATATACCTGGGCACGGGAAGATAAACCTGCCAGATGGTTTGTTTTTTTAGCCAATCCTTAGCCACTTCCTCTGATACCCTGGCTGCTGCAGCGAGTTTCTTAATAGCCGACGCTCCTTTCCAATAGCCTTGGGGCCCATAATAGATTCTCTTAAGTTTCTCCTCAACGCGTCCCATTTATATGAATTCCAAGACGAGATTAGTCTTGCGCCCGTTGAAGTCCACTGTCTCTCCATCCACTTTAATGGTGATGCTTATTTCTGACACCAGGTCGCAAACGTCGTATTGCAAATGGATGGGGGCATATTCTACCAGGTCAAAGGGGTTGCCCTTGGGCGGGAACTTGGACATCAAGTGAGAGGGCTTACCATGGTAGCTGTGGACCAAGTTGCAATAAACTTCGTAGCTGCTAGGGACTTTCCAATTTACAGGAATGGCCGTGTTGGTAACCGCCTTGTCTTGGATTCCAAGCAAAGTTCCCAACGCATCATGCTTTCCAAGTTTTACTGAGAAATTATTGGGCAGAGTATGCTTGATAGTCATTTCGTGGGGCAATCCCGTGGTGAGAACATAGCCGTGCTTTGCTAATTCCTTGGCCAGGGTGATTGGGGTGTAATGCCCATCGGGTAGCATTACGCCTTGATAGTTGTTGCCACCTTTGTGTATTGTGACCATGCCATTGATCAAATTATACCAAGAATTGTACAAAGAGCAACTTACGAGGCGAACCCTATGCACCTGGATGGGTGGGTTTAAGTACGTGGTAAAGTTATTCTTACCTTCCAGAAAGACAATCATTATAATAAATAGGCTACGGCACCTCCGATGGCCAGTCCTGCAACCCCCACGAATATCAGTTCGCTATTTTTTTGCCTTTTTGATGGCTGGTAGTAATTCTTGAACTGCGGTTTCCGAATGAGCGAATTTGGGTGAGCCTGAGCATAAAGCTTAAAGGCATAGTAGGTGTTCTCAAAGTTTTTGTCAGCCTGCACCTTGTCCCTGTAGTTCTTATCCAACCAATCCTGATAGGCTTTTCTTTTTTCATTCCAAGCCTCAACGTCTCTTTCGTAAGCCTCCATGGCTAAGTCATGCCTTTTCCTCTCGGCGTTTAAGTCGTTTTTACCATGGACAAGGCGATCCAAGTACCTACCACCATAATTAGCTCCCGTAAAAGCTAAAGCTGCAATAACACCACCAGCAACAACGCTTACCATCTATATCTAAATGGCGGGGATGTACTTTTCCTTTTGCAGGTAGTCCTTGAGGGCAATGCTGCCTGCAACTGCAGCGGTCATCTTTGCGTAATTCATGACGCTGCTGCTTGGGTCGCCAGTAAAGGTTTCCTTTAGGGCCTTCTTACCTACCCAACCTACAGCTGCAACAATAGAAGTAAGAATGGCTGCTTCTTCAACAGTTTTCATCAAAGTCATTATATGGTAGGACAGAAGGATTATCTAATCCATCTCAGGAATCTTACTCTTTGGTATGGGTCTAGGTGCTGGTGGCTTAGGGGCTGGTGATTGTTTGTACTGCAAATAAAGGCTACCTGCGGCAATGGCTAGACCCAGGCCGCCTATGACATATCCGGGGTTGACGTCCCAATGCGGCTCTTCTCTTTTTTCTTTCTTTGCCTTATTCTTCCTATTCATCTCCGCCAGCTTCTTTCCCGCGGCCACTCTGCCTGGGGCCTTAGGCTTGGTAATCTTTTCAGGGACGGTTTCGGGGGCGATTTCAGGGGTGGGCTCTGGTTGCTCATCCATCTATATCTAAGGACTTGACGACTTGATAAGTAACTTGATAACGACTTAAGGGTGACTTGATAACGACTTAGGGATGACTTGACAACGACCTAGGGATGACTTGGGGTGACTTGATCAAGTACTTGAGGCTGACTTGATGCGACCTGCTCTGGCTCAAGCTTTGACCTCTTAAAGTCCTTCCATGTTGTAAGTTCTTTCAAGTCAAGGTGTTGGGCGACGTGCAGGGCAACGCTAGCTACGGCCATTAACTTACCACACTTCAAAGACAACCACCCACAAGTTATCTTAAGTTCTTGGGCAATGACATAGTCCTCTCTTATGTCCTTCTGCAGCTGCTCTACGTCGTCTATGGGCAGTGCAAGTCCAAGGAGCTTAGTGCAGAGCTTAATGGCAGAGTCAGCTACGGCGTCTGTAGTTTTGGCAGCGAGTGCGGCCTCATAGCGCTTGTGGTACTTCTTAACTTCCTCTTCTGATAGGTTCTTAACCTGATCATGGGTAAGGTCCTTACCGATGATTTCCTTACATTTCCCTGAAGAAATCAGGACGTTGAGTTGTTCCTTAAGGTCATCTTCTCCTAGCTGCGTGGGCACTTCTATTAGCTGATCAATCTCCATATATCTTCACTTCGTAGGGATATCTCAAAGAGAAGATCATCTTAGAATGCAGGTGCGTCTTTAGGTGGCTCATATAGGCATGCAGCTGTTCCTTGGATATCTCCCCACCATAGTCGCTTAGGATTGTCTCTAGGTCACTACCAAAGAACCTATGTTTTCCCTATAGGGCTTACTTATGCTGGTCAGCTGCTGCAAAAGGAGCCAAACAGAGATGTTGTCATGCCTGCCGCTGAATGCTAACTTTACCAACTCCGAGGTCCTCTTTTTTACGTCGTCGCCGCAGGCAATGTCGTCCAAGATAATTAGCACTTCTGTGCCCTTGGGAAACGTTTTGTGCCAGAACTTTAAGTGACTGGATAAGTCATTGGGGTCTAACACATCCACGAAGAAGTCTTCATCCTCTTTTCCAACGTTGTTCCAGGTCTTATTGTTGACGTAGGTGGGGCATAGCAGTACGATATAGTCAAACCTTTGGAAGAAGGGTCCATACAGTTGCTCTACAATGAATTGGGTTTTTCCGCAGCCCGTTGGTCCCACGATTAAAGCATTGCAAGGAATATGTTCGGGGTTCATATATATGGACGTTGAGGCGCTGCGAGCGATAGCAAACAAGAAAAAAGAGTTGGAGCAAAGGATCAAAGACTTGGAAGGCCAAGTAGAGCAACTCTCAGAAGACCAGTATCACCGGCAAATGTCCAAAAGAGCGGGGGCTGTCTTAACCTTAGCAGTCTGGGGCAAAGAGTGGATTAAGGACTTCATGTGCGCACCACTTTAATATATGGACTGCATTACAACGCAACCCTCAGGAGACTGCGTTATACCTAAAGTGAGGAAGTTGAGGTGCTTACACTCCAACGTTGTCTATGAGGAAAGTAAGGGGCACCGTTGCACCGTGGACCTTAAGGCCCAAAGAACAAAAGATGATGGTATCTACCAAGGTTAAGGTTTTACTTAGTTCTTAGTTAGGTCAAAGTTCAAGGTATATGGTTGGCCAAGGTTAAGAAGTTATTATTTTATTTAGGTCTTATTTAGGTCAAAGTTCAAAGTATATCGTTGACCAAGGTTAAGAAGTTATTATTTTATTTAGTTCTTATTTATGGCCACTCTGGGGCTCTAAGGGTTAAAAGGTTATTATCTTATTAAGATTTTATTCACCTTAATATAATGAGGTGCGACAGATGTAATAAGAATTTCAGTAGCAAGCAAATGCTGGCCTATCACATACAAAAGAAGGTCTGTGAAAAGAATAAAGAGTGTAAAGATTGTGGTAAGACTTTCAGCAGTAACCAAATGCTGCAGTATCACCTGACGCATGCCGTGTGTAAGAAAGATAAGAGTACCACCTGTGATTTCTGTAAAAAGACCCTAAGCACGAAACAGAAACTGCAAATGCATAGAAAGATTTGTGGTCACTTCTGCGGAGATAAGGAGTGGCACCAAAGAAGGTGTAATACCTCTTATGACCTGGACATTCCTTGCTTTGAGTGTGGAGAGATCGTACAAAGATGTCATCCACAACAGGTAGAGGAACTTACACGTTTAAAGAGAGAAATAGATGAGGCCTTTGGCGCCCCTTACTTTGACTCTATAGAAGGAGTGCCATGGGAAAACCAACCCCATTGGACACAGCCCTGCGACAGGTGTGGGGCAATAAGAAAAGAAGAGCACATATGGTTGTGTCTTAAGGCTAGGCAATAACCTTGGTCAACGATATCCTTTGAACTTTAGCCTTAATAAAAACTGAATAAGGAAATAACTTCTTAACCTTGGTCAACGATATACTTTGGACCATTTTACACAAAAAATAACCCACCCCCTACCCCCTTTGGACTTAGCAGTACAGGTCGCTGACGGCATCTACCTCGAAGTCCCAGTAGTAGGCCTTTCTTTCCTTAAGGCCATTGTTCGTAATATGCGTGTATTCGCTGTCTTCTAATATTTGCCTTACGCTGGCAGGTGCAACGACGCTGAAGAGACAACCCTCATGGTTCTTAAGGAGCAGCACCATGCCTTCGACTATTTTTTGTTCCATGATTTTAAAGTTTTCCTTAGGAAGGTTTCGCCACTTGATTTGCCGGATCTTCATATATGATGGAATTTTTTTAGGTGTGCGTTCAGCGTCGCAGGTCTAAGGAACTTCTTTGGACATAGGTGACAGGGAAGCCTTAAGCCCCTGGCGTACTCGATGATTTCTGTGATGATCTCGTCATAGTCGTTGCTAACCAACACTTTGAACCCATTGCTGTAATACTTATCCAACAAGGCCTTTTGCGCTGGAGATAATACGCCATTACCATTAGGGGTCTTAAACTCCAGGCAGAACCCCCGGTAATACTTATGGTGGCTGGTAATAATAAGGTCAGGCTGCCCCTTTTAGTAACCCTTTTGCCAGCTGCTTATTCTCTTTGGGCTGGTGTCCTGAAGCTCACCAAGGCCGGCGATGTATAAGAGGTTAGGGTAATACTTCCTTATGTAATCCACCACCTTCCTATGCAGGTCAAACTCATTCTTTATTTCGAACTGTTGCTTATAGCTTCCTGTCTTTCGAATGCTGTGTAATACCTCTTCGAAGACCCAGTCGCGGAATTTTTCTGCTGCTGGTAGCTTTGACCTGAAGATAAGTGCATACAGCCCTGGTTCCTTGACCCAAAGAGAATTCGGGGGATGCTGGGTGGCCATTTTGGCCAGGCAGAGTTCGTCAAAGGTTTTATGTGTTTTTCAGGAACGTGCTTCTGTATGGCACCTGCTGGGTCTTGATAGCCTAATATCTCGGCTGCATCCTTTGCTTTAAAGTACAATTCATCTCTTTTTATGGTTCGTAAGGTAAATTCTTTGTTTTGGAATACGCAAATCATTATATGGATAAGATATCTTAATATGCAATGGACTTCAGTTGGTTGTCCTCTATGCTCATTTGCGCGTCACCAACGACAAAGATGTAGCAGTTGAACTTGTCGTCATTTCCAGTGCTGCCATTCTTTGTGCGTTTGATTTCCAGGGTGACTCCATCTTGGGTGCTAACCAGCTTTAGACCTTGCCCGTGGATGTCATTGTCCTCTGACGTACGTAGATCAACCCATAGGGCATACTTATTCCCATGAAAGAACTTAGTGGGGCTAATGAAATCACCATACCTTCTTACGACCTCGCGGTAAATGTCCGTGGGTTTCATTCCTTGGGAGTAGATTTTGTTTGGGACTCCATTCACGTTTACGCCCACGCTGGTAATGTTGGGGTTAGAGAAGGCCTCGGAGTCTCTCTTTCCTGCCTCAACTGGCTTTACGAAGAGCACCAGCAACCCCGTAAGACTCCTCCTTGGAATATTCACGGTTTGCGTGATTAACTCGTCTGTCTTATCCAGGAAGCTGAAGGTCTTATAGAGCACCACGTGATCGTAGAGGAATGCCAGAGTACTCAGCCATTGCACTCCTTGCTAAGGTGTCGCTGTGAATGGTCTCGTATTGCAGCTCTAGGTTGGTCATGCTGTAAGCGGCAACGGTGCCAGTTAGGGCCGAATCACCGCTGTCCTGTTGCAGGATGTTCGTAGTGTCGGCAAGGGTTACTTCGAACTGCATTTCAGCGCCCAACACCCTAGGGTAGAATACCCCGTGTGTTGTTAGTACTTCGAAATCCAAAGGAATCACATACTTTGTCCCATAGGCCGTCTTAATGGCATTTTCATCCTCGGGGTTAGTTGGGGCTGGGCTAGTAGCACTTCTTATTTTTCTTAGGTCTGCGCTCCCAATTCCCCATTCTACTTTTTCGTTCCTGTCTTTGTCCCACATGAACAAGTCCTTTTAGGTGTGGTACAAGTCATACCGGTTGAGGTCAAGTAGGCACTCGCCAGCAAACTTCACTCCCATCCTTGACACTATGTTGCGAGCAATGTTATTCACGCAGTAACGCCCATCGGCTGTGTCGGGCTGCACGGCAAGATCAAAACGCAGTGCCAGTGTTCCGGGCACCAACAATAGGTTTTCCGTAAGAGTAGGAACACTGACGTATAAAGTTTCGCCTGGCTTTGCGCTGGAGGGTGTAAAAGTAACCCTGTGAAAGGTCCTTTCTGCCTTTAAGCCGCCGGTGCGCTTGGGTAGGATGTTCGGATCTAATTTCGAGCTTATCATATATGGAAGGAGAAATAGATTTTGGCCCTACGACTGAAGAAGGTCAAGTGGACATAAATGACGACGAATATGACTCTCTCATTGACAACACGGACCCAAAAGGATTATTTGATAGGATCAGGGGTCAGTTTGGTGAAAGGGCACGTTCTGCCTGGGATTCCATGAGAAGGAAGTGGCCATCGCGTAACCCCCGCCAACAAGTTCCTGAGTATTTGCAAATGGAAACCTTTGACACCTTAGAGCATAACGAGACGTTACTAAGCTACCTTAAGCCTCCCATCGAAGCCGCCCGGGAACGTCTTTTGGAATTATATGAAAACTTTGACTTAGATCGAGTAAAGCTATCTGAAAAAAATGATATAGTTTACATACAACTCGAAAACCAAAAACAACCTTGCAAGTGGACGAAACCAGAGCGTCTCTTTACCGACGATGGGGAAGTCAGAGAAAGAGTAAGGAACCTAAAGGGCTTCAGGGACGCAAGCGGAGGTCTGTTGCAAAGAGTCGAAGAGCTTAATGCCCGCGTCGCACTTGAAAGAAGAGCCATGGAGCTGGAAGAAGAACTACAAGAAAGAGAAAGACAATATGCAAAGCAAAACAGGCTGCTACTTGATGGTCAAAAAAGGGAAAAAGATCACCTTGGTGAGCGAATAACAGAGCTAACAAGGGAAAAACACGCGGCCCAAAGGGCAAGAGACCAAGCAGCAAAGGCCTTTGATCAAGCCCTACAGGAGGCTGGCGTTGCTAGGGAAGAAGTGGACAGGCTTAAGACCACCATGGAAGGTGCTTTACACGAGAGGAGCGAGCTACTGAAGGAAATTAATACCAAGGAAGAGCAAATACGTCAAAGAGACCAGGCCTTGGAAGACTTAGAGCGGCAGGCTGAGGAGCAAAGGCAAGTTGCTAATGATGAAACGAGGACCGAAGAGGAAAGGGAAGCAGCTAGGACAGAGCTAAGAGAGTTAGAGGAAAGGGTTACCGAATTACAGGGGCAAAAGGATAACCTGGAAAGGGAATTAGGTCTTACCACCAAGGAAAAAATAAAAAGAACTCTTTTGAAGTATGGCTTACCCCTTGCTTTTGCAGTGGCTATTAGCAGCGTAGTGGGAGTCATTCTTACTTCTTTGAAAGGCGTCGGCAATGGCATAGCAAAGGTTGGCCAAGATCTTAAGGCCTTAGGAAAGAAAATGGCCGCCAGCATCCCTGGGCTACTTGGGTCTGTACTTTCTTTAGTCCTAAGGACCGGTGGAGAACTGTTAAAGTTCGTTGGAAACAGCATTTGGATCCTTGTCGTCGCTATCGGCGCCGTGGTCCTGAAGAAGATGAAGGCTTATTAGGGTATTCCTTTGGAGGCTTATCATTGCTCCTTGGCATTCTTGTTTGAGGATAACTAAAGATGGTGTTAGCCCCGGGCTGATAATTTGGCATTAAAGGCAAGGCAGTCATGGTGCTAATGGGCTTATGATTCCAAGCGGCATCAATCGGAGGACTACCTATGGCATTTATCCTAGCGTTACCATTGTTACCACTGCTACTGTCGCTGGGGCGAACTTGTAACTTCGCATATCGACAGTTTGCTATCATATGAAAAGTGACGGGCGTTAGGTCCTCCCCAGAAGCGAAATTTGGCTCCATCGAAAAATGAACGGAATGTCTAGCATTTGTCTTTGTTCTGTAAGGTGGTAGGGGTTGGCCATTCTCATCAACGATCCTGAACCCAAGGTTGCAACTACTTCCTGTGTTAATGCTGATGGTGCACGTGACTAATCCAAGGCCACCCACCTCCACCCATAATTCGGTGTCAAGCCAAGTATCTTTCGCGTAGCTTACTTCTTCTAAGTAATTAAGGAACCAATTTTCCTTCACGTGTGGATTCATATACTTAACACCGTTAGGGTGCTAATGGTCGCGTGGTTATAAGGCCTATCTCTTTGGTCTTCTATGCTATTCACGCAAACCGTACCGGTGTCGTCGACCCTCATTTGCAGCTTTACTTTTCCGCGGCAGTCCGCAACCATGTGAAAGGTCCAAACTGAAAGGTTCTCAACTCTATTAGGAGGCGGCTCTACGGAAAAGTGTACGGGTTCTCGGTGTTCGTCTTGGCCCGCATAGGCTGCAACACGCCATTGTCATCGCAGAATCTAAAGCCAATAATGGCGTTACTGTTTGCGCCCAAGCAAATGCTACACATAATTACTTTTTTTCCGGAGTAATTCAGGTCCACAGACATCCCGGTGACGTCAACCCAAGAAGCTAGGGTGTATTTTTTTTCTCCTGTGTAAGTGGTATAAACACAATCTACTCCAGCTAGGTAGGGGTTGTTCATCGCCATATATAATAAGCCAGAGCAAGACCTCCAACTATTAAGCCGGCCTTTAGGAGCTCATGATCATCCGTAGGTTTCTTGGGCAGGTAGAACGTAGGTTTCTTGGGCTTCTTGATTAGGGGCTTACCTCCAAAGTCTGGTATCCCCTTGGTCATATCGCTGTTGATATCATTAACCCCAAACTTCATATCTTTCGTGGCCCTTTGAAGCCTGTTATTGTACCCCACCACCTGCGCATTGTTTATGACCAGGTTACTGGGCATTAGCCAACAGCCGGGTGCTACGGCATAATCCAATCTTGCCTTAGCTTCCTGTATGGCCATCTGGTATCTTTGGATACTCTTAGCGATGTCATTCTCAATGATAGCAGACTCGAAGAGGACCAGGAACTGCTGCCTGGTTTCTTCCGCAGACCCACTGTTACCTATTATGCTACTCCTTGTGTTTACCTGTGCACCGAGGACACAGTAAACAAGGGCTTCTATGCTTCTGTTTATCCTGGCCACCCCCGGCCTAGTAAGCCCCTTGCCTTCTTTTGGTATGAAGTTTAGATAGGGCTTGGTATACTCATTTCTTATGTATTTGATTAAGGTATTAGCCCCACCATAAACACCCCCTTCATCTTTAAACAAAGGCCCATCCCTTACTTTTTCCACCTTCTTAGAGGTGGGATAGAAATAGGTAAGGAATGTCGAATCATCATGGGTTACCTTATGATACCCGGTATCCCACTGTAGGCGGAGAAAATGGACTTCCTTTGAGGTTAACTCATGTCCCCCCATTCCCCAATACCCCCACACGTACCCCAATCAATTGTTAAGACCATGGGTGTATCTAAAGTTTCCCTTGACGTCGAACTCCGCCCTTAGTTTGTCAATGGCAACCTTATTGTGATGGTGGTCCTTAGGATTGAATTCCCTATCTCCAGGAAGGGAGGCTCCCATCTCATACAAGATCCTCCTGACAGTGAAATGAAAGTGAAACATAAACACCGGCAGTTTCATAAGGTCCCTGGCCACCCCACAACCACTCGTAGCACACCATACGGCAAAGCTTAACTGCTGCGGCCAATAACGCATATTAGGACTGGCCAACCATTCATGGGACTCCTTTGCCGTGGTATGCTTAATAGGCACATCAGTAAAGATATTCCTGACCTTAGCAACGAAGCTATCACCATTGGTCCTTATCCTTAAGGTAAAATCGTCATCAGTTAGTTTTTCACTAAAGTCCACAGCGGGGTTGGGATACTTAAGAATGGTCTGTATTATGTTTTCAGGAAAGTTATGCTTAGGAACAAGTGTTTTTCTTAGGAAGGCAACACTAACTTCTTTACCATCATACATTTTTTTCCCCGTAGGCTTGTAGTAAATTCCATCAGACTTAGCTTCAAACTTATCAAAGTCCGCATGGGGAAACTTTTTCTTAAACCCTTCCCAGATGTCATCGTACATATGTATATATATGGACGTCATACCTAGCGCACCGCGTTTGTACCCTGAAGTACCTAAGGAACAAAACGAAGCAGACAACTTTAGGCTAAATAAGGCAAACCTAATTTTGGCTTACCTCGAAGGCAAAAACAAGCATTACGAAGAGGTAAGAAAAAAATACGCCAGAGGCAGAGCCGTCTTACACAAAGTGGCAAAAACAACAGGCTCCTTGTCCGTTGCTTTGACTGGTTCTGGAGTCGCAACATCTCTCACGGGGCCGGGAGTAGTCGTCGGTGTTCCTTTGGCCAGTGTTGGGGCCATCTGTGGAATTATCTCTGCTGTTAGTACGGCCATAATGGGAAAACTATCCGCGAAGATCTCAAAACACGACCGAAGCATCATGCTAGCGAAATCAAAAAGTAACACCATCATTGACCTAACGTCTAAGGCATTGCATGACAGTAGAATAGATGACGTAGAATTCTCGCTTATTCTAGCCGAAGCAGACAAGTACGAAAAACTTAAGTCTGAAATTAGGAATAAAAGAGTCAAAGACCTGACCGAAGATAAAAAAAAAATATATATACCAAGAGGCAAAGACAGAGCTTCAAAGAAAACTCGCTCAGTAAATATTTGTTTTGAAAAGAGCCCAACAGGATTTTATTTGCATATCGAACGTCTGTCTAGAAAATATGCAAATTAGAGCCAAAGCGTAAGACATAAATAATACTTTTTCGCCATACGTCATTGTCCGGTGTGTCTGGCGTGCGCTTGTAATCTTGGACTATCGAACTGGGGAGGCCGATAGACTGTGGTTCGAGCCCTCGCTTAGGCACATTTGGACCGGTTTCTGTGAGTGAAAAAAAAGCCTCCCCACACTCACAGAAACCGTGGGAAGGGAGGGATAGAAAGTGCGATTCAACCCCGCGACGGGGGGTTTCGCAGGAAAAGTTAGATAAGACAGGAGATGTGTCTTGGGGCCCTGTCCTGAGACATCTCCTGGGGGGTCGTAAGAAGAAAATATATGTCCGTGTCCGTAGTGTGCGAACTAGAGGGCCTCTGGCGTGGGATGAAATAATCCTCGTAAGCCCAAAATGCAAAAACCCCACTGGGGATGCTTGGTGTTCTGCGCGACTCATCCCCGGTGGGGTTTCTGGCAAAACAAACGCCAGTTTTGCATTTTTATTTTCTAGGAATCCATCCCAAGAGGGGGTGGTTGGGGTCAATTTCGTAGAATATTTCCTAGATTACGTCGGGGTAATAGGGAATTTCCTTAGTTATTCTGCTGAACATCCACTCGGCTCTAGGCATATCTTGAGAAACGTTGGGTATTTCTTTCCCGGTAATCTCAGACAGGAGGTAGGAGATGCCTTTGTGATTACCTAGCTTTAATTTCTTAAGCGTCTTTCTTAAGCCTTGTAAAGTCGGCTCTTCTAAGTTGTCTATGATCTTCTTCTTTGATTTTTCATCAAAGTACACGGGATGGTAACCTCTGATATGATCCATCCATTCCCTGAAGTATCTTAGTCTCTTGTAAGGCGTTCGCTTACGGCCTCCGTTGGCATAGTATTGCTCTATGGTAGCACAAGGTACAGCATTGCGTATGTTCCTTCCGCATTCGTAACACTGCGCCGAGGTGTCTTCCTCTATTCGCATTCGCTTGCCACAGCAACGATAAGGCCATTGTGGATTCATATATCACACTATTTTTTTATGTCCTTACGCAGCTCAGCGCCGGGGTGTGACAGACAGACCCAGGAATATGTGCTGCCCACAGAGACCGTAAAACCCCGGTAAACACCGCTTAATACGAGCGTCTGTGGCGGTCAAACCCTACTGCTGCTTAGTGGTACAATCTGCCACTGAGCTAGAGGAGACTCTAATGGCGAGTAAGGACGTTCCTCCACAATGTATTGTGCCAAATGTACCGTATATTCTACCATCACAGAAATGTCTAGGGAAATATATGATAAACATGATATGGATATGATGATGGAATGAAATATGTTTATGATCGTACCATACTGTTAGAAAATAAGGAAAAAAATTCTTATCCCGGCTGGGAAACAGCCCCAGGACCCTCCGTATCCTAGTCGGACGCTCTGTCTCTGACCTAGAGGAGACTCTTATGGCGAATAAGGTGGTTAGTTCACACTATATTTTGACAAACGTACTTTATATTCTATCATCACAGAAATTTCTAAGGAAATATACGATAAACATGGTATGGGTATGATGATGCAATGAAATATGTATATGATCGTACCAGACTTTAAAAAAAACAGAAAAGGAAAAAAAACATTAGCCCCAACTGGGAATCGAACCAAGGACCCTCCGTATCCTAGTCGAACGCTCTCGCACTGAACTAGAGGAGATTCTAATGGCGAATAAGGTCGTTGGTCCGCACTATATTTTGACAAACGTACTGTATATTTTACCATCACAGACAAGTCTAAGGAAATATACGATAAACATGGGATGTGTTGTAACCGGTTAAAGGCTATAATAAAGAGACTATATAATTCTAACAACAACAAACTCTTCGTCATGCTTTATTCCCTCGTGGTAATTGAATATCCCGGATTTATATTTGACCTGGGGAGGGGGGACTGATAACAAGTAGTTATAACATCTCCTTTTCTTACAGATTTCTAAATTAAAGGCCACGGAGCTAGAGGAGACTTTAATGGCCAATAAGGTCGTTAGTCCACACTATATTGTGATAAACGTACTGTATATGCTACAGTCACAGAAATGTCTAAGGAAATATACGATAAACATGGGATGTGTTGTGACCGGTTAAAGGCTATAATAAAGAGACTATATAATTCTAACAACAACAGACTCTTCGTCATGCTTTATTCCCTCGTGGTAAGTGAATGTCTCGGATGTATATTTCACCTGGGGAGAGGGGACTGGTAACTAGTAGTTATAACATCTCCTTTTCTTACAGATTTATAAATGAAAGGAGATTAAATAAAAAAAATCAAAATGAATAGAATGTTCTTTCAACATGAAATAACTCAATAGTTCATAGTTCTAATCAGTGTTCTTATCTTGGGATGTAATCTCGTAGATATGCTGGTTTTCTTGTCTGCCTTCTAGGTCTGTCACTTTCTGGGTTGGGTCTTTGTGGGGGTGGTCCTCTGTCTGCTGCTTTGTTCTGGGTTGTGTCTTTGTCTTCCCTGTCTGTGGTCTTGGTCTGTGGTTGCTTCCCTTGCTTTGATTCATCTATCTCAGTAGTATTTCGCAATATCTCTTCCCTCCAATCTTTATCATGGTCTAGCTCTGCTGCCTCTTCCTCTCTGTCTGTACTTTCGTTGTTCTGCATCACTGCGTTGCTCAGTTTAAAATGGCTTGCATCTCGTGTTAGTGTTCGTCTATCATGTAGGCGTCTGGCTGTCACTGTTGATCCGTCAATTCGGATGATAACGTAGAATGATGGTTCATGGTGTTGACCATTTGTTCATCTTTCTTCGCTTCACTAGCACGTAGTCTCCTTGGATGAATGAATGTTCCTTGATTCCTTTCTGTTTGTCCATCTTGGCTTTGTACCGTCCATCTCGTTCGTTTATGATCTTGTCTTGTTGACTTGTTTTCTCCTTGACTGGTGGTATATAGTCTAGCTTAGTGCGGATTAATCTGTTAGTCATGGCTTGATAAGGTGATACGCCGGGTGTGGTGTGTCTCTGTAAGCCATCAACATTTCTTGTATAGCATTGCTTCTTCCTGTCTTGTCTTTGCCTTGGATACGGGCAATTTGCTCTGTAGTTGCATAAATCTCTCCGTTTCACCATTCGCTCTCGGGTGTAATGGTATGACGCGATGATGTTCAAAACCTTCTTCCTCTGCAAAGTCAGCAAATTCCTTCGAGTTAAATGGGGGTCCATTGTCTGACTCAAGTCTCTTTGGTATCCCATGATGTCCAAACATCTTCTTTAGTTTCTCCTTGGTGGGCTTTATTCATGTAGAATATGTCGTTTTCACCTCTGGGTACCTGGTTCGTTTTTCTACCACCAAACGATTGTAGTGACCATCTGGATACGGTCCTCCAAAGTCTACAGCTACTGTTTCCCATGGTTTCTCTGGAATCACCGATGGTTTAATGGGTTCTTCCTTCGCTTGTTTCGTTGTGATTTTGCATTCATAGCACTGTCCTACAGTCTGCTCTATCATTGAGTTCATGTATGGGAACCAGTATTTGGCTATTACCATTTGCTTGGTCTTTGTTGATCCCAGGTGTCCTAACTCGTGTGCGATTGAAATAACCTTGTTCTGTAGCTTTGCTGGTAGGACTATTCTCTAATTTCGGAATACTAGATCCTCTGCTTTGTACAGTCCTCCCTTAAGGGGTAGTATGGTGTAATGTCAGGTTATTTCTTATGCTCTTCCCAGTTTCCTTTCGTGATGATGTTTTCGTAATTTCTGGAGTGTCTCATCTTTGCTTGTTTCTGATCTGATCTTTTCAATGAGTACCGTTGGTTCCTGGTCTATGATAGCTTTTACTGTGTGTTCAGTGTCATCTTCATCAGTGTCTGGTAGTGGATGACGTGATAGAAAATCAAGGGGGTCAGCTTCATCTTTCCCTTGTTGGTACTTCATTTCGAAGTCAACGTCTTGCATGGCCATCACCCATTTCTCAATGCTTGGTGGGGGTTTGGCTGTAGGTTTGTTGAATAGTGTGAGCAATGGTTTGTGTGCTGTCACTATGGTGAACCTTGGGGCACCAAGGAGATAAATGCTGAATCTCTCTTTTGCCCATTTCACACATAGAGCATCTTTCTCTGTTTGGCTGTAACGTTTCTCTGTGTTGGTAAGTGTTCTGTTTATGAAGTGGACTGGTTGCCATCCTTTCTCTGTTTTCTGGAATAATCCGGCTGACAGTCCTTCGTTGTAGCTGGCCTCTGTTCTTACCATCATTGGTAGCTTTGGGTTAAAGAAGGCGATTACATCTTTACTTGAGATGCTATCTTTGAGCTTCTGGAAGGCACTTCACTTCAGCGTCAGATCTCTCAGTGGCTTTGTCAATGATGCATACCTCGGGATGAACTTGGACAAGTAGCCTGTCATGCCAAGGAAGCTCCTCACCTCTGACTTTGATTCTGGTCTGGTACATTCTTTGACAGCTGCACCTTCTCCTCTGTTGGGTGGAGTCCTTCTCTACTGAACTTGTATCCGTAGAATTGGATCTCACTTTTCCCGAACTCACACTTCTGTCGGTTTAGTGTGATGCCGAAGTCACTAGCTCTTTGCAGTACAGTCTCTAGGATCTGGTTGTGCGTCATCCAGTCTTTTGCTCCTAGCAGTATGTCATCTCTCTGGTTCAAACATCCTGGTATGTCCCCGAAGACTTTCTGCATTGTATCGTCGAACAGGTCTTCGGACGCTTTTGCTCCAAATACCAGTCGTTTGGGTCTGTAGTTACCCCATGGTGTACTGAAAGTAGCGACTGATCTAGATTCTGGGTCAAGTTCTAGCTGATGGTATCCTTGCCGCAGGTCTAGCTTGGTCCAAATAGTACAATCATGGAACTTGAGTACAAAATCTTCAACTATAGGCGGCTGTGTTATCCTGCTGCGCTCCATGTATCTTTTTAGCACTCGCAAGTCCACACTGGCCCGTATCATGTGTGGCTTGAGTTGATCTTTTTCAGTTTTATTGAAGCTCGGTTTTGGTTGGACCACTACTGGGGAACACAAAGTTATTGGCTCGTTCTCTGGGACTTTCTCAAAAATGCCCTCTTCTACGCCCTGGTCCAGCCAATCCTTGAAAGGTGTCTGTAGGTAGTAAGGGACTTGACGGGGTTTCTGTGCTACTGGAGCTGCTTCTGGTTTCATGTTGAATCTTCCATGCATCTCCCTGTTGTTCTTGTGGTCATATATCTTCCCAATGCCTTCAAATATGTGGTTATACTTATCTACAATGTCCATCATCTCTTTCTCTTCTTTCTGCGGCTTCACTGTTCCTATGCACTGGTTGCCATCTGGGATCCTCATGTCGTTTGATACTGTTAGTCCTCCATCTTTTTGGATCTTCATCATTCCAAGCTGTACCAGAGTATCTCTACACACAAGAGGGGGTGAGTGTATTCATCCATACACTACAATAAATCTCGCTTCTTTCCCACAGGTTTGGTTCCTGATGATAGTTTGAAATTCTCCTTTTACCTTGAGCTCGTGCTGCAACGTATTGAGTTTAGCTTTGCTGGGTTTCAGTGTTATCTTACTCTTGGTTCTGTTGGTGAGAGCTTTGAACTGGTGCTCGTCCATCAGGTTAACATCTGCTCCGCTATCTGGCTCTGCTTGTACATCCACGTCATCTAGTCTCACCGTGATCATTTTCTTGTCATTTCTTGTATCACTGATCTTTTTCGCACTCAGGCTTGACTTGACAGCTTTCTCAAAGTACTCGTCATCTGAACTAGTTGATTCTTCCTTCTCTTCTGTCCTTTTTACCCACTTCTTGTGGGCATACTCCTTCCCACAGTGTCCAGGTATGGTTCCATTTGTTACACTTGTTGCATCGTTTTCCAAATGCGGGACAATGCTCTTGTTTGTTGTGGTTATATCCACAATTTCGACATTTACTCTGTCAGTTCTTTTCTTGATAATGGTTCTGTTTCCGGTTGCTTGATCTGGTTCGCTGTGGTTTGTAGTTTGGAGTCTTGCTGCTCTCCACTTTGGCAATGTTCTCCTCTGCTCTCTGTTCTGTTTTCATTTCTCGTACTTGGCGGTTGACATCCTCTATCTGGACCAGGAAGACTCTTTTCTAATCTTGCAATTTGCTTACCTCCGTATATGATAAGTGCATCCTTTTTGTCAAGCGGGTCAGTTATTTTGAAAAATCTGAATTCTCTTTCTATATTCTCTATCCAGTCTTCCCACCCTCTTCTGATTGTATTTACATCTTTTGGTATGATAAAAGGTTGAATTTTAAAATTCCTTGTCTCGGTAACGACGTGTATCGTCGGTGCTACTTGGGCTTGATGTTCTTCTTCGGCCATTTTTCAGTCTCGTTGTCTTCGCTGTGTAATAATAATTTATAATAATAATAATTTAATGCTTATATAGCGCTATTTACCACTCTTTTGTAGCTTTACGAGCGATTTTCTTTGGTTTCGTCGAATCCAACTGTTAGGATGTCGAGAAGAATAGTTTTCCTTTGTTTTCTTCCGGTTTTTTATCCTCGTCGCCAATGTTGTGACCGGTTAAAGGCTATAATAAAGAGACTATATAATTCTAACAACAACAGACTCTTCGTCATGCTTTATTCCCTCGTGGTAATTGAATGTCCCGGATGTATATTTGACCTGGGGAGGGGGGACTGGTAACAAGTAGTTATAACAGATGCGTATGATGATGGAATGAAATGTGTATATGATCGTACAAAACTGTGATATTATCAGACAAAAATAATAATTCTGAGGCCCAGATGGGTATCGACCCCAGGACCCTTCGTATCCTAGTCGGACGTACTGTATATGCTACAGTCACAGAAATGTTTAAGGAAATATACGGTAAACATGGTATGCATATGATGAAGGAATGAAATGTGTATATGATCGTACCATAATGTTAAAAATAATGAGAGAAAAAAAATCTTAGCCCCTGATGGGAATCGACCCCATGACCTTCCGGATTCTAGTCGAAAGTTCTCGAACTGAGCTAGAGGATTTTCTAATGGCGAATAAGGTCGTTAGTCCCCACTACATTGCGACAAACGTACTTTATATGCTAAAGTCACAGAAATGTCCGATAAACATGGTATGCATATGATGATGGAATGAAATGTGTATATTATCGTAACATACTGTGAAATTATCAGAAAAAAATATTACTTCTGAGGCCCAGATGGAAGTCGAACCCAGGACCCTCCGTATCGTAGTCGGACGCTCTCCCACTGAGCTAGAGGAGAATCTAATGGCGAATAAGGTCGTTAGTCCACACTGTATTGTGACAAACGTACTGTATATTCTACAATCACAGAAATGTCTAAGGAAATATACGATAAACGTGGTATGTGTATGATGATGGAATGAAATTGGTATAGGATCGTACAATACTGTTAAAAAATGAAGAAAACATTCTTTGTCCCAGATTGGAATCGACCCCACGACCCTCCGTATTGTAGTCGAACCCTCTACCACTCAGCTAGAAGGAACTCTAATGGCGAATAAGGTCGTTAGTCCACACTATATTGTGACAAAAGTACTGTATATGCTACAATTTAAGAAATGTCTAGGGAAATATACGATAAACATGGTATAGGTATGATGATGGAATGAATTATGTATATGATCGTGCCATACTTTAAAATCAACAGAAAAAACATTTTTAGCCCTAGCTGGGAATCGAACCAGGTACCCTCAGTATCCTAGTCGGACGCTCTTCCACTGAGATTCAGGAGACCCTAATGATACCATACACTATATTATGACAAAAGTACTGTATATGCTACAGTCAAGGAAATGTCTAAGGAAATATACGATATGCATGGGATGTGTATGATGATGGAATAAAATTTGTATATGATAGTACCAAACTGTAAAATAATCAGAAAAAAATAATAATTCTGACGCCCTGATGGGAATCATCCTAGGACTCTCGGTATCCTAGTCGGACTATGTGCCACTTAGGTAGAAGAGACTCTAATGGCGAGTAAGGTCGTTCGTCCACACTGTATTGTGACAAACGTACTGTATATGCTACAGTCACAGAAATGTCTCAGAAATATACGATAAACATGGTATGGGTATGATGCTGGAATGAAATGTGTAGCTGATCGTACCATACTGTTAAAAAATGAGAGTAAAAAATTCTTAGCCCCAGATGGGAATCGACCTCACGACCCTCCGTATTTTGAGTGCCAAAATGGCCCTTTTTTCATTTTTTTGCGCCAAAAAGGGTTTTTTCCAGTAAAACACTGTTTTTGTCACCCCAAATGTGCTTTTCTCGCCCAAAATGTGCTTTTAGCAGTGATAACGTCGTGTGTTGAGCGAAAGAAAATTCTCAGCAAAATTCAAATTTTCTGAGCAAATAACACCTTTTCTCAGTGAAAACTCAATTGTTTTTCGCGAAAATGTCGTGTCATTATATCATGAGGTATTTTCATGAGGAAAAATTTTGTGGTTTCACCAAAAAAGTCATCCCGCTTTTTCTCCCTCAGCGAAACAGTGTTTTTTTTTTACCCAAAATGCGCTTTTCTCGCCCAAAATGTGGTTTTAGCAGTGAAAATGCCGTGTTTTGAGAAAACAAATTTCTTAGGAAAATTCAAATTTTCTCAGGAAAAAAAACCTTTTTTGACCAAAAAGCACCTTTTCTCAACCAAAACCCAATTTTTTTTAGTTAAGGAGCATAAAAAGATAAATGCACTTGTTATCGTTTTCTTTAAGCGGGAAGGGACCCCTTGGGGCTGGTAGGAGGTGAATAAAGAAGACGTTTTTCTTACTTTTATACAGCTATATCTAGATTGGGATTTTTTTCTCCCTTTTGTAGGTTGCTCGTCCTTCTATCCCCAGGGTACTGGGAATATATTGATAGGAAAATTGCCTCATAGGAAAGAAAGGGGGAGGTAACATAATATGAAGATTGAAATAAACAATTGCGCACATCGTCCTGGTTCGTGTACCCTTGGAGTGTTGCGCGGCATTTTTCCTGACAAAAATTAGTTCTGAAGGTGGCAGTTCACATAAGAACTGTTTACTTTCGTATTTGGCTCTTATCCAACGTTCCCTGTCCTCCATATGAAGAAGAAAGCAGAAGCGTTAAATTAAAAAAATAGTCCTTAAAATACGCAAAAAATATTTCCCCTCAACCTTTTGTCCCTTGCTTTTTATTGACAAAATTATCATATTATGATTCTTTGATACGAAGGTCAATAACTTCATAAACATCGCCACATAACATCTGTTCCACTGAGCCGTAATGTCAACATCTTGCAAGATACTGATGTCATGTCCGCCAACAAAATGTTTGAAGCTAAACCCAATTTGTTTACAAGAGAAAGGAACGTAAAACCTAAACATAAACAATCAATTAAG
The DNA here is from genome assembly GCA_964019055.1 of Anthopleura xanthogrammica. Classification (NCBI taxonomy): domain Eukaryota; kingdom Metazoa; phylum Cnidaria; class Anthozoa; order Actiniaria; family Actiniidae; genus Anthopleura; species Anthopleura xanthogrammica. The sequence continues at coordinate 8,834,172 of OZ025214.1, read as the reverse complement.
GCTGGGGATATTGAAAAACTAAATAAATACTTTGCCGAAGGTCAGAGCGATGGTGTTTGGAAAGACTTCCCTGAGAAGTTAGTAGTTTGTAGCGGAGGTCCTGCGCGGAGCACCATACTTAAGAAAAATGGTAACCCATCGGGTTGATTTTTCATGACTTGACTGATTCCGCCATCACCTAGTCCGTACGTACGGCGTGTACCACCAAAGGGTTCCCGCTTGATTCCAAAGCGAACTTTGTCTCGCAAATACATGAAAATAGCGCTTATAAAGTGGCACTGCTAGTTATGGGATTTATAGTGTTAAAGAAATTTGTTCAAGATGTTCATTTCGTGAGTTTTTGATGTGGTGATAAGATGTCGTTTATATGTTTTGTATTAGGTGAAATATAGTGGAATATAAAGATACTGAAACATACATAAATGGTATAAATGGAAATCGCGCTAAATTATACTTATTTTTTAAAATCAGTTTGTCTTTCAAACCTCAGTTATCTTGCAATCTTGCGATAGGAGGATGTACACTTTGTACTGCATTTTGTGCTTCAACCAAGGTCATTTCAGAATAATTTTCATTTGATTCGATTATATGAATCTTTAAATTTATTGCGTCGGCCACAGCTTGTATTATGATATGATCCGCCCATGTTCCTTGCATAGACATGTTGTTAAAATATTGTAAGCAAGATGTTTCTAATTCGAAGAGTTCCGAACTTTATTATAGTTTTCGAGAAGATCCGAGAAAGTATTGATCGTTTCGGTGACATCTTTTTTGATATTTGGAGTTCCTGTGTAAAGTTTACTTACTCACGGACATCGCTCGATAGCATAGTGGTACTGCTTCGCGAAGAAGTGCCACAAAAAACATTCCTTTTCGACACATAATAAACATTTTTATTGATCAAGAAGTAGTCTTCAAGAATTCATGTGGTTTTTTGTAGCAAACAATCGTATATAAACTTATTTTGTTCGCCTCCGATCGGCGAATTAATAAAGGCTTTCTCTCAATAGTTTTAAATTTTTAATACATAATTTAATTTCAAGTTGTATGAAATATGAAAAGGAATACATATTTCGCCACATTTTTGCCATTTATTTAATTTTTCCAGTTAGTAATTGCACATAAATAAACAATAGGTCTATTTTATGTTGTTGAACAGCATGTTCTCGTAAGCTTATATCATGATTGTATATAATTTGGTCTTTCACTGAGTCGATAAAATAAAAAGATATACAAGAACATTTCCAAAGGCTGACAAAGAAAATTATCATTTTTGATCAATAATTCTGTCTCTTGTTCTTGTGAAGTTCAATTGAACAACTAGACTGAATTTAAACAAGTTTGTTTTTCGAAAATATTTGCCTTTCGTATTTTTTCACCCAAAACCGATATTTTTTAACCTAAAACCAATACCATTTGCTTAATAAGATCTTCTTCAACACATGAAAGACTTATTAATTGTATGTTGTCCTTCGAATTTAATACGTTTTCTGGTATTTTGAAGGCGGCTTAAGTTAACGTTTTTCCTTCAGTTTTCCCCCACCGGTTTTAAAAATGGCAGGTCATATTTCTCACTATCAAAAATCAATTCCTTTCACAAATTAAGCTTATAATCGTTTCTCTAGATTTAACAAGATACACTGGACGAAAAATCAGATTCACTCATCTTCTCTCGGTGCAAATGTAGTGCAAATATGGAAAAAACATATAGAAAACCTAAAGCAAATCTGGTGAATACCACATTTACTTATGGATGAAAATATGTTAAACAAATATGGTATTCACCAGATTTTCTTTAGATTTTCTCTATCTTTGCACCACAATCGCACCGAGCGAAGATGAATGAATCTGATTTTTCGTCCAGTGATAAAACTTGAACAAAAACATAAACGAGGAAGACATATCAAATTGAAAATCTACCATTTAATATCTAGTTCTGTAAGAAAGCTTAACGCTATGGTTCTGAAAACTTGCTTTGATAGCTAAACTAAAGACATCACCATGGAAATATTTTCATGCTTTGGAGTTTTCAAATTAAAAAAAATTGTACGTACCAAATTTGTCAGCGATTCCTTTCCTCTATAAAGCAAAACGTCAATAGTAACATTACTTCAAACAAAATAATCTTCCTGAATTGTGAAGCTTAAAAAGGTCGAGTTTTACTTTGTGTTTTTCGCTTACAAGCAGCACATGGCTGGGAAGCTGCTGAAAGTTTTGCTTGACGTGAAAACGCGCCCAAAAACAGTCACACTTTCGTATGTAGTGTACCGCTTGTCACGCACTTAGTATGAAATTTATTCATAGTAAATAAAATTCTTTTAAAAAAATCGTTTCTCTTTCAAACGCATGGATAATCCAATTTTGTGTGTGTAGATCTTAAAGTATATGTCAAATTAGTCTTGTGAAATAGAACATTATATTTATAATTGGTTTTGAATAGAAGATGAGAAATAGGAAGTACGAAGAATTGAACTGGGAGCTCCGCTTTTAGGCAGTGCCTAAGTATATATATCATATCTTGTGTATACGCTTGTATAACACCTTTATTAAAATTCTAGTTTTTCTTTATTGAAGACTCAGCATAACTTGGTCTTGTATATTAATGATAATGATAATAACAAGACGTTTGTCGTCGTATTGTTTATTTGTGGACCTTGCAACATCGTTTGCAAATTAAGGCCACAAATAAACAGTATGCCCTCCAAAAGTCATGTTATTGTCCTATTATTTATAAAGAATGCAAAATAGGTCATTTTTAGCCCTTTTCAGACAAAACGCATGGGTTATAGCCTATGGTTTTGATAGATTTTGGCACATTTTCATACCTTTTGAAAAAATATATAGAGATTATCACTTGTTAAGAGCCTGATATCGTTTTTATTCACGAGTTTCCCGTCAAGCGAGCAAGCGAGTCCGCGAGCGAGTGAGCGATATGATACGGAAAACGAGTCGATTAAGGGTCGATTAAGGGTCGATTGTATATCATTATATATCGCGAGATTTTATTGGACAGTTTGCCGTGAAGTGATAGTGTATCACTTCACTGATATGATTTTTATTCACGGCTTTATTTCACGGATATCGACCCTAAATGTGTAATAATTTAATTTAATTTATTTAGCTTCGCCATTTAAAAACCAACGCACACACACACTCATGCACACACACAATATATACAAATATATATACATAATGGCTGGGAATCCACTACAGCGTGTGCCAATTACAGTGGTCCCTCACATATATTAATATTTTGAATTACAAGTTGAAGAATTTGTAATTAAAGTTTTTTTTTCTTTTTGTCTTTTCTTTTTCGTGTTTGTTTTGTCCTTTTTCCCCCCTTATACTTCTCTTTTAAGCAATATTTATACAAGACATGAAAAGCGGCGTTTAGGCTAGTTTTAAATGCAGCTTTATGTAAATTTTACTTTTCAAGTTTACACGGATTTGAAACAGATAAAATGTTTAGTTTCAAGTTTTCACTTTGTAAACTCGTAGAAACATTACGTTTACACAGGCTTAAATGCCAGGTAAATGTGAAGGAAATTTGATATTTTCTACGTAATAAATGCCAATTACAAGGAAACGTAATCAGTGTAAACGAAACGTGGGGTTTACACAGGTTTTTTAATGAGAGTATTTAACATTTTTTTTTGTTATTGAATAAACTGAAAGAAACTGAATTAAATATCAAGTTTACATAAGTTTTCATTCCAGAATATCTACAGAAAATCCTGATACGGTAAGTAGATTTGACGGATTTCGAATACAAAATCTTTTTGGAAACTTGGAATATGATATCTTTTGAAAACAAGAAAACAAGACCTCAGAATGTTATGCGCGCGATCCTCGAAATCATTTTAATCAACAGATTTGAATACTGTCTCATCCCAACTCTTGGTGCGGATTGTATCGCACAAACAGTAATTATTTTTAATTAATCAATTTTAGGTCTTATTTGTCTTTTAGGTCTTATTTGTCTGATAGGCATTGTACTGTAAGTGTCCAGAATGGACAATCAACACCTAGAAATGTTCAATCAGGAATTCCTCAGAGTTCTGTGTTAGGATCCTCTTTATGTTATACTCAGCTACTATTGGTGATATTGTTCGTAGTTAAGATGTAAACTTCCAACTATATGCGGATGACTCCCAGTTATATATTACCTTTTCAACATCATCTTTGGTGGAACTAGAGCATGCTAAACTTAAAATGCAATCTTGTGTTAAGGATATAGATAACCGGATGTGTAGGAACAAGTTAAAACTTAACAGTGATAAGTCTGACGTACTTGTTCTATCTTCTCCTTATAGTGCCAAGCCATCTCTGGACACTCTAGAAATATCTGGCTATGATATCACACCTACATCGACATCTGGGAATATTGGGGTGATTTTTGATGAGTATCTATCACTTGATAGCCAGATATCTGCTATTTGTAAATCCTCGTTTTATCACTTGCGTAATATATCGCCAATTCATCAGTAAGAGTGCCTGCGAATCACTTGTTCACTCTTTTATCACCTCTAAATTGGATTTTTGAAACTCCTTATTCTATGGTCTACCTAAGTCATCTATAAAAAGACTTCAGCACATCCAAAATGCAGCTGCAAGGGTTGTTACGTTTTCTAGTAAATACGATCACATCACCCCTGTTCTCCATAAGTTGCATTGGTTACCTGTTGAGTTTCGCATTAACTTTAAGATATTATTGCTTACTTTTAAAATCCTACATGATGCTGCACCACCTCACCTACTTCAATCATATAATCCACCTCGATCCTTAAGATCCTCTGGCCAAAATCTATTATCTAAACCTGTTGTTAATCTTAAGAACTATGGTTATAGAGCGTTCTTCTATGCAGCCCCTGAATTGTGGAACTCCCTCAAATTCAACATTAGAGCTTGTGAATCTATATCTACTTTTAAAAAAAAATTGAAAACCTTGCTCTTCCGGCATGCCTAAAATCTTAATTTATTTTTTATGTCACGCCGTCAGCGAAAAAACCTGGTTTTGAGAGACAAAATGGCCATTTTTCAGTTTTTTTTCCCAGCAAAACATTGTTTTGGACACCCAAAATGTGCTTTTCTCGGCCAAAATGTGCGTTTAGCAGTGAAAACGTCGTGTTTTGAGCAAAAGAAAATTCTCAGAAAATTTCAAATTTTCTCAGCAAAAAACACCTTTTTTGAGCAAAAAGCACCTTTACTCAGCCAAAACCGAATTTTTTTTTATGCCAAAAAATCGTGTTTTTATCTCAAGAGGTATTTTTATGAGCAAAAAGTGGGGGTTTCAGCAAACAGGTCACGCCATCAACGAAAAACCTGGTTTTGAGAGCAAAAATGGCAATTTTTCAGTCTTTTGGGCTAAAAAGTTTTTTTTTTTCAGCAAAACAGTGTTTTGGACACCCAAAATGTGCTTTTCTCGGCCAAAATGTGCGTTTAGCAAGAAAACGTCGTGTTTTAAGCGAAACAAAATTCTCAGAAAATTTCAAATTTTCTCAGCAAAAAAAACCTTTTTTGAGCAAAAAGCACCTTTTCTCAGCCAAAACCAAATTTTTTTTCGCCAAAAAGTCGTGTTTTTACCTGAAGACGTATTTTCATGAGCAAAAAGTGGTGGTTTCAGCAAACAGGTCACGCCGTCAGCGAAAAACCTGGTTTTGAGAGCCAAAATGGCCATTTTTCAGTTTTTTAGGCTAAGAAGCTTTTTTTCCAGCAAAACAGTGTTTTGGACACCCAAATTATGCTTTTCTCGGCCAAAATGTGCGTTTAGCAGTGAAAACGTGGTGTTTTGAGCGAAAGAAAATTCTCAGCAAATTTCAAATTTTCTCAGCAAAAAACAGCTTTTTTGAGCAAAAAGCACCTTTACTCAGCCAAAACCGATTTTTTTTTCGCCAAAAAATCGTGTTCTTATCTCAAGAGGTATTTTTATGAGCAAAAAGTGGGGGTTTCAGCAAACAGGTCACGCCGTCAGCGAAAAACCTGGTTTTGAGAGCCAAAATGGCAATTTTTCAGTTTTTTGGGCTAAAAAGTTGTTTTTTTTTCAGCAAAACAGTGTTTTGGACACCCAAAATGTGCTTTTCTCGGCCAAAATGTGCGTTTAGCAAGAAAACGTCGTGTTTTAAGCAAAACAAAATTCTCAGAAAATTTCTAATTTTCTCAGCAAAAAACACCTTTTTTGACCAAAAAGCACCTTTACTCAGTCAAAACGGAATTTTTTTTCGTCAAAAAGTCGTGTTTTTATCTCAAGAGGTATTTTCATGAGCAAAAAGGGGGGGTTTTAGGAAACAGGTCACGCCGTCAGCGAAAAACCTGGTTTTGAGAGCCAAAATGGCCATTTTTTTATTTTTTTGGGCTAAAAAGTTTTTTTTTTCCAGCAAAACAGTGTTTTGAACACCCAAAATGTGCTTTTCTCGGCCAAAATGTGCGTTTAGCAGTGAAAACGTCGTGTTTTGAGCAAAAGAAAATTCTCAGCAAATTTCAAATTTACTCAGCAAAAAACACCTTTACTCAGCCAAAACCGAATTTTTTTTCGCCAAAAAATCGTGTTTTTATCTCAAGAGATATTTTCATGAGCAAAAAGTGGGGGTTTCAGCAAACAGGTCACGCCGTCAGCGAAAAACCTGGTTTTGAGAGCCAAAATGGCCATTTTTGAGTTTTTTGGGCTAAAAAGTTTTTTTCACCAGCAAAACAGTGTTTTGGACACCAAAAATGTGCTTTTCTCGGCCAAAATGTGCGTTTAGCAGTGAAAACGTCGTGTTTTGAGCGAAAGAAAATTCTCAGAAAATTTTAAATTTTCTCAGCAAAAAACAGCTTTTTTGACAAAAAAGCACCTTTACTCAGCCAAAACCGAATTTGTTTTCGTCAAAAAGTCGTGTTTTTATCGCAAGAGGTATTTTCATGAGCAAAAAGTGGGGGTTTCAGCATACAGATCACGCCGTCAGCGAAAAATCTGGTTTTGAGAGCGAAAATGGCCATTTTTCAGTTTTTTGGGCTAAAAAGTTTTTTTCCCCAGCAAAACAGTGTTTTGGACACCGAAAAATTAGCATATTAGGACTCCGAGTATAGTTGCTTAAGAAATTAGCTCTTGATGTTTTAAACGTTTTATCTCTAATTGAGATACTTTTGATGCTCTTCACTATGCTAATTTTGTTTCTAAGTATTTGTACTGTCAAATTATGCTTTCTTATTCGAGAAATTCTTTACTATCTCGCTGTTTGTGGTGGAAATGTTCTGTGGGCTTTCAAACTTCCCGCCATTGTTTGACAACTGGTCATCGCTATGGTCAATTTCCACTGGATTCTTCGACTTGGAATACTATGAAATCTCGTGGTATCTTACGTCAGTTCAGAGGAAAACGTGGTGGTCGATCTCAAGCAAAAGACGATGGTATTCGATCGATAAAATCAATCTTTTCTCGTTCTACCAGGAAATTAATTATATTCAAGATTCGTTCCTTCGTTCACCTTGGCTGAACACCGCAAATAAACACAAGCATTTTCATCGTGGAATCAATACCAATAACTTGTGCTACCCTCGCCGCATACCTTTATCATCAAATGTTCAAAGAAGCTCTAAACTTTGCCTATTAAACTGCCGGTCAGTATGCAATAAACCTTTGATTATAAATGATTTTATTGTTGAAAATGATATTGAGTTGTTTTGTTTAACTGAAACTTGGTTGAATACAAATAATTCAAATTTACAATTAGTTGTTAATGAAATAACTCCGAAGGGCTATGTTTTTCACCACATCCCTAGAAAATCTAGAGGAGGAGGTGTTGGTCTACTTTTTAAAAAATCTTTGAAATTAAATAAAATTTCGATATCTAAATTTAAGTCGTTTGAGATCATGGGTATGTCTCTAAACTCATCTCCGTCTACTATTTCAATTTTTGTTTTATATAGACCACCTCCATCAAGTCGGAACAAACTTTCAAATCAAATGTTTTTTGATGAGTTTTCTCATTTTCTAGAACAGTTTTCTATTAATTCAGCCTCATTTCTTCTTGTGGGTGATTTCAACTTTCATGTTGATGATCAAACTAATTCTCATGCTCTTGAATTTCTTAATATCTTGAATCTTTTCAATTTGTCTCAACATGTTAAACTGCCTACATACAAAGAGAAACACATACTCGACCTTATTATTACCAATACAAATAGCAATTTAATTGATAAAGTTTCTGTCTCTGATCCTGCAATATCCGACCACTCTGCTGTGTTTTGTGAACTACTTACTAAAAAGCCATCTTTTGAAAGAATTGTTTCAAAATGCCGAAAGATCAGATCAATTGACGATAAATCTTAAAAAAAAGATATTGCTCGTTCCAGTTTAATTACCTCACCAGCAGATGATATCAACAGCCTTACTCACAATATCACTCTGAGCTGTTGTCTATCCTAGACTCACATGCTCCTGTCAAAGAACGTATTATAACAATGAGACCATCTGCTCCTTGGTACACGGAAGGGATAAAATCTGAAAAGACTAAGCGTCGAAGACTTGAGAGAACCTGGCGAGGCTCACGTCTTACAATTCATCGTGATTTATATGTAGAGCAATGTTGGGTAGTAAAGAAAAACTTATTCAGAAATCTAAAGATGAACATTTTTCTAACATTATTAATGACAATATGTCCAATCAGAAAGTTTTGTTTTCCACTTTTGACAAATGGCTAAACAGGAATCCGGAGCAATGCTTTCCTGCTGCACCTACTGCTAAACATCTTGCTAACTCTTTTAGGGACTTCTTTGTTGGCAAAATTAAGGCTTATCAAAGTAGTTTTGTTTCTCATTCATCCCACCTGGACATCCATCCAGTTTTACCAGCGTCTCAACATCTTATTTCATTTTCTGAAATTGCATGTGATGATCTGTCTAAACTCATACTTCCACTTGTCAGCAAATCCTGTGTTCTTGACCCTCTGCCTGGTGTTATTCTCAAAAGAACCATTGAAATGCTCCTTCCTTCCATTACAAAAATTGTCAACTTATCATTAAATACTGCGACAGTGCCAAGCAATTTAAAGGAAGCGATAGTGAGACCAGTCATCAAAAAACATAATCTGCCTCAAGATTAATTTTCCAGTTTCAGACCAATATCAAACTTGACATTTCTCTCCAAGGTCGTAGAAAAGGTGGTCGCCTCTCAACTAGCAGAAGAGCACTTAGAGAAAAATGATCTCCATGAAAAATTTCAATCAGCCTACAAGAAATTCCATAGTGTTGAGACAGCACTTTTGAGAGTTCACAATGATATTCTTCAAGCTATTGACAGACAGTCTGCAGTTATTTTAGTATTACTTGATCTATCAGCTGCTTTCGATACGGTAGATCATAACATTCTTCTTGAGAGGCTTTCAACTAGATACGGCATCAATGGAAAAGCTCTTCGATGGTTTAAATCCTACCTCAGTGATAGATGCTTTCGAGTGAAAGTAAACGGTGCTTCATCTTCTTCTCAACTTCTAGAATGCGGTGTCCCCCAAGGCTCTATTCTGGGACCCATTTTATTTTTTTTATATACCGCACCAATTGGTGATATTATGCGGAAGTGCAACATCAACTTTCACTTATATGCTGATGACACCCAACTTTATTGCACATTCTCTACATCTTCCTCAATTGAGTTGGATAGAGCAAAACAGCAAATTGAGACCTGTGTATCAGAAATTGATAGATGGATGACTTCCAACAAGTTGAAACTTAATGACGACAAAACTGAAATTCTTGTTTTAACTAACCCTCGTCGTCCTACATCCAACATCAGCTCGTAACATCGGTGTCATCTTTGATGAGTCATTGTCGTTGGAAAATCAGATACCTTCTGTATGTAAAACCTGTTTTTTTCATATTCATAATATTTGGAAAATTAGAAAGTATTTGAGTCGAAATGCATGTGAAACTCTTGTCCATGCCCTCATTTCCTCGAAGCTTGACTTCTGCAATTCTTTACTATATGGTCTCCCTAATGTTTCTCTGAAAAAGTTGCAACATGTTCAAAACGCAGCCGCTAGGCTTGTTACCTTCTCAAGGAAACAAGAACATATCACTCCCATCTTATATGATTTGCACTGGCTACCTGTTGAACAGCGTATTGTTTTCAAGATTCTTCTACTTACTTTCAAAGTTTTACATAATCAGACCCCTGAAAAAAAAAAAAAAAAAAAAAATCAGACCCCTTCTTATCTGTTTGACTTAGTGCAACCTTTTGTGCCATCACGTTCCTTAAGATCAAAGTCTCAGAACCTTTTGACGAAACCTAATTATAACCTAAATCACTATGGCAAAAGAGCCTTCTCCACTGCAGCCCCTGAACTATGGAACAGTCTCCCACCGAACATAAGATCAAACAGTTCCAACCATGAGGTTAAAACCTGGCTTTTTAAGCAAGCATTTTATTAGTCGTCTTATTCTGAAACCATAAGATTTTACATTTTTATAACCTTTATAATTTTATATCTATACACTACTTTTATCATGTTGTCTCTCTCTCTCTCTCTCTCTCTATATATATATATATATATATATATATTAATAAATTAAACATAAGATGTACATAAAGTCCAATTATACATAATACAATAAAAATTAAGTTAATGTTTCCAAAACTTTTATATAGTACATTTGTAAAGCGCAGTTGAACCATGGGGAATTAGCACTCAATAAAATATAATTTATTATTATTATTATTCTCGGCAAATATGTGCGTTTAGCAGTGAAAACGTCGTGTTTTGAGCAAAAGAAAATTCTCAGCAAATTTCAAATTTTCTCAGCAAAAAACAGCTTTTTTGACCAAAAAAGCACCTTTACTCAGCCAAAACCGATTTTTTTTTCGCCAAAAAGTCGTGTTTTTATCTCAAGAGGTATTTTCATGAGCAAAAAAAGGGGGGGTTTCAGCAAACAGGTCACGCCGTCAGCAAAAAACCTGGTTTTGAGAGCAAAAATAGCCATTTTTCAGTTTTTTGGGCTAAAAAGTTTTTTTTCCCAGCAAAACAGTGTTTTGGACACCCAAAATGTGCTTTTCTCGGCCAAAATGAGCGTTTAGCAGTGAAAACGTCGTGTTTTGAGCAAAAGAAAATTCTCAGCAAATTTCCAATTTTCTCAGCAAAAAACAGCTTTTTTGACCAAAAAGCACCTTTACTCAGCCAAAACCGAATTTTTTTTCGCCAAAAAGTCGTGTTTTTATCTCAAGAGGTATTTTCATGAGCAAAAAGTGGGGTTTTTTTTACGGGGGAGTTTGCTCGGTAGAGGAACAACCATGGAGGAATAACTGACAGAGTTTTGGCTGGTAAATCTTTTATTCTTGCGTTCGCTTTGATCCAACTCTCTTCTGTTCTAGTTCTTATCTATTCTCATCTCTATTCAACTCTTCTCTTAACTCCACTCTATAATTTTCATGCATCCCTTTATATAGGGATTTTACAAGGATCAAATTGAATGACAGGTTGTCAGAATTATCCGTTATTAACTAGGAAATTTCGGGAGGCGTTGCCTCTTAATCAAATTGGTAAAACTTAGAATATTTAGGTGGAGAATGAATGATTCTAAAATACGTTTGCATATGAATAGGCTGCGACCTACAAGGAAGCGTTTGGTCATAGAAAGGTCAATTGTTTCAACGGTTTAAACGGTATTAGGGCACGGATTAAGTACCCGATTTACTTAATAAACATCAGGGGGCAAGTAGTCATAAGTCGTAGGGCAAGTTCAGGCCAAACCAAGAAGGTTACATAAGACCAAGGTAGTTCAAGGTCAGATCCTGGCCGTACGTGCCACTCGTGAAAGGCACATGATTTACAGGTTACAACTTGCCTTTTTGACCAACGCAGGCTTGTATATCGTATTTAAGACATGCGTGAACAATGGTTAATGAATATCTAATCGAATAATAAACATATATTTGTAGTGAAAGATCTTTGATTAATTCTTGTCCTGTAACATGCCTCCCTCCTTAGAATCGAGCTCCCGCGAGCTGAATTCAAGAGGAAAGCTGCAACAGGAGGATTGATCAGTTATCTCGAAGTGAATAAAGGCAATTGTAGAAATGGCAAAGAATAATTCCAAAAATAATCGGTCAAAAATTCGTTGATTTTTTGTTGATTTTTCGTTTATTTTTCGATCGACTGATAAAATTTGAAACACAATCATTGGCGAAAAGATTTTTCTTGTTTTTGTAACTTTTTTTTTGGTTTGTTTTTGTTTTGTTTTGTTGCTAAATTCCGAGTTTTCCAAAAAGTATAAATTGATACGATGATTTTAAAAAATTACGCCGAATTTTCGTGTAAAAATGCTAACTAACGATTTTTTTTGTAAATGTTCGTAAAATATGAATAAATGCTCGTAAAGAGAATAAGAATAATATAAGTTCAAAATGTTCGTAAAAGTTCGTAAAAAGTTCTCTAAAGTTCATTTTCTTGATGCTGGATATCCTGTGGTGATTTGTTTCGTGATTCGTTGGTTTACTCGTGGCTGACATCGTGGTCGTTCTGTTCAGCATCCGATGCGGTGAGGGGCTGATTACAGTCTTTGCAGCATGGATCCGAGTGGAGTTCTTCGTTGTCTTTTATGTATCTTACAGTGGTGTTGGTTGGATTCTTGCGACGGAGTAAGCGACGGTTAATGTAAACAATGATGATTAGCACGATGAGATTTACACCAGTTATGGTGAGTGCCACACAAGCGATGATTTGAGTCGTTGAAGTTACTGAGGTGGCTTGTATGGGATCAATATCGTTCCTAATCAGTTCAATCTTTCTATTCAAAGGCCCATCGATGCGGTCAAAAGTTTTGTCCAGAGCTTTTATGGTTGTTTTGTTGAAACGGAGTCGTGGTCCAATCTTTAGGGACTGATAGTGTACGTTCAAGGTGGACTGGTTGGCGGGAACTATCCAAGGAATATACTGGATAGTTCGTCGACTGAATATTGGTACAGACAAAGTTAACGTACTGGGACATTGGCCAAAACCAGTAGGTAGAAGTGGTGAGGACTCGTTACACGGTATGTGGTAAACCGTCAATGGCGTCATGAACTGGGTTCTGGTTGCAAGTTGGATACGTTGTTCCATCGTAGAGAGAAAGAATCGTCCACCAAGGTGAATCATTGGTTGGAAATCGTCACAAGAAGTCTTAATGTGAGATCTTGGAAAGCTGAACTTTGTTCCTGGAGTCCAGTTAATACCAAGCCAAGTACTATCATGGTTGTTTTTCAGTATGGCATCGGGACACAGGTATGTACCTTCTCTACTGTAACATTGTGTTAGTACATCAGCCTTTACTACAAGTTTTTGCTTAGGGCACGTAATTAAGATAAGGTCGTTATAAGCGATTGGACTAGTATAGCATTTATTTTTCTGTTGGTATGTGATTGGGATTAGTGATTCAACTGTACAAAGAGCTTTCCTTGATTTAAGTAGTGGAATAGTAGCCAAAGTATTCAGCGAAATAGACTTTTCACGTTGTTGATATTCGGTAACTGGGTTGATAATCAAAGGAAATCCGTCTTCTAAGACAGCAGCTGAAAACGAAAATTGATTTTGTGCCTTGAAAGTAGCGGAAAGAGCAGAGATTACGGACTGTGGTAAATCGTTATAGCCAATTAATTCTTTATTTTGAAGATGAGCGAATTGTGTTATGATGTCCTGGATTTCTACAAATCGCAGCAAAGAATGAAAAATTTTATTACTCTCATGAGAAAATTTGGACAGAAATTCCATATTTGCATTGAAATGGCATTGTTCTTTTCGTGAGCTCTTACCGAGTTCTTTTTGCCAAGCTACTAGAGTAGAATCAAAGTGTTGCATTCCGTCACGTAGTTCGTTAACTCTAGAGGTCAACTGATCGGTGATTTTAATAATTTAGATTGTTTTGCCGTTTACTGTTGTGATCAATGATTCTTCCTCCTGCAATGCATCGGTAATAGCACGAAGTGATTGTTTGAGGTTTGAAATATGATTAGGCTCACATTTACCACCAAAAGCAGAATAAATGGAGCGAATTAAACCCAGGGCTCCAGCGTGACATACCCAAGCTGAGCGCTTAGATCTAGTGGTTTTTAGCCAACTTCGTTCATTAGGGCTGATGTTGGAACATCGTTTTAAGGCCCAACGTTTGCATTCTTGAAGACACCCGACGGTAAGCATGAAGACAGGTCATTTGGGATTGCAATTTAGTTTGGAAATTGTAATAATTGTTGAGATAGGAATGGCGTTCAATGAGATGGGAAAAACCTGGCAATGAACTTAATCTTCGAATATTTTCATTTGTCTTGCGAAATGATTGGAGCAATTTAGACATGAAATTCTGTTGAGGTCCTGAGCAGGAGGTCTTAATGGTTTGTTTTCGCCCTAATGGGATATGCTTAAGGTTGAAAGCTAAGTTGATGGCCTGAGTGTCGTGAAAAAGAAAAAGAGGTCTAGGATTATAAGCCAATGTCAATGAGGAGGGATAGTAGGTTACCGTTTTGCCATTAGCATCAAAATCAGTAGCAGTGGTTAAGAGAGGCACGCAGAACAGGGTTATGAGAAAGTACATTTCAATTCTGTCAGGGTTCCCTGGAACAAGAAAGGGAAAGGTTGTGAGGATGTATTAGCGGCTTAGGGGATTGCTTATGAGATGTATAGCAAATCAGTTACCCCTAGCCTGGCCGATAGTTGGTATAAATACGGAATGGATCTTGAGGTTGGTGAGGAAGTGCCGAACTGCCAGGAGGTGTTGTCGGTTGATCCCAGTCATTCTCTGTGTTATCTAGAGAGTGTTCCTCCCAATATACTCCATTGGTGGTGCCGGACGGGACAAAATCATTGTTTAGGGTGGGAACTTGGGGATTCGAAAGCAGTTGTACCGGTGGGGGCTGTGCTGGAGAGGGAGGATCCCGTTCCTCATCTTCATCCCAATTTTCCCCGGTACTAGGAATATTAGTACTTGGTGCGGGTGCGTTATAAGGGGAAGCCATAAAGGTTTGGTGTCGGAAACCCGTTAGGATGGGTGGCCGAAAAGGCTCATCTACGTTATAGGGGACCAGGGTTTGGCGGCAGAAAGGGCAGTGGTAAGTACCTGGGTGGTATGCATGGTCAAATGCCTGTTGCAGGCATGACTCATGTATCCGTTTACGGCAGCAGGCCATGGGCACCGATGGTTCCTCCTGGGCCTCGTAGCAGATAAAACATTTCTTCTTGAGGAATTCCTCAAGTCGCTTCTGGTCCCGTTTCCAGTTCTTTCGTTGTTTGGGGTTTGACATTTTCTAGTGGGGAAGATACGCAATTAGCGTGTGTGATATGGAGGGCCGGTAGAACGCATACTAAAAAAAGGATATGTATGTTTGTTCTCTTATAACAGACAGCGTTCATGTAGTGGGACAGACAGGTAAGATGAAGTAAAAAGACATGAAGGAATTAGGAGTTAAAAGCGGTGATTAATTGCTCATCTATGATGTTACTTTCGGGTTCCCAGGTAGCATCCCTGATAGGGTAGCCAGCCCATTTGACTAAGTACTGGGTGTTTCCCCGTCTAGTACGTCGTTTGAGAATTTTTTCGGCTTGAAAAATATCATTAGGTTCGTCGAGGTCGTCCGGTTCGAAATCATTGTCGCTGTTATAGGGGTGTGCATGTTCGTTAGTAGTAGCGTTGTCCGATGGGGCATTGGCAGTGCCGGGTGTTGGGTTCAGTGTGTCCCCTAATGGTGTGTCAGGTGCTTCGAAGCTGTCGTCCGGAATTTCATCCGCACACAAACATTGTTCTTCACTGTCGTTTGAGTCAGTTGGGGGTTCGATTGGTCGTTCGTCAGGGTCATAATACTTTTTCATTCGGTTAGCGTGGATAACTGCAGCGACTCTGCGGTTATCACAGGTCCTAAGCACAAAATGTGCTGGAGATAACACCTCAACGATACGAAATGGTCCATGCCATAGGTATCTAAGTTTCTTTGACATACCAGTTGGTACTGCAGGGGTATAGACCCATACTTTATCACCTATTTCGTATTGTGGATTACGAGCATGTTGGTCATGTTGGTCCTTCATTTTCTGTTGTGCGAGCTGTATGTTATTGCGAGCTACTTCGTGTGCGGTTTCTATGTTCCTGACTATACGAGCTCTGTGCTCTAGAATAGAAGAAGACATGTTTTTAGGAGGCAGCAGTGCCACATCTAATGGTAGTCTAGGTTCTCTTACGTATAGCAAATAGAAAGGTGTTTCATGTAGCTGCTGACGGTGATGAGCGATAGCCGAAAAGTATGGATGGGATGAAAAGGTCCCAATCTTTTTGATCTTTGCTAACATACATGGAAAGTGAGTGTGCAATCACAGCAATAAATTTCTCTACAAGGCCATTCGTTTGTGGATGGTAAGCTGATGTGTTTACCTTTTTGGTATTGATCAGCCGACAAACTTCCCTTACTAGTTTAGATAGAAAATTTGCACCGCGATCAGAGAGCAAGGTCCTAGGTGAACCATGGCGGCACACTATCTCATCGATTAGTAATCTAGCAATCGTAGGTGCATCGATAGTCGACACAGGAAATGCCTCAGGCCATCGCGTCAAATAATCAGAGAAAACTACTATGTACTTATTACCAGAATGGGTGATAGGAAAGGGTCCGAGACAATCCACTGCTACCCTTTCGAAAGCTGACTCGATAGGAATGGGTAAGAGTGGTACATTTTTGGTTTGTCGAGGGTTCTTTTTCATAGCACAATTTACGCAGGAGCGAACCCATGCTTCACAATCCTTATACATGCCTTTCCAATAGTATCTAGAGCGAACTTTTTCATAGGTTTTCTCTATACCTAAGTGTCCCGATAATGGGCTATCATGACAAGCAACTAATACTTCATGTCGTAAACTCTGGGGTACTACTAGTGTCAGAGTGATATCTTTTCGCTTACGCGGAGAGGGAAATAAAAGACGATAAAGCAACCAATTGTCATCAAGTGTGTAGGTATCAATTTCTAGCACAAGTCGCCTAGCCTTAGTTTCAGTTTCAGGCAATTTCTCAGTTTCAAGAAAATTTAGGATGTGGTATAGATCTTTGTCTTTCCATTGTAGTGACCTTACTCTGTCTAATGTGATCGACAAATTATTGAGTACACTGCATGCATAAGATCGTCGTGAAAGTGCATCTGCATTTCCGTTTTTAACGCCTGCTCTATGCTCTATGTCAAAATCGAATTGTTGGATGAGCAGTGACCAACGAGCCAATCGACCTGTAGGGTCCTTAATATTCATAAGCCACTTCAAAGCATTGTGGTCCGTGTACACAATGAATTTCCGCCCATGTAAATAAGGTTGAAACTTCTTAATGGCTACTATGACAGCTAAGGCTTCTCGTTCAGTTGCACTATAATTTCGTTCTGCGGCATTCAAATCTCGTCCTCCAAAGGCAATGGCAACTTCTCTACCATTTTGGAGTTGTGACAAAACTATACCTAGTCCTTGGTCACTTGCGTCTACGTGTAACAAAAATTTCGCTTTGAAATCTGGAAAAGCAAGTACTGGTGCTTGCACAAGGGCTTGTTTCAAGGTTTCAAAAACAGATTGGCACTCGTCTAACCAGCCAAATTTCACATTTTTGCGTGTGAGATAGTTGAGTGGAGCAGCTATCTTAGCAAAATCCTTTATAAACCTGCGGTAATAGTTAGCTAACCCTAAAAAGCTACGCACGGTCTTAACGTTAGTTGGTACTGGGAATTCTTTTACTGCTTTGATTTTGTCAGGGTTTTGGCGAATCCCGTCACTTGAGATAACGTGTCCTAAGTATTCCACTTGTTTTGCGCCAAAGTGGCACTTAGATGGTTTACGTTTGATGTTTGCTTCTCTAAGGCGACAGAAAACTTCCTCCAGATCTAACAGGTGTTGTGGGAAGGTTTTTGAGAAGACTACTATGTCATCGATATAGCAAAGTGCGATTTTGTAGTTCAAGTTGCTAAGCACTCCATAAGGCGTTGAAATGTAGCAGGTGCATTGGAGAGACCGAAGGGCATTTTGGAAAATTCGAATAAGCCGCCATAGGTAATAAAAGCTGTTTTCTCTTGAGTAGACTTATCTAGCTCGACTTGCCAGTAACCTGACATCAGATCCATTGTAGAAAACAGTTTGGAACCGCTCATACAATCAATAGTATCATCTATGCGTGGTAAGGGGTAGCTATCCCTTTTTGTTACACTATTCAGGCGTCTATAATCGACACAAAATCTATCGCTTCCATCTTTCTTTTTAACGAGAACAACAGGGGCTGCCCAAGGGCTAACAGATGGTTCAATTATCCCCCTTTCAAGCATATCACTAACATGTGTAGAAATGGTTTCTCGCTGTTGATCGGAGACACGATAGGGGCGAAGCCTAACAGGTGGGGAATCGCCTGTGTCTATGGTATGGCGTACCACGGAGGTGCGCCCCAGTTCACTACTTGAATTGGCAAAAATATCTCGATATCTGCTCAAAAGTGCGCTTAATTTAGCTCTTTGATCGTCAAGCAGCTCAGTATTTGAAAAATCAAATGAGAGTGGTTCGCCCGGAACATTCGTAGGCTTAGCCTTATCAGGTTCTTTTTCCTTAGTGTTGTCAAATATTGCACCAATAGTGGGGTCATCTATCCGAGTGAACAGTCCTAAATTAGTGTGCTCGTACAGTGTGATAGGAGCTGTTGTTGGATTCAACAGTCGGATTGGTACAGTATTTAGATTTGAAACAGTAACTAAAATTACAGCACCACAAATATTATATCGGCCCGATATTTCTCGCTTAGGTTCAATAATCCCTGTAATTCCTGGGTCGAAAGGACATTTCAGCTGAGCTGCTGAAATAGTCTCACTCAGAGGTGGCAAAACAGTGGTTTCTTTCAAATGCACAGTGCACTGTTCTAGAATAGAACTAGTTGGTGTAGACGATTTGGCGTCAGAAATCCCGTCGGGCAAAGTCAGTGTATTGCTTTGGAGGTCAATAACTGCGTTGAAATGTCTCAGAAAATCCTTACCTAATATAACGTCATAGCTGAGATTATTTGCTACGAAAACATTGAAGTAGTAAATCTTTTCATCAATTGAAAATGGTAATTTAATCTTACCGAGGACTGGGATATCTTGTCCACTAACTGACCTTAGCACACATGAGAAATCGCATGTGAGTGTAGCCTTAATATCATAAGGCAATTTCTCATAAAGTTGAGAACTTATTGCTGAAACAGCAGCACCAGTATCAATCAAAAATCGGAGTACCATGTTAAACAAAGACCCAAAAATAGAAAGGTTTGCGGTCGAAGGCGAAAAATAAATTGCACTGACAACTTCTTGTAAATTCCTAGTTGCACTATTAAATCCTGTTCCTACATTTTCCTTAAAATTTCCTTGAATGTCACCTATAAAAGTTTCTTGCACAGTGGCTTCGCTTGTCTCTTGTAAAATATTTGTACTCTCTGTTTGTACCTCATTATTATTAAACATATTTGGACTCTGGGAATGTACTTGAACATCAATATTCTCTTGGACAAAAATTTCGTCAACTGTGTCTTTATCAACTTCATGATTGTTTTCTCGGACTTCGTTTTTCGTGATATTTGAAGTGGCTACTTCATTTGTATTTACCTGAACTTCGTTTGTCATAACTTTGTCAAAAACTACTTCATTTGTATTTACCTGAACTTCGTTTTTTGTAATATTGTCAAACATTACTTTATCTGAGTTTTCCTGGTCTTCGTTTGCCATAATATTCTCAATAATAACCGCCTCGTTTAAATTTTCCTGTACATTGCTGGTCTTCGTGGGGTTTCGCTTTGTCTTTTTCCTAACTAGAGTCTTACATCTCTGGTATAATCTAAAACATTTTCGTAACGTTTTCCGAACGGTACATTTATAAATTGTCATCTGGTTTTTCTGCTTCGGAATTGCAATCTTCCTTAATTTGGTTATGTGGTGCTGGTGTAGGGGATTCTACGGTATCAGCCGTAGATGGCTGGGACTTACTAGTCTTAACATCGCTTGAAATTTCGTCGCTAGGCGACGACGGAATTGGCCGGCTTATAGTATCTAAGTGTGGATCATTCGGATCAAGAGGATTATCCCCGATAAGAGGATTACCGCCTAATTGATTATTTCCTGTTTGGAATTCTATGGTGTTAACAGCGTTTGGTTGAATATCATTTATCCTAATACAAGGTATAGATTTAGGAATTGATAAAATAGGCAGATGAAAAATATCCACTGGGCAAAAATTAGTACTATCGTTTTCGATAATATCTTCCGTCATAAATGGTAAATCAAAAACTGACACATCGTCATCATTACTAATGTCCACTGAGCTATTTGTGGTATTATCGCTAGTACTTTGACTAACTAAATCATTGGTGGTTTGCGTGCCTATTGTATTAATAGTTGAATTGTCCGGGAAGTCAATTCTTGTGTCAATATGTGAATCATCGTTTGAATGTAAAGTATTATGATGTTGAACATTCGTTGGCGGATTTACTAAATTTATTTCACAATTGTGTGTTGATCTATGGTAATTATCGTTATCATTCCTATCAGTATGTGTCATGTTGTCATCGTCAGTTATCATAACAGTAGGGGTCTCATCAATTTCCCGGTCATGAGAGACCCTTGTTAGTTTGGGTGATTCCTATCCCGCTGGGCGGCTCGACTTTGGGAGCGAACAAACCCACCCCTTTGGTTACGTTGATCAAATGGAATTCGAGGATCGGTTTGCCTGGAATTATATGATCTGGAATCATTAAATCTATAATCATTTTGTCTATAATCATTTTGTCTATAATCATTTTGTCTATAATCGTTTTGTCTATAATCATTTTGTCTAAAATTTGGATAACGACAATTTCGAAAGTGGTGACCAACGCGTTTACAGTTGTGGCAAATAATTTGCCCGTTAGTGGTCCTATTTGCCCTTCCAAAATTTCCACGAGAGTTAAATTGTAAGCGAGGGGCTGTGGGTGGTACCCTATTAGAGTTGCTATTCATAGAACTTAATTCTTCGCGAATTATCCGTCGAATAGAACTTTCGCTATTCTGTGCGGTAGATGAACTTTCGTTCTTTGTTTCATAGGCGGCAACACCAGGTTTAGCAATCGAATTTTTCTGCGCTAATTGCTCAATAAAAGTTTGTTGCATTGCTAACACATCACCTGCCGTTAAATAATCTTTTTGTTCATTTAAGGAATCCTTAATTCTAGCTGCATTTTCAGCCTCTTCGAGTGATTTTGGTTGCTGGAGAATCACATAATTCCTTAGGTGGGGGCGTAGACCCCGGACAAAATAATGTAATTGTTCGCCAATTGGTATGCCCAACCGTTGGCAGCGTTTTCTGACATCCGCTGAATAGGCGCTGAGGCTTTCCCTTGGATCCTGTTTTCTTTGACCTAACTCTTGTCTTAATACCCAATTTGATGTTGGAGAAAGAAAACGAGCACGAAACAATTGAACTAATTGATCAAAAGACGTCACTGTAGTCTTATCTAAAGTCGAATACCAAGCTTCGGCCGTACCACTTAGCGATAGAGGAAAAGCTTGAGATAATTCGTCCTTATTCCATTTATGAAAATGGCCATATAATTGAAATTTTTCTAAGAAATTTCCCGCGTGGTCACTTTCCCCTGAAAAAGTAGGTACCCTCGAAATCCCCATTGGGTTCTTTTTTGGTTGACTTTCCATCACTACGGTGTTTAAGGCAGTAAACGAATTGTCGTTTTCATCGTTTAATGCTTTCATATTCTTACGAATGCCTTCCAATGACGATTCTAGCATTTGAGTACATCTATTTGTTAGAATTTCGAGTTGTGCTGGACTTGCAGAATCAGGACTACTAGGACTTTGTGTTTCGCTCTCTGCCATGTTGGTTTTCGATTTTGTTTTAGAATTAGATTGTAGTTTTGATTTTGATTTACAAGTCTTACAGACCGAATCCGTGTCTGATTCGTTCTCGGATTCACTCTCCGTAAAAATCTGCGTTCTCCGCGTTTGACGAGGCACGATTGAAAAACGATAAAAACGAACAACTAACCTAGGTTAATCAATTGATAAAAAAAAGTGTTACTGAACATCAACAACGGGAAAATAGACAATTTAAAAAGAAATCTTTTGAGGGAAAAAACATTTGTACATTCCTTAGCGAAAGGAAAAACTAATTTAACATTACTAAATTATTATTATTATTATTTAACATACACTTTGCATCATTGTAATCCTACTAAGGCGAACTAAGGCTGATGTACTATACCATTGCATACAGTTTTGAAGGCTTACCTTTACCAGGGTTCTGCACCAGTATTACGGGGGAGTTTGCTCGGTAGAGGAACAACCAAGGAGGAACAACTGACAGAGCAAAACAGTGTTTTGGACACCCAAAATGTGCTTTTCTCGGCCAAAATGTGCGTTTAGCAGTGAAAACGTCGTGTTTTGAGCAAAAGAAAATTCTCAGCAAATTTCCAATTTTCTCAGCAAAAAACAGCTTTTTTGACCAAAAAGCACCTTTACTCAGCCAAAACCGAATTTTTTTTCGCCAAAAAGTCGTGTTTTTATCTCAAGAAGTATTTTCATGAGCAAAAAGTGGGGGTTTTAGCAAACAGGTCACGCCGTCAGCGAAAAACCTGGTTTTGAGAGCCAAAATGGCCATTTTTCAGGTTTTTGGGCTAAAAAGTTTTTTTTCCCAGCAAAACAGTGTTTTGGACACCCAAAATGTACTTTTCTCGTCCAGAATGTGCGTTTAGCAGTGAAAACGTCGTGTTTTGAGCAAAAGAAAATTCTCAGCAAATTTCCAAATTTCTCAGCAAAAAACAGCTTTTTTGACCAAAAAGCACCTTTACTCAGCCAAAACCGAATTGTTTTTTCGCCAAAAAGTCGTGTTTTTATCTCAAGAGGTATTTTCATGAGCAAAAAGTGGGGGTTTCAGCAAACAGGTCACGCCGTCAGCGAAAAACCTGGTTTTGAGAGCCAAAATGGCCATTTTTCAGTTTTTTGGGCTAAAAAGCTTTTTTTTCCAGCAAAACAGTGTTTTGGACACCCAAAATGTACTTTTCTCGGCCAGAATGTGCGTTTAGCAGTGAAAACGTCGTGTTTTGAGCAAAAGAAAATTCTCAGCAAATTTCCAATTTTCTCAGCAAAAAACACCTTTTTTGAGCAAAAAGCACCTTTACTCAGCCAAAACCGAATTTTTTTTCGCCAAAAAGTCGTGTTTTTACCTCAAGAGGTGTTTTCATGAGCAAATAGTGGGGGTTTCAACCAACAGGTGACGCCGTAAGCGAAAAACCTGGTTTTGAGAGCCAAAATGGCCATTTTTCAGGTTTTTGGGCTAAAAATTTTTTTTCTTCAGCAAAACAGTGTTTTGGACACCCAAAATGTACTTTTCTCGGCCAGAATGTGCGTTTAGCAGTGAAAACGTCGTGTTTTGAGCAAAAGAAAATTCTCAGCAAATTTCCAATTTTGTCAGCAAAAAACAGCTTTTTTGACCAAAAAGCACCTTTACTCAGCCAAAACCGAATTTTTTTTCGCCAAAAAGTCGTGTTTTTACCTCAAGAGGTATTTTCATGAGCAAATAGTGGGGGTTTCAGCCAACACGTCACGCCGTCAGCGAAAAACCTGGTTTTGAGAGCCAAAATGGCCATTTTTCAGTGTTTTGGGCTAAAAAGTTTTTTTTCTTCAGCAAAACAGTGTTTTGGACACCCAAAATGTGCTTTTCTCGACCAAAA
This sequence comes from Anthopleura xanthogrammica, assembly GCA_964019055.1. Lineage (NCBI taxonomy): Eukaryota > Metazoa > Cnidaria > Anthozoa > Actiniaria > Actiniidae > Anthopleura > Anthopleura xanthogrammica. The sequence goes on along the minus strand of OZ025214.1, from coordinate 8,810,486 downwards.
TCATCACGTTGCCGTCAAATCCATTTGAGGAGCAAAGGTAGAGGATATGGATGATTATCTCAGGCCACTTATCAAAAGAAAACCTGAACATTTAATTCTACATGTAGGCACTAATGACATTAGTGATGGTGAGAGTCCACGCAGCGTAGCTGAAAGAATTGTAGACGTTGCAACTAAAACCCTTCAGCACTCGCCTTCTTTTGGAGTCGCGATATCAACCTTGTTGACCAGATCAGATAAGTGCAACCTTGATGATAAAATTTTGGAAACAAACAATATTCTTAAATCCTTATGCTCTACTAATGGTTTAGTTCTAATCGAACTCCCTCTAATTAACGCCACCTGCCTCAACCGAAGAGGACTCCATGTTAATCGCAAAGGCTCTTCAGTACTTACTACTGATTTTAAGTCACATATTGCTTCCATTTCAACTAGTTCTAGAATTCCTAATTAGAGGTTTGCCGGCCGGGAGTGCCACAATATCACGGCCAAAGGAGGTCTAAGAAGACTGAGCTTTGGGCGTGGTATAGTTATTGCCTGCCTAAACATCAACAGTTTAGTTGCACATATTGACGAGTTAAGGTTATTTATTCATGACACAAAGATTGACATCCTTGCAATCAATGAAACCAAACTAGACCATACTATTAGTGACTGCGAAGTCTATCTCCCGAACTTTGAAATCGTTCGCAGAGATCGTTCAACTAATGGCCGTCACGGTGGTGGCGTATGTCTATATTTAAATAATAGTCTCGACTTCATTGTCCGTGATGATCTTAAAAATGAAAAACTTGAATGCTTAACTGTCGAAGTTAGCAAGCCTAACTCTCGTTCATTTCTTGTATCTACTTGGTACAGACCCCCACAATCTCCACCTGACCTATTTAACAGTTTTGAATGTCTAATTGACAAGATCGATAGTGAAAATCTAGAGTTATATCTGGTTGGTGATCTCAATGTTAATATGCTCCCATGTGCTTCGGATAACAATTCCTCAAAACTTAATGATATCTGTGATGTATATGGGTTGCGTCAAGTCATTACTGAACCAACCAGAGTAACTTCTCAATCTCAAAGTCTTATCGATCTATGTCTCACGAATACTCCTCACAAGATTGTCTCGTCAGGTGTTTCTCACATAGGGATTAGCGATCATTCTCTTGTATTTCTAACGTGCAAAACTCACTACGCTCATAAAGGAACGGCTAAAATTAATGAGACTCGCAGCTTCAAACATTTCAATGAACAAAATTTCGTTCAGGATCTTCGTAAAATTGACTGGGAACTGGTTAACTCTCATACTGATCCCAACTTAATGTGGTCAGCTTGGAAACGTCTTTACAACAGCTGCCTCAATAGACACGCTCCTATAAGAAATAAACGAATAGGCAAAAAGAAGTCTCCTTGGATTACAGCTGATCTGAGACGGAAAATGCATAACAGAGATTGGACAAAAAAGAAAGCAATTGAAACTAACGATAAATCATGGTGGAATCAGTATAAAAAGGCTAGAAACCAAACAAATAATGCCGTTAGAGATACAAAGCGCAAATACTTCACTGATAATTTGGATGCTAACAAACGTGATCCTCGGAAAACATGGAAATTGATTAATGAGCTCAGCTGTCGTAAGCAAAAGTCTGACGACATACATGAGATCGTAATTGACGACCAGAAAATCAACAGTGCATCTGAATTATCTGAAGCTTTTAATCTCCACTTCACAAATGTAGGGCAACTACTAGCTGATCAAATTCCCCAAGCTAAAAACGAACCTGAGGACTACTTAGAACCTACAGATAAGAAACTCTCTCTTCGTCCATGCAAAGTGGATGAGGTTTGTGAGTTATTGAACAAAATGGATAGTAAAAAATCGACTGGTTTAGACAGTCTTCCGTGTAGCTTACTAAAAATAGCTGGTAACATTTTAGCACCCTCGTTAACTGCTATCTTTAATCAATCTATTTCTACCTCCATTGTTCCTAATGACTGGAAGCTTGCTAGAGTAACACCAATTTTCAAAAAAGGAAAAAGGGTAGACCCTAACAACTATCGACCAATCTCTGTAATTCCTGCTGTTGCCAACATCTTTGAAAAAATTGTTTATGAGCAATTTTACAGTTATCTTAACACCAATCACCTATTAGCAAGAAGTCAGTCTGGGTTTAGATCCATCCATAGCACATTAACAGCTTTGATTGAGGCCACTGACAATTGGTCTGTAAACATTGACAATGGCATGATCAATGGTGTCGTTTTCATTGACCTGAAAAAGGCATTTGACACCATTGATCACACCATACTTTTGCGCAAGCTGTCATGCTATGGGGTCGATCAAACCACTCTCTGTTGGTTTCAATCATACCTTACAGATCGCATGCAGAGATGCCTAGTTAATGGTCACCTCTCAGATGCTCTCGATATTAAATGTGGTGTCCCACAAGGCAGCTTAATCGGTCCATTGTTGTTTCTCATTTACATTAATGACCTTCCTAACTGCCTCAGTGAAGCCACACCCAGAATGTACGCTGATGATACAAATATCACAGTTGCATCACACAGCGTAACTGAGATTGAGCATTTGATTAACCACGAACTAGGCAACCTACGCGAATGGTTGATAGCCAACAGATTAAGTTTAAATGTGGCAAAGACTGAAGTCATGTTTATTAGCTCACGCCAAAAACTTGCTACGACAAATGAACAAAACCTCCAGATCCAAATAGATGATCAAGAAATCAAAAGGGTATCTTATACCAAATCTCTTGGAGTTACAATTGATCAGAACCTGACATGGTCAAATCACGTTGGTGAAATTGTCTCTAAAGTCTCCTCTGCCATTGGCGCACTCAAGCGTCTTCGACCTTATATAAATATGAGAATCGCTATTAAGATCTACCAGGCTCTAATTGCACCATACTTTGACTATTGTAGCCCGGTATGGGATGGTCTTAACTGTGGTCTTTCGGATAAACTTCAAAAACTTCAAAATCGTGCTGTCAGAGTAATAACTAAAGCAGCATATGACGACAGTGCAACCGAGATTCTTGATCAACTTGAATGGGATAAACTGACTGACAGGCGAAAAAAAAGCTCAAGGCGGTACTCATGTTTAAAGCAGGCCACAATCTTGTGCCTACTTACCTGCACGAGCTTTTTACACCATATGAATCTAGCTACGATCTTAGAGATAAAGATAATAAACTCACTCTCCCGAAACCCCGCACTGATTATCTAAAACGCAGCATAAGCTACAGCGGGCCTGCACTGTGGAATAGTCTTCCACATCAAAGGAGAGCAAGTATTACTATCTCTAATTTCAAAAAAGGCATTAACGATTTTCTATCAACTACTCACTCCAGCACGGCAAATATGTAAAGGAGTTTAAAACATTTTTAGAATCTTTTAATAATTTATGTAACTACTGATATTTTAACCGTGTTTCAATAAAATTATTGATTGATTGATATTATTGATTGAAAATGTGCGTTTAGCAGTGAAAACGTCGTGTTTCGAGCAAAAGAAAATTGTCAGCAAATTTCCAATTTTGTCAGCAAAAAACAGCTTTTTTGACCAAAAAGCACCTTTACTCAGTCAAAACCGAATTTTTGTTCGCCAAAAAGTCGTGTTTTTATCTCAAGAGGTATTTTCATGAGCAAAAAGTGGGGGTTTCAGCCAACAGGTGACGCCGTAAGCGAAAAACCTGGTTTTGAGAGCCAAAATGGCCATTTTTCAGTTTTTTGGGCTAAAAAGCTTTTTTTTCCAGAAAAACAGTGTTTTGGACACCCAAAATGTGCTTTTCCCGGCCAAAACTTGCGTTTAGCAGTGAAAACGTCGTGTTTCGAGCAAAAGAAAATTCTCAGCAAATTTCCAATTTTGTCAGCAAAAAACAGCTTTTTTGACCAAAAAGCACCTTTACTCAGTCAAAAGCGAATTTTTTTTCGCCAAAAAGTCGTGTTTTTATCTCAAGAGGTATTTTCATGAGCAAAAAGTGGGGGTTTCAGCCAACAGGTGACGCCGTAAGCGAAAAACCTGGTTTTGAGAGCCAAAATGGCCATTTTTCAGTTTTTTGGGCTAAAAAGCTTTTTTTTCCAGCAAAACAGTGTTTTGGACAGCCAAAATGTGCTTTTCCCGGCCAAAACTTGCGTTTAGCAGTGAAAACGTCGTGTTTCGAGCAAAAGAAAATTCTCAGCAAATTTCCAATTTTGTCAGCAAAAAACAGCTTTTTTGACCAAAAAGCACCTTTACTCAGTCAAAACCAAATTTTTTTTCGCCAAAAAGTCGTGTTTTTATCTCAAGAGGTATTTTCATGAGCAAAAAGTGGGGGTTTCAGCCAACAGGTGACGGCGTAAGCGAAAAACCTGGTTTTGAGAGCCAAAATGGCCATTTTTCAGTTTTTTGGGCTAAAAAGCTTTTTTTTCCAGCAAAACAGTGTTTTGGACACCCAAAATGTGCTTTTCCCGGCCAAAACTTGCGTTTAGCAGTGAAAACGTCGTGTTTCGAGCAAAAGAAAATTCTCAGCAAATTTCCAATTTTGTCAGCAAAAAACAGCTTTTTTGACCAAAAAGCACCTTTACTCAGTCAAAACCGAATTTTTGTTCGCCAAAAAGTCGTGTTTTTATCTCAAGAGGTATTTTCATGAGCAAAAAGTGGGGGTTTCAGCCAACAGGTGACGCCGTAAGCGAAAAACCTGGTTTTGAGAGCCAAAATGGCCATTTTTCAGTTTTTTGGGCTAAAAAGCTTTTTTTTCCAGCAAAACAGTGTTTTGGACACCCAAAATGTGCTTTTCCCGTTCAAAACTTGCGTTTAGCAGTGAAAACGTCGTGTTTCGAGCAAAAGAAAATTCTCAGCAAATTTCCAATTTTGTCAGCAAAAAACAGCTTTTTTGACCAAAAAGCACCTTTACTCAGTCAAAACCGAATTTTTTTTCGCCAAAAAGTCGTGTTTTTATCTCAAGAGGTATTTTCATGAGCAAAAAGTGGGGGTTTCAGCCAACAGGTGACGGCGTAAGCGAAAAACCTGGTTTTGAGAGCCAAAATGGCCATTTTTCAGTTTTTTGGGCTAAAAAGCTTTTTTTTCCAGCAAAACAGTGTTTTGGACACCCAAAATGTGCTTTTCCCGGCCAAAACTTGCGTTTAGCAGTGAAAACGTCGTGTTTCGAGCAAAAGAAAATTCTCAGCAAATTTCCAATTTTGTCAGCAAAAAACAGCTTTTTTGACCAAAAAGCACCTTTACTCAGTCAAAACCGAATTTTTTTTCGCCAAAAAGTCGTGTTTTTATCTCAAGAGGTATTTTCATGAGCAAAAAGTGGGGGTTTCAGCCAACAGGTGACGGCGTAAGCGAAAAACCTGGTTTTGAGAGCCAAAATGGCCATTTTTCAGTTTTTTGGGCTAAAAAGCTTTTTTTTCCAGCAAAACAGTGTTTTGGACACCCAAAATGTGCTTTTCCCGGCCAAAACTTGCGTTTAGCAGTGAAAACGTCGTGTTTCGAGCAAAAGAAAATTCTCAGCAAATTTCCAATTTTGTCAGCAAAAAACAGCTTTTTTGACCAAAAAGCACCTTTACTCAGTCAAAACCGAATTTTTGTTCGCAAAAAGTCGTGTTTTTATCTCAAGAGGTATTTTCATGAGCAAAAAGTGGGGGTTTCAGCCAACAGGTGACGCCGTAAGCGAAAAACCTGGTTTTGAGAGCCAAAATTGCCATTTTTTCAGTTTTTTGGGCTAAAAAGCTTTTTTTTCCAGCAAAACAGTGTTTTGGACATCCAAAATGTGCTTTTCCCGGCCAAAACTTGCGTTTAGCAGTGAAAACGTCGTGTTTCGAGCAAAAGAAAATTCTCAGCAAATTTCCAATTTTGTCAGCAAAAAACAGCTTTTTTGACCAAAAAGCACCTTTACTCAGTCAAAAGCGAATTTTTTTTCGCCAAAAAGTCGTGTTTTTATCTCAAGAGGTATTTTCATGAGCAAAAAGTGGGGGTTTCAGCCAACAGGTGACGCCGTTAGCGAAAAACTTGGTTTTGAGAGCCAAAATGGCCATTTTTCAGTTTTTTGGGCTAAAAAGCTTTTTTTTCCAGCAAAACAGTGTTTTGGACACCCAAAATGTGCTTTTCCCGGCCAAAACTTGCGTTTAGCAGTGAAAACGTCGTGTTTCGAGCAAAAGAAAATTCTCAGCAAATTTCCAATTTTGTCAGCAAAAAAAAGCTTTTTTGACCAAAAAGCACCTTTACTCAGTCAAAAGCGAATTTTTTTTCGCCAAAAAGTCGTGTTTTTATCTCAAGAGGTATTTTCATGAGCAAAAAGTGGGGGTTTCAGCCAACAGGTGACGCCGTAAGCGAAAAACCTGGTTTTGAGAGCCAAAATGGCCATTTTTCAGTTTTTTGGGCTAAAAAGCTTTTTTTTCCAGCAAAACAGTGTTTTGGACACCCAAAATGTGCTTTTCCCGGCCAAAACTTGCGTTTAGCAGTGAAAACGTCGTGTTTCGAGCAAAAGAAAATTCTCGGCAAATTTCCAATTTTGTCAGCAAAAAACAGCTTTTTTGACCAAAAAGCACCTTTACTCAGTCAAAAGCGAATTTTTTTTCGCCAAAAAGTCGTGTTTTTATCTCAAGAGGTATTTTCATGAGCAAAAAGTGGGGGTTTCAGCCAACAGGTGACGCCGTAAGCGAAAAACCTGGTTTTGAGAGCCAAAATGGCCATTTTTCAGTTTTTTGGGCTAAAAAGCTTTTTTTTCCAGCAAAACAGTGTTTTGGACAGCCAAAATGTGCTTTTCCCGGCCAAAACTTGCGTTTAGCAGTGAAAACGTCGTGTTTCGAGCAAAAGAAAATTCTCAGCAAATTTCCAATTTTGTCAGCAAAAAACAGCTTTTTTGACCAAAAAGCACCTTTACTCAGTCAAAACCGAATTTTTTTTCGCCAAAAAGTCGTGTTTTTATCTCAAGAGGTATTTTCATGAGCAAAAAGTGGGGGTTTCAGCCAACAGGTGACGGCGTAAGCGAAAAACCTGGTTTTGAGAGCCAAAATGGCCATTTTTCAGTTTTTTGGGCTAAAAAGCTTTTTTTTTCAGCAAAACAGTGTTTTGGACATCCAAAATGTGCTTTTCTCGGCCAAAACGTGCGTTTAGCAGTGAAAACGTCGTGTTTTGACGAAAAGAAAATTCTCAGCAAATTTCCAATTTTCTCAGCAAAAAACACCTTTTTTGACCAAAAAGTACCCCCACTCAGCCAAAACCCCATTTTTTTTCGCCAAAAAGTCGTGTTTTTATCTCAAGAGGTATTTTCATGAGCAAAAAGGGGGGGTTTTAGCACACAGGACACGCCGTCAGCGAAAAACCTGGTTTTGAGAGCCAAAATGGCCATTTTTCAGTTTTTTGGGCTAAAAAGCTTTTTTTTCCAGCAAAACAGTGTTTTGGACACCCAAAATGTGCTTTTCCCGGCCAAAACTTGCGTTTAGCAGTGAAAACGTCGTGTTTTGACGAAAAGAAAATTCTCAGCAAATTTCCAATTTTGTCAGCAAAAAACAGCTTTTTTGACCAAAAAGCACCTTTACTCAGTCAAAACCGAATTTTTTTTCGCCAAAAAGTCGTGTTTTTATCTCAAGAGGTATTTTCATGAGCAAAAAGTGGGGGTTTCAGCCAACAGGTGACGGCGTAAGCGAAAAACCTGGTTTTGAGAGCCAAAATGGCCATTTTTCAGTTTTTTGGGCTAAAAAGCTTTTTTTTTCCAGCAAAACAGTGTTTTGGACACCCAAAATGTGCTTTTCCCGGCCAAAACTTGCGTTTAGCAGTGAAAACGTCGTGTTTCGAGCAAAAGAAAATTCTCAGCAAATTTCCAATTTTGTCAGCAAAAAACAGCTTTTTTGACCAAAAAGCACCTTTACTCAGTCCAAACCGAATTTTTTTTCGCCAAAAAGTCGTGTTTTTATCTCAAGAGGTATTTTCATGAGCAAAAAGTGGGGGTTTCAGCCAACAGGTGACGGCGTAAGCGAAAAACCTGGTTTTGAGAGCCAAAATGGCCATTTTTCAGTTTTTTGGGCTAAAAAGCTTTTTTTTCCAGCAAAACAGTGTTTTGGACACCCAAAATGTGCTTTTCCCGGCCAAAACTTGCGTTTAGCAGTGAAAACGTCGTGTTTCGAGCAAAAGAAAATTCTCAGCAAATTTCCAATTTTGTCAGCAAAAAACAGCTTTTTTGACCAAAAAGCACCTTTACTCAGTCAAAACCGAATTTTTTTTCGCCAAAATGTCAAGTTTTTATCTCAAGAGGTATTTTCATGAGCAAAAAGTGGGGGTTTCAGCCAACAGGTGACGGCGTAAGCGAAAAACCTGGTTTTGAGAGCCAAAATGGCCATTTTTCAGTTTTTTGGGCTAAAAAGCTTTTTTTTCCAGCAAAACAGTGTTTTGGACACCCAAAATGTGCTTTTCCCGGCCAAAACTTGCGTTTAGCAGTGAAAACGTCGTGTTTCGAGCAAAAGAAAATTCTCAGCAAATTTCCAATTTTGTCAGCAAAAAACAGCTTTTTTGACCAAAAAGCACCTTTACTCAGTCAAAAGCGAATTTTTTTTCGCCAAAAAGTCGTGTTTTTATCTCAAGAGGTATTTTCATGAGCAAAAAGTGGGGGTTTCAGCCAACAGGTGACGGCGTAAGCGAAAAACCTGGTTTTGAGAGCCAAAATGGCCATTTTTCAGTTTTTTGGGCTAAAAAGCTTTTTTTTCCAGCAAAACAGTGTTTTGGACACCCAAAATGTGCTTTTCCCGGCCAAAACTTGCGTTTAGCAGTGAAAACGTCGTGTTTCGAGCAAAAGAAAATTCTCAGCAAATTTCCAATTTTGTCAGCAAAAAACAGCTTTTTTGACCAAAAAGCACCTTTACTCAGTCAAAACCGAATTTTTTTTCGCCAAAAAGTCGTGTTTTTATCTCAAGAGGTATTTTCATGAGCAAAAAGTGGGGGTTTCAGCCAACAGGTGACGGCGTAAGCGAAAAACCTGGTTTTGAGAGCCAAAATGGCCATTTTTCAGTTTTTTGGGCTAAAAAGCTTTTTTTTCCAGCAAAACAGTGTTTTGGACACCCAAAATGTGCTTTTCCCGGCCAAAACTTGCGTTTAGCAGTGAAAACGTCGTGTTTCGAGCAAAAGAAAATTCTCAGCAAATTTCCAATTTTGTCAGCAAAAAACAGCTTTTTTGACCAAAAAGCACCTTTACTCAGTCAAAACCGAATTTTTTTTCGCCAAAATGTCAAGTTTTTATCTCAAGAGGTATTTTCATGAGCAAAAAGTGGGGGTTTCAGCCAACAGGTGACGGCGTAAGCGAAAAACCTGGTTTTGAGAGCCAAAATGGCCATTTTTCAGTTTTTTGGGCTAAAAAGCTTTTTTTTCCAGCAAAACAGTGTTTTGGACACCCAAAATGTGCTTTTCCCGGCCAAAACTTGCGTTTAGCAGTGAAAACGTCGTGTTTCGAGCAAAAGAAAATTCTCAGCAAATTTCCAATTTTGTCAGCAAAAAACAGCTTTTTTGACCAAAAAGCACCTTTACTCAGTCAAAAGCGAATTTTTTTTCGCCAAAAAGTCGTGTTTTTATCTCAAGAGGTATTTTCATGAGCAAAAAGTGGGGGTTTCAGCCAACAGGTGACGGCGTAAGGGAAAAACCTGGTTTTGAGAGCCAAAATGGCCATTTTTCAGTTTTTTGGGCTAAAAAGCTTTTTTTTTCAGCAAAACAGTGTTTTGGACATCCAAAATGTGCTTTTCTCGGCCAAAACGTGCGTTTAGCAGTGAAAACGTTGTGTTTTGACCAAAAGAAAATTCTCAGCAAATTTCCAATTTTGTCAGCAAAAAACAGCTTTTTTGACCAAAAAGTACCCCCACTCAGCCAAAACCCCATTTTTTTTCGCCAAAAAGTCGTGTTTTTATCTCAAGAGGTATTTTCATGAGCAAAAAGTGGGGGTTTCAGCACACAGGACACGCCGTCAGCGAAAAACCTGGTTTTGAGAGCCAAAATGGCCATTTTTCAGTTTTTTGGGCTAAAAAGCTTTTTTTTCCAGCAAAACAGTGTTTTGGACATCCAAAATGTGCTTTTCCCGGCCAAAACTTGCGTTTAGCAGTGAAAACGTCGTGTTTCGAGCAAAAGAAAATTCTCAGCAAATTTCCAATTTTGTCAGCAAAAAACAGCTTTTTTGACCAAAAAGCACCTTTACTCAGTCAAAAGCGAATTTTTTTTCGCCAAAAAGTCGTGTTTTAATCTCAAGAGGTATTTTAATGAGCAAAAAGTGGGGGTTTCAGCCAACAGGTGACGCCGTAAGCGAAAAACCTGGTTTTGAGAGCCAAAATGGCCATTTTTCAGTTTTTTGGGCTAAAAAGCTTTTTTTTCCAGCAAAACAGTGTTTTGGACAGCCAAAATGTGCTTTTCCCGGCCAAAACTTGCGTTTAGCAGTGAAAACGTCGTGTTTCGAGCAAAAGAAAATTCTCAGCAAATTTCCAATTTTGTCAGCAAAAAACAGCTTTTTTGACCAAAAAGCACCTTTACTCAGTCAAAACCGAATTTTTTTTCGCCAAAAAGTCGTGTTTTTATCTCAAGAGGTATTTTCATGAGCAAAAAGTGGGGGTTTCAGCCAACAGGTGACGGCGTAAGCGAAAAACCTGGTTTTGAGAGCCAAAATGGCCATTTTTCAGTTTTTTGGGCTAAAAAGCTTTTTTTTTCAGCAAAACAGTGTTTTGGACATCCAAAATGTGCTTTTCTCGGCCAAAACGTGCGTTTAGCAGTGAAAACGTCGTGTTTTGACGAAAAGAAAATTCTCAGCAAATTTCCAATTTTCTCAGCAAAAAACACCTTTTTTGACCAAAAAGTACCCCCACTCAGCCAAAACCCCATTTTTTTTCGCCAAAAAGTCGTGTTTTTATCTCAAGAGGTATTTTCATGAGCAAAAAGGGGGGGTTTTAGCACACAGGACACGCCGTCAGCGAAAAACCTGGTTTTGAGAGCCAAAATGGCCATTTTTCAGTTTTTTGGGCTAAAAAGCTTTTTTTTCCAGCAAAACAGTGTTTTGGACACCCAAAATGTGCTTTTCCCGGCCAAAACTTGCGTTTAGCAGTGAAAACGTCGTGTTTCGAGCAAAAGAAAATTCTCAGCAAATTTCCAATTTTGTCAGCAAAAAACAGCTTTTTTGACCAAAAAGCACCTTTACTCAGTCAAAACCGAATTTTTTTTCGCCAAAAAGTCGTGTTTTTATCTCAAGAGGTATTTTCATGAGCAAAAAGTGGGGGTTTCAGCCAACAGGTGACGCCGTAAGCGAAAAACCTGGTTTTGAGAGCCAAAATGGCCATTTTTCAGTTTTTTGGGCTAAAAAGCTTTTTTTTCCAGCAAAACAGTGTTTTGGACACCCAAAATGTGCTTTTCCCGGCCAAAACTTGCGTTTAGCAGTGAAAACGTCGTGTTTCGAGCAAAAGAAAATTCTCAGCAAATTTCCAATTTTGTCAGCAAAAAACAGCTTTTTTGACCAAAAAGCACCTTTACTCAGTCAAAACCGAATTTTTTTTCGCCAAAAAGTCGTGTTTTTATCTCAAGAGGTATTTTCATGAGCAAAAAGTGGGGGTTTCAGCCAACAGGTGACGGCGTAAGCGAAAAACCTGGTTTTGAGAGCCAAAATGGCCATTTTTCAGTTTTTTGGGCTAAAAAGCTTTTTTTTCCAGCAAAACAGTGTTTTGGACACCCAAAATGTGCTTTTCCCGGCCAAAACTTGCGTTTAGCAGTGAAAACGTCGTGTTTCGAGCAAAAGAAAATTCTCAGCAAATTTCCAATTTTGTCAGCAAAAAACAGCTTTTTTGACCAAAAAGCACCTTTACTCAGTCAAAACTGAATTTTTTTTCGCCAAAATGTCAAGTTTTTATCTCAAGAGGTATTTTCATGAGCAAAAAGTGGGGGTTTCAGCCAACAGGTGACGGCGTAAGCGAAAAACCTGGTTTTGAGAGCCAAAATGGCCATTTTTCAGTTTTTTGGGCTAAAAAGCTTTTTTTTCCAGCAAAACAGTGTTTTGGACACCCAAAATGTGCTTTTCCCGGCCAAAACTTGCGTTTAGCAGTGAAAACGTCGTGTTTCGAGCAAAAGAAAATTCTCAGCAAATTTCCAATTTTGTCAGCAAAAAACAGCTTTTTTGACCAAAAAGCACCTTTACTCAGTCAAAAGCGAATTTTTTTTCGCCAAAAAGTCGTGTTTTTATCTCAAGAGGTATTTTCATGAGCAAAAAGTGGGGGTTTCAGCCAACAGGTGACGGCGTAAGGGAAAAACCTGGTTTTGAGAGCCAAAATGGCCATTTTTCAGTTTTTTGGGCTAAAAAGCTTTTTTTTTCAGCAAAACAGTGTTTTGGACATCCAAAATGTGCTTTTCTCGGCCAAAACGTGCGTTTAGCAGTGAAAACGTTGTGTTTTGAGCAAAAGAAAATTCTCAGCAAATTTCCAATTTTGTCAGCAAAAAACAGCTTTTTTGACTAAAAAGTACCCCCACTCAGCCAAAACCCCATTTTTTTTCGCCAAAAAGTCGTGTTTTTATCTCAAGAGGTATTTTCATGAGCAAAAAGTGGGGGTTTCAGCACACAGGACACGCCGTCAGCGAAAAACCTGGTTTTGAGAGCCAAAATGGCCATTTTTCAGTTTTTTGGGCTAAAAAGCTTTTTTTTCCAGCAAAACAGTGTTTTGGACATCCAAAATGTGCTTTTCCCGGCCAAAACTTGCGTTTAGCAGTGAAAACGTCGTGTTTTGACCAAAAGAAAATTCTCAGCAAATTTCAGATTTTCTCAGCAAAAAACACCTTTTTTGATCAAAAAGTACCCCCACTCAGCCAAAACCCCATTTTTTTTCGCCACAAAGTCGTGTTTTTATCTCAAGAGGTATTTTCATGAGCAAAAAGTGGGGGTTTCAGCCAACAGGTGACGGCGTAAGCGAAAAACCTGGTTTTGAGAGCCAAAATGGCCATTTTTCAGTTTTTTGGGCTAAAAAGCTTTTTTTTCCAGCAAAACAGTGTTTTGGACACCTAAAATGTGCTTTTCCCGGCCAAAACTTGCGTTTAGCAGTGAAAACGTCGTGTTTCGAGCAAAAGAAAATTCTCAGCAAATTTCCAATTTTGTCAGCAAAAAACAGCTTTTTTGACCAAAAAGCACCTTTACTCAGTCAAAACCGAATTTTTTTTCGCCAAAAAGTCGTGTTTTTATCTCAAGAGGTATTTTCATGAGCAAAAAGTGGGGGTTTCAGCCAACAGGTGACGGCGTAAGCGAAAAACCTGGTTTTGAGAGCCAAAATGGCCATTTTTCAGTTTTTTGGGCTAAAAAGCTTTTTTTTCCAGCAAAACAGTGTTTTGGACATCCAAAATGTGCTTTTCCCGTTCAAAACTTGCGTTTAGCAGTGAAAACGTCGTGTTTCGAGCAAAAGAAAATTCTCAGCAAATTTCCAATTTTGTCAGCAAAAAACAGCTTTTTTGACCAAAAAGTACCCCCACTCAGCCAAAACCCCATTTTTTTTCGCCAAAAAGTCGTGTTTTTATCTCAAGAGGTATTTTCATGAGCAAAAAGTGGGGGTTTCAGCACACAGGACACGCCGTCAGCGAAAAACCTGGTTTTGAGAGCCAAAATGGCCATTTTTCAGTTTTTTGGGCTAAAAAGCTTTTTTTTCCAGCAAAACAGTGTTTTGGACATCCAAAATGTGCTTTTCCCGTCCAAAACTTGCGTTTAGCAGTGAAAACGTCGTGTTTCGAGCAAAAGAAAATTCTCAGCAAATTTCAAATTTTGTCAGCAAAAAACAGCTTTTTTGACCAAAAAGTACCCCCACTCAGCCAAAACCCCATTTTTTTTCGCCAAAAAGTCGTGTTTTTATCTCAAGAGGTATTTTCATGAGCAAAAAGTGGGGGTTTCAGCACACAGGACACGCCGTCAGCGAATAACCTGGTTTTGAGAGCCAAATTGGCCATTTTTCAGTTTTTTGGGCTAAAAAGCTTTTTTTTCCAGCAAAACAGTGTTTTGGACACCTAAAATGTGCTTTTCCCGGCCAAAACTTGCGTTTAGCAGTGAAAACGTCGTGTTTCGAGCAAAAGAAAATTCTCAGCAAATTTCCAATTTTGTCAGCAAAAAACAGCTTTTTTGACCAAAAAGCACCTGTACTCAGTCAAAACCGAATTTTTTTTCGCCAAAAAGTCGTGTTTTTATCTCAAGAGGTATTTTCATGAGCAAAAAGTGGGGGTTTCAGCCAACAGGTGACGGCGTAAGCGAAAAACCTGGTTTTGAGAGCCAAAATGGCCATTTTTCAGTTTTTTGGGCTAAAAAGCTTTTTTTTCCAGCAAAACAGTGTTTTGGACATCCAAAATGTGCTTTTCCCGTTCAAAACTTGCGTTTAGCAGTGAAAACGTCGTGTTTCGAGCAAAAGAAAATTCTCAGCAAATTTCCAATTTTGTCAGCAAAAAACAGCTTTTTTGACCAAAAAGTACCCCCACTCAGCCAAAACCCCATTTTTTTTCGCCAAAAAGTCGTGTTTTTATCTCAAGAGGTATTTTCATGAGCAAAAAGTGGGGGTTTCAGCACACAGGACACGCCGTCAGCGAAAAACCTGGTTTTGAGAGCCAAAATGGCCATTTTTCAGTTTTTTGGGCTAAAAAGCTTTTTTTTTCCAGCAAAACAGTGTTTTGGACACCCAAAATGTGCTTTTCCCGTCCAAAACTTGCGTTTAGCAGTGAAAACGTCGTGTTTCGAGCAAAAGAAAATTCTCAGCAAATTTCCAATTTTGTCAGCAAAAAACAGCTTTTTTGACCAAAAAGTACCCCCACTCAGCCAAAACCCCATTTTTTTTCGCCAAAAAGTCGTGTTTTTATCTCAAGAGGTATTTTCATGAGCAAAAAGGGGGGGTTTCAGCCAACAGGTGACGGCGTAAGCGAAAAACCTGGTTTTGAGAGCCAAAATGGCCATTTTTCAGTTTTTTGGGCTAAAAAGCTTTTTTTTCCAGCAAAACAGTGTTTTGGACACCCAAAATGTGCTTTTCCCGGCCAAAACTTGCGTTTAGCAGTGAAAACGTCGTGTTTCGAGCAAAAGAAAATTCTCAGCAAATTTCCAATTTTGTCAGCAAAAAACAGCTTTTTTGACCAAAAAGCACCTTTACTTAGTCAAAACCGAATTTTTTTTCGCCAAAAAGTCGTGTTTTTATCTCAAGAGGTATTTTCATGAGCAAAAAGTGGGGGTTTCAGCCAACAGGTGACGGCGTAAGCGAAAAACCTGGTTTTGAGAGCCAAAATGGCCATTTTTCAGTTTTTTGGGCTAAAAAGCTTTTTTTTCCAGCAAAACAGTGTTTTGGACATCCAAAATGTGCTTTTCCCGGCCAAAACTTGCGTTTAGCAGTGAAAACGTCGTGTTTCGAGCAAAAGAAAATTCTCAGCAAATTTCCAATTTTGTCAGCAAAAAACAGCTTTTTTGACCAAAAAGCACCTTTACTCAGTCAAAACCGAATTTTTTTTCGCCAAAAAGTCGTGTTTTTATCTCAAGAGGTATTTTCATGAGCAAAAAGTGGGGGTTTCAGCCAACAGGTGACGGCGTAAGCGAAAAACCTGGTTTTGAGAGCCAAAATGGCCATTTTTCAGTTTTTTGGGCTAAAAAGCTTTTTTTTCCAGCAAAACAGTGTTTTGGACACCCAAAATGTGCTTTTCCCGGCCAAAACTTGCGTTTAGCAGTGAAAACGTCGTGTTTCGAGCAAAAGAAAATTCTCAGCAAATTTCCAATTTTGTCAGCAAAAAACAGCTTTTTTGACCAAAAAGCACCTTTACTCAGTCAAAACCGAATTTTTTTTCGCCAAAAAGTCGTGTTTTTATCTCAAGAGGTATTTTCATGAGCAAAAAGTGGGGGTTTCAGCCAACAGGTGACGGCGTAAGCGAAAAACCTGGTTTTGAGAGCCAAAATGGCCATTTTTCAGTTTTTTGGGCTAAAAAGCTTTTTTTTCCAGCAAAACAGTGTTTTGGACACCCAAAATGTGCTTTTCCCGGCCAAAACTTGCGTTTAGCAGTGAAAACGTCGTGTTTCGAGCAAAAGAAAATTCTCAGCAAATTTCCAATTTTGTCAGCAAAAAACAGCTTTTTTGACCAAAAAGCACCTTTACTCAGTGAAAACCGAATTTTTTTTCGCCAAAAAGTCGTGTTTTTATCTCAAGAGGTATTTTCATGAGCAAAAAGTGGGGGTTTCAGCCAACAGGTGACGGCGTAAGCGAAAAACCTGGTTTTGAGAGCCAAAATGGCCATTTTTCAGTTTTTTGGGCTAAAAAGCTTTTTTTTCCAGCAAAACAGTGTTTTGGACACCCAAAATGTGCTTTTCCCGGCCAAAACTTGCGTTTAGCAGTGAAAACGTCGTGTTTCGAGCAAAAGAAAATTCTCAGCAAATTTCCAATTTTGTCAGCAAAAAACAGCTTTTTTGACCAAAAAGCACCTTTACTCAGTCCAAACCGAATTTTTTTTCGCCAAAAAGTCGTGTTTTTATCTCAAGAGGTATTTTCATGAGCAAAAAGTGGGGGTTTCAGCCAACAGGTGACGGCGTAAGCGAAAAACCTGGTTTTGAGAGCCAAAATGGCCATTTTTCAGTTTTTTGGGCTAAAAAGCTTTTTTTTCCAGCAAAACAGTGTTTTGGACACCCAAAATGTGCTTTTCCCGGCCAAAACTTGCGTTTAGCAGTGAAAACGTCGTGTTTCGAGCAAAAGAAAATTCTCAGCAAATTTCCAATTTTGTCAGCAAAAAACAGCTTTTTTGACCAAAAAGCACCTTTACTCAGTCAAAACCGAATTTTTTTTCGCCAAAAAGTCGTGTTTTTATCTCAAGAGGTATTTTCATGAGCAAAAAGTGGGGGTTTCAGCCAACAGGTGACGGCGTAAGCGAAAAACCTGGTTTTGAGAGCCAAAATGGCCATTTTTCAGTTTTTTGGGCTAAAAAGCTTTTTTTTCCAGCAAAACAGTGTTTTGGACACCCAAAATGTGCTTTTCCCGGCCAAAACTTGCGTTTAGCAGTGAAAACGTCGTGTTTCGAGCAAAAGAAAATTCTCAGCAAATTTCCAATTTTGTCAGCAAAAAACAGCTTTTTTGACCAAAAAGCACCTTTACTCAGTCAAAACCGAATTTTTTTTCGCCAAAAAGTCGTGTTTTTATCTCAAGAGGTATTTTCATGAGCAAAAAGTGGGGGTTTCAGCCAACAGGTGACGGCGTAAGCGAAAAACCTGGTTTTGAGAGCCAAAATGGCCATTTTTCAGTTTTTTGGGCTAAAAAGCTTTTTTTTCCAGCAAAACAGTGTTTTGGACACCCAAAATGTGCTTTTCCCGGCCAAAACTTGCGTTTAGCAGTGAAAACGTCGTGTTTCGAGCAAAAGAAAATTCTCAGCAAATTTCCAATTTTGTCAGCAAAAAACAGCTTTTTTGACCAAAAAGCACCTTTACTCAGTCAAAACCGAATTTTTTTTCGCCAAAAAGTCGTGTTTTTATCTCAAGAGGTATTTTCATGAGCAAAAAGTGGGGGTTTCAGCCAACAGGTGACGGCGTAAGCGAAAAACCTGGTTTTGAGAGCCAAAATGGCCATTTTTCAGTTTTTTGGGCTAAAAAGCTTTTTTTTCCAGCAAAACAGTGTTTTGGACACCCAAAATGTGCTTTTCCCGGCCAAAACTTGCGTTTAGCAGTGAAAACGTCGTGTTTCGAGCAAAAGAAAATTCTCAGCAAATTTCCAATTTTGTCAGCAAAAAACAGCTTTTTTGACCAAAAAGCACCTTTACTCAGTCAAAACCGAATTTTTTTTCGCCAAAAAGTCGTGTTTTTATCTCAAGAGGTATTTTCATGAGCAAAAAGTGGGGGTTTCAGCCAACAGGTGACGGCGTAAGCGAAAAACCTGGTTTTGAGAGCCAAAATGGCCATTTTTCAGTTTTTTGGGCTAAAAAGCTTTTTTTTCCAGCAAAACAGTGTTTTGGACACCCAAAATGTGCTTTTCCCGGCCAAAACTTGCGTTTAGCAGTGAAAACGTCGTGTTTCGAGCAAAAGAAAATTCTCAGCAAATTTCCAATTTTGTCAGCAAAAAACAGCTTTTTTGACCAAAAAGCACCTTTACTCAGTCAAAACCGAATTTTTTTTCGCCAAAAAGTCGTGTTTTTATCTCAAGAGGTATTTTCATGAGCAAAAAGTGGGGGTTTCAGCCAACAGGTGACGGCGTAAGCGAAAAACCTGGTTTTGAGAGCCAAAATGGCCATTTTTCAGTTTTTTGGGCTAAAAAGCTTTTTTTTCCAGCAAAACAGTGTTTTGGACACCCAAAATGTGCTTTTCCCGGCCAAAACTTGCGTTTAGCAGTGAAAACGTCGTGTTTCGAGCAAAAGAAAATTCTCAGCAAATTTCCAATTTTGTCAGCAAAAAACAGCTTTTTTGACCAAAAAGCACCTTTACTCAGTCAAAACCGAATTTTTTTTCGCCAAAAAGTCGTGTTTTTATCTCAAGAGGTATTTTCATGAGCAAAAAGTGGGGGTTTCAGCCAACAGGTGACGGCGTAAGCAAAAAACCTGGTTTTGAGAGCCAAAATGGCCATTTTTCAGTTTTTTGGGCTAAAAAGCTTTTTATTCCAGCAAAACAGTGTTTTGGACACCCAAAATGTGCTTTTCCCGGCCAAAACTTGCGTTTAGCAGTGAAAACGTCGTGTTTCGAGCAAAAGAAAATTCTCAGCAAATCTCCAATTTTGTCAGCAAAAAACTGCTTTTTTGACCAAAAAGCACCTTTACTCAGTCAAAACCGAATTTTTTTTCGCCAAAAAGTCGTGTTTTTATCTCAAGAGGTATTTTCATGAGCAAAAAGTGGGGGTTTCAGCCAACAGGTGACGGCGTAAGCGAAAAACCTGGTTTTGAGAGCCAAAATGGCCATTTTTCAGTTTTTTGGGCTAAAAAGCTTTTTTTTCCAGCAAAACAGTGTTTTGGACACCCAAAATGTGCTTTTCCCGGCCAAAACTTGCGTTTAGCAGTGAAAACGTCGTGTTTCGAGCAAAAGAAAATTCTCAGCAAATTTCCAATTTTGTCAGCAAAAAACAGCTTTTTTGACCAAAAAGCACCTTTACTCAGTCAAAACCGAATTTTTTTTCGCCAAAAAGTCGTGTTTTTATCTCAAGAGGTATTTTCATGAGCAAAAAGGGGGGGTTTCAGCCAACAGGTGACGGCGTAAGCGAAAAACCTGGTTTTGAGAGCCAAAATGGCCATTTTTCAGTTTTTTGGGCTAAAAAGCTTTTTTTTCCAGCAAAACAGTGTTTTGGACACCCAAAATGTGCTTTTCCCGGCCAAAACTTGCGTTTAGCAGTGAAAACGTCGTGTTTCGAGCAAAAGAAAATTCTCAGCAAATTTCCAATTTTGTCAGCAAAAAACAGCTTTTTTGACCAAAAAGCACCTTTACTCAGTCAAAACCGAATTTTTTTTCGCCAAAAAGTCGTGTTTTTATCTCAAGAGGTATTTTCATGAGCAAAAAGTGGGGGTTTCAGCCAACAGGTGACGGCGTAAGCGAAAAACCTGGTTTTGAGAGCCAAAATGGCCATTTTTCAGTTTTTTGGGCTAAAAAGCTTTTTTTTCCAGCAAAACAGTGTTTTGGACACCCAAAATGTGCTTTTCCCGGCCAAAACTTGCGTTTAGCAGTGAAAACGTCGTGTTTCGAGCAAAAGAAAATTCTCAGCAAATTTCCAATTTTGTCAGCAAAAAACAGCTTTTTTGACCAAAAAGCACCTTTACTCAGTCAAAACCGAATTTTTTTTCGCCAAAAAGTCGTGTTTTTATCTCAAGAGGTATTTTCATGAGCAAAAAGTGGGGGTTTCAGCCAACAGGTGACGGCGTAAGCGAAAAACCTGGTTTTGAGAGCCAAAATGGCCATTTTTCAGTTTTTTGGGCTAAAAAGCTTTTTTTTCCAGCAAAACAGTGTTTTGGACACCCAAAATGTGCTTTTCCCGGCCAAAACTTGCGTTTAGCAGTGAAAACGTCGTGTTTCGAGCAAAAGAAAATTCTCAGCAAATTTCCAATTTTGTCAGCAAAAACAGCTTTTTTGACCAAAAAGCACCTTTACTCAGTCAAAACCGAATTTTTTTTCGCCAAAAAGTCGTGTTTTTATCTCAAGAGGTATTTTCATGAGCAAAAAGTGGGGGTTTAAGCCAACAGGTGACGGCGTAAGCGAAAAACCTGGTTTTGAGAGCCAAAATGGCCATTTTTCAGTTTTTTGGGCTAAAAAGCTTTTTTTTCCAGCAAAACAGTGTTTTGGACACCCAAAATGTGCTTTTCCCGGCCAAAACTTGCGTTTAGCAGTGAAAACGTCGTGTTTCGAGCAAAAGAAAATTCTCAGCAAATTTCCAATTTTGTCAGCAAAAAACAGCTTTTTTGACCAAAAAGCACCTTTACTCAGTCAAAACCGAATTTTTTTTCGCCAAAAAGTCGTGTTTTTATCTCAAGAGGTATTTTCATGAGCAAAAAGTGGGGGTTTCAGCCAACAGGTGACGGCGTAAGCGAAAAACCTGGTTTTGAGAGCCAAAATGGCCATTTTTCAGTTTTTTGGGCTAAAAAGCTTTTTTTTCCAGCAAAACAGTGTTTTGGACACCCAAAATGTGCTTTTCCCGGCCAAAACTTGCGTTTAGCAGTGAAAACGTCGTGTTTCGAGCAAAAGAAAATTCTCAGCAAATTTCCAATTTTGTCAGCAAAAAACAGCTTTTTTGACCAAAAAGCACCTTTACTCAGTCAAAACCGAATTTTTTTTCGCCAAAAAGTCGTGTTTTTATCTCAAGAGGTATTTTCATGAGCAAAAAGTGGGGGTTTCAGCCAACAGGTGACGGCGTAAGCGAAAAACCTGGTTTTGAGAGCCAAAATGGCCATTTTTCAGTTTTTTGGGCTAAAAAGCTTTTTTTTCCAGCAAAACAGTGTTTTGGACACCCAAAATGTGCTTTTCCCGGCCAAAACTTGCGTTTAGCAGTGAAAACGTCGTGTTTCGAGCAAAAGAAAATTCTCAGCAAATTTCCAATTTTGTCAGCAAAAAACAGCTTTTTTGACCAAAAAGCACCTTTACTCAGTCAAAACCGAATTTTTGTTCGCCAAAAAGTCGTGTTTTTATCTCAAGAGGTATTTTCATGAGCAAAAAGTGGGGGTTTCAGCCAACAGGTGACGGCGTAAGCGAAAAACCTGGTTTTGAGAGCCAAAATGGCCATTTTTCAGTTTTTTGGGCTAAAAAGCTTTTTTTTTCCAGCAAAACAGTGTTTTGGACACCCAAAATGTGCTTTTCCCGGCCAAAACTTGCGTTTAGCAGTGAAAACGTCGTGTTTCGAGCAAAAGAAAATTCTCAGCAAATTTCCAATTTTGTCAGCAAAAAACAGCTTTTTTGACCAAAAAGCACCTTTACTCAGTCAAAACCGAATTTTTTTTCGCCAAAAAGTCGTGTTTTTATCTCAAGAGGTATTTTCATGAGCAAAAAGTGGGGGTTTCAGCCAACAGGTGACGGCGTAAGCGAAAAACCTGGTTTTGAGAGCCAAAATGGCCATTTTTCAGTTTTTTGGGCTAAAAAGCTTTTTTTTCCAGCAAAACAGTGTTTTGGACACCCAAAATGTGCTTTTCCCGGCCAAAACTTGCGTTTAGCAGTGAAAACGTCGTGTTTCGAGCAAAAGAAAATTCTCAGCAAATTTCCAATTTTGTCAGCAAAAAACAGCTTTTTTGACCAAAAAGCACCTTTACTCAGTCAAAACCGAATTTTTTTTCGCCAAAAAGTCGTGTTTTTATCTCAAGAGGTATTTTCATGAGCAAAAAGTGGGGGTTTCAGCCAACAGGTGACGGCGTAAGCAAAAAACCTGGTTTTGAGAGCCAAAATGGCCATTTTTCAGTTTTTTGGGCTAAAAAGCTTTTTATTCCAGCAAAACAGTGTTTTGGACACCCAAAATGTGCTTTTCCCGGCCAAAACTTGCGTTTAGCAGTGAAAACGTCGTGTTTCGAGCAAAAGAAAATTCTCAGCAAATCTCCAATTTTGTCAGCAAAAAACTGCTTTTTTGACCAAAAAGCACCTTTACTCAGTCAAAACCGAATTTTTTTTCGCCAAAAAGTCGTGTTTTTATCTCAAGAGGTATTTTCATGAGCAAAAAGTGGGGGTTTCAGCCAACAGGTGACGGCGTAAGCGAAAAACCTGGTTTTGAGAGCCAAAATGGCCATTTTTCAGTTTTTTGGGCTAAAAAGCTTTTTTTTCCAGCAAAACAGTGTTTTGGACACCCAAAATGTGCTTTTCCCGGCCAAAACTTGCGTTTAGCAGTGAAAACGTCGTGTTTCGAGCAAAAGAAAATTCTCAGCAAATTTCCAATTTTGTCAGCAAAAAACAGCTTTTTTGACCAAAAAGCACCTTTACTCAGTCAAAACCGAATTTTTTTTCGCCAAAAAGTCGTGTTTTTATCTCAAGAGGTATTTTCATGAGCAAAAAGGGGGGGTTTCAGCCAACAGGTGACGGCGTAAGCGAAAAACCTGGTTTTGAGAGCCAAAATGGCCATTTTTCAGTTTTTTGGGCTAAAAAGCTTTTTTTTCCAGCAAAACAGTGTTTTGGACACCCAAAATGTGCTTTTCCCGGCCAAAACTTGCGTTTAGCAGTGAAAACGTCGTGTTTCGAGCAAAAGAAAATTCTCAGCAAATTTCCAATTTTGTCAGCAAAAAACAGCTTTTTTGACCAAAAAGCACCTTTACTCAGTCAAAACCGAATTTTTTTTCGCCAAAAAGTCGTGTTTTTATCTCAAGAGGTATTTTCATGAGCAAAAAGTGGGGGTTTCAGCCAACAGGTGACGGCGTAAGCGAAAAACCTGGTTTTGAGAGCCAAAATGGCCATTTTTCAGTTTTTTGGGCTAAAAAGCTTTTTTTTCCAGCAAAACAGTGTTTTGGACACCCAAAATGTGCTTTTCCCGGCCAAAACTTGCGTTTAGCAGTGAAAACGTCGTGTTTCGAGCAAAAGAAAATTCTCAGCAAATTTCCAATTTTGTCAGCAAAAAACAGCTTTTTTGACCAAAAAGCACCTTTACTCAGTCAAAACCGAATTTTTGTTCGCCAAAAAGTCGTGTTTTTATCTCAAGAGGTATTTTCATGAGCAAAAAGTGGGGGTTTCAGCCAACAGGTGACGGCGTAAGCGAAAAACCTGGTTTTGAGAGCCAAAATGGCCATTTTTCAGTTTTTTGGGCTAAAAAGCTTTTTTTTCCAGCAAAACAGTGTTTTGGACACCCAAAATGTGCTTTTCCCGGCCAAAACTTGCGTTTAGCAGTGAAAACGTCGTGTTTCGAGCAAAAGAAAATTCTCAGCAAATTTCCAATTTTGTCAGCAAAAAACAGCTTTTTTGACCAAAAAGCACCTTTACTCAGTCAAAACCGAATTTTTTTTCGCCAAAAAGTCGTGTTTTTATCTCAAGAGGTATTTTCATGAGCAAAAAGTGGGGGTTTCAGCCAACAGGTGACGGCGTAAGCGAAAAACCTGGTTTTGAGAGCCAAAATGGCCATTTTTCAGTTTTTTGGGCTAAAAAGCTTTTTTTTCCAGCAAAACAGTGTTTTGGACACCCAAAATGTGCTTTTCCCGGCCAAAACTTGCGTTTAGCAGTGAAAACGTCGTGTTTCGAGCAAAAGAAAATTCTCAGCAAATTTCCAATTTTGTCAGCAAAAAACAGCTTTTTTGACCAAAAAGCACCTTTACTCAGTCAAAACCGAATTTTTTTTCGCCAAAAAGTCGTGTTTTTATCTCAAGAGGTATTTTCATGAGCAAAAAGTGGGGGTTTCAGCCAACAGGTGACGGCGTAAGCGAAAAACCTGGTTTTGAGAGCCAAAATGGCCATTTTTCAGTTTTTTGGGCTAAAAAGCTTTTTTTTCCAGCAAAACAGTGTTTTGGACACCCAAAATGTGCTTTTCCCGGCCAAAACTTGCGTTTAGCAGTGAAAACGTCGTGTTTCGAGCAAAAGAAAATTCTCAGCAAATTTCCAATTTTGTCAGCAAAAAACAGCTTTTTTGACCAAAAAGCACCTTTACTCAGTCAAAACCGAATTTTTTTTCGCCAAAAAGTCGTGTTTTTATCTCAAGAGGTATTTTCATGAGCAAAAAGTGGGGGTTTCAGCCAACAGGTGACGGCGTAAGCGAAAAACCTGGTTTTGAGAGCCAAAATGGCCATTTTTCAGTTTTTTGGGCTAAAAAGCTTTTTATTCCAGCAAAACAGTGTTTTGGACACCCAAAATGTGCTTTTCCCGGCCAAAACTTGCGTTTAGCAGTGAAAACGTCGTGTTTCGAGCAAAAGAAAATTCTCAGCAAATCTCCAATTTTGTCAGCAAAAAACAGCTTTTTTGACCAAAAAGCACCTTTACTCAGTCAAAACCGAATTTTTTTTCGCCAAAAAGTCGTGTTTTTATCTCAAGAGGTATTTTCATGAGCAAAAAGTGGGGGTTTCAGCCAACAGGTGACGGCGTAAGCGAAAAACCTGGTTTTGAGAGCCAAAATGGCCATTTTTCAGTTTTTTGGGCTAAAAAGCTTTTTTTTCCAGCAAAACAGTGTGTTGGACACCCAAAATGTGCTTTTCCCGGCCAAAACTTGCGTTTAGCAGTGAAAACGTCGTGTTTCGAGCAAAAGAAAATTCTCAGCAAATTTCCAATTTTGTCAGCAAAAAACAGCTTTTTTGACCAAAAAGCACCTTTACTCAGTCAAAACCGAATTTTTTTTCGCCAAAAAGTCGTGTTTTTATCTCAAGAGGTATTTTCATGAGCAAAAAGTGGGGGTTTCAGCCAACAGGTGACGGCGTAAGCGAAAAACCTGGTTTTGAGAGCCAAAATGGCCATTTTTCAGTTTTTTGGGCTAAAAAGCTTTTTTTTCCAGCAAAACAGTGTTTTGGACACCCAAAATGTGCTTTTCCCGGCCAAAACTTGCGTTTAGCAGTGAAAACGTCGTGTTTCGAGCAAAAGAAAATTCTCAGCAAATTTCCAATTTTGTCAGCAAAAAACAGCTTTTTTGACCAAAAAGCACCTTTACTCAGTGAAAACCGAATTTTTTTTCGCCAAAAAGTCGTGTTTTTATCTCAAGAGGTATTTTCATGAGCAAAAAGTGGGGGTTTCAGCCAACAGGTGACGGCGTAAGCGAAAAACCTGGTTTTGAGAGCCAAAATGGCCATTTTTCAGTTTTTTGGGCTAAAAAGCTTTTTTTTCCAGCAAAACAGTGTTTTGGACACCCAAAATGTGCTTTTCCCGGCCAAAACTTGCGTTTAGCAGTGAAAACGTCGTGTTTCGAGCAAAAGAAAATTCTCAGCAAATTTCCAATTTTGTCAGCAAAAAACAGCTTTTTTGACCAAAAAGCACCTTTACTCAGTCAAAACCGAATTTTTGTTCGCCAAAAAGTCGTGTTTTTATCTCAAGAGGTATTTTCATGAGCAAAAAGTGGGGGTTTCAGCCAACAGGTGACGGCGTAAGCGAAAAACCTGGTTTTGAGAGCCAAAATGGCCATTTTTCAGTTTTTTGGGCTAAAAAGCTTTTTTTTCCAGCAAAACAGTGTTTTGGACACCCAAAATGTGCTTTTCCCGGCCAAAACTTGCGTTTAGCAGTGAAAACGTCGTGTTTCGAGCAAAAGAAAATTCTCAGCAAATTTCCAATTTTGTCAGCAAAAAACAGCTTTTTTGACCAAAAAGCACCTTTACTCAGTCAAAACCGAATTTTTTTTCGCCAAAAAGTCGTGTTTTTATCTCAAGAGGTATTTTCATGAGCAAAAAGTGGGGGTTTCAGCCAACAGGTGACGGCGTAAGCGAAAAACCTGGTTTTGAGAGCCAAAATGGCCATTTTTCAGTTTTTTGGGCTAAAAAGCTTTTTTTTCCAGCAAAACAGTGTTTTGGACACCCAAAATGTGCTTTTCCCGGCCAAAACTTGCGTTTAGCAGTGAAAACGTCGTGTTTCGAGCAAAAGAAAATTCTCAGCAAATTTCCAATTTTGTCAGCAAAAAACAGCTTTTTTGACCAAAAAGCACCTTTACTCAGTCAAAACCGAATTTTTTTTCGCCAAAAAGTCGTGTTTTTATCTCAAGAGGTATTTTCATGAGCAAAAAGTGGGGGTTTCAGCCAACAGGTGACGGCGTAAGCGAAAAACCTGGTTTTGAGAGCCAAAATGGCCATTTTTCAGTTTTTTGGGCTAAAAAGCTTTTTTTTCCAGCAAAACAGTGTTTTGGACACCCAAAATGTGCTTTTCCCGGCCAAAACTTGCGTTTAGCAGTGAAAACGTCGTGTTTCGAGCAAAAGAAAATTCTCAGCAAATTTCCAATTTTGTCAGCAAAAAACAGCTTTTTTGACCAAAAAGCACCTTTACTCAGTCAAAACCGAATTTTTTTTCGCCAAAAAGTCGTGTTTTTATCTCAAGAGGTATTTTCATGAGCAAAAAGTGGGGGTTTCAGCCAACAGGTGACGGCGTAAGCGAAAAACCTGGTTTTGAGAGCCAAAATGGCCATTTTTCAGTTTTTTGGGCTAAAAAGCTTTTTTTTCCAGCAAAACAGTGTTTTGGACACCCAAAATGTGCTTTTCCCGGCCAAAACTTGCGTTTAGCAGTGAAAACGTCGTGTTTCGAGCAAAAGAAAATTCTCAGCAAATTTCCAATTTTGTCAGCAAAAAACAGCTTTTTTGACCAAAAAGCACCTTTACTCAGTCAAAACCGAATTTTTTTTCGCCAAAAAGTCGTGTTTTTATCTCAAGAGGTATTTTCATGAGCAAAAAGTGGGGGTTTCAGCCAACAGGTGACGGCGTAAGCGAAAAACCTGGTTTTGAGAGCCAAAATGGCCATTTTTCAGTTTTTTGGGCTAAAAAGCTTTTTTTTCCAGCAAAACAGTGTTTTGGACACCCAAAATGTGCTTTTCCCGGCCAAAACTTGCGTTTAGCAGTGAAAACGTCGTGTTTCGAGCAAAAGAAAATTCTCAGCAAATTTCCAATTTTGTCAGCAAAAAACAGCTTTTTTGACCAAAAAGCACCTTTACTCAGTCAAAACCGAATTTGTTTTCGCCAAAAAGTCGTGTTTTTATCTCAAGAGGTATTTTCATGAGCAAAAAGTGGGGGTTTCAGCCAACAGGTGACGGCGTAAGCGAAAAACCTGGTTTTGAGAGCCAAAATGGCCATTTTTCAGTTTTTTGGGCTAAAAAGCTTTTTTTTCCAGCAAAACAGTGTTTTGGACACCCAAAATGTGCTTTTCCCGGCCAAAACTTGCGTTTAGCAGTGAAAACGTCGTGTTTCGAGCAAAAGAAAATTCTCAGCAAATTTCCAATTTTGTCAGCAAAAAACAGCTTTTTTGACCAAAAAGCACCTTTACTCAGTCAAAACCGAATTTTTTTTCGCCAAAAAGTCGTGTTTTTATCTCAAGAGGTATTTTCATGAGCAAAAAGTGGGGGTTTCAGCCAACAGGTGACGGCGTAAGCGAAAAACCTGGTTTTGAGAGCCAAAATGGCCATTTTTCAGTTTTTTGGGCTAAAAAGCTTTTTTTTCCAGCAAAACAGTGTTTTGGACACCCAAAATGTGCTTTTCCCGGCCAAAACTTGCGTTTAGCAGTGAAAACGTCGTGTTTCGAGCAAAAGAAAATTCTCAGCAAATTTCCAATTTTGTCAGCAAAAAACAGCTTTTTTGACCAAAAAGCACCTTTACTCAGTCAAAACCGAATTTTTTTTCGCCAAAAAGTCGTGTTTTTATCTCAAGAGGTATTTTCATGAGCAAAAAGTGGGGGTTTCAGCCAACAGGTGACGGCGTAAGCGAAAAACCTGGTTTTGAGAGCCAAAATGGCCATTTTTCAGTTTTTTGGGCTAAAAAGCTTTTTTTTCCAGCAAAACAGTGTTTTGGACACCCAAAATGTGCTTTTCCCGGCCAAAACTTGCGTTTAGCAGTGAAAACGTCGTGTTTCGAGCAAAAGAAAATTCTCAGCAAATTTCCAATTTTGTCAGCAAAAAACAGCTTTTTTGACCAAAAAGCACCTTTACTCAGTCAAAACCGAATTTGTTTTCGCCAAAAAGTCGTGTTTTTATCTCAAGAGGTATTTTCATGAGCAAAAAGTGGGGGTTTCAGCCAACAGGTGACGGCGTAAGCGAAAAACCTGGTTTTGAGAGCCAAAATGGCCATTTTTCAGTTTTTTGGGCTAAAAAGCTTTTTTTTCCAGCAAAACAGTGTTTTGGACACCCAAAATGTGCTTTTCCCGGCCAAAACTTGCGTTTAGCAGTGAAAACGTCGTGTTTCGAGCAAAAGAAAATTCTCAGCAAATTTCCAATTTTGTCAGCAAAAAACAGCTTTTTTGACCAAAAAGCACCTTTACTCAGTCAAAACCGAATTTTTTTTCGCCAAAAAGTCGTGTTTTTATCTCAAGAGGTATTTTCATGAGCAAAAAGTGGGGGTTTCAGCCAACAGGTGACGGCGTAAGCGAAAAACCTGGTTTTGAGAGCCAAAATGGCCATTTTTCAGTTTTTTGGGCTAAAAAGCTTTTTTTTCCAGCAAAACAGTGTTTTGGACACCCAAAATGTGCTTTTCCCGGCCAAAACTTGCGTTTAGCAGTGAAAACGTCGTGTTTCGAGCAAAAGAAAATTCTCAGCAAATTTCCAATTTTGTCAGCAAAAAACAGCTTTTTTGACCAAAAAGCACCTTTACTCAGTCAAAACCGAATTTGTTTTCGCCAAAAAGTCGTGTTTTTATCTCAAGAGGTATTTTCATGAGCAAAAAGTGGGGGTTTCAGCCAACAGGTGACGGCGTAAGCGAAAAACCTGGTTTTGAGAGCCAAAATGGCCATTTTTCAGTTTTTTGGGCTAAAAAGCTTTTTTTTCCAGCAAAACAGTGTTTTGGACACCCAAAATGTGCTTTTCCCGGCCAAAACTTGCGTTTAGCAGTGAAAACGTCGTGTTTCGAGCAAAAGAAAATTCTCAGCAAATTTCCAATTTTGTCAGCAAAAAACAGCTTTTTTGACCAAAAAGCACATTTACTCAGTCAAAACCGAATTTTTTTTCGCCAAAAAGTCGTGTTTTTATCTCAAGAGGTATTTTCATGAGCAAAAAGTGGGGGTTTCAGCCAACAGGTGACGGCGTAAGCGAAAAACCTGGTTTTGAGAGCCAAAATGGCCATTTTTCAGTTTTTTGGGCTAAAAAGCTTTTTTTTCCAGCAAAACAGTGTTTTGGACACCAAAAATGTGCTTTTCCCGGCCAAAACTTGCGTTTAGCAGTGAAAACGTCGTGTTTCGAGCAAAAGAAAATTCTCAGCAAATTTCCAATTTTGTCAGCAAAAAACAGCTTTTTTGACCAAAAAGCACCTTTACTCAGTCAAAACCGAATTTTTGTTCGCCAAAAAGTCGTGTTTTTATCTCAAGAGGTATTTTCATGAGCAAAAAGTGGGGGTTTCAGCCAACAGGTGACGGCGTAAGCGAAAAACCTGGTTTTGAGAGCCAAAATGGCCATTTTTTCAGTTTTTTGGGCTAAAAAGCTTTTTTTTCCAGCAAAACAGTGTTTTGGACACCCAAAATGTGCTTTTCCCGGCCAAAACTTGCGTTTAGCAGTGAAAACGTCGTGTTTCGAGCAAAAGAAAATTCTCAGCAAATTTCCAATTTTGTCAGCAAAAAACAGCTTTTTTGACCAAAAAGCACCTTTACTCAGTCAAAACCGAATTTTTGTTCGCCAAAAAGTCGTGTTTTTATCTCAAGAGGTATTTTCATGAGCAAAAAGTGGGGGTTTCAGCCAACAGGTGACGGCGTAAGCGAAAAACCTGGTTTTGAGAGCCAAAATGGCCATTTTTCAGTTTTTTGGGCTAAAAAGCTTTTTTATCCAGCAAAACAGTGTTTTGGACACCCAAAATGTGCTTTTCCCGGCCAAAACTTGCGTTTAGCAGTGAAAACGTCGTGTTTCGAGCAAAAGAAAATTCTCAGCAAATTTCCAATTTTGTCAGCAAAAAACAGCTTTTTTGACCAAAAAGCACCTTTACTCAGTCAAAACCGAATTTTTGTTCGCCAAAAAGTCGTGTTTTTATCTCAAGAGGTATTTTCATGAGCAAAAAGTGGGGGTTTCAGCCAACAGGTGACGGCGTAAGCGAAAAACCTGGTTTTGAGAGCCAAAATGGCCATTTTTCAGTTTTTTGGGCTAAAAAGCTTTTTTTTCCAGCAAAACAGTGTTTTGGACACCCAAAATGTGCTTTTCCCGGCCAAAACTTGCGTTTAGCAGTGAAAACGTCGTGTTTCGAGCAAAAGAAAATTCTCAGCAAATTTCCAATTTTGTCAGCAAAAAACAGCTTTTTTGACCAAAAAGCACCTTTACTCAGTCAAAACCGAATTTTTTTTCGCCAAAAAGTCGTGTTTTTATCTCAAGAGGTATTTTCATGAGCAAAAAGTGGGGGTTTCAGCCAACAGGTGACGGCGTAAGTGAAAAACCTGGTTTTGAGAGCCAAAATGGCCATTTTTCAGTTTTTTGGGCTAAAAAGCTTTTTTTTCCAGCAAAACAGTGTTTTGGACACCCAAAATGTGCTTTTCCCGGCCAAAACTTGCGTTTAGCAGTGAAAACGTCGTGTTTCGAGCAAAAGAAAATTCTCAGCAAATTTCCAATTTTGTCAGCAAAAAACAGCTTTTTTGACCAAAAAGCACCTTTACTCAGTCAAAACCGAATTTTTTTTTTCGCCAAAAAGTCGTGTTTTTATCTCAAGAGGTATTTTCATGAGCAAAAAGTGGGGGTTTCAGCCAACAGGTGACGGCGTAAGCGAAAAACCTGGTTTTGAGAGCCAAAATGGCCATTTTTCAGTTTTTTGGGCTAAAAAGCTTTTTTTTCCAGCAAAACAGTGTTTTGGACACCTAAAATGTGCTTTTCCCGGCCAAAACTTGCGTTTAGCAGTGAAAACGTCGTGTTTCGAGCAAAAGAAAATTCTCAGCAAATTTCCAATTTTGTCAGCAAAAAACAGCTTTTTTGACCAAAAAGCACCTTTACTCAGTCAAAACCGAATTTTTTTTCGCCAAAAAGTCGTGTTTTTATCTCAAGAGGTATTTTCATGAGCAAAAAGTGGGGGTTTCAGCCAACAGGTGACGGCGTAAGCGAAAAACCTGGTTTTGAGAGCCAAAATGGCCATTTTTCAGTTTTTTGGGCTAAAAAGCTTTTTTTTCCAGCAAAACAGTGTTTTGGACACCCAAAATGTGCTTTTCCCGGCCAAAACTTGCGTTTAGCAGTGAAAACGTCGTGTTTCGAGCAAAAGAAAATTCTCAGCAAATTTCCAATTTTGTCAGCAAAAAACAGCTTTTTTGACCAAAAAGCACCTTTACTCAGTCAAAACCGAATTTGTTTTCGCCAAAAAGTCGTGTTTTTATCTCAAGAGGTATTTTCATGAGCAAAAAGTGGGGGTTTCAGCCAACAGGTGACGGCGTAAGCGAAAAACCTGGTTTTGAGAGCCAAAATGGCCATTTTTCAGTTTTTTGGGCTAAAAAGCTTTTTTTTCCAGCAAAACAGTGTTTTGGACACCCAAAATGTGCTTTTCCCGGCCAAAACTTGCGTTTAGCAGTGAAAACGTCGTGTTTCGAGCAAAAGAAAATTCTCAGCAAATTTCCAATTTTGTCAGCAAAAAACAGCTTTTTTGACCAAAAAGCACCTTTACTCAGTCAAAACCGAATTTTTTTTCGCCAAAAAGTCGTGTTTTTATCTCAAGAGGTATTTTCATGAGCAAAAAGTGGGGGTTTCAGCCAACAGGTGACGGCGTAAGCGAAAAACCTGGTTTTGAGAGCCAAAATGGCCATTTTTCAGTTTTTTGGGCTAAAAAGCTTTTTTTTCCAGCAAAACAGTGTTTTGGACACCCAAAATGTGCTTTTCCCGGCCAAAACTTGCGTTTAGCAGTGAAAACGTCGTGTTTCGAGCAAAAGAAAATTCTCAGCAAATTTCCAATTTTGTCAGCAAAAAACAGCTTTTTTGACCAAAAAGCACCTTTACTCAGTCAAAACCGAATTTTTTTTCGCCAAAAAGTCGTGTTTTTATCTCAAGAGGTATTTTCATGAGCAAAAAGTGGGGGTTTCAGCCAACAGGTGACGGCGTAAGCGAAAAACCTGGTTTTGAGAGCCAAAATGGCCATTTTTCAGTTTTTTGGGCTAAAAAGCTTTTTTTTCCAGCAAAACAGTGTTTTGGACACCCAAAATGTGCTTTTCCCGGCCAAAACTTGCGTTTAGCAGTGAAAACGTCGTGTTTCGAGCAAAAGAAAATTCTCAGCAAATTTCCAATTTTGTCAGCAAAAAACAGCTTTTTTGACCAAAAAGCACCTTTACTCAGTCAAAACCGAATTTTTTTTCGCCAAAAAGTCGTGTTTTTATCTCAAGAGGTATTTTCATGAGCAAAAAGTGGGGGTTTCAGCCAACAGGTGACGGCGTAAGCGAAAAACCTGGTTTTGAGAGCCAAAATGGCCATTTTTCAGTTTTTTGGGCTAAAAAGCTTTTTTTTCCAGCAAAACAGTGTTTTGGACACCTAAAATGTGCTTTTCCCGGCCAAAACTTGCGTTTAGCAGTGAAAACGTCGTGTTTCGAGCAAAAGAAAATTCTCAGCAAATTTCCAATTTTGTCAGCAAAAAACAGCTTTTTTGACCAAAAAGCACCTTTACTCAGTCAAAACCGAATTTTTTTTCGCCAAAAAGTCGTGTTTTTATCTCAAGAGGTATTTTCATGAGCAAAAAGTGGGGGTTTCAGCCAACAGGTGACGGCGTAAGCGAAAAACCTGGTTTTGAGAGCCAAAATGGCCATTTTTCAGTTTTTTGGGCTAAAAAGCTTTTTTTTCCAGCAAAACAGTGTTTTGGACACCCAAAATGTGCTTTTCCCGGCCAAAACTTGCGTTTAGCAGTGAAAACGTCGTGTTTCGAGCAAAAGAAAATTCTCAGCAAATTTCCAATTTTGTCAGCAAAAAACAGCTTTTTTGACCAAAAAGCACCTTTACTCAGTCAAAACCGAATTTTTGTTCGCCAAAAAGTCGTGTTTTTATCTCAAGAGGTATTTTCATGAGCAAAAAGTGGGGGTTTCAGCCAACAGGTGACGGCGTAAGCGAAAAACCTGGTTTTGAGAGCCAAAATGGCCATTTTTCAGTTTTTCGGGCTAAAAAGCTTTTTTTCCCAGCAAAACAGTGTTTTGGACACCCAAAATGTGCTTTTCCCGGCCAAAACTTGCGTTTAGCAGTGAAAACGTCGTGTTTCGAGCAAAAGAAAATTCTCAGCAAATTTCCAATTTTGTCAGCAAAAAACAGCTTTTTTGACCAAAAAGCACCTTTACTCAGTCCAAACCGAATTTTTTTTCGCCAAAAAGTCGTGTTTTTATCTCAAGAGGTATTTTCATGAGCAAAAAGTGGGGGTTTCAGCCAACAGGTGACGGCGTAAGCGAAAAACCTGGTTTTGAGAGCCAAAATGGCCATTTTTCAGTTTTTTGGGCTAAAAAGCTTTTTTTTCCAGCAAAACAGTGTTTTGGACACCTAAAATGTGCTTTTCCCGGCCAAAACTTGCGTTTAGCAGTGAAAACGTCGTGTTTCGAGCAAAAGAAAATTCTCAGCAAATTTCCAATTTTGTCAGCAAAAAACAGCTTTTTTGACCAAAAAGCACCTTTACTCAGTCAAAACCGAATTTTTTTTCGCCAAAAAGTCGTGTTTTTATCTCAAGAGGTATTTTCATGAGCAAAAAGTGGGGGTTTCAGCCAACAGGTGACGGCGTAAGCGAAAAACCTGGTTTTGAGAGCCAAAATGGCCATTTTTCAGTTTTTTGGGCTAAAAAGCTTTTTTTTCCAGCAAAACAGTGTTTTGGACACCCAAAATGTGCTTTTCCCGGCCAAAACTTGCGTTTAGCAGTGAAAACGTCGTGTTTCGAGCAAAAGAAAATTCTCAGCAAATTTCCAATTTTGTCAGCAAAAAACAGCTTTTTTGACCAAAAAGCACCTTTACTCAGTCAAAACCGAATTTTTTTTCGCCAAAAAGTCGTGTTTTTATCTCAAGAGGTATTTTCATGAGCACAAAGTAGGGGTTTAAGCCAACAGGTGACGGCGTAAGCGAAAAACCTGGTTTTGAGAGCCAAAATGGCCATTTTTCAGTTTTTTGGGCTAAAAAGCTTTTTTTTCCAGCAAAACAGTGTTTTGGACACCCAAAATGTGCTTTTCCCGGCCAAAACTTGCGTTTAGCAGTGAAAACGTCGTGTTTCGAGCAAAAGAAAATTCTCAGCAAATCTCCAATTTTGTCAGCAAAAAACAGCTTTTTTGACCAAAAAGCACCTTTACTCAGTCAAAACCGAATTTTTTTTCGCCAAAAAGTCGTGTTTTTATCTCAAGAGGTATTTTCATGAGCAAAAAGTGGGGGTTTCAGCCAACAGGTGACGGCGTAAGCGAAAAACCTGGTTTTGAGAGCCAAAATGGCCATTTTTCAGTTTTTTGGGCTAAAAAGCTTTTTTTTCCAGCAAAACAGTGTTTTGGACACCCAAAATGTGCTTTTCCCGGCCAAAACTTGCGTTTAGCAGTGAAAACGTCGTGTTTCGAGCAAAAGAAAATTCTCAGCAAATTTCCAATTTTGTCAGCAAAAAACAGCTTTTTTGACCAAAAAGCACCTTTACTCAGTCAAAACCGAATTTTTTTTCGCCAAAAAGTCGTGTTTTTATCTCAAGAGGTATTTTCATGAGCAAAAAGTGGGGGTTTCAGCCAACAGGTGACGGCGTAAGCGAAAAACCTGGTTTTGAGAGCCAAAATGGCCATTTTTCAGTTTTTTGGGCTAAAAAGCTTTTTTTTCCAGCAAAACAGTGTTTTGGACACCCAAAATGTGCTTTTCCCGGCCAAAACTTGCGTTTAGCAGTGAAAACGTCGTGTTTCGAGCAAAAGAAAATTCTCAGCAAATTTCCAATTTTGTCAGCAAAAAACAGCTTTTTTGACCAAAAAGCACCTTTACTCAGTCAAAACCGAATTTTTTTTCGCCAAAAAGTCGTGTTTTTATCTCAAGAGGTATTTTCATGAGCAAAAAGTGGGGGTTTCAGCCAACAGGTGACGGCGTAAGCGAAAAACCTGGTTTTGAGAGCCAAAATGGCCATTTTTCAGTTTTTTGGGCTAAAAAGCTTTTTTTTCCAGCAAAACAGTGTTTTGGACACCCAAAATGTGCTTTTCCCGGCCAAAACTTGCGTTTAGCAGTGAAAACGTCGTGTTTCGAGCAAAAGAAAATTCTCAGCAAATTTCCAATTTTGTCAGCAAAAAACAGCTTTTTTGACCAAAAAGCACCTTTACTCAGTCAAAACCGAATTTTTTTTCGCCAAAAAGTCGTGTTTTTATCTCAAGAGGTATTTTCATGAGCAAAAAGTGGGGGTTTCAGCCAACAGGTGACGGCGTAAGCGAAAAACCTGGTTTTGAGAGCCAAAATGGCCATTTTTCAGTTTTTTGGGCTAAAAAGCTTTTTTTTCCAGCAAAACAGTGTTTTGGACACCCAAAATGTGCTTTTCCCGGCCAAAACTTGCGTTTAGCAGTGAAAACGTCGTGTTTCGAGCAAAAGAAAATTCTCAGCAAATTTCCAATTTTGTCAGCAAAAACAGCTTTTTTGACCAAAAAGCACCTTTACTCAGTCAAAACCGAATTTTTTTTCGCCAAAAAGTCGTGTTTTTATCTCAAGAGGTATTTTCATGAGCAAAAAGTGGGGGTTTCAGCCAACAGGTGACGGCGTAAGCGAAAAACCTGGTTTTGAGAGCCAAAATGGCCATTTTTCAGTTTTTTGGGCTAAAAAGCTTTTTTTTCCAGCAAAACAGTGTTTTGGACACCCAAAATGTGCTTTTCCCGGCCAAAACTTGCGTTTAGCAGTGAAAACGTCGTGTTTGAAACACGAAGAAAATTCTCAGCAAATTTCCAATTTTGTCAGCAAAAAACAGCTTTTTTGACCAAAAAGCACCTTTACTCAGTCAAAACCGAATTTTTTTTCGCCAAAAAGTCGTGTTTTTATCTCAAGAGGTATTTTCATGAGCAAAAAGTGGGGGTTTCAGCCAACAGGTGACGGCGTAAGCGAAAAACCTGGTTTTGAGAGCCAAAATGGCCATTTTTCAGTTTTTTGGGCTAAAAAGCTTTTTTTTTCAGCAAAACAGTGTTTTGGACACCCAAAATGTGCTTTTCCCGGCCAAAACTTGCGTTTAGCAGTGAAAACGTCGTGTTTCGAGCAAAAGAAAATTCTCAGCAAATTTCCAATTTTGTCAGCAAAAAACAGCTTTTTTGACCAAAAAGCACCTTTACTCAGTCAAAACCGAATTTTTTTTCGCCAAAAAGTTGTGTTTTTATCTCAAGAGGTATTTTCATGAGCAAAAAGTGGGGGTTTCAGCCAACAGGTGACGGCGTAAGCGAAAAACCTGGTTTTGAGAGCCAAAATGGCCATTTTTCAGTTTTTTGGGCTAAAAAGCTTTTTTTTCCAGCAAAACAGTGTTTTGGACACCCAAAATGTGCTTTTCCCGGCCAAAACTTGCGTTTAGCAGTGAAAACGTCGTGTTTCGAGCAAAAGAAAATTCTCAGCAAATTTCCAATTTTGTCAGCAAAAAACAGCTTTTTTGACCAAAAAGCACCTTTACTCAGTCAAAACCGAATTTTTTTTCGCCAAAAAGTCGTGTTTTTATCTCAAGAGGTATTTTCATGAGCAAAAAGTGGGGGTTTCAGCCAACAGGTGACGGCGTAAGCGAAAAACCTGGTTTTGAGAGCCAAAATGGCCATTTTTCAGTTTTTTGGGCTAAAAAGCTTTTTTTTCCAGCAAAACAGTGTTTTGGACACCCAAAATGTGCTTTTCCCGGCCAAAACTTGCGTTTAGCAGTGAAAACGTCGTGTTTCGAGCAAAAGAAAATTCTCAGCAAATTTCCAATTTTGTCAGCAAAAAACAGCTTTTTTGACCAAAAAGCACCTTTACTCAGTCAAAACCGAATTTTTTTTCGCCAAAAAGTCGTGTTTTTATCTCAAGAGGTATTTTCATGAGCAAAAAGTGGGGGTTTCAGCCAACAGGTGACGGCGTAAGCGAAAAACCTGGTTTTGAGAGCCAAAATGGCCATTTTTCAGTTTTTTGGGCTAAAAAGCTTTTTTTTCCAGCAAAACAGTGTTTTGGACACCCAAAATGTGCTTTTCCCGGCCAAAACTTGCGTTTAGCAGTGAAAACGTCGTGTTTCGAGCAAAAGAAAATTCTCAGCAAATTTCCAATTTTGTCAGCAAAAAACAGCTTTTTTGACCAAAAAGCACCTTTACTCAGTCAAAACCGAATTTTTGTTCGCCAAAAAGTCGTCTTTTTATCTCAAGAGGTATTTTCATGAGCAAAAAGTGGGGGTTTCAGCCAACAGGTGACGGCGTAAGCGAAAAACCTGGTTTTGAGAGCCAAAATGGCCATTTTTCAGTTTTTTGGGCTAAAAAGCTTTTTTTTCCAGCAAAACAGTGTTTTGGACACCCAAAATGTGCTTTTCCCGGCCAAAACTTGCGTTTAGCAGTGAAAACGTCGTGTTTCGAGCAAAAGAAAATTCTCAGCAAATTTCCAATTTTGTCAGCAAAAAACAGCTTTTTTGACCAAAAAGCACCTTTACTCAGTCAAAACCGAATTTTTTTTCGCCAAAAAGTCGTGTTTTTATCTCAAGAGGTATTTTCATGAGCAAAAAGTGGGGGTTTCAGCCAACAGGTGACGGCGTAAGCGAAAAACCTGGTTTTGAGAGCCAAAATGGCCATTTTTCAGTTTTTTGGGCTAAAAAGCTTTTTTTTCCAGCAAAACAGTGTTTTGGACACCCAAAATGTGCTTTTCCCGGCCAAAACTTGCGTTTAGCAGTGAAAACGTCGTGTTTCGAGCAAAAGAAAATTCTCAGCAAATTTCCAATTTTGTCAGCAAAAAACAGCTTTTTTGACCAAAAAGCACCTTTACTCAGTCCAAACCGAATTTTTTTTCGCCAAAAAGTCGTGTTTTTATCTCAAGAGGTATTTTCATGAGCAAAAAGTGGGGGTTTCAGCCAACAGGTGACGGCGTAAGCGAAAAACCTGGTTTTGAGAGCCAAAATGGCCATTTTTCAGTTTTTTGGGCTAAAAAGCTTTTTTTCCCAGCAAAACAGTGTTTTGGACACCCAAAATGTGCTTTTCCCGGCCAAAACTTGCGTTTAGCAGTGAAAACGTCGTGTTTCGAGCAAAAGAAAATTCTCAGCAAATTTCCAATTTTGTCAGCAAAAAACAGCTTTTTTGACCAAAAAGCACCTTTACTCAGTCAAAACCGAATTTTTTTTCGCCAAAAAGTCGTGTTTTTATCTCAAGAGGTATTTTCATGAGCAAAAAGTGGGGGTTTCAGCCAACAGGTGACGGCGTAAGCGAAAAACCTGGTTTTGAGAGCCAAAATGGCCATTTTTCAGTTTTTTGGGCTAAAAAGCTTTTTTTTCCAGCAAAACAGTGTTTTGGACACCCAAAATGTGCTTTTCCCGGCCAAAACTTGCGTTTAGCAGTGAAAACGTCGTGTTTCGAGCAAAAGAAAATTCTCAGCAAATTTCCAATTTTGTCAGCAAAAAACAGCTTTTTTGACCAAAAAGCACCTTTACTCAGTCAAAACTGAATTTTTTTTCGCCAAAAAGTCGTGTTTTTATCTCAAGAGGTATTTTCATGAGCAAAAAGTGGGGGTTTCAGCCAACAGGTGACGGCGTAAGCGAAAAACCTGGTTTTGAGAGCCAAAATGGCCATTTTTCAGTTTTTTGGGCTAAAAAGCTTTTTTTTCCAGCAAAACAGTGTTTTGGACACCCAAAATGTGCTTTTCCCGGCCAAAACTTGCGTTTAGCAGTGAAAACGTCGTGTTTCGAGCAAAAGAAAATTCTCAGCAAATTTCCAATTTTGTCAGCAAAAAACAGCTTTTTTGACCAAAAAGCACCTTTACTCAGTCAAAACCGAATTTTTTTTCGCCAAAAAGTCGTGTTTTTATCTCAAGAGGTATTTTCATGAGCAAAAAGTGGGGGTTTCAGCCAACAGGTGACGGCGTAAGCGAAAAACCTGGTTTTGAGAGCCAAAATGGCCATTTTTCAGTTTTTTGGGCTAAAAAGCTTTTTTTCCCAGCAAAACAGTGTTTTGGACACCCAAAATGTGCTTTTCCCGGCCAAAACTTGCGTTTAGCAGTGAAAACGTCGTGTTTCGAGCAAAAGAAAATTCTCAGCAAATTTCCAATTTTGTCAGAAAAAAACAGCTTTTTTGACCAAAAAGCACCTTTACTCAGTCAAAACCGAATTTTTTTTCGCCAAAAAGTCGTGTTTTTATCTCAAGAGGTATTTTCATGAGCAAAAAGTGGGGGTTTCAGCCAACAGGTGACGGCGTAAGCGAAAAACCTGGTTTTGAGAGCCAAAATGGCCATTTTTCAGTTTTTTGGGCTAAAAAGCTTTTTTTTCCAGCAAAACAGTGTTTTGGACACCCAAAATGTGCTTTTCCCGGCCAAAACTTGCGTTTAGCAGTGAAAACGTCGTGTTTCGAGCAAAAGAAAATTCTCAGCAAATTTCCAATTTTGTCAGCAAAAAACAGCTTTTTTGACCAAAAAGCACCTTTACTCAGTCAAAACCGAATTTTTTTTCGCCAAAAAGTCGTGTTTTTATCTCAAGAGGTATTTTCATGAGCAAAAAGTGGGGGTTTCAGCCAACAGGTGACGGCGTAAGCGAAAAACCTGGTTTTGAGAGCCAAAATGGCCATTTTTCAGTTTTTTGGGCTAAAAAGCTTTTTTTTCCAGCAAAATAGTGTTTTGGACACCCAAAATGTGCTTTTCCCAGCCAAAACTTGCGTTTAGCAGTGAAAACGTCGTGTTTCGAGCAAAAGAAAATTCTCAGCAAATGTCCAATTTTGTCAGCAAAAAACAGCTTTTTTGACCAAAAAGCACCTTTACTCAGTCAAAACCGAATTTTTTTTCGCCAAAAAGTCGTGTTTTTATCTCAAGAGGTATTTTCATGAGCAAAAAGTGGGGGTTTCAGCCAACAGGTGACGGCGTAAGCGAAAAACCTGGTTTTGAGAGCCAAAATGGCCATTTTTCAGTTTTTTGGGCTAAAAAGCTTTTTTTTCCAGCAAAACAGTGTTTTGGACACCCAAAATGTGCTTTTCCCGGCCAAAACTTGCGTTTAGCAGTGAAAACGTCGTGTTTCGAGCAAAAGAAAATTCTCAGCAAATTTCCAATTTTGTCAGCAAAAAACAGCTTTTTTGACCAAAAAGCACCTTTACTCAGTCAAAACCGAATTTTTTTTCGCCAAAAAGTCGTGTTTTTATCTCAAGAGGTATTTTCATGAGCAAAAAGTGGGGGTTTCAGCCAACAGGTGACGGCGTAAGCGAAAAACCTGGTTTTGAGAGCCAAAATGGCCATTTTTCAGTTTTTTGGGCTAAAAAGCTTTTTTTTCCAGCAAAACAGTGTTTTGGACACCCAAAATGTGCTTTTCCCGGCCAAAACTTGCGTTTAGCAGTGAAAACGTCGTGTTTCGAGCAAAAGAAAATTCTCAGCAAATTTCCAATTTTGTCAGCAAAAAACAGCTTTTTTGACCAAAAAGCACCTTTACCCAGTCAAAACCGAATTTTTTTTCGCCAAAAAGTCGTGTTTTTATCTCAAGAGGTATTTTCATGAGCAAAAAGTGGGGGTTTCAGCCAACAGGTGACGGCGTAAGCGAAAAACCTGGTTTTGAGAGCCAAAATGGCCATTTTTCAGTTTTTTGGGCTAAAAAGCTTTTTTTTCCAGCAAAACAGTGTTTTGGACACCCAAAATGTGCTTTTCCCGGCCAAAACTTGCGTTCAGCAGTGAAAACGTCGTGTTTCGAGCAAAAGAAAATTCTCAGCAAATTTCCAATTTTGTCAGCAAAAAACAGCTTTTTTGACCAAAAAGCACCTTTACTCAGTCAAAACCGAATTTTTTTTCGCCAAAAAGTCGTGTTTTTATCTCAAGAGGTATTTTCATGAGCAAAAAGTGGGGGTTTCAGCCAACAGGTGACGGCGTAAGCGAAAAACCTGGTTTTGAGAGCCAAAATGGCCATTTTTCAGTTTTTTGGGCTAAAAAGCTTTTTTTTCCAGCAAAACAGTGTTTTGGACACCCAAAATGTGCTTTTCCCGGCCAAAACTTGCGTTTAGCAGTGAAAACGTCGTGTTTCGAGCAAAAGAAAATTCTCAGCAAATTTCCAATTTTGTCAGCAAAAAACAGCTTTTTTGACCAAAAAGCACCTTTACTCAGTCAAAACCGAATTTTTTTTCGCCAAAAAGTCGTGTTTTTATCTCAAGAGGTATTTTCATGAGCAAAAAGTGGGGGTTTCAGCCAACAGGTGACGGCGTAAGCGAAAAACCTGGTTTTGAGAGCCAAAATGGCCATTTTTCAGTTTTTTGGGCTAAAAAGCTTTTTTTTCCAGCAAAACAGTGTTTTGGACACCCAAAATGTGCTTTTCCCGGCCAAAACTTGCGTTTAGCAGTGAAAACGTCGTGTTTCGAGCAAAAGAAAATTCTCAGCAAATTTCCAATTTTGTCAGCAAAAAACAGCTTTTTTGACCAAAAAGCACCTTTACTCAGTCAAAACCGAATTTTTTTTCGCCAAAAAGTCGTGTTTTTATCTCAAGAGGTATTTTCATGAGCAAAAAGTGGGGGTTTCAGCCAACAGGTGACGGCGTAAGCGAAAAACCTGGTTTTGAGAGCCAAAATGGCCATTTTTCAGTTTTTTGGGCTAAAAAGCTTTTTTTTCCAGCAAAACAGTGTTTTGGACACCCAAAATGTGCTTTTCCCGGCCAAAACTTGCGTTTAGCAGTGAAAACGTCGTGTTTCGAGCAAAAGAAAATTCTCAGCAAATTTCCAATTTTGTCAGCAAAAAACAGCTTTTTTGACCAAAAAGCACCTTTACTCAGTCAAAACCGAATTTTTTTTCGCCAAAAAGTCGTGTTTTTATCTCAAGAGGTATTTTCATGAGCAAAAAGTGGGGGTTTCAGCCAACAGGTGACGGCGTAAGCGAAAAACCTGGTTTTGAGAGCCAAAATCGCCATTTTTCAGTTTTTTGGGCTAAAAAGCTTTTTTTTCCAGCAAAACAGTGTTTTGGACACCTAAAATGTGCTTTTCCCGGCCAAAACTTGCGTTTAGCAGTGAAAACGTCGTGTTTCGAGCAAAAGAAAATTCTCAGCAAATTTCCAATTTTGTCAGCAAAAAACAGCTTTTTTGACCAAAAAGCACCTTTACTCAGTCAAAACCGAATTTTTTTTCGCCAAAAAGTCGTGTTTTTATCTCAAGAGGTATTTTCATGAGCAAAAAGTGGGGGTTTCAGCCAACAGGTGACGGCGTAAGCGAAAAACCTGGTTTTGAGAGCCAAAATGGCCATTTTTCAGTTTTTTGGGCTAAAAAGCTTTTTTTTCCAGCAAAACAGTGTTTTGGACACCCAAAATGTGCTTTTCCCGGCCAAAACTTGCGTTTAGCAGTGAAAACGTCGTGTTTCGAGCAAAAGAAAATTCTCAGCAAATTTCCAATTTTGTCAGCAAAAAACAGCTTTTTTGACCAAAAAGCACCTTTACTCAGTCAAAACCGAATTTTTTTTCGCCAAAAAGTCGTGTTTTTATCTCAAGAGGTATTTTCATGAGCAAAAAGTGGGGGTTTCAGCCAACAGGTGACGGCGTAAGCGAAAAACCTGGTTTTGAGAGCCAAAATGGCCATTTTTCAGTTTTTTGGGCTAAAAAGCTTTTTTTTCCAGCAAAACAGTGTTTTGGACACCCAAAATGTGCTTTTCCCGGCCAAAACTTGCGTTTAGCAGTGAAAACGTCGTGTTTCGAGCAAAAGAAAATTCTCAGCAAATTTCCAATTTTGTCAGCAAAAAACAGCTTTTTTGACCAAAAAGCACCTTTACTCAGTCAAAACCGAATTTTTTTTCGCCAAAAAGTCGTGTTTTTATCTCAAGAGGTATTTTCATGAGCAAAAAGTGGGGGTTTCAGCCAACAGGTGACGGCGTAAGCGAAAAACCTGGTTTTGAGAGCCAAAATGGCCATTTTTCAGTTTTTTGGGCTAAAAAGCTTTTTTTTCCAGCAAAACAGTGTTTTGGACACCCAAAATGTGCTTTTCCCGGCCAAAACTTGCGTTTAGCAGTGAAAACGTCGTGTTTCGAGCAAAAGAAAATTCTCAGCAAATTTCCAATTTTGTCAGCAAAAAACAGCTTTTTTGACCAAAAAGCACCTTTACTCAGTCAAAACCGAATTTTTTTTCGCCAAAAAGTCGTGTTTTTATCTCAAGAGGTATTTTCATGAGCAAAAAGTGGGGGTTTCAGCCAACAGGTGACGGCGTAAGCGAAAAACCTGGTTTTGAGAGCCAAAATGGCCATTTTTCAGTTTTTTGGGCTAAAAAGCTTTTTTTTCCAGCAAAACAGTGTTTTGGACACCCAAAATGTGCTTTTCCCGGCCAAAACTTGCGTTTAGCAGTGAAAACGTCGTGTTTCGAGCAAAAGAAAATTCTCAGCAAATTTCCAATTTTGTCAGCAAAAAACAGCTTTTTTGACCAAAAAGCACCTTTACTCAGTCAAAACCGAATTTTTTTTCGCCAAAAAGTCGTGTTTTTATCTCAAGAGGTATTTTCATGAGCAAAAAGTGGGGGTTTCAGCCAACAGGTGACGGCGTAAGCGAAAAACCTGGTTTTGAGAGCCAAAATGGCCATTTTTCAGTTTTTTGGGCTAAAAAGCTTTTTTTTCCAGCAAAACAGTGTTTTGGACACCCAAAATGTGCTTTTCCCGGCCAAAACTTGCGTTTAGCAGTGAAAACGTCGTGTTTCGAGCAAAAGAAAATTCTCAGCAAATTTCCAATTTTGTCAGCAAAAAACAGCTTTTTTGACCAAAAAGCACCTTTACTCAGTCAAAACCGAATTTTTTTTCGCCAAAAAGTCGTGTTTTTATCTCAAGAGGTATTTTCATGAGCAAAAAGTGGGGGTTTCAGCCAACAGGTGACGGCGTAAGCGAAAAACCTGGTTTTGAGAGCCAAAATGGCCATTTTTCAGTTTTTTGGGCTAAAAAGCTTTTTTTTCCAGCAAAACAGTGTTTTGGACACCCAAAATGTGCTTTTCCCGGCCAAAACTTGCGTTTAGCAGTGAAAACGTCGTGTTTCGAGCAAAAGAAAATTCTCAGCAAATTTCCAATTTTGTCAGCAAAAAACAGCTTTTTTGACCAAAAAGCACCTTTACTCAGTCAAAACCGAATTTTTTTTCGCCAAAAAGTCGTGTTTTTATCTCAAGAGGTATTTTCATGAGCAAAAAGTGGGGGTTTCAGCCAACAGGTGACGGCGTAAGCGAAAAACCTGGTTTTGAGAGCCAAAATGGCCATTTTTCAGTTTTTTGGGCTAAAAAGCTTTTTTTTCCAGCAAAACAGTGTTTTGGACACCCAAAATGTGCTTTTCCCGGCCAAAACTTGCGTTTAGCAGTGAAAACGTCGTGTTTCGAGCAAAAGAAAATTCTCAGCAAATTTCCAATTTTGTCAGCAAAAAACAGCTTTTTTGACCAAAAAGCACCTTTACTCAGTCAAAACCGAATTTTTGTTCGCCAAAAAGTCGTGTTTTTATCTCAAGAGGTATTTTCATGAGCAAAAAGTGGGGGTTTCAGCCAACAGGTGACGGCGTAAGCGAAAAACCTGGTTTTGAGAGCCAAAATGGCCATTTTTCAGTTTTTTGGGCTAAAAAGCTTTTTTTTCCAGCAAAACAGTGTTTTGGACACCCAAAATGTGCTTTTCCCGGCCAAAACTTGCGTTTAGCAGTGAAAACGTCGTGTTTCGAGCAAAAGAAAATTCTCAGCAAATTTCCAATTTTGTCAGCAAAAAACAGCTTTTTTGACCAAAAAGCACCTTTACTCAGTCAAAACCGAATTTTTGTTCGCCAAAAAGTCGTCTTTTTATCTCAAGAGGTATTTTCATGAGCAAAAAGTGGGGGTTTCAGCCAACAGGTGATGGCGTAAGCGAAAAACCTGGTTTTGAGAGCCAAAATGGCCATTTTTCAGTTTTTTGGGCTAAAAAGCTTTTTTTTCCAGCAAAACAGTGTTTTGGACAC
The DNA here is from genome assembly GCA_964019055.1 of Anthopleura xanthogrammica. Taxonomy (NCBI): domain Eukaryota; kingdom Metazoa; phylum Cnidaria; class Anthozoa; order Actiniaria; family Actiniidae; genus Anthopleura; species Anthopleura xanthogrammica. Next base: position 8,765,570 of record OZ025214.1, on the reverse strand, counting down.
CCAAAATGTGCTTTTCCCGGCCAAAACTTGCGTTTAGCAGTGAAAACGTCGTGTTTCGAGCAAAAGAAAATTCTCAGCAAATTTCCAATTTTGTCAGCAAAAAACAGCTTTTTTGACCAAAAAGCACCTTTACTCAGTCAAAACCGAATTTTTTTTCGCCAAAAAGTCGTGTTTTTATCTCAAGAGGTATTTTCATGAGCAAAAAGTGGGGGTTTCAGCCAACAGGTGACGGCGTAAGCGAAAAACCTGGTTTTGAGAGCCAAAATGGCCATTTTTCAGTTTTTTGGGCTAAAAAGCTTTTTTTTCCAGCAAAACAGTGTTTTGGACACCCAAAATGTGCTTTTCCCGGCCAAAACTTGCGTTTAGCAGTGAAAACGTCGTGTTTCGAGCAAAAGAAAATTCTCAGCAAATTTCCAATTTTGTCAGCAAAAAACAGCTTTTTTGACCAAAAAGCACCTTTACTCAGTCAAAACCGAATTTTTTTTCGCCAAAAAGTCGTGTTTTTATCTCAAGAGGTATTTTCATGAGCAAAAAGTGGGGGTTTCAGCCAACAGGTGACGGCGTAAGCGAAAAACCTGGTTTTGAGAGCCAAAATGGCCATTTTTCAGTTTTTTGGGCTAAAAAGCTTTTTTTTTCCAGCAAAACAGTGTTTTGGACACCCAAAATGTGCTTTTCCCGGCCAAAACTTGCGTTTAGCAGTGAAAACGTCGTGTTTCGAGCAAAAGAAAATTCTCAGCAAATTTCCAATTTTGTCAGCAAAAAACAGCTTTTTTGACCAAAAAGCACCTTTACTCAGTCAAAACCGAATTTTTTTTCGCCAAAAAGTCGTGTTTTTATCTCAAGAGGTATTTTCATGAGCAAAAAGTGGGGGTTTCAGCCAACAGGTGACGGCGTAAGCGAAAAACCTGGTTTTGAGAGCCAAAATGGCCATTTTTCAGTTTTTTGGGCTAAAAAGCTTTTTTTTCCAGCAAAACAGTGTTTTGGACACCCAAAATGTGCTTTTCCCGGCCAAAACTTGCGTTTAGCAGTGAAAACGTCGTGTTTCGAGCAAAAGAAAATTCTCAGCAAATTTCCAATTTTGTCAGCAAAAAACAGCTTTTTTGACCAAAAAGCACCTTTACTCAGTCAAAACCGAATTTTTTTTCGCCAAAAAGTCGTGTTTTTATCTCAAGAGGTATTTTCATGAGCAAAAAGTGGGGGTTTCAGCCAACAGGTGACGGCGTAAGCGAAAAACCTGGTTTTGAGAGCCAAAATGGCCATTTTTCAGTTTTTTGGGCTAAAAAGCTTTTTTTTCCAGCAAAACAGTGTTTTGGACACCCAAAATGTGCTTTTCCCGGCCAAAACTTGCGTTTAGCAGTGAAAACGTCGTGTTTCGAGCAAAAGAAAATTCTCAGCAAATTTCCAATTTTGTCAGCAAAAAACAGCTTTTTTGACCAAAAAGCACCTTTACTCAGTCAAAACCGAATTTTTTTTCGCCAAAAAGTCGTGTTTTTATCTCAAGAGGTATTTTCATGAGCAAAAAGTGGGGGTTTCAGCCAACAGGTGACGGCGTAAGCGAAAAACCTGGTTTTGAGAGCCAAAATGGCCATTTTTCAGTTTTTTGGGCTAAAAAGCTTTTTTTTCCAGCAAAACAGTGTTTTGGACACCCAAAATGTGCTTTTCCCGGCCAAAACTTGCGTTTAGCAGTGAAAACGTCGTGTTTCGAGCAAAAGAAAATTCTCAGCAAATTTCCAATTTTGTCAGCAAAAAACAGCTTTTTTGACCAAAAAGCACCTTTACTCAGTCAAAACCGAATTTTTTTTCGCCAAAAAGTCGTGTTTTTATCTCAAGAGGTATTTTCATGAGCAAAAAGTGGGGGTTTCAGCCAACAGGTGACGGCGTAAGCGAAAAACCTGGTTTTGAGAGCCAAAATGGCCATTTTTCAGTTTTTTGGGCTAAAAAGCTTTTTTTTCCAGCAAAACAGTGTTTTGGACACCCAAAATGTGCTTTTCCCGGCCAAAACTTGCGTTTAGCAGTGAAAACGTCGTGTTTCGAGCAAAAGAAAATTCTCAGCAAATTTCCAATTTTGTCAGCAAAAAACAGCTTTTTTGACCAAAAAGCACCTTTACTCAGTCAAAACCGAATTTTTTTTCGCCAAAAAGTCGTGTTTTTATCTCAAGAGGTATTTTCATGAGCAAAAAGTGGGGGTTTCAGCCAACAGGTGACGGCGTAAGTGAAAAACCTGGTTTTGAGAGCCAAAATGGCCATTTTTCAGTTTTTTGGGCTAAAAAGCTTTTTTTTCCAGCAAAACAGTGTTTTGGACACCCAAAATGTGCTTTTCCCGGCCAAAACTTGCGTTTAGCAGTGAAAACGTCGTGTTTCGAGCAAAAGAAAATTCTCAGCAAATTTCCAATTTTGTCAGCAAAAAACAGCTTTTTTGACCAAAAAGCACCTTTACTCAGTCAAAACCGAATTTTTTTTCGCCAAAAAGTCGTGTTTTTATCTCAAGAGGTATTTTCATGAGCAAAAAGTGGGGGTTTCAGCCAACAGGTGACGGCGTAAGCGAAAAACCTGGTTTTGAGAGCCAAAATGGCCATTTTTCAGTTTTTTGGGCTAAAAAGCTTTTTTTTCCAGCAAAACAGTGTTTTGGACACCCAAAATGTGCTTTTCCCGGCCAAAACTTGCGTTCAGCAGTGAAAACGTCGTGTTTCGAGCAAAAGAAAATTCTCAGCAAATTTCCAATTTTGTCAGCAAAAAACAGCTTTTTCGACCAAAAAGCACCTTTACTCAGTCAAAACCGAATTTTTTTTCGCCAAAAAGTCGTGTTTTTATCTCAAGAGGTATTTTCATGAGCAAAAAGTGGGGGTTTCAGCCAACAGGTGACGGCGTAAGCGAAAAACCTGGTTTTGAGAGCCAAAATGGCCATTTTTCAGTTTTTTGGGCTAAAAAGCTTTTTTTTCCAGCAAAACAGTGTTTTGGACACCCAAAATGTGCTTTTCCCGGCCAAAACTTGCGTTTAGCAGTGAAAACGTCGTGTTTCGAGCAAAAGAAAATTCTCAGCAAATTTCCAATTTTGTCAGCAAAAAACAGCTTTTTTGACCAAAAAGCACCTTTACTCAGTCAAAACCGAATTTTTTTTCGCCAAAAAGTCGTGTTTTTATCTCAAGAGGTATTTTCATGAGCAAAAAGTGGGGGTTTCAGCCAACAGGTGACTGCGTAAGTGAAAAACCTGGTTTTGAGAGCCAAAATGGCCATTTTTCAGTTTTTTGGGCTAAAAAGCTTTTTTTTCCAGCAAAACAGTGTTTTGGACACCCAAAATGTGCTTTTCCCGGCCAAAACTTGCGTTTAGCAGTGAAAACGTCGTGTTTCGAGCAAAAGAAAATTCTCAGCAAATTTCCAATTTTGTCAGCAAAAAACAGCTTTTTTGACCAAAAAGCACCTTTACTCAGTCAAAACCGAATTTTTTTTCGCCAAAAAGTCGTGTTTTTATCTCAAGAGGTATTTTCATGAGCAAAAAGTGGGGGTTTCAGCCAACAGGTGACTGCGTAAGTGAAAAACCTGGTTTTGAGAGCCAAAATGGCCATTTTTCAGTTTTTTGGGCTAAAAAGCTTTTTTTTCCAGCAAAACAGTGTTTTGGACACCCAAAATGTGCTTTTCCCGGCCAAAACTTGCGTTTAGCAGTGAAAACGTCGTGTTTCGAGCAAAAGAAAATTCTCAGCAAATTTCCAATTTTGTCAGCAAAAAACAGCTTTTTTGACCAAAAAGCACCTTTACTCACTCAAAACCGAATTTTTTTTCGCCAAAAAGTCGTGTTTTTATCTCAAGAGGTATTTTCATGAGCAAAAAGTGGGGGTTTCAGCCAACAGGTGACGGCGTAAGCGAAAAACCTGGTTTTGAGAGCCAAAATGGCCATTTTTCAGTTTTTTGGGCTAAAAAGCTTTTTTTTCCAGCAAAACAGTGTTTTGGACACCCAAAATGTGCTTTTCCCGGCCAAAACCTGCGTTTAGCAGTGAAAACGTCGTGTTTCGAGCAAAAGAAAATTCTCAGCAAATTTCCAATTTTGTCAGCAAAAAACAGCTTTTTTGACCAAAAAGCACCTTTACTCAGTCAAAACCGAATTTTTTTTCGCCAAAAAGTCGTGTTTTTATCTCAAGAGGTATTTTCATGAGCAAAAAGTGGGGGTTTCAGCCAACAGGTGACGGCGTAAGCGAAAAACCTGGTTTTGAGAGCCAAAATGGCCATTTTTCAGTTTTTTGGGCTAAAAAGCTTTTTTTTCCAGCAAAACAGTGTTTTGGACACCCAAAATGTGCTTTTCCCGGCCAAAACTTGCGTTTAGCAGTGAAAACGTCGTGTTTCGAGCAAAAGAAAATTCTCAGCAAATTTCCAATTTTGTCAGCAAAAAACAGCTTTTTTGACCAAAAAGCACCTTTACTCAGTCAAAACCGAATTTTTTTTCGCCAAAAAGTCGTGTTTTTATCTCAAGAGGTATTTTCATGAGCAAAAAGTGGGGGTTTCAGCCAACAGGTGACGGCGTAAGCGAAAAACCTGGTTTTGAGAGCCAAAATGGCCATTTTTCAGTTTTTTGGGCTAAAAAGCTTTTTCTTCCAGCAAAACAGTGTTTTGGACACCCAAAATGTGCTTTTCCCGGCCAAAACTTGCGTTTAGCAGTGAAAACGTCGTGTTTCGAGCAAAAGAAAATTCTCAGCAAATTTCCAATTTTGTCAGCAAAAAACAGCTTTTTTGACCAAAAAGCACCTTTACTCAGTCAAAACCGAATTTTTTTTCGCCAAAAAGTCGTGTTTTTATCTCAAGAGGTATTTTCATGAGCAAAAAGTGGGGGTTTCAGCCAACAGGTGACGGCGTAAGCGAAAAACCTGGTTTTGAGAGCCAAAATGGCCATTTTTCAGTTTTTTGGGCTAAAAAGCTTTTTCTTCCAGCAAAACAGTGTTTTGGACACCCAAAATGTGCTTTTCCCGGCCAAAACTTGCGTTTAGCAGTGAAAACGTCGTGTTTCGAGCAAAAGAAAATTCTCAGCAAATTTCCAATTTTGTCAGCAAAAAACAGCTTTTTTGACCAAAAAGCACCTTTACTCAGTCAAAACCGAATTTTTTTTCGCCAAAAAGTCGTGTTTTTATCTCAAGAGGTATTTTCATGAGCAAAAAGTGGGGGTTTCAGCCAACAGGTGACGGCGTAAGCGAAAAACCTGGTTTTGAGAGCCAAAATGGCCATTTTTCAGTTTTTTGGGCTAAAAAGCTTTTTTTTCCAGCAAAACAGTGTTTTGGACACCCAAAATGTGCTTTTCCCGGCCAAAACTTGCGTTTAGCAGTGAAAACGTCGTGTTTCGAGCAAAAGAAAATTCTCAGCAAATTTCCAATTTTGTCAGCAAAAAACAGCTTTTTTGACCAAAAAGCACCTTTACTCAGTCAAAACCGAATTTTTTTTCGCCAAAAAGCCGTGTTTTTATCTCAAGAGGTATTTTCATGAGCAAAAAGTGGGGGTTTCAGCCAACAGGTGACGGCGTAAGCGAAAAACCTGGTTTTGAGAGCCAAAATGGCCATTTTTCAGTTTTTTGGGCTAAAAAGCTTTTTCTTCCAGCAAAACAGTGTTTTGGACACCCAAAATGTGCTTTTCCCGGCCAAAACTTGCGTTTAGCAGTGAAAACGTCGTGTTTCGAGCAAAAGAAAATTCTCAGCAAATTTCCAATTTTGTCAGCAAAAAACAGCTTTTTAGACCAAAAAGCACCTTTACTCAGTCAAAACCGAATTTTTTTTCGCCAAAAAGTCGTGTTTTTATCTCAAGAGGTATTTTCATGAGCAAAAAGTGGGGGTTTCAGCCAACAGGTGACGGCGTAAGCGAAAAACCTGGTTTTGAGAGCCAAAATGGCCAATTTTTCAGTTTTTTGGCTTTTGGACACCCAAAATGTGCTTTTCCCGGCCAAAACTTGCGTTTAGCAGTGAAAACGTCGTGTTTCGAGCAAAAAAAAACGGTATG